>CM019067.1:76115186-76715186 GCA_009667805.1 Leptobrachium leishanense | reverse complement strand
GTGAAAGAGTTCAAGGCGATGATCGTGGTAATCCCAGTGCCGAGAGGTGCGGGCGCATTTCATAATTTCCTCCTTAAGAGAATAGTCGACCAAGTGGAAAATTATGTCTCTCGGAGGGGCAGTCGACGGAGGTTGGGGTCGCAAGGCTCTATGTGCTCTGTCCATGGGGACGGGGGAATCAGAGTCACGGCTTAAAATCAGATTAAATACCTCCCTCAGCGTGGTTCGAAGATCTTCAGGACCATCCGTCTCAGCAAGCCCTCGGATGCGAATGTTGTGTCGACGGCCTCTATTATCGAGGTCATCCACCCGACGCTGGAGATCGGAAAACTCTTCCCAGGTATATGTCTGGGCCGGTTGGGGTGGCTGACGCGCCGTTTCTTCTAGTAGGCCCACTCTACTTGACAAGGCCTCCACGTCTGCGCGTTACCGTACCTCTCTGACCTCGCGGCCAAATCCTTCTCTCAGGTCAGCTATAATATCAGAAAGGTCCGTTTTTGTGGGGAGCGCAGAAATCATTCTCTCCAGTCGGCGTATCGCCTCCATTGAGTCTGGAGTGTGGGCCGTAGTCGAAGGTGCGTCTGCCATTTTGGCAGTCTCCTCGAGCAGGGGGCGCGGCGGGGCAATACTGATAAAAGTATCCAGCGGGCCCGTTCTTCGGGTGGCGCGGTGTAAGGGTGTCTTGGGAGTATTCAGCTTCCCTTTACCTCGGACCATGACCCAGCAAGGAGCTGTAAAGCTGAGGTGTATCGGAGGGGGCTCAGGAGCTCAGCTAACATGCAGCCATCTTGGTCAGAGGTCAGGACACGCCACCACCGAGGTAATTTTTAACGCCTTTGCTCGTCATCTTTAAACGCGATTAGAAGCCACGTTTTATTAGTGGGGAAATGAATGGAAACCATGTTAAAGGAAAAGATTGTTGAACATCTAAAAACACATAGATTACAAGATCAGAAACAACATGGGTTTACCTCAGGGAGATCATGCCAAACTAATCTTATTGATTTTTTTGATTGGGTAACAAAAATAAAAGACGCTGGGTGGTGCAGTAGACATTGCTTATTTAGATTTCAGTAAGGCTTTTGATACTGTTCCTCATAGAAGGCTTATCAATAAATTGCAATCTTTTGAGCTTGGATTCCAATATTGTTGAATGGATTAGGCAGTGGCTGAGTGACAGGCAACAGAGGGTTGTGGTAAATGGAGTTTATTCGGTGCAAGGTCTTGTTACCAGTGGGGTACCTCAGGGGTCAGTACTTGGACCCATTCTCTTTAATATTTTTATTAGTGATATTGCAGAAGGTATTAATGGAAAAGTATGTATTTTTGCTGATGACACAAAGATTTGCAACAGGGTTGACGTTCCTGGAGGGATCAGCCAAATGACAAACGATTTAGGTAAACTAAAAAAAATGGTCGGAGCTGTGGCAATTGAGTTTTAATGTGGATAAGTGCAAGATAATGCACCTGGGACGTAAAAACCCATGGGCTGAATATAGAATATTTGATACAGTCCTAACCTCAACATCTGAGGGTTGGGATTTAGGGTTTATTATGGCAGAGGATCTAAGGGTAAGTAGTCAATGTAATAGAGCAGCAGGAAATGCTAGCAGAATGCTTGGTTGTGTAGGGAGAGGTATTAGCAGTAGGAAAAGGGAAGTGCTCATGCCACTGTACAGAGCACTGGTGAGACCTCACTTGGAGTACTGTGTGCAGTACTGGAGACCGTATCTCCAGAAGGATATAGACATCTTAGAGAGAGTTCAGAGAAGGGCTACTAAAATGGTGTATGGCTTGAAGGAGAAAAGTTACTAGGAAAGGCTTAATGATCTTAACATGTATAGCTTGGAAAAAAGACGAGACAGAGGAGATTTGATAGAAACATTTAAATACGTAAAGGGAATCCACAAGGTAGAGGAAGGGAGTATATTTAAAAGGAAACAAAGTAGCAAAACAAGAGGACATAGTCTTAGATTAGAGGGGCAAAGGTTTAAAAGTAACATCAAGAAGCATTATTTTACTGAGAGAGTGGTGGATACATGGAACAGCCTTCCATTAGAATTGGTAGAGGCCAAAACAGTGATTAAATTTAAGCAGGCATGGGATAGGCATAAGACTATCCTAAACAAAAGATAAATCCAGTGTGGTAGGGTCGTGGCCAAAGAGGGTCAGGACAGCCAGGAGGTTGCACTGCAAACAACGTTTATTTGGTGAACAGTAAATCTCTTGCGGGTTTTTGGGTGATTCCCCTTTTAATCACATGTCTTGCTACGCAGAAAAGAAAGTAACAACAAATGATAAACAAATGAACAGGCCTACTCCTGTCAGGAGACTAACTCACAGTAGTAGGTTCTGACTACAGGAGGCTGGAGCAGCTATTCTGCTTCCAGCATAAAAAACATAAACCATACGTTTTGAACAGTAGGTAACCAGAAGTCAGTTCCTTACCAGACAACCTCTCTGGGCTTGGTTCAGCTCCACTCTGAACTATTTCCCTGTTCTCCCAGACCTACTAAATAGGCCTGAGCTAATTTAGGATGGAGAAAAGGTGTGCTAGCAGGGCAGGAGCCTTTAACCTGTTAGTAACCTGGATACACAGCACGTTGCAACCTCAGGCTTATATACACATGATCCTGTACTCTGTCACACATCCCCCTCCCCAGCTGAACACAAGAGTGAGAAGCGGCCGTCGCCGCAAGGCCATGCACTCTAGAGAGAGCATCAGCGTTCCCATGCAGCAGACCAGCCCGGTGCTGAACAACAAAGTGAAACGGTTGCAACGACAAAAACCACCGCAGGACCCTGGAGTTCCTGTCCCTGTTGGTGTGCATCCAACGCAAGGGAGCATGGTCAGTGACCAGGGTAAACCGTCGTCCCAGCAAGTAATATTTGAGAGTGTCCATGGCCCAATTTATGGCCAAACACTCCTTTTCAACCACAGCATAGCGCCGCTCTCAGGGTAATAGCTTTCGGCTTAGGTATAACACGGGATGCTCTTCCTCATCTACGTACTGGGAAAGTACAGCCCCTAAGCCCACATCAGAGGCATCAGTCTGTAAGAAAAACTCCTTCGTAAAGTCTGGTGCTACCAGGATCGGTTTCTGGCACAGTACAGAGCGAAGATCCAAGAAGGACTCCTCTGTTTTGCTGTCCCAGCACACCATGTCTGGTACTCTTGCCTTAATGAGGTCAGTGAGGGGAGCAGCTCTGGTAGCAAAATGGGGTATAAACCGGCGATAGTACCCAACCATTCCAAGAAATGTTCTGACCTGTTTCTTTCTAAGTGGTCGAGGCCAATTCTGTATGGCTCCCACCTTGTCAGAGGTTTCACCAACCCTCTCCCAACCACGTAGCCCAGGTATTTGGCTTCTGCTAAGCCGATAACACACTTAGAGGGGTTTGCTGTCAACCCAGCCTTCCTAAAGGTGTCCAGCACTGCCTCTACTTTTGGCAGGTGCGAGTCCCAGTCTGTGCTATGAATAACAACGTCATCGAGATAGGCGGACGCATAATGGGCATGGGGCCTGAGTAACTTGTCCATCAGTCTCTGAAAGGTTGTCGGGGCACCATGTAGACCAAATGGCATTATTGTATATTGGAACAAGCCATCAGGTGTGGTAAACGCTGTCTTCTCCCTGGCACGCTCAGATAGTGGTATCTGCCAATAACCCTTGGTCAGATCCAACACAGAGAGAAATCTAGCTTTTCCGAGTCTCTCCACCAACTCATCGACCCGTGGCATGGGATAGGCGTCAAACGTTGAGACTTTATTCAACTTCCTGAAGTCATTGCAGAACCTTATAGAGCCATCAGGTTTGGGCACCAAAACAATTGGGCTGGACCAGTTACTATGAGATGCTTCTATCACCGAGCTCAAGCATTTTCTTAAATACAGAAAAAATGGCGTCGCGCCCATACTCACTTATTTTCGGAGCGGCAGCAACTGCCAGGAGTAACAGCCCAGTCAATGTATAAAACATGTATATCATGCTTGTAACACCAGTCCGTCGTTCTGCAGCTGTTCCTCTTTCCATGTTTTTGTTTTTGATCCCAAATGGGAAGTGTTTGGTGTGTGTATAAATAAAAGCCACCATCTTTGCCTCTCCTTCGCTGAAAAGCAGCTGGAGGGGCTTGGAGCTGCTCAGTAGAGCGGCCTTTTGGTTACAATTGTTAGGTACCCACTCTAAAGAGGTGCCTTGAAGTGGCGAGTGGGCTTACGTTGCAATGGCCATTGAAACAAACAAAAACCTCATTTTTGTTGTACATGGAACACATAGAAACGAGCGCAGATGACACTCTTTTTCCAAGCATTTTCTTAACCTCAGCCCTTACCGCTTCCCTTCTGGCCTCGGGAATCCTGTAGGAATTAATTCTAACAGTAGCTCCAGGCTCCGTAAGAATGTCATGGGTAATCTCCCAGGTTCTGCCCGGTATTGGCGAGAAGACATCCCCATTTCTCTCAACCATGTCATTAGCCTGCTCTGCTTGCTCAGGAGTCAGCTCTGCTGAAACTGACACCGACTGTTCAAAGGCAAGGGAACCTATCGTTATGTCCCCCATGGCAACTGCACTGGCTTCTCTGTCCCTCCATTGCTTCAGAAGGTTTATATGAAACACGGCCTCCTTACGGCGATTGGGCTGACTGAGCCTGTAATTTACAGGACTCACTTTCTCCAGAACTTCGTAAGGCCCCTGCCACTGGGCCAGAAGCTTACTCTCTGCCGTGGGAACAAGGACCATAACCCGGTCACCCCTTTTAAATTCTCTCATAGTGGCCCTTTGGTCATAGTGTAGTTTTTGGACACTTTGTGCCTGCTCCATGTGCTGGCATACAAGAGGAACAATTCGGGCCATACGCCCTTGCATCTGTTCCACATGCTGTACCACATTTGTCCCAGGGACACCTTGTTCCTCCTAGGTTTCCCGTAGAACATCTAGTATCCCCCTGGGGTGCCTCCCATACAGGAGTTCACATGGTGAGAAACCTGTAGAGCTCTGTGGAACCTCTCTGACAGCAAAAAGCAGGTACGGGAGCAGTAGGTCCCAGTCTTTCCCATCCCGACTAACAACTTTTCGTAACATCCCTTTCAGGGTGCGATTGAACCTCTCTACCAGCCCATCTGTCTGGGGATGGTACACTGAGGTCCTCAAGGTACGTATTCTCAATGACTTACATAAGTCCCTCATAAGCCGGGAAACAAATGGGGTACCTTGATCGGTTAGTATTTCCTTTGGAATGCCAACACGGGCGAACACATGGACCAATTCCTTTGCGATGTTTTGGGAATTGGCCTTCCGCATTGGTATGGCCTCGGGATATCGGGTGGCATAAGCGAGGATCACTAAGATGTACTGGTGACCCCTAGCAGATTTATCCAACGGACCCACTAGGTCCATACCAATTCTCTCAAAGGGCACATCAACAATCGGAAGAGGTATGAGGGGTGCTTTTAGCTTAGGTTTGGGGGAGGAGAGTTGGCATTCGGGACAAGAAGCACAATACCTCTTAATTTCCTCATATACCCCTGGCCAAAAGAACCGTCTTAGAACCCGTTCTTGAGTTTTCTCCACTCCCAAGTGTCCCCCCAAGAGATGAGAGTGGGAAAAATCCAGCACCTTCCGGGTGTAAGAAGAAGGCACCACTAGCTGCTCAGTTTCTTGGCCCTCATCTAAAGTTATTCTGTAGAGCAGGTCATTTCTGAGGATAAAATAGGGACATGTAGCTTTTGTACTACCTTCAAGAGGTACCCCATTCACCTCCACCACAGTACTCCTAGCATTCTGTAACAGAGGGTCATTTACCTGTGCTCTCCCAAAGCTAACATTGGAAGTATCCAAAGCTCTGGGGTCATTCGCCCCAACCTCTATGTCTTGCTCGGTGTGGGGTTCCTTTTGTTCACCCACCATCTCTTCTTCAGTACACTGAGTGCCAACACCTTTCCCTGACCGTTTCCCATGGTCACCCAGCAAAACCCCGTTAATGGCTTTATTAAACCTCCGTCTGCTTTCTCTGCATTGCCTCCTGGTTTTGTGACTTTTTGGATTGGTAACATACAAGTCAGGGTGAGAAAAAGGGAATATGTCGAGAAGACCATCACCTTGTTTTAACAGTGTTGGGGACTGCAAGAGGGAGTAAAAGTCAGGGAAGTTCCTTCCTATGACAAAGGAATAGGGTAACCGTGGCACAACTACCGCTGTTATCTTTACCAGCCTGTCTTGTACATAAACCTCTATATCGGCGGTAGGATATCTCACAGTACTTCCGTGAATACAAAGCACACCCACTGTGTGGTGCTCCTGTGTATGTGCCGGCTTGACTAAGCCACCAGCCACTAGAGTCAAGGCACTTCCAGAGTCAACTAGTGCCACTGTATGTTGATTATTCAACTGGACTGGTACTCGGAAAGTATGCAAATCTTCTACCAGGCCCGCTAAGCAGAGTAGTCCACAAAAGTTTTGGGGGTTCTCCCCAAATCCACACTGCATTGGCTCCGGGAGGTTAGGGCACCGTGCCCTGACATGGCCTTTACCCCCACACTCGAAGCAGGTTATGGAGTTTCCACCAAAGTGGTCATTTTTCAAAGGAAGGGGGGTCCTGGAGTCTGTTTTGCGCAGATGCACTCCTTCTCTGGAAGTAGCTTCAGGTTCACTCCGCTGGACTTTTGGTCTCTGGTTCGGCCCCAGATACCTAGAGGACTTTTCCAAGTCTTTTGCAGACAAGTATCTTTCTACTTGGGCTATCATGGCGTCATAATTAGTGGGGTTTCCTTGGCTGACCCACTCACGAAGACCACTGGGAAGTTCTCTTAAATATCGATCCAGTACTAGGGATTCCACCATCTGGGCAGGACTCTGGGACTCCGGTCTGAGCCATTTCCGGGCCAGGTGGATTAGGTCAAACATCTGGGATCTAGGAGCCTGTCTCTCATTGAATCGCCATTTGTAAAAACGCTGGGCCCTTACAGTAGTGGTGACGCCCATCCGGGCCATTATTTCCGCCTTTAACTGTGGATAATCTGCAGCGGCTTCCTCTTCTAGGTCAAAATACGCTTTTTGTGCTTCTCCCAGGAGAAAAGGAGCAATAATTCCTGCCCACTGTTCTGGAGGCCAGGCTTCATGGGTGGCTGTTCGCTCAAAAGCCAGCAGATAGCTCTCCACATCATCTTCGGGAGTCATTTTCTGCAAACAATTGCTTGCCCGTATTTTGCTAACCCCTCCTGTTTGCACAGGCCCTCCCGGGTTAGCGATATATTCCAGGATACCTTTAAGCAGCGCGTGGTCAGACTTCTGTGCCTCCGCCAGGGCTCCAATTTGTTGGGCTAAGAGTCTGTTGCCCTCCTGCTGCGCTACTACAGCTTGCCGGTTTGTTTCCTGTTGGGCTGCAGCTTGCCTGTTTGTTTCTTGCTGCACCGCCGTGGCCTTCACCAGGGCCTTCACAACGTCCTCCATTTTCTATGGGTCCTGTACCTTTAAGGTTCTTGTGACAACTGAACCGGCACGACACACATCACACCGCTGCCACCACTTGTGGTAGGGTCGTGGCCAAAGAGGGTCAGGACAGCCAGGAGGTTGCACTGCAAACAACGTTTATTTGGTGAACAGTAAATCTCTTGCGGGTTTTTGGGTGATTCCCCTTTTAATCACATGTCTTGCCACGCAGAAAAGAAAGTAACAACAAATGATAAACAAATGAACAGGCCTACTCCTGTCAGGAGACTAACTCACAGTAGTAGGTTCTGACTACAGGAGGCTGGAGCAGCTATTCTGCTTCCAGCACAAAAAACATAAACCATACGTTTTGAACAGTAGGTAACCAGAAGTCAGTTCCTTACCAGACAACTTAGGAGACAACCTCTCTGGGCTTGGTTCAGCTCCACTCTGAACTATTTCCCTGTTCTCCCAGACCTACTAAATAGGCCTGAGCTAATTTAGGATGGAGAAAAGGTGTGCTAGCAGGGCAGGAGCCTTTAACCTGTTAGTAACCTGGATACACAGCACGTTGCAACCTCAGACTTATATACACATGATCCTGTACTCTGTCACACCAGGTAAAGTATCCATGTAATTGGACAGACTAGATGGGCCGAAAGGTTCTTATTTGCCAGCATTTTCTATGTTTCTATATGACCCAGAAATATATTATTTTTTTCAACAGACTCAGCATATTCATAATATATAATTTCTATATGTATACGTCATGTCCTGCCTGTATATTATAACAAAAATGCAATAAAATTAGAATTTTTAAACATCTACAGAGTGTAAATTGTTTTTTTTTCAGATTTTATCACATGAGCATTTGCGGTTATATTTTCTAGGGGGTGCGCTTGTACAAAAATTAGAAATGAGGACTCGTTACATTTTTTTGGGGGGAATTACGTGATTTTTAGTAAGCGCACCCATAGAAAAAAATCATTAGTGCAGCATCATTGTTCACATTATAATTGAAATGTGAACAATATTGCTGCATTAATAAAAACAACACACCAAAAAACATGTTTTTTAAAAAAAAATTTTTTTTTTTTTTTTTACTTTGAACATGGTCATGTTTGGTATCCATTAACCCCTAGCTGCCACGGTGCTGGAGATATCGGGGTTCAAAGGAACCCCTATCTCCACCAGGGGATTTCCGCAGGAAATCCCCTGGCAGCTAGGGGTTCCCCGGCGATGACGTCCAGCAGCGTGGGGGGACCGGAGGTGGAGCCGTCATCCAAGATTGCGGCCCCCACCGGAGCTAGGCCGCGATTCGGCGCCGCATGGCACAAAATCGCGACACGGTGTCTGAGGGGTGAAAGCCAGGCACCGCTTAAAAGGGGAGACTCTTTCCTTTTAAGCGGTGCCTGACTTGTGGAGCTGGTCCCTCCTGATCGGGAGGGAGAGGGATACGAACGGATCCCTTTCCCTTTCAGGCGATCTCCCGGCATTGCCGGGGGGTTGCCTGGAAATGACGTCATCGCGCATGGCGCGATGACGCCATTGACGTCGGGAGGGGTTTAAATTCAGTGACTGACTTCACTGAAGTCAGAACGCTGCGGGACCCCGGACAGAGAGGTGAGTATCTCTGGGGACTCCCGCTTGCGGAGGACGCGTGGGGAATGTCCCCCGCATAAAGCGGGAGTCAATGTTCCCCACATGTCCTATGCAGTGAAGGTGTTAAGCCAGCTTTCATGGGCTAAATTTAGGTTTTTTTCAATGGTTTTTGACATTTTGGTAGTGAAACAGTTAGTGCGTTGTAGGTGGCTCTTTAGTGCACAGTTAGCATGCATGGGTGTATGAAAGCAATAATGTTATTTACCTGAGAGGTGAATGGTGGCAAGGTGAGCGATTGTTGAGTATTTCTAGAGTTATGTTTTTTTTCTCTTCTAATTGGTCATCAGAGGTCATTAAAGAAGTGTCTAACACCATTGTGTAGTGTAACCAGGCAACCGACAGGTCTTGTAAGGTAAGACCGTGTTGGAGAGCACCTTATCAAATAGCCGATCTCTGAGAAAATTCAGACATCATTGTTGCAAGTTCAGAAAAAGCTTCTATTGTTTCCTGTTGTCTAGGAGAATCATGTCATTTAAAAAAAATATGTCTCGAATGTTAGAGCATTTGCTCATTTGTTGGTTTAAGTAATGCTGAAAAGCTGCCTATGGCTTACTTTTCCTAAATAAATCAACATTTGTTACTCTATACATTTGATTACAAGAGCTTTGCATTCAGCTCCATTTAGGCGGCAATAATTTGTAATGTTTTATGACTATTTGTTTTACAGATCTGGAATCCGCTGATGACAAGTTGTGTTTTTTAATGTGTGTTTCGTAGCGGCACATGCATCTTAGCCTTGTGTATTTCTGTGATGTAGAGTAAAATAAGGGTTGGCATCGTGGTTTTTATAGCGTTTGTCAAAATAAGATCACTCATGTTATTTTTGCAAGTTTTGTGTTTTTTGCCCATTCCTAGAGTTCTAACAAAACAGTTGATTTTTCATCACAGAAATAACATGAAATATTATACATTGGTAAAAGTAAAGTAAAAACATCATTCCAACCATAGATGTATTAAATGTTTATGCGTTCTTTTTTTTTTTAAGTGAAAGGTTATGGTAGTCCCTGTCAATGAGCAATCTATAGTTGTAGATAAAAGATCTGGTAAAACCATTCCCCGATCATTCTGTAACACTTGATACATGATATTTGCAGGCTGATAATCCATCAACTCGCTGGCTAATCTATGTTAAAAAATATATAGGGTGCTTTATATAGATTAGTTTTACTGGGAAACCATGGAAAAAAAATAAGAGGTCACTGAAACTTGTAAAGACCATGAATCAACAATGTGATGAGGTGGCATTCTCAGATTTAAATAATTCACATGTCATTATGACAAAGCTAACTTATCCGTACGTCAGCGAGAGAAGCAACATTCAGAGACTCTCCAGACGCCCAAGGTGCAAGAATGCAACGCAAGAATTAATAGAGCATCTATTTTTACATGACGACTGATGACAGCTGCTTGGGTTTTTATAAAAATGCAAAAACAGCTCCTCCTTGGCTCCTTCCCCTTGTCTGCCTCTTCCAACAGGAAGAAACAGATAAGCTGCGGAATATCTGAATATTACTATTTTCATATATTTACTGTGTGAGAGAACTCTAAGAATTACATGCTTACAGTAATCGAGTCATGTGTTCATGAAAATATCCACGTGAAGAACTAATGCATGACTTTTTATACACCCATTGCAGGATAAATCATTCTTACTGCTGTTGTTAAATAAGGTATATAAAATGTGCTCATGAAAACATTGGGACCCACTAGTGTTGCCAGGTCGGCCATGTTTTCCTGGACATTTATTTATTTATTTATTTATTTATAAAGGATTTTACCAGGAAGGATACATTGAGATTTCTCTCGTTTTCAAGTATGTCCTGGGTTCGAGAACATTGAGTGGTTACAGAAATACAAAATAGTAAAATGCAAGATATTAACACAAGACCAAATACACAGATTAACAGAAAAATAAATATGGAGGAAATAAAGTCATTATGTTACATGTTTACAGGTGCATTTCGTATTGAGGTATGTTAATAGGGAGCTCTTAAGGGACTTTAGACTGGGGGAAGATTTGACGGTGTCTGGGAGGTTATTCCATATTTGCGGTGCTCTGTAGGAAAATGAGGATCGAGCCATTTTCTTTTTGTATTGCGGTATTGCAAGTAAGGTGCTGGTCCTGGAGCTGAGGTTATAGGATGAGGGAACTGCCGGGGGAAGCAGCATATTCAGGTAGGGTGGTAGCTTCCCAGAAAAGCTCTTAAACACCAGGTCGGAAAGGTGAAGGGTGCGTCTAGAGTCCAGCGATGGCCAGTTTAGTTCTTTTAACATGTCACAATGGTGGGTCATGTAGTTACATTGTAGCACAAAGCGACAGAATGAGTTATACAATGTAGTAAGTTTCTGGAGGGGTGTTTGTGGGGCGGCTGCATACACTACATCTCCGTATTCAATGGCTGGCATAAGCATTTGTTGTACAATCTGCTTTCTTACCGTGGTGCTCAGGCAGGATTTGTTTCTGTACAGGGCACCTAGTTTGGGGTAAAGTTTAGATGAGAGTTTTTCAATGTGGGGGCCAAAAGATAGATTTGGGTCTAACCACATACCTAGGTATTTGAGAGAGGTGACTGTGGTCAGTGTGCCATTTGATTTTGTCCCAACACATAGATGGGGTGTTTGCAATTTGTGTAGTTTAGGTGCGGTTCCAAAGAGCATTGTAACCGTTTTGTCAGTATTTAGAAAAAGTTTGTTATTTGCTATCCACATGTAATATTATTTCATGGAGAGAGCGAGCACAGAAAGATATAGAAGAGAAATAAGGGTAAAGGCGCAATAGATGGAATAATGGTCTGGAGAGGGAGAAGGAAATAAGGCTGGGGTCAGACTAACGCATTTTTAACGTGCGTTTAGGCACACTTAATCAAGGCCGCAGTAGCAGCAAATGACGGGCAATGACGGCCAATATACGAAGTACGGCCGCACGAAAGTCCGGCCGCGCAACGCAAGTGGAAAATGAATGCATTTTTTCGAGAATGCAGAACCGCTAGTACTGACGTACAGAATGCGCTGCGGCGGCCTAGCGGCGTGTGTGCGTGATTAGGAGATGTCAGACGCTGCTAATGTCCAGCCTACATAACGTCCAGACGCAAAAAGTGTTTTATTGATGATCCATAAAAAATCACGCACGAAAATGCGCGTCGTCTGACCGTTTTCGCACATTCTGTGAAAAAATATGTCAATGCGTTCGGACGCACTTTTTGATGGTCGCTCCGAATAATGCATTCGTTTGACCTTAGCCTTAAGGGGTTAAACAACTTTTAATGCAAGATTAATGTTTTCATTGTGGAGAAATAAAATTATCGTTTAGACCTCAGTCCTATAACCCTGTATGACATCTAAAGAACCCATTGCTACACTGTTTCAAAATGTTAATGAAACTTTATTGCTACAATGCAAAAGCTGAAGAGAGGGCAGAACTGAAAAGTAATTCATTGCGTTAGGGCAGTGGTTCCCAACCGCGGTCCTCAAATACCCCCAACAGGCTAGGTTTGTCAGATATCTGAAGCCCAGCACAGGTGATATGATTTGCTGCTCAGTGATTGCAGGATTCAGTCTGAATTTCCCCAAGGTGATCTGCAAAGCCTGACCTGTTAGGGGGCCTTGAGGAGCGCGGTTGGGAACCACTGCTGTAGATGGATAATAACCAGGTGGTTCTCATTCTTGGTCACTATCAAATACTTGGTCACTATGATGACAGAGTGTTGGCTGTAATTACTATTTCCCCCATTATGCTCACAAACAAAAATTATTTGTATATCATATTGTTTTTTTTCCAGAAGTTACATTAAGAGTTCCGAACACTGAAAATCCCTATAAGCAGGATTTCGGACCTTTTTTATTTGCTATTATTATCATCCCAATTTCTGAATTTGATAAAAAAGGCCACTTCTGCCTGTATGCTAATAATGGGGACCCGGTGAGAAACTGTGCAAGATAAGGAATGCTATCTGGAGTCTAGAACAATTCTTCCCAAGGATAATTCTGTAATGAATAAATGAAAAATTACGGATGCACAAATTTGTATTATGTTATCTTTTAACTGCCACAGAATAGCATCCTATATCTACAAATAATATTTTATTTTATATTACCTGTAAGTAATAATCCCATGTTCCAAATAAATATATATTTTAACAAAAAAACTGCTTAGCAGTGAATGGGTTAAAGCCTATTCTATGTGTGCTCAAAGTACCATGAAAAATAAATGTGTGTGTTCGTATGAGTGCATAAAGTAAGCCAGTAAGGTAGGTGCAGGACACCCAACAATGTTGATATCAAATAACAACAGCCTAGAGCTGAAATCTCTTAACTGTGGTTTAGATATAAAAAAAAAAACGGTGGCATCGGAAAAGAAATGTTGCTTTATTTAACAAAGGATGGAAGCAACAAAACACAATTCAGTAAAGATGCCTATGCAGTTTTTTTTTAAAAAGACATCATGACATTTATTTAAATCATGAGATGCATAGTTAACACATAAATGTATGATAAAATAGCAATTTTGCATACAGAGTGTCATTCTGACATAGTGGGTATGTTGGGGGCAGGTTACAGAGCTGGTGTCCGGCGCTAGCACTCACAATCTTCAGTTACAATAAAAGATATTCAGCCAGGGATCGAGTCCTCAGTAAAACAGTTGATGGAGGTGGAAGAAAAAAAGGGAAAAAAAAGGAAAGGAGGAATTAAGTGCAGACTGTATCGTCCCAGATAGGAGTGAAAAATAAGAGATATACTCACATATTCTGGTGCCGATTTAAATAAATGGGCACCAAACAGAAGGCAGATCGGTGGATTTAAATCAAGGGGCACCGATTCCCCAACCTCAGGTCCACAAGGCAGGAAACCAGATCCTTAAAAATATCTATTCAGGATGCCGAAGGAATAAATCACCCAGGATCATACAGGGTGGAAATTCACAATCGGTTTTATTAAAACAATAAATAAAATACACCGCAAACGCGTTTCGCTAGAAGTAGCTTCATCAGTGGGTGTCATGTTGGGGGCAGCTTGTAGCTTTTTTACAGTAATACCGGCTGGATGAAGTAGAGGTAACATCACTGCTTTATAACCATGTGGAGACCCAGGTTTGAATCCCAGCAAGAGCACCTCTCCAGTAAGTGGCCTTGGGCAAGACACCTAATGGTACATACTCGCCACCCAGGACATACTTGAAAACAAGAGAAATCTCAATGTATCCTTCCTGGTAAAACCCTTTCTCAAAAAAAAATAAAATATATATATTACAATGTGTTACAAATTGCGTATGTATGTTTTTGATAGTGAAAGGCTTAATTTCTAAGGTAAGGGTTAATAGTACTGGAAAAGATGTCCTTACAGTCTTTGTCCATCAATTAAAGTAAATTAACATACAACAAAGGAAATATGTAACACCCTCTGAAGTCTGAAGACACTTGGTGAATAGGCTTGGCTTATGACTCTTTTGTCGAAATGATCCTAGGCGTGGGTATCACTTTCCTTATTTTGAGAAGAGGCGCATGCAATAACTAGCTCATTAATATTTACAGGAGCATTCAAAGAAAGAAAATTGTGTGAGCTGTGAAACCTCGAGTGGTGAAGGGCAGCATGTCGAAGTAGTGGATTTAATATAAGACTTGCAGCTTGAATGCAGATGCTTAAGGGGGTATTCAGAGAGCAATTTCGGTGCTCTCTCCTTCGGTGCACTTCGGCACCCTTAATTCGAAGACCATACTGTGAATTCAGCATTCACCGTAGGGTCCCTAAAGGTGTGCCAAATCGATGCACCGAACAACGCAGAAAAACCTGCCAAACGCAGCCACACACTGCCGAAAAACCACCGAATGAGTCGAAAGAAAATGACAAAAAAAAATGCTGAATCGATCCGATAACCAGCTGAAAAATCGCTGAATCGATTCGATTAATAGACCGCTGAATGCATCTGAAAAAAGCTGACCAGCTGCCGAACAGGGGTAATAAAAAAGCACAAAAAAATACTGCAACTTTTAAAAGGTGTTTTTAAAAAAAAACTAGTGCATGAAAATGCCTGGAAATAATATAGACAGTCATATGAATAACAATGAAATGGTCTGTTACAGAATCCTTTCTTCATTGAGAATCCATTTATGGTCCTGCTGGAATATAGACAGGGCCGGATTAACATAGGGGCAGATGGAGCAGCAGCTCCAGGCCCATGCTCCAGAATAGGCCCACAGAAAAGATAAATTTGTCTGCATTGATAGGCATTTGGACCCCTATATCTCCACCTGCATAGCAGCTACAGGGTCATGTCAGGTATCAACGGAAAGGCCAGACCTTTCCAAGGATACCAAACATGACCAGCTTTTACGTAACAATAAAAGTAAAATAATAAATATTTATTTATTGTTTTCTTTTTCTTTCTAAACACAGCAATATTTTTCCCTTTTCAATTATAAAGGGAACAATGATGCTGCACTAACTCATCATCTCATTTCTCATGTCACTAACAAGCATGGAAGTGATGGTACAATCCATTATTACGAATTTTTACATCAAGAATCTAAACCGCTGCTCTGCAGTGAAGTGCACTGGGTGGGGGGGCTTTGGAACCCCGCGCCAATAATCTCTACACCTCGCAAGGTCAACTGAGGTGTCATCGGACAGGACAGAGTCTGGCCTTTGCATTAATACCAAACATGACCGTGTAAAATTTAAGAGAAAAGAAAACAAAAAAACCTTTTTTATTTACTTATTTTTTGTTCCAAAGTGATGGCATTGTCCATTTGTCATGTATAAAATGAGCAATACCACTATTACTCACCTTCTCATTTCCCACGCTGGGAGCAAGGTCAGTGTTTTATACATACAGGGTTATTCAAAGAGATTCGAAAAGTCACCGCACGTTCGGTGACTTTTCGTTCTCTTCAATTCGGTTCCTTTTGCCGATCCCATTTCGGTGACCCTGTGGTGTATTCAGCAAGCACCACAGGGTCCCCGAATTGCAGGGAAAAGCTACCGCAAACCAGACAAAAACTAACCGCAAAACCCGGCGAATGCACGCCGAAAACCCTCAAAAAACATCTGGATTAACCTGCTGAAAACCACGGAAAAACCCGAGCAGGAGCCGATCACACGCAGCGAAGCCTCCGGAAAAAGCCGAGAAAGCCGAGACCGCAGGCAGTGTGAAGTGAATACATTCGAAAAACAGTTTGCATGAATGTTTGAAAAGTGAAACACTGTTTGCAAAGAAACTACTGAGCGAAAATGTCTGAAATTTACATATGAGGTCCAGGGAATGATTATAAAGAGGGCAGTTACAGAAATAATAAGTAAACTGAAAAAAAAAGAAAAAAAATCAGAAAAATGCTTAAAATATCCTAAAAAATCTATAAATAAAGAGACTCTATACTGCAGAATTTTATAATGAACGATTTATTAGATATTTAATTAAAACGGGAATATTTTTAACATTGAAGCCTATGGGATTCTTCTGAATTAACTTGCCGAATTAAACCACCGAATGGCAGGGCATTTCGGGAACCTTTCACTGCTGATTTGTGTTCTCTGACTAGCCGAAGCAGTGCTTTTTCATGGGGATTTCACTGCCCTCGAACAGGCACCGTATGTTCAGGCAATTCGCCAGGATTTGGCGAATTGCCTGCTCTCTGGATAGCCGAATGGCCAGGAAAGGCAACCGAACGCTGATTTTCAGCGTTCGGTTACCTTTCTCAAGCAATTCGGATCTCTTTGAATAACCCTGATAGTCATATTAGTCGTAAAACACCATTATCCGAAGCACATGGGAAATATCAAATTTTTGGGTTAAAATTATATATTTTTTCAGAAACATGCAGTAACAGGTTCCCATTAAATTTTTTTAACAAACATTGCCTATAGAATATATAACCACAGAAGTTTGGATGGTAAAATATGAAAAAATTATTTTACATGCTGTGATGATTGAAATCTGATTGAACATTTACTCCCTCAGTATCTGTCTGGTTAGAAATACCAGTTTCTGCACGGTTAAATAACCTAAAATAGGTTTTCATTTCACTAAATTCCAAAAAAAGCCCACCAAAATATTCAGCTCCAGGCCCATAGAGATCTTAATCCGGCCCTGAATATAGAGGAACTATAAAACCCCGGACAATTACTCTGGAGATCACCCATATATTTATAGTAGATGTCCTATTTATCCAGTTGGGAATAACACACACACAGGTGACGGAGACTCTCAACATTAACTGCTAAATACAGCTATTTTTACAGATACCAAAGAAATATATTGTATCCATCTGTCTACATGATATAATCTCACAGCAATTATTTTACTGAGAGGGTGGTGGATACATGGAACAGCCTTCCAGTTGAAGTGGTAGAGGCCAAAACAGTAATTGAATTTAAGCAGGCATGGGATAGGCATAAGGCTATCCTAAGCAAAAGATAAATCCAGGTAAAGTATCCATGTAATTGGGCAGACTAGATGGGCCGAAAGGTTCTTATCTGCCGACATTTTCTATGTTTCTATGTTATGGTGCACACACATTATGCATTATGTTTGTAGCCACTGGGCAACATTTTAAAGATTTATGAAACATGCTATATACTATTGCTGCAAACAAGGTTTTTCAGAAAAAGGTGAAATTCTGGAGAACCTTTGGAGAAGTGAAAATTCTAGGTCAAAATAGCCAAACCAGAAACATTCTCCAATTTTTCTCACTTTCACTTCCCAAAGGTTCTCCAGAGTTTCACCTTTCTCTGAATAACCCTAAAAGTTTTTATAATCAGCACTATTGATTTTATTCACCGTTCCAATCTTGTGCTCAGGGAATTCTCTTCTAATCCTATGGGATTCGCTGTTTATACTGAACCACCAAAAATCGAGGCATTTCATTGACATTTCGGTGCTGTTTGGCATTCTCTGAATAGATTAACCATTACTTCTCTATGGGCCAATTTCACTGCCACCGAAGGTTGCTGAATTGTGGCGATCTGAGGCAATCTGCCCCATATTTTGCTGGAAATTCGCCAATATTTGGTGAATCAACAGCTCTCTGAATCATCAAACTGCCATGATAGTCACCTTCGACTCTTATTGAACAACCCTTCTAGTATGTTTTCAATGTACCGGCTGGGTGGAGTAGAGGTAACATCACTGCTCTGTGTGGAGAGAGCCTATTGAGACACAGGTTCAATCCCAGCAAGAGCACCTCTCCAGTAAGTGTCCTTCTGCAAGACACCCAACGGTACATACTCGCCACCCAGGACTTACTTGAAAACAAGAGAAATCTCAATGTATCCTTCCTGGTAAAATCCTTTCTCAAAAAAAAAATTTGACTTTCTATTTTCACCGTTGATCTCATGAATTACAGAACTAGGATGCTGGAGGATTTATAACTCCTAAACAAAGCATGTACAAATTAATATAAAATGAAAGTAGATAGAAGTTCAGAAATAAGCAGAAAGGATTTAGAGTGCATAGCTCACTTCTGGATTGATTAAAGTTGCTTGAATTAAATGCTATTTCGACTATAATTCAGCTATTTTTCAGTTTGAGAAATTCAATTAAGGGTATATCATTATTTTGATTTCCATTTCATATTTGGATCAAATATTGGCATTCCTGCCTATATTCTTTAATGTGAATATCAGAAATGATGCAATATAAATTCATCATTAAGCCGAATTTGGAAAATTATTATTATTATTATTATTCTTTATTTATAAAGCGCCAGCATATTCCGCAGCGCTGTACAATAAGCACAGTATAGACAGGGTTACAATACATTGAACAACATTTGACAAACAGTACAGGAGGAGATGAGGGCCCTATTCCCGTAGGAACTCACAATCTGGGAGGGTTGGGGTTGGAAACAGGAGGAGAGGACTGTAAGGTGAGAGTGATTGATGGTTGCGTCAGTGAGTTGGGTGGTAGGCTTCCCTAAATAGGAACGTTTTAAGGGAGCGTTTGAAGGAAGAGAAGTTAGGGGAAAGTCTGACAGTACGAGGGAGAGCGTTCCAGAGAGTGGGGGCTGCGCGTGAGAAATCCTGCAGTCTATCATGGGAAGAGGTGATGCGGGGAGAAGCTAGTCGCAGGTCATTGTTTGACCTTAGGGAGCGGGCCGGAGTGTATTTGGTGATTAGTGAGGACAGGTAGTGGGGAGCTGAGTTAGTGAGGGTTTTGTAGGTAAGGATAAGGATTTTGAACTTAATTCTGCAGTGGATGGGGAGCCAGTGAAGGGACTCACAGAGGGGAGTGGCAGAGACAGAGCGGCGGGTGAGGTGAATTAGCCTGGCAGAGGCGTTCAGGATGGATTGTAGGGGGGAGAGGCGGGACAGAGGGAGGCCAGATAAGAGATTATTACAGTAGTCGAGTCGGGAGATTACCAGGGCGTGTATGAGTTGTTTTGTGGTGACAGCGGTAAGAAATGGCCGAATTCTGTAAATATTACGCAGTTGGTATCGGCAGGAGGAGGAAAGAGACTTGATGTGGGGGATGAAGGAAAGAGCAGAGTCAAGTGTAACTCCAAGACAGTGAACTTGGTTTGATGGGGAAATGGTGATACCCTCCACCGTGATAGAGAAGTCAGGAGGTGGGGAGGCTTTGGAGGGAGGAATAAGTAGGAGTTCAGTCTTTGACATGTTGATCTTTAGGTGGTGGGGGCCATCCAGGAGGAGATGCCAGATAAACAGTCACTGACTTTTGAAAGGACAGGGGGAGAGAGATCAGGGGTAGAGAGGTAGATCTGAGTGTCATCAGCGTAGAGGTGGTAATTGAAGCCAAAGCTGTTGATGATTTTGCCCAGGGAGGAGGTGTAGATGGAAAAGAGCAGAGGACCAAGGACAGAGCCTTGAGTTACACCAACAGATAGAGGCAATGAGGAGGAGGAGTTACCAGCAAAGGACACACAGAAGGACCTGTTGGATAAATAGGATTCGACCCAAGCAAGTGCAGTGTCACCGAGACCCAGAGAGTTGAGGGTCTGTAGAAGGAGGGGGTGGTCAACAGTGTCAAAAGCAGCCGAGAGGTCGAGCAGGATGAGAATAGAATAGTGGCCGTGTTTTTTAGCAGTTAGGAGGTCGTTGGTGACTTTGGTGAGGGCAGTTTCAGTTGAGTGTAGGGGACGGAAGCCAGATTGCAGGGGGTCAAGTAGTGGAATTGGAGGACAGGAAGAGGGAGAGGCGGTTGAAGACTAGTTTTTCTAAGAGCTTTGATGTGAAGGGAAGCAGGGATACAGGGCGGTAGTTGGATGGAGAGTTGGGATCGAGGGATGGTTTCTTTAGTAAAGGGGTAACTAGCGCGTGTTTGAAGGCGGATGGAAAGGAGCCAGTGGAGAGAGATAGGTTGAAGATGTGTGTGAGAATAGGGGTGAGGGAGGAGGAGAGGGGAGGAATTAGATGTGAGGGAATGGGGTCGGGCGGGCACGTGGTGAGATGTGAGGAGGACAATAAGGAATTGACTTCCTCCTCAGTGGCTGGGAGGAAGCGGCAGAGGGTGGCAGAGGGGACCTCTTGGAGTGGAGGTGGCAGATAACTATCTTGTGTTGGGATGTTGCTTCTGATAGTTAGAGTTTTACTGAGGAAGTAGTCTGCCAGGTCTTGAGCGCTGAAGGCAGCTGTGGGGGGAGGTGCAGGTGGGTAGAGGAGGGTGTTGAAGGTGGACCAGAGCCGTTTAGGGTTGGAGGACAGCGTAGATATAAGAGATGAGAAGAAGGATTGTTTGGCCAAGTGGAGGGCAGAGGTGTATGACCGGAGAATAAACTTGAAGTGAACAAAATCAGCTTCAGAGCGGGATTTCCTCCAGGCACGCTCTGCAGTGCGGGAGCATCTTTGCAGGTAGCGTGTCTGGGGGGTGTGCCAGGGCTGAAGCTGGCGGCGTGGGGCCTTACAGAGTCGAAGAGGAGCAAGAGTGTCTAGAGCAGAGATAAGAGTAGTGTTGTAGTGATTAGTGGCAGCATCAGGGCAGGTGAAGGATGAGGTATGAGGGAGGTGGTGAAGTAGGTTGGAGAATTGATGGGGGTCCACAGCATGTAGATTTCTGCGAGTGTGTGTGTGGGGTGGGGGAGCAGGGTGTTTAGGAAGTCCAGATAGGTTGAAAGAGAGAAGGTGGTGGTCAGAGATGGGGAAAGGGCGACAGTTGAATTCAGAAATGGAGCAGAGGTTGGAAAAGACAAGGTCAATAGCGTGACCATCGCGGTGGGTAGGGAGGAGGGAGGATTGTTTGAGTCCAAGGGAGGACGTGAGTGTAAGAAGTTTGGAGGCAGCAGGGGCGGAAGGATCATCAATGGGAATGTTGAAGTCCCCGAGAATTAGGCATGGAAGATTAGAAGACAGAAAGTGAGAAAGCCAGGTAGCAAAGTGGTCAAAGAACTGGGAGGTTGGTCCCGGTGGGCGGTAGATGACTGCCACCCTGAGAGCCAGAGGAGAGAACAGGCGGATGCAGTGTGTCTCGAAGGAGGAGAAGGAGAGGGATGGGGTGGAGGGAGATGCTGGTAGGTGCAGGTGGGAGAGAGCAGGATTCCGACCCCGCCACCATTTCTCTCACCCGGTCTGGGGGTATGGCTCAAGTGTAGACCGCCATGTGAGAGAGCAGCAACGGAGGCCGTGTCAGAGGGAGTTAGCCAGGTTTCAGTTAAAGCTAGGAGGTTGAAGGAGTTTGAAAGGAAGAGGTCATGGACGGCTGTGAGTTTGTTGCACACAGAGCGAGCGTTCCAGAGGGCGCAGGAGAAAGAGGACAGGCGCTGAGGGATTATAGGAATGAGGTTGCTGGGCTTGCAGGGAGGTGATTTATGTGTGATGGAGATAGGATGAGAGGGAAGTATTGGATGTGTTGTGGGGCCAGGGTTAGGGGATATGTCACCTGAATAGAGTAACAGCAGGAGGGTGAGAAAGAGAAGGTGGGAATGGGTTTTGTGGGAGTGATTGGCAGCACGAGAGTTAGAGGGAGACCATGTTCTGAGGAAACAAAGGAGCTCATGTGAGGCCATCATGTGGGACGAGAGGAGGGAGGGAGAGATGCAGATAATGTAGGGGTTGGTGGTAGTGGGCAGGAGTTCCATTTAAGGAGAAAGGTAGAAGTAAAGAGCAGAAGCGTGAGAGAAGGCATGATATAGACGTGCGTTTACCCAGAGTAAAATTGGGCCTCGCAGTTCCTTCCTCCAGTCCCGCAACTTTGAAAGCGTTATTCAAAGACAGCCAAATTGGCCCCCCGAATTGAACCAAACAGTGAATTTCCTCGTACGGTGCAATTTCGTGCCAATTTAACTATTCAAAAAGCTAGCAGTTCGAGAAATACAGTGCAATTCAGCGGCAGTGAAATGTCCCGTAGAGAAGTAATGGTTAACCTATTCAGAGGACGCCAAACAGCTGGGAAAATTTGAGGAAATGCCGAAGATTTTCAGTGGTTTCATTCAACAGCTTTAAACAGGTGAATCCTATAGGTTTCAATGAAAAAAAATCCCTGTTTTTCTTAATTTTTAATTCTACCGTTTATTCTTTTCATTTGTAGCTAAAGTCTCTTTATTAATTCATTTTTTAGAATTTTTTTAGGCATTTTTTCAGTATTTTATCGGCAAAATTTAAAATTTAGATTTTTTTTTAACCCCATAGTGACCAGGCTGTTTTACCATTGTCTGTCTGAAAGTACCCACTGCTGTTTCTACAGTTCTGCGCTGTTTGTGTTTACTGTTTAGCTCTAATTTTCCTCTTACTCGTTTATGGAACCCACACATATTATATACCGTTTTTCTTTCCATCAAATGGACTTTCTAAAGATACCATTATTTTTATCATATCTTTTAATTTACTCTAAAAAATTATGAAATATGGTGAAAAAAAAACAAACACCCTTTTTCAGACTTTGACCCCCAAAATCTACAACTGCCAAAAAAGGCCAGAGCTAAATAGTTTCAAAATGTTGTCCTGAGTTTAGAATCACCCAATGTTTACATGTTGTTTTGCTTTTTAACCCCTTCACTGCTGAGTCATTTCACCTCTGTGTGCTGAGCTCATTTTGACCAGGTTGTGCTCATCATGTTTAAATACGTTTTGAAGTTTTGTTTTATTATACAACCCAGACAATTTTTTCTTTAAAAAAACCCAAGTTTTTATTTTTTTAAATTTATTTATTTTTTATCTTTATTTTTTTACACTAAACATGGTCATTTCCAATGATACGAAACATGTCCCTCTAGCTGCCACAGATCGTGAGATACAGGGGTCCAAAGTACCCCCATATCGCCACCATAGGGATTTGGAAATTCCTGGACTGCTAGGGGTTAATTGCATGACGATGTCAGTGGGCGGGGGAGGCCCCGATGGCTTGGCTGACATCCAAGATGTCAACCACCTCTGGGAGAAGTCCGCTTAAGGGCACCAAATGGTACCTGATCATGGACCGGCACCTCAGAGGTTAAAGAGTGGTATTGCTGGAAAGATCACAGTGTCACCTTTCCAGCGTTGCCTCTCTTTAAGCTTGATCTCCTGCCGGTTGGGAGGGAAAGGGGTCCAAAGAACCCACCCTCCTTTCAGGCACTCTCCTGGCTGGCGCCGGGGGGGCACCTGAAACTGACTTCATCGAACCTGGTGATGACATCAGTGTGATGGCCGGGGTTCATAAAAGCGGTGTTCTGACTTCAAGGAAGTCAGACCACTGCGGGACCCCAGCCAGAGAGGTGAGTATTGGCAGGGAGGGTAAGCTATCCACATGATGTACCAGATCCCTCCTTGGTTGTTAAGGCTGGGGTCAGACCAGCGCACTTTTAACGTGCGTTCTGGCGCACATAATTACGGCCGCACTAGCAGCAAATGACGGGCAATGACAGCCAATATACGAAGTACGGTCGCACGAAAGTCCGGCCGCGCAACGCAAGTGGAAAACGAACGCATTTTTTCGAGAACGCCGAACCGCTAGTACGGACGTACAGAGTGCGCTGCAGCGGCATAGCGGTGTGTGTGTGTGATTTGGAGATGTCAGACCCTGCTAATGTCCAGCCTACATAACGTCCAGACGCAAAAAGAGTTTTATTGACGATCCGAAAGAAATCACGCATGAAAAATGCGCATCGTATCACCGTTTTCGCGCATTCCGTGAAAAAATACGTCAATTCGTTCGTACGCACTTTTTTACGTTCGCGTGTAAAAATGCTTTCGTTTGACCCTAGCCTAAGAGACCATTTTCGTAGGACGTACATGGTACGTCATTGGTCCTTATGGGGTTAAATTGCATTAGGAACTTATTTACTATTTCCATGCATTTTCATACATTATTTTTGTTTAAAACGCCTTTTAAAAGTTGCTGTTCCTTTTTATTTTTATCAATTACACTGAAACGCTCAATTTTAAAGCTAGTGTTGATTCAGCGCTAAAAACTAAACCTAAAAATAACCGTAAACCTAATCCTAACCCTAAAGAAATCCCTAACACTAAAAGTCCTCGATGCAATGTGTTACTTTTAGGAGGTAGGGTCACTATACTCTAGTTACTAGAGACAACAGACAAAAAAGCATTTTTTTTCAGCTTTTACTGGCCCAATTTTTATCATAAAGGCTTTTTTTTTGGAATTCAGCTGTGGCTTAGTCCGTTCGATTGAATCTTCTGATATTTTGAAAAAAAAAATATTGGCCAATATTTTTTCAGAATAACTGCCAGTGGGATTAAATTGAACCCTTTATACTCCATTGTTGCCATTGCGTAAAACTAATTTATTAATTGACATGAGCTTAACTTTACATGCTAACCTCAATGTTGGTGTTTGAAGACTTTATATAAACTAAGCCTTCAGTATAAAGTGTGGTGGAAGCAGAACTTCACAATTGCCAACAACTGCTTCAGAAATTACTCTTGTATGGCTGTGTTCGAAAGTTGAAAATTACACAAGTTGTTGAAGTTAACATTATATGGTTACCTCGCACCCATCCTTTGCTCTGTCATTGAGCAATTTCATCCAAGAGACATTATTCATTTCTGCACTTGCTGCTGTAGACTGGTGACAGCATTGGAGGGTATGGCTGGTTCCGGTTACATCCTTCATGCCTTCGTTGAACCCTTTCAAGGACATTAGCTTTCACAAAAAATACTGTGCAATTATTGACTGCAATCTGGCAATCGCTGTCCAAGCAGAAACCAAATGTCTTCCACAGAGATTTTTTCTACATAAGCCACAAAGCCTGAAGCTTTGTAAATGTTATTATGTTACATCATCCCATTCACAGGGGCTCATCCACTGATGCATTCATCCAAAATGTACATGATTAATATGTTACTTTCTCAACATTAACCTGCACCTGTTAGGCCCAACACAAGTTGGGCTCATTTGAAAGCACATTATATGTATATAGCATGTGCAGGTTTTTTTTTCTACCACATACATAGTAAAATTTGAAGTAATTTGCTGTCAGACTTTTACTATCACTTCTGTTAGAATGCTGCCAGAGTGGTAGTTGCGAGAGGTAGAGCCATCCTTCAGGACAGGCCTCACTACATTCCATGGCTGATTGCTAATGCACATGGTGCCGGAACCACGTACATCTGGTTTGGGATATCTCATCGGGACCATCAGCGAACTAGCTCGGTAGCTTGCATCAAGGCCCACTTGCCACTTTGCAGCTTGGAGGGTGACTAATTTCCTGGCCCCTTGGGCTCATCTACATGACGGCATTCACTCATGGAAAGGTGTCCTGTTCCGGCATATGACTCCCATGTGACTCACCGGCAGAGCTAGGCAAAATCTAATGTTGCAAGGCCACACAATGGATGTATGCTCTTGTCCAGTCTCCAACAAAATGGCTGCCATCACATGATGTGTTCCATTGAGGTCATTAGTATCCTATTCAGATAGGGAGGGGCCCTTATGGTGCATTGCTATAAAAATGGGAGTGAGTGCTTTCATCATTGCTCAAGTACTGAAGCAAAGTGTTACTGTGTTCATTATTATACTGCTACTTGTTTCTCCAGTGTACCGACCTGGGCTTTCAACTGAGACCTTGCTCTTGTGCCACGTGCCACAACCTGTGCTATGACTCCTGACTACTCTTTTCTGTACTCGCTTTAGTTATGACATTTTGGTTCTTGTCATATCCGATCTGAGTAATGTTGTCAACCTTGTGGTCTGACCTGACAGACACCACTGCTGTCAGACTGCTCAGAATACTGGAACCAAATGGAACTTACAGATATTACCAGTGCTCTGGAACCATATGCCAACAGGTTTCCAAGTTGTCACTCACGTTCCATGTATGATCTGCAGTGTGGGCTCCTCATATACAAGTGCAAGTTCTGGCACGCCAGGCAACCAACACAGGACCTCATTAGAGGTATTTCTGGTAGTCTTTGTTGCCCATGTATGTCCGCTGTTATGTACGCCATACACCATTCGTGTACTGGCTGGGTGGAGTAGAGGTAACATCACTGCTCTGCATGGAGAAAGCCTGTGGAGTCATGGGTTCGATCCCCATGAGCACCTCTCCAGTAAGTGTCCTTGGGCAAGACACCTAACGGTACATACTCGCCACACAGGACATACTGGAAAATGAGAGAAATCTCAATGTATCGTTCCTGGTAAAATCCTTTCTCAAAAAAAAACCACCCAGGACATACATGAAAATGAGAAAAATCTCAATGTATCCTTCCTGGTAAAATACTTTGTAAATAAACATACGAAAGACTGACCTCCAAACCAGCTGGTCTGCTGCAATACCTCCCTTTGCCCACATGTGCATAATCACACATCACTGTGGCTTGTGGAATTATTTCCCTCGAAAGGATACAATACTATCACGGTTGTGAGGTGATGGCCCATTTCATTCCTGCCCAGGGCCTCTCCATGGCAATAGAGACAGCCTCACCATTTCAGAAGGATGTGTTATGCCTTCATGGAGGCTGGAGGCTGAGAAACTGCTTTCCACATTGCTCCAGTATTGAAGCAAAGTGCTAGTGCGTTGCTTTTTCTACTGCTACTTGTTTCCGGCACCAACCTAGCTTTGAACTTTGACCTTGCTCCTGAGCTACCTGCACTACAACGTCTTACTACTTTCTTTTATAGTCTTTTTGCCTCCTACGTCAGACCTGACAAGGGATGAGATATCTCATTAATGATTATGACCAATATAACCCAGGAGATACTTGAAAACGAGAGAAATCTCAATGTATCCTTCCTGATAAAATACTTTGCAAATAAATAAATAAATTTCCACCCCCAATAGGATATTACAGGGAAAGTAAACCTGGCCACTACAATAGTACATGAAGAATTATTACAAATTATTATAGTAGCTATTTGCATCCTATTTAATCTGAATTGCGATGGGGTTGAATTGTGCAAGATATTGTTGATTCTTCTGATACACGGTTACAGTTAGAAGTATATATAAAGTGCTAACAAGTTCCATAGTGCTGTACAATGGGTGAGACAGAGTAACAAATACACATCCAAGATAAACACAACAGTGGGAGAGTACCCTGCTTGCGAGCTTACAAATTTATAGGAGAGGGACAACACACTAGATGAGGGCAATAGCTGAGCATGTGAAGTAGTGGGGTGCATGGGGGCTGTGGGGGAGATGGAGCAAGAAATGTACAGAAGGTAATTATGGAGTGAGCCGATAGGCTTCTCTAAAGTGATGTGTTTTCAGAGACTTCTTGAAGGACTGGAGATATGAGGAGAGGATTTCATCAACTAATTAGTTTTATCAGCTTGAGGTACTGTGATATGATCTTTCATGCTCCAAACGTTTTTATATACTGGCAAGTCACTAAATTGTCTATAGGTCATTAAGATTATATTTAATCATTTTACAATTTAGAAGTAACACTGTCAGGGTTATCCAAAGAGATCCGAATTGCTTGAGAAAGGTAACCGAACGCTGAAAATCAGCATTCAGTTACCTTTCCTGGCCATTCGGCTATCCAGAGAGCAGGCAATTCGCCAAATACTGGCGAATTGCCTGCACATACGGTGCCTGTTCGGTGCCTGTTCGAGGGCAGTGAAATCCCCATGATAAAGCACTGCTTCGGCTATTCAGAGAACACAAACCAGCAGTGAAAGGTTCCCCTAATGCCCTGCCATTCAGTGGTTTAATTCGGCAAATTTATTCAGGAGAATCCCATAGACTTCAATGTTAAAAATATTCCCGTTTTAATTCAATATCTAATAAACCGTTCATTCTAAAATTCTGCAGCAAAAAGTCTCTTTATTTATAGATTTTTTAGGATACTTTAAGCATTTTTTTTTTTTTTTTTTTTATTAAAAGTCCGATTTTTTTTTTTTTTTTTTTCAGTTTACTTATTTTTTTTGTAACAGCCCTCTTTATTATCATTCCCTGGACCTCCTGTGAACATTTCAGACATTTTCGCTCAGTAGTTTCCTTGCAAACAGCGTTTCTTTTTCCCAGATTCATACAAATGGTTTTTCTAATTTATTCACTGCCTCCTCTACGTCACAGCTGCTTCGGCTCTGTGTGATTCGGCTCCTGTTCGTCTTTTTCAAAGGTTAATCCAGATGTTTTTGCTTGTTTTCAGCGTGCATTCGGTTAGTTTTCGTCAGGTTTGCGGCAGCTTTTCCCTGCAATTCGGGGACCCTGTGGTGCTTGCTGAATACACCGCAGGGTCACCGAAATGCAATCGGCAAAAGGAACCGAATTGAAGAGAACGAAAAGTCACCGAACGTGCGGTGACTTTTCGAATCTCTTTGGATAACCCTGTGTGTTTAGGGTTGTATTCAGTAATACAGATCCCACTGTGGGTTTGCATCATTTCACCACTTTTTGCCACAGCCCTATACACAGAGCCCACTATCAGGTCTATTCACTAAAGGTGAAACTCAGGAGAATTGGCAGGAGAAGTGAATATTCTAGATCAAAATAGCCAAACCAGAAAAACTCTCTAATTTATCTCACTTTCCAAATAGGCTATTTGGTCAAGATTGTTCATTCTCCTGGCAATTCTCCTGGTTTTTACCTTCTAATCAATAGACCTGTATGTCTTTGCACAGCAAACCTCCATGACACACCCGTGGACTATTTGTGATACACTATATGAAAATCAGTAGGATCGAATGTGATCTCTTCAGCTAAGGCTGGTGTTGGACGAGTGTTTTTAAGAGTGGAAGGAACGTCCATGAGAGTGGACATTCCTTCCACTCTGACGACCCTGGCCACTTTACTGAGTGCATTTAGTTCGCTCAGAACTGCAAGGCTTGCTCCTCCTATGGAGAATCGCGCTTTGCAGCTCCGTCGAACGCGCGTCGCACCGCTTCGACGGGAAGGCTTTCTAGATGGATGCAGCACGCCTGTTGTAGCGCGCGCAATTCATGCACACGCTACAGCTTGTGGCCGGCCCCATTGCAGCGTCACAATGCTGCAGCGGACACTGGGAGGCACGTCAGTACGGGTGCGCATAGTGTGCTTGTCTGACACCAGCCTTATAATCTCCATGTAAGGTAGAGGATTTTTTTGGCCATTCAATTTTGTTATTTCTGTGAGCATGTTATCGTCGAGAATCTGATCATTCTGTCTTTTGGAAATATTTAAAAGGAGCGTTGGAATCAAATCAAGCACATGTTTGGAATAATAATTTTTAAAAATAAAAAAATATATAGAACATATGGCAGCACTAGCATGAAGTGTGGACACAGTCTTTGCGGGATTAATTTAAAAGCAGCTGTTATACACCGGTCAGAGAAAGATTCGGTAGGAATGACACTCATAACCATGTTCTGCCCTCATGGACCGGCAGCTGCTGGACCAAACCCCACCGTGGCACTTAAAGTAATATAAAGCTTGGCTCAAACAGTCTTGTGGGTTTATGCATGGCCATTAACCCTTACTGTAGTCTTCTCAGCATAGTAAAAGAAAGCATTACTCACGCGGGTGAGAATCAATGGGTTAATGAAGGATTTCCTGTTAATATATGTCATGGGCCGCTTATCTCTATCACTCCAGCTGTTCTAGGACCACAACTCCCATATTTCACACTATGCAAACTTTTCACCCAGGGTAATGGCGGCTGAAGAACAAGAACAGCTGCAATAAGAAAGATTGCATAGGCCTATGAGAACACTTTACTCCTAGATTTCATACTAATTGCTCCTTTCTTCCATTTTTATTTTATAATTACTTTTTTTTTTAGCAGAGGAAGGAAATTCCCAATTCCCCTAATTTCCCATATCCATTATGAAATATTAGACACAAGTCTTAAAACAGAATTGCTAGATTGCCACTTGCATTTGTGAACCCCTTCATTAAATCATTCATGACCTGAGGTTAATCTACTGCATTCATAACAGGAAAGTCTGAGGTCACTACAATGAGGACTAGTTTGCTAGCTCTTTCGGTATTGTCCATTGAAAGTTAAAAGGAAATACTTATGTTGTTCAATCATATCCTATTTACAGTATGTTCCAAATACTAATTACATCACTATCCTCTGAAATCTTTGGGAATATTGACATTTTTTCTTTTTGGCTGAAAAGTAGGACAGCATCAGCTTCTTTTTTGTTTTCCATCACAACTTTCTGTCTCCTTTTCCTTTGTCATCTACATTTACCCCTTCTGATCTTTTCCACACCCCCACTTGCTTATTAACTCTTGTGTTTAAACTTACCTGAAACCCAATGCTGGGCTGCCTCAGCACCGGTTCCACATGTCATGCTGTGGCTTCCTGGAAGCTGCAGCATGTCACATGATTAAGGGGTTGGGTCTGGAGGCGGAACATTTAGGATGTGCCGTGCCAATCCAATGACTCTCAGTTGGTCCTGAAGGTCCAAATCCCTGGGACCTGCTCTCAGTGTACCGGCTGGGTGGAGTAGAGGTAACATCACTACTCTGCATGGGGAGAGCCTGTGGAGACATGGGCTCAATCCCAGCAAGAGCACCTCTCCTGTAAGTGTCCTTGGGCAAGACACCCAACAGTATGCACTCGCCACCCAGGACATACCCGAAAACAAGAGGAATCTCAATGTATCCTTCCTGGTAAAATCCTTTCTCAAAAACAAAAAAAAAAGCTCTGGATAGGACTAGGTCCCTGCCCTAGGAGGGAGAAGAGAGACAAGGGACCCTAGGGTTGTGTGACTGCTCAAACAACAGTGATTTCCCTTTTGTAGAGCAGGGATCTCAAACTCTGACATCCAGATGTTTGTTTCCTACAATTCCCAGAATTTTTTAAAAGCAATAGATGGACAGAGAATCATGGGAGGTGTAGTTCAGGAACATCTGGTGGCCAGAGTTTGAGGTCCCTGGTGTAGAGTGTTCCTTTATTATAAGACTTTGGAAGAGGTTAATAGGGATGGTATACTAAGGCAGGCCTCAAAATTTCAAGTCCCAAGCTACTAACCAGGACATAAGAGTTACTCGCCACCAGTTGCTCCACCTAACCCCTACCCAGCCCTAAACTCCACCCCTAAACACACCCACTTAAATTATCTTATGAATTCACACTGTTAAAGGTTTTATTTAGAATAAAGTTACAAAAATAACATTAACCCTTTCGCTGCTGAGGCTTTTCCCGCCTCTGTGCTGAACTCATTTTTACCGGTTTTGCTCATCATGTTTAAACGTGTTTTGAAGGCTTATTTTAGTATATTACCCAGACATATTATATATTGTTCTTTCCGTCAGACTCGGCAGATTCATAATATGTCATTATTATATGTATACGTCATGACCTGTCTGTATATTATAACAAAAAATGCAATAAAATATGAATTTTCAATAATTTACAACGTGTAAAGTGTTTTTTTTTTACATTTTCACATGTGAGCAATTGCGGTTATATTTTGTATGGGGTGCACTTGTTAAAAAAATTAGAAATGGGGTCTCGTTACATTTTTTTTTGGGGAAAATTACGCGATTTTTAACAAACGCACCGCATACAAAAATCGTTAGTGCAGCATCATTGTTCACATTATAATTGAAGTGGGAACAATATTGCTGCATTAAAAAACCAAAAAAAAGAAAAAAACTTGTTTATTTTTTTTTATAATTTGTTTTTAAAATATTTTTTTATTTTTATTTGTAATTTTTATTTTTTAAAAAAACTTTTTTCATAGTCGTGTTTGGTATCGTTGGAATGGCCATGCTCTGGCCGATCCAACAGTACCAAACTTTAACCCCTAGCTGCCACAGATCAGGAGATAGGGGGTTCATTGGAACCCCCTATCTCCACCATTGGTGGCAGCTAGGGGTTAACTCCAGGACTGGCGTCATCGTGCTATGCACAATGACGCCAGTCCTCAGGGGGTGTTCCCGGAGGCTTGGCCGACATCCAAGATGTCGGCCAGCTCCGGCAAAAGGATCACGAACCGGCGCTTTTCAGCGCCGATTCGTGATCCGGCTCCCCAGGGGTTAATGACAGCCACCGTTTGGAAGGGCAGGCTGTGCCCTTCCAAACGGTGCCTGGAATTAAGCTCAGGACCCCTGCGATCGGGAGGGAGAGAGGTCTGAAGGACCTCCCCCCCTCCCTTTCAGGCGCCTCCTCCGCACACGCGGGGAGGGGCGCCTGAAATAGATGTCATCGCGCCACCGCGATGACATCTATTGTGCCCGCGGCGGTCCCGGATTGACAGGCTGACATCTTGGATGTCAGCCCGCACCGGGGGGCACAGCGATCGGCCAGAATCCGGCCGATCGCAGGCTGCTTCGGGAGGACGCGCTCAGCGCGTCCTCCGCAGCCAACCCTTCCTGCGGCAGGACGCGCTGAGCGCGTCCTCCACAGCAAAGTGGTTAATACCCAGACAGCAGACCCGAGATACATGTATACCAAGTCATCAGACCCCTATGTGAGCAGAGTGAGGAGGCAGGGAAGCTCCTCTCCACCCCCTGCCGGTGACAGAGATGAGCTGGGTCAGGTTAGGCAGCTATTCCCTGCCACTGTGCAGCCTGGGGAGGGGGGCTGCATGGTGACACTGCCAGAATACGCAGCACGAAATAATTTATTGTGTTGCCTGCGTGTGCATTTCCACTGCGAGTAGGCAAGTGGAAATTTTGAGCCCTGTACTAAGGTTTACAAACTATACCTTGAAAATTTGATATTGATATGTGTTTGCTTTTCTATACTATTTATGTTATTTTTTAATTCACCACTTAGCAAAACTGCAATTATTCTGACTTATAATAGGATATCAGGGTTATTCAAAGACAGCCGATCTGGCCCCGAAATGTAACCTAACACTGAATTTCAGCGTTCTGTTACCTTTTCCTGGCCAATCGGCTATTCAGAGAGCATGCAGTTTGCCAAATGTTGGCAAATTGCCTGCACGTACGGTGCCTGTTCGTTGCCTGATCGAGGGCAGTGAACTCCAACCATAGAGAAGCAATGCTTCATCTATTCAGAGAACACAAAACAGCAGTGAAAAGTTGCCGAAATGCCCTGCTGTTTGGTGGTTTCATTCGACAGGTTTATTCAGGAGAATCCCTTAGGCTTCAATGTTAAAAATATTCCAGTTTTAATCCAATATCTAATAAACCGTTTTTTATTTTATTCTGCAGTAAAAAGTCTCTTTATTTATAGATTTTTGAGGATCTTTTAGGCATTTTTTTTTTATCGTATTTTCTTTTTTCTATAACAGACCTTTTTATTATCATTCATTGGATCTTATATGAAAATTTCAGACATTTTATTTCAGTAGTGTTTTTGCAAACAGCGTTTAAATTTTCAAACTTTCAAGCAAACTCTTTTTTTTTGTTTTTCACCTCGTCAGTCTGCGTGTCAGCTTTTCCGGCGGCTGCTCTGCGCTGTGATCGTTGGCTAGTCGGGTTTCTCCGGCGTGTTCGGCGTGGTTAATCCAGCTGTTTCGGTGAGTGTTCAGCGGGTTTTGCGGTGAGTGTTCAGCATGTTTGGGGCGGGTTTTCCCGGCACTACGGGGGCCCTGCGGTGCTTGCTGAATACACCTCAGGGTCAGCAAACTAGGATCACCGAATCGCCCCGAATCGCGGGGAACGAAAAGTCACCGGACGTACGGTGACTTTTCGAATCTCTTCGAATAACCCTGTATGTTTGATAAAAAAAAATATATAAACCCTCTTCTCTACTGGTCTAATACTGTTCTTGCTAGCTTAAAAGCCGTTAGATTCACTTTAGGGACTCATTATTTATTTATTTGTTTATAAAGTATTTTACCAGGAAGGATACATTGAGATTTCTCTCGTTTTCAAGTATGTCCTGGGTTCAAGAACATTGAAGTGTTACAGTTACAGAAATACAAAGTAATACAATGCAAGATATTACAAACAACACACAAATATACAGATCAAAACAGAAAATAAATATGTAGGAAATTCATTCACTATGTTACATGTTTATAGGTGCATTCTGTATCGAGGTATGTTAATAGAGATCTCTTAAGTGGCTTTAGACTGGGGGAAGATTTGATGGCGTCTGGGAGGTTATTCCATAATTGCAGTGCTCTGTAGGAAACTGAGGATCAAGACACTTTCTTTTTGTATTGTGGTATTGCAAGTAAGGTGCTGGTCCTGGATCGGTGGTTATAGGATGAGGGAACTGCTGGGGGAAGCAGCCTATTCAGGTAGGGTGGTAGTTTCCCAGAAAATCTCTTAAACAGCAGGTTGGAAAGACGAAACATAGAAACATAGAACATAGAAACATAGATACATAGAAACATAGAAACATAGAAAAATGTCGGCAGATAAGAACCTTTCGGCCCATTTAGTCTGCCCAATTACATGGATACTTTACCTGGATTTATCTTTTGTTTAGGATAGCCTTATGCCTATCCCATGCTTGCTTAAATTCAATTACTGTTTTGGCCTCTACCACTTCTACTGGAAGACTGTTCCATGTATCCACCACCCTCTCAGTAAAGTAATGCTTCCTGATGTTACTTTTAAACCTTTGCCCCTCTAATCTAAGACTATGTCCTCTTGTTTTGCTATTTTGTTTCCTTTTAAATATACTCCCTTCCTCTACCTTGTGGATTCCCTTTACGTATTTAAATGTTTCTATCATATCTCCTCTGTCTCGTCTTTTTTCCAAGCTGTACATGTTAAGATCATTAAGCCTTTCCTGGTAACTTTTCTCCTTCAAGCCGTACACCATTTTAGTAGCCCTTCTCTGAACTCTCTCTAAGATGTCTATATTCTTCTGGAGATACGGTCTCCAGTACTGCACACAGTACTCCAAGTGAGGTCTCACCAGTGCTCTGTACAGTGGCATGAGCACTTCCCTTTTCCTACTGCTAATACCTCTCCCTACACAACCAAGCATTTTGCCAGCATTTCCTGCTGCTCTATTACATTGACTACTTACCCTTAGATCCTCTGAAATAATAACCCCTAAATCCCTTTCCTCAGATGTTGAGGTTAGGACTGTATCAAATATTCTATATTCAGCCCATGGGTTTTTACGTCCCAGGTGCATTATCTTGCACTTATCCACATTAAAACTCAATTGCCACAACTCCGACCATTTTTTTTAGTTTACCTAAATCATTTGTCATTTGGCTGATCCCTCCAGGAACGTCAACCCTGTTGCAAATCTTTGTGTCATCAGCAAAAAGACATACTTTTCCATTAATACCTTCTGCAATATCACTAATAAAAATATTAAAGAGAATGGGTCCAAGTACTGACCCCTGAGGTACCCCACTGGTAACAAGACCTTGCGCCGAATAAACTCCATTTACCACAACCCTCTGTTGTCTGTCACTCAGCCACTGCCTAATCCATTCAACAATATTGGAATCCAAGCTCAAAGATTGCAATTTATTGATAAGCCTTCTTACGAAGGGTTCATCTAGATTCCAACGACGGCCAGTTTAGCTCTTTTAACATGTCACAGTGGTGGGTCGTGTAATTACATTGTAGCACAAAGCGACAGAATGAGTTATACAATGTAGTAAGTTTATGAAGGTGTGTTTGCGGGTCAGCTACATACAGAACATAGCCGGCAAAAGCATTTGTCTCCTGCACACTGCCCTGCCCTCTTGCTCACACAGCACCACCAGCACGGGCCTGCAACTGTGAGCACCTGTCCTGACACACTGCGCAGCCTGGCAGGCAGGACCTAGGGAGAGGCAGGTAATAGGGGCTGCATTGGGAAGAGTAGTAGAGGAAAGATAATGGGTTAGGGAGGGGTGCAAGGGTACACTGGGGGCTATGGAGAGTGACATGGGAAACACTGGCTACTAGGGATGGTTATATCGGACACATTGGGGGCTGGAGAGGGTGAAAGGAGATGCATTGGGGGCTAGTGAGGGTGACATAGGAAATACTGGGGGATTGGGAGGGTGACATAGGACACGCTAGGCGCTAGGGGTGGTAACAATAGGGCACACTAGGGGATGGGGAGGGTGACATAGAACACAATGGTTCTAGAGAGGGTGACATGGGACACACTGGGGAATGGAGAAGGAGACATAGGACACATCGTGGGCTTAGTGCGGCTGACATAGGGCACACTGGGGCTAAGATGGATATTGGACGCAGTGGGTGATTTCGAGGGAGACATAGGACACACTGGGTGATGAAGAGGGAAACATAGGACACTCTGGGAGATGGAGAGGGAGACATAGGACACACTGGGTTAGGGATAATGAGAGGAGGCATATCAAGGACTGTAGAAGGTGTCAGGGGCTGGGGATAGTGGCAGGAACTGGGGGCTGGTGATGACAGCATTTTACATAGGAATGACATTTAAGCCTGACAGGGACACAGTGTGGGCTGGCAACTGACTCATAGTGGCACTGACGAGGGTATCTGAGAGGACATGGGTGCAGGAGAATGACACAGGTCACATTAATGGAATATTTGGTTGGATAATGAGGTAAAGGGATTAGTAATGTGGTATGGGGAGCGGTGTTGGCAAAATGACCCTTTGACGTTGTTGGCAAAAACTCTTGCACTGGTCCTGCTCAGCCCCTACTATAAAATCGAATAAATCTCTATATGATACGCAAAGTTGTGTTTGATTTTTTTATTTTGAACCATTTTGGATTCGGGAATTTCTTATGAGGGATTCTCAACCTGTACCAATCAATATCTTCTCAGCTTGGCTTATAGTTTTTCATTCATCATTTTCATTTCATCATTTTTATTAGGTGCTTGTAGCTGGGCACCTGCCCATGGAGACCATAAACTCCTGGTCATTAAGACACTTCCTGCTCTAATTTCATGCTTTCTTGTTCAATGGCTTATAGGGTTATTATTCTTCTTCTTATTATTCTTTGGGCAGATCCCTCCATGCTAAGCTAAGGAATTGCTGCATTTAGTGAATGACTGCTGCTGAAAGCTTCTATGTAGTTTACATATTTTATGTGAATTGATATAATATTATATACAGGTTAAAAGCGAGAGCTACAGTATTTTATAATTAATTTCTGGTCGTCTATTTATTTATTTATAAAGGATTTTACCAGGAAGGATACATTGAGATTTCTCTCGTTTTTAAGTATGTCCTGGGTTCAAGAACATGGTTACCTTTATAAATATGAAATAGACTAACAAAAATAAATATATATTTATATTTAAATGTTCATGCAAACGCCATACATGGTTCCAGAGCCCAGCTATGAATACACTCTATACGTATATGTATTTGCCAGGCTTAGTTTTAAATATCCCTTTGGGATTCACACAATTTTTGAAATTGAATTCTGTTCCTAAAACCCGTGTAGTTTCATTCTGCCCTGAGAATTATCAAGCATATCTTGAATACATGTGGGATATGGGATAGCGTCAGGGCACAAAATAATCTGCAAGGGTAGCTGTCCCTTTCTAAACATTGCATACATCCTCTATGTTCCCATGAGCAGCATAGCACTGCACTAACACCCTCCCCGAAAGATCACATTACGGCTTTTTGCAAGATCCAGTTTAACCCTCGAGTTGCTCCCGCTGGGAATCTTACACATAAACAAAGCAAAGGAAAGGAGATCGTACTCTCGGATAAGACGGGTTTTCTTTTCCCTACTTGCATTGCGCCTCTTATATAAAAACAGGCCAATGTGTTTTCACATGTTAATTCCTGTTAAGGCCAATGGGGTGAACATGAAAAAACAAAACCGATCTTCTACCACAGACACCACTTAATAATTAAAAACATTAAAAAGGACGCTGCATGCTGAGCTTCGTTGTCGGAAATATTTTCTTTTAATTCTTTCTCAATTGTGAATGTGGAAAAAGGCCCAGTATATCCTATGGCCACAACAACTTGTCCCCAATATAAAACGTGTCCATTCACGCTGTCCATCAAAAACCATATATTTATAAACAGCCATGAGAACCAAAGACAATGGGCCCTATTACATACTTAATGCGAACGCTAGCGCTCAGCTGTGTGAGCGTTAACGTTAGCTTAGGTGCCGACCGACCATATTACATTATAACGGGTAAAAAACAATGCAGACAGCATTTTTTGCGCCTGTATTGTAATCCAGCATTAAAACGCGGGTGCAAGGGGGAGGTTTTTCCTCCCTTGCGCCCGCGTTTTAACGCTAGGATTGTAATTTGGCCCAGTATCTGTATTTATAGCTTTTTATTTTCAAAACATTGTGGGCTCTATTACATTCTTAACGCAAAAATGCACGGTAAACGTGTGAATTTATATGCGCGAAGCGTCAATCGTTAACGCGCGTAAATCAATGCTGGTATTATAATCCTCGCGCATTTTTTCATCCGTCGAAAAATAACGCGCTTAAAACGGACAGGCAAAAACGCACGTGCAGTAACGTTGCGCGCAGAAATCAGTGTGCGGACTGGTTTTTTTTTCACGCGATTCAGCCAATCATAATTAAGAACCACAATTGTCTCACGTGAAGTTTTTGCGCCTGTCACAGTCAATCTGCGCATATATGCTGTATGATAAAAAAAACACGCACAACTTCTCAAATTTATTGTTTGGGTATGTGTAGAATGTGTAACTATGCTATATTTTTTTTTTGGGCTGGTGCATTTGGTTTCGGCCAGGTCCGTCAGATTTGCCTTTAACACCAGCTTTCAGGAGTCGCTAAAATTATGCGCGCAAAGGCTGTGCGTTACAAACTGCTCATAGATTGTAATACCATCCGTGTACCAGCGCACAAACGCATTTGCGCTCACAATGTTAAGTATAGGACGCGCAAAGTACAGTAAGCTCGTGCAGCGTTTGCGCAGGTTCACCCGCGGTAGACGTATACGTGCGTTTGTTGCGCTGACATTGTAATACGACGTTCTGCGCAAAGGGTTTTGCCCCTCGCGTTAATGCATTTTTGCTCGCGCACAAACGTTTGCGCGAAGATTGTAATAGAGCCCTGTATGTTTCCAAACTACAAAACAACCGGCGTCTTTTGGGCCAGAAAGGGTGGCAAAGGCTGCTTTCAGCATCTCAAAGAACTTTCTAAAGTTTAAACTGGAGGGAACACAATTTTCCTGTTGCCCCATCAGACAACTGGAGTCCCAGGACCTCCATACCATCAAAAGTGTGGGCAGAAGTAATTGTTCAGCAGCAGCAATGAGCCCTCAGTAGGTACATGTGTTGTGACGATAACCCATTTGGGGGATGGATACCGTTTTGGTCTTAAAGATCAATGTAATATCTCGTCCCTTGTTGAAATATCACAGCTGGTACTTACCCAGTTCCAGCGTCAGGTGCCACCATGCTTCCTGTGCACTGTGATGCTAGCCCTAGGGCCGTTGTAAGGAGCTGTGCTGTTGGCCCTCAGCAGGTCGTTGGTGCACTGACTTGCCAGTAAGCACGTTGACAGTCAATTGGGTGTGAGCAAAGGGCATCCTTGTAGGTGTGCTCTCTGCTCAGTGCTGTAACTCCCTCAGTGTCATGCCACTAGGAAGTGGTGGCAAAGCTTTAATAGGGAATGTTTAATTTTTTCACATATTTGTGTTGGCAAAAATATGGTAACACATACAGTATATTTGGAGTAATCCCTATCTAAAGACCAGCAACCAGTCGGCACAACAGGTGCACTTTATTAATGTGCCTTTTTGAACTTCTGTTTCTGTTTATTGCACTAAGCAACAAAGCAGCAAGAATGTTTACATATATTTGTTTATAGTTTGAGTGGAGTACATTTCCATCTTTCCATCCATCATTTATTGCCTACCATTAAGGAGTTATTATGTTTTAAAGAAGAATCCATGGACTTCACCCTCCTGTCCTGAGCTGGTTCATGCTTCTGCAGGACGACTTGTGGTAAAGTTGGATGCCATATTGAAAAAACAGCAGGGACACAATGGGCTCTATCATATGTTCAAGCAAACACTAGCGTCAGCATTAGCGCTAGTTTAAAGGAGGTCATAGCGTTGCGGCCAGACCGCCATTGAGTCGCTAACGGGTTAAAAACTCGTTAGCGCTCATTAATTAACGATTCGTAGCACCAGTTTACTGTAGTTTGCACTCCCTATACCTAACATGGGGAGCGCAAAGTTAAAGCACAGAGTAACTAGCGTTATGATCACTTGGTCCTAACGCTAGTTACTAAGAGCTGGCGCTAAGCTGCTAACTGAAAAAGTTACCACCGGCTCAGAGCTCTAGGTAACGGATTGCGCTGCTGCTGAATCCGTTACCCACAGCTTAAAACCCTCCCAAAAACAAATACTCACCTCTTATCTCGCGGTGAGAACGGTGGCCCGATCTACTGCTTCTGACCACCGGGAGCAGAGGTAGACTGGGGGAAGAAAGTCTCCTGTCTCCCTCTGCGATCACTCCATCGACCAACAGGACCTCGCGAGGGCAAATCCTGCCAGTCATTTGACCCAACAGCATGATCCTCCATGGTGTCCTAAGGACGCCATGGAGGGGATGCTGGGGTCGGTGATGTTGCACTGCCCTAGCATCTGCGAGCTTAGCGATCTCTAAGGGGCAGGCTGCCGGACTCAGAGCCTGTCCCTCGATCTGCTGAGGAAACTGGGATGCTAAGGTGAAGTTAACGAATGCTAATTTTTCCGCTTAGACGCTATTAGCTCAGGGCAGCTGATAGTGCCCCAAGTATTACCTGCTCAAAGCTCGAAGAGGCCACCTTACGCAAAATTAATATCTCTTAAGAGATCTCATAAAGCTAATCTAAGTAAGAGAAACATTGAGCAGTACAGCGCTTGATGGCTAAAGAAAGTCACTGTCCCAATATTCTTCCCATTACAGGATCGAAGATATTGACTGTCTGACCTCTACTCATGTTGTCATTCTGGATGACACTGTGTTTCCTGTTTTTAAAGAAAAGCATTATTACTTTTTATTTGGAAATATAGGATTTATTTGGATTTTCATTTGTTAGTCAGGTACTGTATGCATTTGTATCTATAACTAGTATGAAACTACACTATGATATTTATCTTTACGCGTTGAGGAGGTGCAACAGACTGATTGAAATGTGTGAAATAAATAGATATTATTGTATTGATCTTTTTGCTTTGAAGTGCCACAAGTATTTTCTAATAATTACTAAATATTGATAGTATAGATACCAGGGGTCAAGTCGAGGGGGAACGCAGTTCCTCCACTACTTTTGAAGAGGGTACTGAGTTCCCTTTGGTCTCATACACTTTTAAGCTTGTATTCAGATGTTCAATCATATCTTTCCCTGTTAAGACATAATAAAAATAGGATTTATCATATATTTTTGCTAAAAGCCACATATATACATAAATATATCAGATTTGAGTACTGTATGTGTTTGTGTTAAGGGCGAAATGATAAGTGATATTTGGGGGGACAGAAATGTTGTGAATTCCCACACTTCTTTTTTAGGACTTGACCCCTGATAGATACTATTTGCAAATTTTACTCTAATTGAACCACAAATGCCATTTGGAATAATTACTAAAATTACTTCACATTTGTTACTTGGCTTTAAGTGTATATGATCACTCAGAACAATTCTGTCTTTGTTAAAAATGTCAGAATACCTTGTTCGCTAGTAGGAATTCATTTATATTGCAAGCATTCATCAAGCACCACTTTGCATCTGTATTTCACGGAGCCAACATTTTCTATTCTGAAATGTGAATTCCCATATAGCATCTCAAATATCTAAATTGGCATAGCACAAAGAAAAAAAATATATAAATGAAGTATATTTGTAGAAGGGAAAAAGTAGATATAATTTAGGAGTTTACCCGTAACATGCTGGAGAAAATGATTAGCTGTTTTTTTCACTTTTTTTGAGGAGAACCAAGGGCTTCCTATGAACACTCAGGACGTTTGTGGCTCTTCAAACATCCATGTATGATCTGAATGAGTGCAGAATCATCTAAGGTTGGGGTCACATGAGTGCACTTTTTGCGTCCATCTGACTGCACTGTTTGCTGTCCATCGTAGCTTTTCAAAGGAGCCAATAGGGAACAACATACGGAGTACGGGCACAGTTTCCACGTGCGGACAACGCATGTTGCAACGGACGCCAAAATGGCATCAACGTGAAAAAGCTACACAGACATAGAGAAACCCCTGCATACAGCTTTTTTTTTTCTTTTTCTCAATATCAGTCAAAACTAACTGATACAATGTAACCACAATCGTATCCGTTAAAAAGTGCATCCGTTACTGTGCGCAATCAGTGCGATCGTCTGACCCCAGCCTAAAGGGTAAGAATGTCTTGCCTCGCGAGATCCGGCCAGTCGGCATAGTGATACACAGGGAGAGACTGGGGGGACTTTTTACCCCAGTCTTTCCCTGCTCCTGCCGGACAGAGGAGGGTTTTTTTTTGGAGAAAGGATTTTACCAGGAAGGATACTGATAGCTGGAAAATTCTGCCTCAGCTTGATGTGTGTCCGTAATCTTCTATTCCCTAACTGAACTATCTCTCCGTAACAAAATAACTCATGGTCGACCAGTGAGAAGGAAGTAACTGCAAATAATGCATATACATTATGTATATATAATATATATACATTACATGACGTTTCAATATCCTATCAGAGAGAAGTAACACCTACTAAAATGCCTACAGCAGCATATTAAAAGTTAAAATGCAGAGTAATACAAAGATAAACATAATTTGCAGTTTCATTAGTTTTCTTAATGTTTCTTCTTTAACAGGAATTGACATCTGTTTCTAACTGTACTTTTTACTCCCTCTTTGTTAGCCTCTCCCCCTTATCTTGGGTGTGCTTTAAGACATTTTCACAAGGCTGCAGATTTTAAAGCAAGATCCAATTCTAAACTGTCAGCTTGGTCATAGAGTGCTAATTAGAGCAAAGTTCACTGACGGCTTCAGCATAAAATCATGTCATATATTTTCATAGCTGCCTGATCGTAATAGGTAAATCCCATCAGATACATTGAGATTTCTCTCATTTTCAAGTATGTCCTGGGTGGCGAGTATGTACCGTAGGGTGTCTTGCCCAAGGCCACTTACTGGAGAGGTGCTCTTGCAGAGATTGAACCCATGTCTCCACAGGCTCTCTCCATGCAGAGCAGTGATGTTACCTCTACTCCACCCAGCCGGTTGGAGCTGTGGTCCTCGCCGCGGGACAGAGGGTGAGTATGCGATTCACTTTTTTATTTTTTAGGCTAGTGTTAACGGATTCTGGAGAAGCGGAATCCGTTAACACCAGGTCCTGGCTGTGATTAACTTTTTGCTAACGACAGCCAGACGTTAATTAGTGATAGTAGATTGTAATACTAACGCTGATTAACACTTTGCGCTCTCCGTGTTAAGTAAAGGGAGCACAAAGTACAGTAACCTCATGCTGAAAAGCGCAAGATACCAAACGCAAACGGGTTACATAATCCGTTTGCGTTTGGATTGTAATATGCGGTAAACACCACAGCAAACGTTAATGCTCACGCAAGTGAGCATCAACGTTTCCATGAAGATTGTAATTTAGGCTAGGGTCAGACAAACGTATTTTTTGCGTCGTCCGTGAAAAAGTGCGTTTTAACGAATGGATGTATTTTTTCACGGAATACGCAATAGCAGTCACACGATGCGCATTTTCATCCGTGATTTTGTACGGATCATCAATTAAACACTTTTTGCATTTGGACGTTATGTAGGCCGGACATTAGCAGCGTCTGACGTCTCCTAATCACGCACACACGCTGGTAGCGGATGCAGCGCACTCTGTACGTCAGTACTAGCGGTATCACGTTCTCAAAAAAATGCGTTTGTTTGCCGTTTGCGTTGCCCGGCCGACCTTTCGTGCGGCCATACTTTGTATATTGCCCGTCATTGGCCGTCACTTGCTGCTACTACGGCTGTGATAAAGTGCGGCTGCACGTGCGTTCGCACTGCGTTCGTCTGACTCCAGCCATAGCCCCAGATCGTTTATGGTGAGGGTACAGGATTGAAGGGATGTGGGGTGTGGAATTCAGGAAATTTAGTGGGAGAAGCAAAATGGTTTATTCACATAAATATGAGAAGTGAGAGTGCAAGATATGTCCAGACACACTCTGACACTACCAAAGGAGATTGATTCCAGTGGTGGTCGGTTTTTATGAGTCCCCTGGCACTAGTGACAAATAAAATAGTTTGGTTCCCTAAATGTTTCTGCACAGTTGACAGCTCCACCGCAAAACAAATATCTCATAGCCATGTAGGATTCACAAACCAGTATCTAGATCTACTGCTCCAGAACACCAGTAATACCCTACCAGAGAGACACAGTGGTTGGTACACCAGCAAAGCACTCAGGAAACACGATCTACCATTTAAACTAAAATATATGCAAACAGACAGACTTTGCGACATGTGAGAGGAGTCAGAGTCAGCATTATAATATTATAAGTTAATTGTATGTTGTGAGAGGGAGAAATGATAGATTGAGGGGCAAATAAGGATTTGGTTGATAAGTTGATACAGGGTCCGTGCAAGAGTTTCAGGCACAAGGATCAAGTCTTGTGGCGCGCAAGGAAAATAATATATATGAGGATTATATAGCACCTCCAACAAGAATGTAAAGTACTGTCGCTCTAGCTAGAAAAGTGCTCCCCAAGCACCCCAAAAGATCACAATACAACAAATTATAGGGAGCATCCAGTGTTCCTTATGCACACTTATGTGTGCTTAGCTTAGTTATCGTAATAGTCCAGGAATTGTGGTTAAATGAAGTTCACCTTTTCCCAGAAAAAACTGAGACTCTAAATTCAGTTCCAGAATATGTAGTAGATTTTCAATATACTCCAGTGCTTCCAAGACTCGTTATATCCACACTGGGTCACTGCTTCAGGCTCAACACTAAGCCCCATTGGTCTTGATATGTGGGACCTCAGAAAGAGCAGAAGAAAATAGACCCCATGGTGCAATCCAAAATACTTTTAAAAGGCACTCGTAATGGACCCTACTCACCCTTTCCTGGGTCAACAGTGAGACCCCCACATAAACGCACAGAGATTGTTAATTCAGGCACAACCCCCTTAAAGCCTTCCACTGATCCTGGTCTCCGAGTGTGCGATTGCCAGTATCCTCAGCACCTCAGCACCGTAAGGAAGGATTCATCCGGTAAGTTCCCGAAAATCACCCTTTATTAAAAGGTTGTATCAACCAAATAAAATACATAAAATAATACAGAGATAAGAGCCAAACGCGTTTTGCCAATTAAGGCTTCATCAGTGGCAATATAGACTTCTGGACATGTGAGAGGAGTCGGAGTCGGCATTATAATATTATAAGTTAATTGTGTGAGAGGGAGAAATGATAGATTGGGGCGCAAATAAGGATTTGGTTGATAAGTTGATACAGGGTCCATGCAAGAGTTTCAGGCACCCTAGGCAACCCTAGGCAAATTTATTTTCTTTTTCCTTTTGGTTACCCAAATACCTTTCTCTGTGAATCTATTGTCAATGGCTATACATTGGATATATTAGACAGCAAGTAAAAGTCAGTTCTTGAATTTCATGTTTTGGAAGTAGGAACAATGAGCTAGTGAAAAGACCTGAGTGACGAGGAGAAGGGTCAAATAGTGATGTCTAGACGACTGAGTCAAAGCATCTCCAAAGCGGCAAGTCTTGTGAGGTGTTCCCGTTATGAAGTGGGTAGTAACTGCCAAAAAAGGTACAAGAGGGACATCTGGTTAACCAATGTCAGAGTCATGGCCCTCCAAAGTCCATTGACGCATATGGGGAGTGTTGGCTAACCCATCTGGTCTGATTACACAGAAGAGCTACTGCAGCTCAAATTGCTGAAAATGTTAATGCTGGCCATAATATAAAGGCATCAGAACACACTTGACATGTACCACCTACCTAGAGACTGTTGCAGACCATGTCCACTTGTTCATGGCAACGGTGCTCCCTGATGGCAGTGGCCTCTTCCTGCTGGATAAGGCACAATGCAACACTGCAAAATTATTCAGGCATGGTCTCAGGAACCAGGAAGAGAGATTTCAAAGTGTTGCTGTGGCTTCCAAATTGAGTGTCTATGGAATGTGCTGGAACAACAAATCCGATCCATGGAGGCCCCACCTCACAACTTGTAGGACTTAAAAGATCTGCTGCTGATGTCTTGGTGCCAGATACCACAGAGCATGTTCTGAGGCAATGCCTAGATGAATCAGAGTCTTTTTGGCCACCTGAGGAGGACCTACACAATATAAGCTAGGTGGGTTTAATGTTGGAGTGATCAGTGCATAATGGTTCACAATTAAATTATAGATTTAGCCTAACACTTGTAGCGCTGGTTTTAATCCCCTGCCGTGTAGTACTTATTTTTGGCCACCGGAGGGAGACAAGCGCGATGTGAGACACTGAACATTGGGACTACATTTCCCGGCATGCTTTGCAGGCAGGGACAGGAAGTGGGTGGGGGAGAAACGCTGACATCCTGAGCCTCGTGGAAAGAGCTGGCAGAGCGCGCCTAGGAGTGAGAGAAGCAAGACGCAGTGTAGCTGAACTGGACAGTGACCAGGCCGGAGCGCAGGTGGGGCCTGGCAGAGTTGGAGACCGGGTTTTCCGCCTTTATCTATGAAGACCCAGTGATCCACCACAGTAACCTGAGCTGATACCGAGTGAGCTGGAGGACCCCGAGTTAGGAGAACCGCAGATCGATCCAAGAGGGAGTGCAGGCGGTGAGCTGGACTTCTGAGGCAGATACAGACAAGCCAGACAGCGGAGCTGGTGACACAGAGAACCCCAGTCAAAATCGAGCAGAGAGATGTCCTGGGTCGAGCGGAGCACAGAGTATCTGGCGGATGGGTGAGAGGCCTTCCAGGCCGTTGTGAAAAATCTAAAGCACGCTGCAATTTGTTTCAAAACCCACAAGGTCCCAACGTGACTAGTCGAAGATACCTCATAAATAATTCACTGGCCAGTTGAATATTGTACCCGGGTACCAATACACTCACACACATACATTCTTTGGGACATAACCTGTACGGGACTCACTCCCCAACCACAAAGGGGGTTAAAGATATATTTTGCTGTTTTCCGCTGCGCGTTTCTCGCATTACGAAGCCTTGTATTTCTTTTTTCCGCTGCGCGTTTCCCGCATTACGAAGTACTGTAAATATATATATATACCGTGTTACTCATTATATGCCAGTTTATCCAGTAAACTATATAATTTATAAAATCCACGACGGTGCTGGAGTATATTTATTCCCTAGTGCGGGGAGGCTGACCCGAGGTTCAATTTCAGCGGCTCCTCCGGGAGTGAGCACTACACGTGGGGGCTCGTTTCCGGGATCCAGTCTCTGGAAAAACCGCATTTAAAGGGTTAAATATGGATCCAGACACTGCTGCCAAGTGGTGTGAGGAGCACAGTAGTCAGTTAGAATTGTGTATAGTCATGGATATTCCTGCAGACACTTGGGCCAAAGATCAGATTCGCCAGGCCGTGGCCGCGCTGACACCAGATCATCGGGGGTTAATCCTGGACATTAAAGAGAACCCAGATACCTCTCACACGTATGTTCTTTCTGAGTAGAGAAAGGGTGTTCCAGTGTGTTTTCAGGGCGCGAGCGTGAAGCTGACCGATGAGGTGGAAGTCCAACTGATTCAGCCAAGTGCGCCACGTGGCGAATCCACGAGTGTTCCTGCGCCCAGTCCGTTGGCCATGATCGGGCCTGAATTTATAGTGGCTATTGGAGATTTGCTGGCTAAATGTCAGAGAACAAGCCCTCCGCACACTAACTTTGGTTATCGACGGTTGAGAAATTTTACAGGAAACGTACCAACTCCGGCGGGAGAAGAAACCTTCGAAGAATGGGTGGAACAGGCGATGCAGGCTCTGGATGAGTGGGACGTCCCTGAAGCACAGAAAAAGCAAAGGATCACTGAAAGCTTAAAAGGACCTGCGTCAGAGGCTGTAAGAAACCTAAAATTGAGTAAGAAAGACTGCACTGCTTTAGATTATTTAAATGTTCTGGAGGAAGTTTTTGGGCGAACGTAAAAGGCTGCAGAGCTCGTATATCAGTATGAACACACCTACCAGCGGAAAGGTGAGAGAATGACCGAATATATGAGGCGCCTAGATAAGATTCTGCACCAGATACTCCTCAAGAAAGGGGCCGAACCGGCTGAAGTAGATAAGATCCGAATAAAACAGATCCTGAGGGGCGCTCAACCTCTAGATCCAGTGATGCTGCAGCTGAGAAGCAGGGAAGGTAATCAAGAACTGAAGTACCTGGAACTGATCCGAGCTGTCAGAGAGGAGGAGGCTTTGCTGGAAGAAAAATCCTTCAGGAGAGGAGAAAGAGCTTACGCGCAACCTGTGAGGCATAACGAATGTTTGCAGCCTGAAAGTGACTCGTTGGATGCCTATGGATCCGACGTGGACGAACAAGAGCATCTGATCGCTTTTAAATACACAGAGAAGGCTGTCAAAGAATTAAACCTCTCTGCACATGGCGAGTTGCACAAAACTGTTAAGAAGGTACAAGAAGCTCAAGCTGAATTGCAACAGGCACACGCAGAACTGTGGAGAGTATTGTTGAAGGTGACAGAGACACAGACAGAGATGCAGAAGTTCCTTACAGACATGCAGACAACCGGAGTTGCTGTGGCGTCTAGCCAGGGTCCTTCAACCGAATCACAGCGTGCGACTGCGTCTCCGCTTTCAAAGAAGAGATGTTTAAGTTGTGGAGAAATGGGCCACTTCCGCGCACAATGCAAAAGCCAAAAGCCTGAAGGAAATAGAGTTGAGGAGTTCTTGAAAGCTTTGGAAGGACTGTTATCTACCTCACTGGCGGGAAACGCCAGAGGGCACAAGTGAAGGAGCAACCTAGGTGCCCGAAGGTTGAAACACGCTCCAAAAATCAAGCCAGGACTAAGAGGGCGAGAGGGCCCAGAGTCTGGCCAACTGCCGAGCCTGCCAGGACTGAAAGAGTCACTCCCTTAGCATCCGGACCTACGTCATGGGGAAGCAATGCACACCCAAAACCTACACGGGCCAAGAAAAAGGCCAGGGTACAACAAACTGGGTCTAAGTGTCCTGGTGCCACCACCAAGTTTCCTGACCAGCTGATAGGTCCTTCCCCTATTGTGCCAATCCAAGTGGAGGGAGTCTACACTAAAGCCCTGTTGGATTCAGGGGCTCAAGTGACATTGATCTACCGAGACTTCTATGAGAAACACTTGAAGCACATCCCTCTACAGAAATTGAAGGATCTGGAAATCTGGGGTATCGGAACTGAGAAACTCCCTTATGACGGGTATCTACAGGTGAAGTTGGAGATCGGATCCGAAGTCATCGGACAGTCCGGAGGTTGTGATGCAATGGCCATTGTGTGTCCTCGGCCTGGCCTTCAGGGGCAAACAGGAGTTCCATGATAGTGGGGACGAATACTGATTTGGTGCGACGTCTCCTGACACCTATCGTATTGGAAGAAGGTTCTACTGAAGGAGTACACCCAATGCTACGTCCAGTCTATCAGAGAATGGTCGAAGAACAGAAGGCACCTGCCGAAGTGGGGCGCCTATGGAGATTAGAAGGAACAGAAAAGGTTCTGCAATCGGGAGAAGTAGCGAACCTCCGGGCCTCAGTCAAGTTGAACGGATTGCAACCAGGCCCTATGTGGTACTGGAAACCAATTTTAATCATGGGAGTGAAGCCGGAGTTGAAGTAATCCCTGAAATAATCTCCACTAAAGCTTTGAAAAGAACACGAGGAAGAGTCTCAGTCAGCGTGTGCAATGTGTCTGATTCTCCAGTAGTCCTTAAAGCACGAATGCCTATCGGGCAAGTAGCGTCCGCTACGCCCCTCTCTCCTACCGATTTAGGAGGGGGAGTGGATAAAGAAATTCCAGATGAAAGGTTCTACCCCAAGGACGCTCCCATTTCACCTGAATGGAAGAAACGTCTTCAGTCCCAAGTTCTAAAGTGGAGAGACTTGTTCTCGAAAGATGAGTTCGACGTGGGCCTAGCTAAAAGTACTGAGTACCGCATTCGATTACAAGAGGACAAGCCGTTTCGTGAAAGGTCAAGACGAGTTCCGCTGGGAGACTTGGATGATCTACGAGAACAGCTGAATGAACTGCAAAGAACCAAGGTGATCCAAGAGTCCAGGAGTCCATATGCATCTCCAATAGTAATGGTCCAGAAGAAGAATGGTTCTGTCCGCCTATGCATAGACTATCGCACGCTGAATCGGAGAACCATCCCAGATCAATATGCTACTCCTCGGATATAAGATGCCTTACAGTGTTTGTCGGGAGCAAAATGGTTTAGTGTACTAGACCTGCAAAGCGGGTATCACCAGATACCAATGCATCCTGAAGACAAAGAGAAGACTGCGTTCATCTGCCCATTGGGGTTCTTCGAATTCAACAGAATGCCTCAAGGCCTTACGGGGGCTCCAGCCACGTTCCAACAGTTAATGGAGAAGACAGTCGAGGACATGAATCTGATCGAAGTATTAGTGTACCTGGATGACATAATTGTGTTCGGGAAGACTCTGGAAGAACATGAACAACGTTTGGAGAAGGTCTTGAAAAGGCTCCATGAAGAGGGATTGAAACTATCTCTGGAGAAATGTCAATTCTGTTTACCATCTGTTACGTATCTGGGACATGTGGTCTCAGCAGAAGGCGTTTCGACAGATCCTCGGAAGATGGAGGCCGTAGCTTCTTGGCCTAGACCCCGAAACGTCACTGAACTTAGATCTTTCTTGGGCTTCTGTTCCTATTATCGAAGATTTGTAGGAGGATTCGCAAAAATAGCTCAACCACTGAACAAACTCCTACAGAAGGAAAGCACAGAAGAAGGCTGCAAGGTCTCTGACTGAAATCCGTCAGCTCCAGGGCCAAGGAAAGCTCGAGAGTCCATCCAGGGAGAATGGACCAGTCAATGTGAAGGTGCTTTTACGAAGCTGAAAGAGAGTTTAACTCGAGCCCCTGTCTTGGCCTATGCGGATCCTCACAAGCCGTACGAGTTACATGTGGATGCCAGCAGAGAAGGTCTAGGAGGAGTCCTGTATCAAGAGTATGGTGGATTGCTGAGGCCTGTAGCGTATGTGAGCCGGAGCCTTACGCCTTCAGAAAAGAACTATCCTACCCACAAGTTGGAGTTCCTAGCCTTAAAGTGGGCAGTGGTAGACAAGCTAAAGGACTATCTGTATGGGGCCGAGTTTGTGATAAAGACGGATAACAATCCTCTCACCTACGTCCTTACTACTGCAAAACTGGACGCAACGGGACATCGGTGGTTGGCCGCTCTGTCAGGGTTTCGGTTCAGCCTGAAATATCGCCCTGGGGTGAATAATCGAGATGCTGATGCTTTGTCGAGAAGACCTTACACTACAGAATGGACTCAGTTAACTCCAGACGGGGTACAAGCTTTGTGTCAAGGAGCAGAGCGCCGGGTCAAGGGAGGGATTGAAGCGGAGGCCATAGGAGTTATGGCTGCAGCTGTTCCGGAGTTCTACTGCAACCCTACGCAGTTGAGGGATGAAAGTCTGCCTACCTTTTCAAAACAGGATCTGAAAGCTGACAGGCTAGAGACCCTTTAATTGCATTAACCATAAAGGCTCTAACTGCGAACCAGCGGGAAATTCTGCTGACCAATTCCCCAGATGGAGCCAGATTGGTCTACAAAGAGTGGGAACGGTTGAAGATGTTGGATGGGGTGGTCTACCGAAGGGGCCCCTCTACCAATGCTGAAGAGACCCAACAGTTGTTCCTTCCCACTAAACATAGGGAGAGTGTACTGCGATCGCTACATGATGAGCATGGACATTTGGGCGCAGAAAGAACTTTTAAGCTGGTGCGAGACAGGTTCTATTGGCCTTGCATGAGAGCTGAAGTGGAAAGTTACTGCCATTCATGTCTGAGGTGCATTCAAAGAAAGACCCTACCGACCCGAACTGCTCCAATGAGCCATCTGCAAAGTCAAGGACCCATGGATTTGGTGTGCATTGACTTCCTGTGCTTAGAGCCGGATGCTAGTGTGCAGGGAAATATTCTAATAGTGACTGATCACTTCACACGTTACGCCCAAGCCTTTTCTACAAGAGACCAACGCGCTCCAACGGTGGCGAAAGTTCTGATGGAAAAGTTCTTTGTTCACTACGGCCTACCAAGGAGAATACACTCTGATCAGGGTAGAGACTTTGAAAGCCGGCTTGTTGGGCAATTACTGGAACTGCTGGGAATCCAAAAGACCCGAACTACACCATATCACCCTCAAGGTGATGCTCAACCTGAAAGGTTCAATCGCACGCTGCTAAATATGCTGGGGACACTGTCAAACACAGAGAAGCAGAGCTGGAGTCGTCACATAGCTACGCTAGTGCATGCGTATAACAGTACAGAGAGTGACGCTACTGGATACTCACCGTACTGTCTTATGTTCGGAAGAGAAGCTCGACTGCCGGTTGATTTGGCGTTTGGGTTATCTCTGGACCAGACGTCGGTAGCTGCCCATAGAAATTACGTGGATAGACTTCAAAAGAATCTGGCCTCTGCGTTTGAACAGGCCCGTTTGACCTCAGGAAACAGGGAACAAAGGAATAAACGGAACTATGACTTGAAAGTTCGGATACAGGATTTACAACCCGGTGATAGGGTTTTGTTGAAGAACTTGGGTGCTGCTGCGAGGCACAAGTTAGCGGATAGATGGAGTTCTCAGGTCTACATTGTCTGCAAGCAACTGCCGGGTCTGCCGGTGTATCAAATCCGTCCGGATGGAAAGGCTGGGCCTCTTAAGAACTGGCACCGGAATCATTTATTACCTTTGAGAGAGGCTGTGATGATACCAGTTGGGGACGAACTTTCTCTGCCAAATCCGCCTGCTCCACGTTTGCCTCCCGTTACTCGGTCTCAGCAGACCCGGGCTGTCGAAGAGAGCGAAAGGGACAGTGAGGAAGAGAGTTTTTGTCTGGACTGGCTGCGCTCACCGGAGCCTGAAGAGGTTATCTCAGTTCCTGAAAGGTGGGAAAGTAATTTGAGGCCTGAGGCTCCTGAATTTCAGTTAGAAGTCCCCGAGACTATTGAAATCCCTGTAGCTCCTGAAGTCGAATCTTATGACTACAGTTCTGTGCCTTCACTGGAAGGATCATACTCCGAAGAGATGTCTGCTCCAGTGGTAGAAAGAAGAACTGAACCCACGCCTATAGTACTTCCACCTGAAGAGGAACTGATTGAACCAAAACGCTCTGTTCGACCGCCCCAGCGACTCACCTACAACTCACCAGGACATAGCACTGAAGAAGCTGTCACCATAGTGCGAAGGTTGCCCGAAGTGTCTACTATGTTAGCTGAGGTAGTCCAAAGCATGAGTCAACTTGAGGAAGTGTATCTAACCCACTGTATGCTTGCTGCTGAGCCTGTATATGTTGCCTAATAGATGTGGAAAATGTAATGCAACTGTTGTACCTCCTTGGAGAGACCCAAGAGTTCTAGGAGGGGGAGAGTGTAGCGCTGGTTTTAAATCCCCTGCCGTGTAGTACTTATTTTTGGCCACCGGAGGGAGACAAGCGTGATGTGAGACACTGAACATTGGGACTACATTTCCCGGCATGCTTTGCGGGCAGGGACAGGAAGTGGGTGGGGGAGAAACGCTGACATCCTGAGCCTCGTGGAAAGAGCTGGCAGAGTGCGCCTAGGAGTGAGAGAAGCAAGACGCAGTGTAGCTGAACTGGACAGTGACCAGGCCGGAGCGCAGGTGGGGCCTGACAGAGTTGGAGACCGAGTTTTCCGCCTTTATCTATGAAGACCCAGTGATCCACCACAGTAACCTGAGCTGATACCGAGTGAGCTGGAGGACCCTGAGTTAGGAGAACCGCAGATCGATCCAAGAGGGAGTGCAGGCGGTGAGCTGGACTTCTGAGGCAGATACAGACAAGCCAGACAGCGGAGCCAGTGACACAGAGAACCCCAGTCAAAATCGAGCGGAGAGACGTCCTGGGTCGAGCGGAGCACAGAGTATCTGGCGGATGGGTGAGAGGCCTTCCAGGCCGTTGTGAAAAATCTAAAGCACGCTGCAATTTGTTTCAAAACCCACAAGGCCCCAACGTGACTAGTCGAAGATACCTCATAAATAATTCACTGGCCAGTTGAATATTGTGCCCGGGTACCAATACACTCACACACATACATTCTTTGGGACATAACCTGTACGGGACTCACTCCCCAACCACAAAGGGGGTTAAAGATATATTTTTTTCTTTTCCGCTGCGTGTTTCTCGCATTACGAAGCCTTGTATTTCTTTTCCGCTGCGCGTTTCCCGCATTACGAAGTACTGTAAATATATATATATACCATGTTACTCATTATATGCCAGTTTATCCAGTAAACTATATAATTTATAAAATCCACGACGGTGCTGGAGTATATTTATTCCCTAGTGCGGGGAGACTGACCCGAGGTTCAATTTCAGCGGCTCCTCCGGGAGTGAGCGCTACACACTCATCACATAAAATAGGGTCTTGGGTAGATGGGCACTACCATATTTTGGTTCAGATTGAAATACCTGGTCAAATGAAAGACAATTTACTTTGGAGGGTTTGATGTACTTTAAATAGTTGTATTTTGAATAGTTTGATGCGTTTTACAAATCATGGCATCTTATAATTATAATGAATTAACGATATGGAAATAATGTGCGTGTTGGGTATCTTATCAACCAGGTAACATGTATACAAACGAGTAAAATATGAACACGTATTTTGCTTTACTTGCACAATGTAATATCCTAACTCAAACTATTTAAGTTCCATTAATGTGTGTAAGGATTCCCGGACCCTAGGCTAAAGTTATGCGGGGCAGTGTTTCCCTACGTCACTGTCTGCTTGCAGGCATCTTTATATTAAGACTTGAAGTGCATTTAATAAATTGTACCTTTTTAACAGGGAAAGGTGATGGATTGAAAAATGTTTAGTACCGCAATGAATAATTGATAAATGTGCTAGTGCAAATAAGAGTCTGATGAATAATTAATTTTAATCTCATTATAGACGTTTTCATAATGGGATAATTTAATTAAATGAAAGCCAATGGGTTCCATGAGGCTGAAAGATAACTGCTGTTTCTATATTTGGCTAATGGTCTGTGCACACTATACCAAAGTCGGTTAATTCACTAGGGTGCATGCATTATTTAACAAATCCCGCTGAGATGAAAGAATGGACCGATCAATGATAACTTGCATTTTTTTCTAGTGCTTACCAAGCACATTTAAACAAACCCGAAATGCCAAAAAGCGATCAGAGTTTCCTGCAAGGAGGAAGCCATTCCTTGCTTTATTTTACACAGAAACGTATCATTCTTTGCTGAAGATAATCGGTTTTCTGCTGTATGTTACAGTTTTAAATTGCAGACTTATTCCCTGTATACGCACGTGAACTTCTTGTAGGTCGAGTTTGCCCAAAACGGGAAATTCTAATGGATGTAGAATGTGTATCTGATACTATAATATTGATAGCTGTGCCACGCGGGACCCATTAATAAGCTTTTCAAATGAGCCTGGTTGAGGTCGTAGTCTACAGAAGCACTTATCCAGGGCAGACGGGTGCAAACATATTGTTTAAGTATTTATTTCGTTCACACATGATCAGTTATGTACAGGGTGCTATCAATTAAAAAGAAAAGGAAAAAATCTTGGTGCACTGGTGTAGATTAAATACACATAGAGCCTGGGGACTTTAAATGTCCTGGTCTTTTATTATGGTTGGGGGCGTCATAGTATTATTAGAATCAAGTGGGAATCATTGTGGTGGTCCTGGCATATATGGGGTACAAGGCTGAGAATCCGCGGGTTTGTCCATATTTGGACACCTCTGTTGAAAGTTTTTTGTACCACTGATGAAACGCATTTTAGCGCGAAACGCGTCTGGTCCTGTATTTATTTTTATTTGTTGATCTGGTACCTTGATATGGTGTCCAGACAATTAAAAAAATTATTTTAAAGCATTTGTTTTTACCGACCATATTTTCTGCTACTGCCGGGTATGGTTTTCTATGGATTGTACCACTCACATACAATCCCGGAGCGAGCATTCTTCAAGCCAGGTCAGGCTCTGCAAATGATAAGAGGATTACCTTGGTATGTCCTTATATCAGGGACGTGCAGTCAGGGGTGGCAGGGGAGGCGGAGCCTCCCCTGCCATTCCAGTAAATTAATGTGGTCATTGTGCTGTAATGACGTGTAATGTGTATATTTAAACTGTAAATAAAATGTTATTTATTGAAAAAAATTCTCATACTCACTTCTCCACGCTCCCTCGCTGTGCTTCTCTGTGCTCCGCTTTTTTTTTCTACTTTCAGTTTGCTGACTGCTGTGTGTGTGATTCCCTACACTGACAGCAGGGGCAGCACTGAGCCAGCCTAGCCTACGCAATTTGCGCAGCTGAATGCTACACTAATTGTGTAGCTCAAGCTGATTTCCTGGTTCTACGCTTTTCAGTACCTCCAGAGGCAATGAGAGCAATGGAAAGCTTGAGCCAATGGGAAAGCTCCATTGGTCTCAAGCACTTCTTTTTTTTTTTTTAATATAAAGGTTTTTATTGGAGTTCACACTTAGAATGGTACAACATTGCAAAAAGAAGGAAACTTCAAAGATAAAGGACACAAATTCGCAGCATTGACAATAGACAAGTCAAATGAAGTATCAATATTATCCGATAAGAGGTCATTTGTGCGGACTCCATTTTCCAATAACAGATAAAATCCTAAACTAACATAAAACACAAAACACGGCAGCACTACAGTCGTACATGGTAAAATATCTTATATCAAGGTTCCAGACTCGACAAACACCCTCCATCCCTCCCATGTATCATAAAACTGGCACATTGAGTTATTCGCGGTGTGGAACATTCCTTCATATTGAAAAACACTTTCGAGGGCAATCATAACTTCTTTCATAGAGGGACCTAGGGAGGAACGCCAATGTCTCGCTATAACTGTTTTTGCTGCCCCCAGTACCATAGAGATAAACCTCCTGTGACGGATCTGAATAGTAATGGGTATAATATGTAGGAGGTACAATTTCGGGCATAGTGGGAGTATGAGTGAAGTACAGTGGGAAATCAGTCTGCTTATTTTTTCCCAATAACCCCCTAGTGCGGGACATAACCAAAATGTATGCAGTAGAGAACCGAGGCCGGTAAGGCATCTCCAGCAGAAGCCGGTATTCCCCGAGATATGGGCCAATCGGGTTGGTGTTAAGTACCATCTGCACAGTAGTTTGATATGGGCCTCGCGTAGATTGGTGCTTCTAGAATATTTGTATATTGTGTCCATGGCATATGACCAGTCATCTACGGAGAGCGTGAAAGCTAAGTCTTTTTCCCATTTAACCATATAGGGTAATTTTTTAGGTGGGGTCGGGGTTAGGAGGCTGTTGTAACAGAGAGATAATGGTTTCATTTGACATTTCTTCCCCATACACAATTTGTGAAAAGCTGAAAGGTTCGTAGTTGTGAAAGAGGTCAGGCCCTTCTGGTGTAAAGCATGCTTCACACGTAGGTAAGTGAAACAGTCACTCAATGGAATGGCAAACTCCTGTACCAAGTCGGGGAAGGGTTTCAGGGAGTGGGGTGTAAAGAGCTGCTGCACATGCGTCAAGCCGCGCAAGAACCAAGAATCTAAATTTAAGTCTGGGATATAGCGACACAAAACTCTGAGAGGGGCGAGACATAATAAGTCATAAGGCCGTACCAACGGACGACCCCACTGGCGCCAGGACATGAGGGAGAGCATCGAGGCGGGTAGCAGACCCATGGTGCTATTTCTAGGAAGGAATGGAAGCCACATCAGGTCATGAAGTTTATATGGAAAAATCATGGCATTCTCCAACTGTAACCATAGAGGTGATTCCTTTAGATGCATTGACGACAACAGTTGGGCTAGTAAGGCTGCTTTGTAGTACGATTGTAGATCCAAAAAACCCAACCCTCCGTTATGTCGCGGCGCAGTGACTGTAGAGGCCGATACTCGAGGGGGCTTCCCTTTCCAAATATGCGCATGGAGCAGTTTTTGCAGCCGGAGCAATAAATGCGCCGGTATGAAAACAGGGATATTTCTGAAATAGTATAAAATTTGGGGTAGGATACACATCTTTATGGCCGCCATACGACCCAACCAGGAGGATTCATTTGTGCTCCATGTGGAGAGCTGCGTCTCGATGGAGTTCAATAATAGTGCGTGAAGTTTTCCTTAAGGATGGTGCCTCGCGATTTAGAAAGGGAGATTCCCAAGTATTTTAAAGAGGTAGAGCGCCAATCAAAAGGGTACTTACTACGCAGAGAGCCGAGGGATGAAGCAGCAATATTTATAGGGAGAGCTTGTGTTTTACTCACATTATTTTTATAGTAAGATAACGCGCCAAAGCTATCAAGGAGGTGAAACAGGGAAGGAAGCGAAATCTCCGGTGTGGTCAAAAAAAGCAGTATGTCGTCCGCGAAAAGTGCCAGCTTGTGCTCCCCATTCGGGGTCGGCATACCTTTAATTGCCGGGGAAATCTTAATCTGCAGCGCTAAGGGTTCTAGGCCAGAATAAATATTAACGGGGATAATGGACAACCCTGTCGGGTGCCATTGGTTATGTGGAAAGAGGAGGATAGAAACCCCGATGCCAAAACTTTCGCCGATGGAGCAGAGTAAAGGGCCATAATACTATGTACAAATTGTGCTGGGAGACCAAACCTTAGTAACACCATCCGCATATACCCCCAGTGCAGGCGATCGAACGCCTTTTCGGCGTCCAATGCCAGCAGGAGTCCGGAGGTATTTGTCAGGATCGCCACCCTCTGGCCCCTGTCACCCACGCCAACCCTGCATCATGAACAATGCACGTTCCTAAACCTGCATGTTCCCAGCATCCTAGCCCTAGAATCTCACCTGACAACACCTCCCCCTAATTACCCCTTCATATCAGGAAGCTACGCCCTCCAGACTTCACTTCCACATTGAAGTTACTGACTGCGATACCTGTTTATTCAAAGCTCCCTGGAACCGCCTGATCATCTCCTGAACCCTCTCTGCCAAGACCCCAAGGACCTTCTGCTATTTATCTGGACTCTCATTGCTTCACTCACCGGTAACCCTCCCATCCTGCTCCCCCTCTGCCCCCCATCTAAGCCTTGCCGTGTACCGAACCCCTGCTGTACCACCGACTATTCTCTGCCAGCCTTGCCGTGTACCGAACCCCTGCTGTACCACCGACTATTCTCTGCCAGCCTTGCCGTGTACCGAACCCCTGCTGTACCACCGACTATTCTCTGCCAGCCTTGCCGTGTACCGAACCCCTTGCTGAATCCTGACGACTCCATTGCCTGTACCCTGTCTGATTTAATGCTACTGTGTTTATGTGCAAATAAACACTCTTTTGTTATTCTAAACCTGCCTTCATCACTGCATCCTGGGCTCACAACCAACCTGCTACACTACCCGCAGTCTAAACGTGACAGAATGTGGAAGTCAAAAACCTGTGAGCCCGCGGTGATCCATGCCATGGTGAAGAACTTGAAAGGTGCCTTTCTACAGATCCAGCAGCACCTGGACTCCCTGCTTGATTATGTGCAGCAAAACCCAAGGGGCACCTCAACTAAGGTGCGCGTTCCTGCTACAGAGGGAGCCAGAGGACCACTGACCCCAGAAGAAAAGGCAAGGAGGAGGGCGCTAGACCTCTGCTTCTACTGCGGGGACCCCTTGCATCAGATCTCGGCCTGCCCGCTGCGCCCACCTAAGCCAGGTACAAAATGCTTTCATACCCCTGTTCCTGTAAAGCCTGTTTGTACCGAGCCTGCACCTGTCAAAAACCCAGGCTGGTGGTTAAAACAGTACCCACCAAGCCAAAAATAGCTACACCAGCGACCAAGCCCACAAAGTCTTCGATGGGGAAGCTGGTGCCTGCCCTGCAGAAAAAGACTTCATCACCCATCAAGCAAGCACCCAAAGAAAGACCCCTATCCCAGCCTACTCCCAGAAGAAGCCGGGTAAGCAAACCTCCTGCACCTAAGCGTGTCCCTGCTCCCAGGGAGCCTGAGTCAAAGGCTACCAGACTCTCTGCACCTAGAAACCTGGTTACCCAAGAAGCTTCTTCTGAGGAGTCAGACCAGGAAACCCCTATGCAGAATGCCGAACCGGAGTCTGACCCTGAAATGCCCATGGAGCAGGAATCCATGGACGCTGAGCCAGCCATGCCAATGGAGATCGAGTCTGGCTTACACCTCATGGCTGGTGTTGCCAGAAATCCCAAATCCAGCCCGCTACCTCCATGCTGCGTATATGTCTCACCATGTCCTTCTGATAACTCGGAGTCAGAAGAGGAAGCTGCTGATGCTGGTTTAGACTTACTCAGACAGACTGCACGCCGCACCCAAGGACCCCCAGGTCAGCATAAGGGGTATGTTGGCGCTGCGAGATCTGTTTATTGCCCGGCTGGAATGACTCACCGTACCACTGTACCTTGCTATCACATGGGGACGGACTACAGAACTCCAGCTACCAAAACCATCTCGAGTGCACCTTGCCCAAGATCCGCCTTCATTGGTGCCCTCTTCATGTCACCCACCGTTGTTCGGTTGCCTGCTAAACCAAAACCTCAGGAGCTGGAGACTCACCCATACGTCGTTGAATTGGAGGTTGAGCGAAAGCCCGAGGTCGCTGCCCTGCAACGTGCAGGATCTCAGGATGTCGCTGCCCTGCAACGTGCAGGATCTCAGGACGTCGCTGCCCTGCAACGTGCAGGATCTCAGGACGTCGCTGCCCTGCAACGTGCAGGATCTCAGGACGTCGCTGCCCTGCAACCCGCAGGATCTCAGAACGTCACTGCCCTGCAACCCGCAGGGGTCCAAGAGCCGTGCTGTACCGAGGTCCAAGAGCCGTGCTGTACCGAGGTCCAAGAGCCGTGCTGTACCGAGGTCCAAGAGCCGTGCTGTACCGAGGTCCAGGTCCAAGAGCCGTGCTGTACCGAGGTCCAGGTCCAAGAGCCGTGCTGTACCGAGGTCCAGGTCCAAGAGCCGTGCTGTACCGAGGTCCAGGTCCAAGAGCCGTGCTGTACCGAGGTCCAGGTCCAAGAGCCGTGCTGTACCGAGGTCCAGGTCCAAGAGCCGTGCTGTACCGAGGTCCAGGTCCAAGAGCCGTGCTGTACCGAGGTCCAAGAGCCGTGCTGTACCGAGGTCCAAGAGCCGTGCTGTACCGAGGTCCAGGAGCCGTGCTTTACCGAGGTCCAAGCCCAGACTGCTGCCACCAAAACAGCATTTGTGGACACTGATACCGCTGCAGCTACCCTGCCAATTCCTGGTAAGGCCAGTCCATCTAGTGCAGTCCTGGTACTTGTCTCTACCATGGCAGCCCAGGTGAATACCCTTACCCAAACCATACAGGACATTCAGCTGAACCACAAGTTCCTGCAGTCTCAGGTACAGGTTGCATTGGCCCGTGGACATTTTCCTACTCCCGATCTGGTTGCCACCAGCAACCCCATACATCTGAACGAACCCGCAGAGTCTTCCGAGTTGTCGCCGCCACGGGGCCGTCGACGTCGCCGTAAGGCCAAGGTCGCCGCCGCAGAGCCGTGCAGTGCCATGGAGGTCGCCGCCGCAGCAGAGCCGTGCAGTGCCAAGGAGGTCGCCAAGGTTGCTGCTCCTCCGGTATTCTTCAAGGGCGCTGCCCCACCGGTTGCCGAGGGCGCTGCCCCACCGCACCTCGTCAAGGGCGCTGCCCCTCCGTGCCACGCCGCTGCCCCACTGTACCCAGCTGTTACCGTGGAGACCCCCATCTCCACTACCCATTGTTGCCAGTTTCCCGCTCTAGCCGTGCCAAGGAGGGTTTGGGGGTTTTCCAAGGTTGACTCTCCCATCCCTCACAGCCGCAAGTTTGGACTTTATTCTGGTCAACCAAGCCAAGATACTGCACATCTTGGCACCACTGACGCTACCCCGGACAGCGCCATCCGTATGGATCCCTACACGGTGCAGGGGTTCATGATGGACTCTTCTACTGCCCGTTGGTTGACTTTTGGCCGCCCGGAGGTCGACTCTTAGGGTGGGAGTAGTGTCAGGATCGCCACCCTCTGGCCCCTGTCACCCACGCCAACCCTGCATCATGAACAATGCACGTTCCTAAACCTGCATGTTCCCAGCATCCTAGCCCTAGAATCTCACCTGACAACACCTCCCCCTAATTACCCCTGCATATCAGGAAGCTACGCCCTCCAGACTTCACTTCCACATTGAAGTTACTGACTGCGATACCTGTTTTTCAAAGCTCCCTGGAACCGCCTGATCATCTCCTGAACCCTCTCTGCCAAGACCCCAAGGACCTTCTGCTATTTATCTGGACTCTCATTGCTTCACTCACCGGTAACCCTCCATCCTGCTCCCCCTCTGCCCCCCATCTAAGCCTTGCCGTGTACCGAACCCCTGCTGTACCACCGACTATTCTCTGCCAGCCTTGCCGTGTACCGAACCCCTGCTGTACCACCGACTATTCTCTGCCAGCCTTGCCGTGTACCGAACCCCTTGCTGAATCCTGACGACTCCATTGCCTGTACCCTGTCTGATTTAATGCTACTGTGTTTATGTGCAAATAAACACTCTTTTGTTATTCTAAACCTGCCTTCATCACTGCATCCTGGGCTCACAACCAACCTGCTACACTACCCGCAGTCTAAACGTGACAGTATTAGTCCTATGGGCCAAGTCGATTATATCATAAAAACGTCTAGTGTTGTCACATGTTTGACGGCTCGGGAAAAAGCCGGTTTGTTCAGACGCGATCAAGGACGGGAGTAGGGGAGCCAACCTAGTAGCTAGTAATTTAGCATACAGTTTGGCGTCTACATTCAACAGGGAAATAGGGCGGAAGTTGGCACAGTGTGTCGGGGGTTTACCAGGTTTAGGCAGGGTCACTACTGTTGCCTGCAACATCTCCGGAGGAATGATGCCAGTTTTCTTAATGTCATTAAAAAACAGGGTAAGAGTCGGAAGCAGTGAAGGAGCAAATACCTGATAATACAGATTCGTAAAACCGTCAGGGCCTGGGGCTTTATTTTTTGGAAGTGCATTAATAGCCTTAAGTACCTCCTCCTCTGTAAACACAGCAAGCAAACCTGTAGCCTGAGAGGGAGAGAGGGAGGGGAGGCTCGCCGCCTGAAGACATCTATATCGTCCTGGGTAGGGGACGGCACTGTGTGGTTTGATCCTATGTTGTACAGGGAGGCATAATAACGTGCAAATTCATCAGTAATAAGGGCTGGGTTATAAATTTTTACGTTATTAGCATCCAATAGGTACGGTATGTTGGTTTGCATTCTTTTCCCTTTCAATTTAGACGCCAACAATTTCCCCGGTTTATTCCCTTGGGTATAATGAGCATAGTTAAGCCGTCTAATTGAGTGCGCAGTGATTTGGAGCATAAGGTGTTCCAACTCGCGGCGCTGCGAAATCAACTGAGCGGTAATATTAGGGGTAGGCGAGGATTTATTCTGGGTTTCTAATACCATGATTCGTCGTGTAAGGGCAGTCATCTGAGCATTAAAACGTCGTTTACGTTGCGCTCCTTTCTGTATAAAATGTCCTCGCATAACAGCTTTGTGGGCCAACCATATCGACGCTGTTGCACGTCCCCAGGCACGTTCATCGTGAAGTACTCCTGAAGGAGTTGTAGCGTTGTTGTCACGTCATCCCTATCTACAATGAGTGAGTCATTGAGTCTCCAATTCCCCATACCCCTCGGTGGAAAAGCAGCCTCAAAAGTAAGCGTAAGCGGAGCATGGTCAGACCACGTAATGATGCCGATGGTCGCCTCCAGGAGACGAGACAAAGCTGAGCTATGTATCAAACTCAAGTCAATTCTACTATATGAGGAATGGACATGAGAAAAATATGTGTAATCACGTGTATTGGGGTGACATATCCTCCAAGTATCATATAGGTCAAACGAATGCATGAATTCCCGTAGTTGTTTACTAGAGGACGGGGGGGGAGCGGGAATGGGAGCGGGACTGGCTCGTCTGAGTGTCAACATCGGGGTCAGGAGTGCAATTAAAGTCCCCACATAGGAACATCGTACCACTAGACATTTTTTTCACTCTACCAAAAGCTTTCCGCAGATAAGAAACCGGATTATCATTAGGGAGATATAGGTTAGCAATAGTGATTGGTAATTCGTTCAGCGTGTCCACAAGAATCACAAGGCGGCCCAACGGATCAACATACTGAGCCGAACACACAAAGGTCCAGTCTCTATGGAACAGGATCGAGACACCTTTGGACTTCGTCAGAGCAGTGGAGTGGTAGGCCTCAGTGTACATGCGCAATTTCAAAAACGGCGGACGCCTCTTACAAAAATGAGTCTCTTGCAAACATACAATAGCCGGTTGAGACTTATGCAGGTCGCAAAATAAAGCATGGCGTTTGTACGGAGTGTTCAAGCCCCGAACACTTAAGGAATAAATCTGGAAGTGAGGTTTACTCATTTTTGGTTACGCCCAGCCCTCTAGGTCTCACAACGGTCAATACAGACAATCTCCTCGGGAGAATGGAGTGACTCTCCTGCACACAATAGCGCCCGGAACCGTATATTATAGTGCATACCAAACTAACAAACAATACATACATTACATACATAGGTCGAACCAGAAAGAAACAAAAATAAAAAATAAAATAAAAAGGAAAGAAAAGAAAAGAAAAAACCCGACCAAACATCAGAAAAAAAAAACTGCACTCCATGAGCGCAGCTGAGTGGAGTCAATCAACACAGCAGATTGGTATAAGTAGGGAAAAAAAAACATGGTCAAGAAAAAACTCTAGTAGGGGAAACAACAGTCCCAACTCTACCTGAGAAGGTGACCGTGCCAATTTACAGGCCATTGGAAGGCTCGGGGCTTGCCGAATAAAAGAACAGAACAGGCCCCCAGGAGTGCCCAATTGAGGTGAATCAAAAGGGGTCAGTCCGGCATCCATGAAGGAGTTCTGACGCCCAAGGAGACGGAAAACAACATGGCGAAATAATAGAAGCACGCCCAGAAGCTGGATAACGCAGGGCCAAAGCACCTCATTTTGGCCGGACCCGGTGCCACTCCGGAGAAACTTTCAGCGGCGAAGATGATTCCTCCCGAGGGGGAGTAAACTCAGACACGACTTTCCATTCCGTCAGCAAGTGCATTCCAGTGAGGGGGTCAAGGATAACGTGCAAGACTCCCTCCCGCCATAACAAGATCTTTGTGGGAAATCCCCATCGATACGCCATGTTGTGGTCATGTAAAATTTTCGTGAAGGACGAAAATTCCCTTCTTTTAGACATGGTAGCTGTTGACAGGTCTGCGTAGAAAGAAACTTCGGCATACGGAGAGGGTAGAGGCATAGATTTCCGTGACACTCTCATTAACGCTTCTTTAACATGGAAAAAGTGCACCTGGACTAAAACATCTCTAGAAGCTGAGGGTGGCAGGTTCTTGGCACATGGCAGTCTGTGTGCCCGATCCATCAGGAAATCCTGTGACGAGTACGTTGGTACCAGGATCTGGAAAAGTTCCATAATATAAGGCTGAAGATCAGCAGGGGTTACTGCCTCCGGAATGCCCCGGATCCGTACATTGTTACACCGTGAACAGTCTTCCAAATCGGCTAATTTCGTTGCCATGGTGTCATGTGCTGTCTGCAAAGCTATATGGCGATCCACTAAGTCGTTATGGGCCAAACATAAGTCGTCTGTCTTAGACTCCAAAGAGTCTGTCCTCTCACCCAGGTCTTGTACATCGCGCCTCAGCTCCTGCAGCGCCTCTTTAAGATCCGTTTGTATAGTAGATCGAAGCTCTTGCAGCATGGCATGTAGTCTGCTTTCTGAAGGTGGTAAGGTGTCAGTCATGCAGGATGGGCCTGCGACAGCCGCTTCCGTTGTAAAAGAGGAAACAGAGGAGGGAGATCCGCCATCTTGGGCCTCACGAACCCGGTCTTTTTTCGCCGATTTTGCCGGTTCCAATGCTCGTTGCGCCTTAGGGGGCACCATCTGGGAGCCAGGAAGTGTCACCCAGCTGTGGGTGAAATTTCAGCCCCGGGGTTGCTGTTATTTAGCCGCAAGAAATGAAAATTTTGCGCCGGTCACAGGAGCTCTCCTTACATGCGACCGCGCGCTGCAACGTCCGGCCACGCCCCCCATTTCTTTTTTTTTAAAAAAACCCCACCTCCAATGGGAGGCAGAGCTCCCCATGGATTGATTGACTCAGGACAGTCATGTGACTGTCCTCGTCAGTCGTGGGGGGAGGCAGGCAGAGCTCAGCAATCAGCATGTGTGTAATAGCGCCCTCTATTAGTCAGTATTGTAAGTGCATACTCTTGCAACATTAAAATCCTGTATGCAAACTTTTTTTACATTAAGAGTTGTAATAGCCCCCTCTATTAGTCAGTATTGTAAGTGCATGCTCTTAGCTGTAAAAAAAATTCAAACTTTACTTTATAAATAGTGAAACTCTATTCTCCTATATAACGATAACCAAATGTGTAAATTGCGACTGCGTAACCATGTGTATATCTGGCTCTGATACTAGCCAGTGCCTCACCAGCCACTGACCTCACTGCACGTCATTGCCTTATATGTGCACCCCTTGAATACTGGCTGCGCTATTATATCTTCTTTCTTTGAGGGCATATTGAGTTGAAGATCGACATTTGTCCTACGAAGGAGGAGAACAGCTTGGCTTTTGCTACTTAGGGATAACATAGAAGAGGATCTCCTTGTCTAGCAATGAAAAGTTTTCCACTTGCTGGACATATTCCAAGGTACCTTTTTGTCTAAATGAAGACTGTGGACAGAACTGTTACTTTCCCTTGGGGCTGCCCATTATTGGGTAGTCTACTGTATATACTTTTTTTTTTTTTCTCAAAGCTTGCCTCTTATATGTCTTTTTGGGGAGCGCTGTTTTCTGAGTTGTTTATTCTTTTTAAATACACATAGAGCCCGGGGACTTTAAATGTCCTGGTCTTTTATTATGGTTGGGGGCGTCATAGTATTATTAGAATCAAGTGGGAATCATTGTGGTGATCCTGGCATATATGGGGTACAAGGCTGAGAATCCGCGGGTTTGTCCATATTTGGACACATTATAGGGTACTTTGTGTCTTCTTCCGCTTCAAAAAGATGGCGAAAACAGGCTAACTACCAACGTTGAGTTAACTCGATTTTGCATTGTAATACATTGAAAAGCAATCATTAGCGTATCAAACCCCATTTGCATATCTTTTTGAGGAAAGATTAGTATACCCCTTGTGGAGAAACAAAATTCACTAACAAGGTTATTCAAAGAGAGCCGAATTGGCTCCGAAATTGCACCGAACTGTGAATTTCCACCTATGGTGCAATTACGTGGCTATTCGGATATTCAAAAAGCTAGCAGTTTGCCAAATATTGGTGAATTGCCAGCGAAATACAGTGATCTTCGACGACATTGAGCTCCCATAGAAAAGTAATGGTTAATCTAATCAGAGAACACCGAACAGCACCGACATGTCAGTGAGATACCCTGATTTTCAGTGGTTTCATTCGACAGGGTTAATCAGGCGAATCCCATAGGTTTCAATGTTAAAAATATTTCCGTTCTTATTAAATATTTGTTCAACCATTTATTCTTTTCACTTGCAGCAAAAAATCTATTTATTCGGATTTTTGTAAGCATTTAACAGGATTTTTTCGGCAAAAAGATTCTCAGTTTTTTTAGACATGGCGGTGTTTTTTCTGTAACAGACCTTTATTTTATTATTCATAGGACCTTATATGATATTTCCAGGTATTTTCGTGCAGTAGTTTGTTTGCAAACACCTTTTAAAAGTTGCATTTTATTTTTACCCGTTCGACAGCTTGTTGTCTTTTTGTTATACAGGGATTTTCAGTCATTATAACCCCTGAATGTTAGTCTTATACAGCAGTGAGTGACCCCAGAGCTCTCACTGTATTCTGACTTCCTCTGATATTTCAGTGCTCTCCCGTTCCCTGCACTTTGGCTAGTCCGATTCGCCGACCCTGTGGTGAGGTCAGCTGGCTGGCACTCTGTTCGTCGGGTCGTCGCCTTTTTTCAGATCAATTCGGTGATTTTGTGGCTGATCGTCGGATGCATTCTGCACATTTTCAGCAGTTTTTCAAATCGATTTGGTGATTTGTGCAGCAGTTTTTCCAATCGATTCGGCGGCTCGTTCCCTGCACTTTGGGGACACCGCAGTGAATGCTGAATTCACGACAGGGTTGGCGAATTGGACTAGCTGAAGAGCAGGGAACGAGAGCGCACCGAAATGTCAGAGGAAGTCAGAATACAGGAAGAGCTCTGGTGTCACACACTGCTGTACAGGAATAACATTCAGGTTATAATGACTGAAAATCCCTGTATAGTACAGATACAAGGTGTTACTGAAATTTCCATACACAGGCATTATGACACATACAGATATTATTTTTATATCCTGTTGGCGGTTTTTTTGGAAGCTGCACTGTCAAAAATCTCATTATGATCACTACAAATCCCTATAAGCAGATGATCTGACCAATTTTATTATCATTATCACAGTTACAGTATTGGACCCCAAGGTCCATTTCTGCCTGTATGGTGAAAATGCAGACCATGTGTGACATAATGCAAGATAAGGTGTCCCTTGAGTTCTTGAGTTCAGAATCTTTTGTTCCAACTATGAAATGGATAAACAAATACAAGATGCAGGTTAAAGTAGCAGTAGATATTGCAGATTGCTGTAAGTATAAGGCCCGTGTCAGACGAACGCAGTGATCACGTCCGTGTTGCCGCACATTTTAACGTCCACCGGAGCATAAAATTATGATCAATAGAGACCCACACACGCAGTACGTCCGCACAGATGTGCGGACGCACAACGCACGTGGCACCGGACACAATTAGGCAAGAACGTCAAACCGCTAGGACAGACGCACAGAGTGTGCCACGTCCGCGTAGCTTTGTGTGTGAGTGATGGAATGTAGTCAGACGGACTGCATTTTTGACGTCCAGCATTTTTGACGGACAAAATGGTTTTCCATATCTTGTATCAATTATTTTCATTTTACATATTAATTTTATTTCCCATCTACATCAGTCAAAAAACCGGACCGTGTGGTGTCTACAGTATCATCAGTCAGAAAGTACGTCAGTTGTGCACGGACGCACAGTGTGCTCAGTCAGAATGTGTTCGTCTGACATTAGCCTAAGCTGGAGGAAGATAGGGATAGAGGGGCCTGGGTTGTGTTGATAGAAGATACCCAGGAAAACCAGAGACAGCTTGTTCTACTACATCCCCTTCTGTCAATATATCTTACCTTTACGTGTTATGATGCTAATGGTGTGTTCTTAAGAAGACATGACTCTTGGAGTCAACACCATCAAGGCACCAGATAATTAGAAACCGTTCCACAGCAGAAGGTCTGGATACTAAAGTAGTTGAAGGATCTTCAGGGAATTGCTAGCTTTCAGATCCCGTGAAAATGGGGGAGATGCAGAATACTGCTTTTTTAACAGTTTTAAAATGCTCTACTCCACCGAGGGAGAAAGTTTTGTTAAAAAATATAAATCACTTAAAAATAAATGTTTTCCTTTGGTGCCAATGATAATTCCGCAATTGTATCTATTTTACAGACACATTGGTTTAAAATAATACATTTACAGACATTGATTATTTTCATAGCAATCATTTTTGGAGACACTTGTTAAAGATCATTAAATTAACACAGTTTGAGACACTTCAATAATTCTAATCCGCTGGAAACTGTTTACATTTTAGGAGAACGGAATTTTTATTTTTTTTACATGTAAGTGTGTTTTTAACTTTAGAAATAGAGGATACTTTTAAGAATTTATATAAAATGGAACTTTACAGAGGACTATAATAATCCACCACCAAGTCTTTTCAACATGAGCAGAGTGTTTTGTTTATTTTAAAATAAAGTCCTATTTCAGAAATAACTGTCTATGAGTCTTACAACGAACATCTGCTTCTCATTTAATGAAGATTAGATGCTCATAAGTGGCCTACCTGATTTGTTTTGCGCACCCCACAATTAGATATCTTTTATAAGTTGCGCACAATTCATTTTAATGGGAAATTTACTTTTAAAGGATGCGTAATATGCTACAGTTATAATAAAAATAAAAGAGTAAGGCACAGCAGAGACATTCCTGTGTGTCGCTATCTCATTAAAGATTTTGCCAGCTTTATTTCAGATTTTTTTTTTCTACCGGTGATGTAATGAGATGAGGGAAACGTTTGGCTTACTCTCACATCAACGCTGCAGCTACTTTAAGCATTAGGCTTTGGCGTGTTTCCACAGCTGTTAAGGCCTGACCTAAACAGTTTAATATAGAAATCCCAGTTAGAAAAGTAAAGGTTACAGATTTAATTTAATTGAGACGCCGTGACTATTTTTTAACACCACTTGGAACACTAAAGAATTTATTTTGAACGTATGGAGAAATCTGATCTTCAAGAATTATCTGATAATACATTAATTCCTATATAGATTACAAATACATAGCACTGTACAGAGTTGGGTTTTATTATTGAAAAGAAAGTATATTAACTTAAATATGAATTTTTTCTTGACCCCAGGTACAACAAATATTATTTAATCCATTTCACATGCCATGATAGAGACTCAGGCTAGAGCATATCACTGCGTACATATCAAAATTTGCTTTCATTGGCAGTAAGTGATTTTATGTGCTCTTAGCAGTTACTTATACATGAAAAGACATTAATTTGACAATTGTGCGGGTATGTAGCCTGAATATTGTGTGTGCGTGTATATGTATATAAACACATAGGCATATAATATAATCCATTTGGTGCAACATCAAAAGTGGAGCTGAAGTTTTTGGAGGCAGTCTCTTCCATTTTGCCCCCCCCAGGTGTTTCTGAACTACATTTCTCATAAGACCTATTGAGTGACAGTGCAACATGAGAGAGGTAGTTTCAAAGCATCTGGAGGGCCAAATTTGTTGACTATTGCTCCTCTGCATCATTTTTACCCTCAGTTGTCCAAATGTACTGCTACAACATTGTTTTCAAGTCTCAATGTGCCTTTGACCCTTGTCTTCACTTCCCAAGGTGCCTCTTACAATCCCAGTTGTATTGATGGCTCTTGACCTGGAGCTCGATCCCCAATAGTTCCTATATTAATCTTGTTCTGAATATGAGGAAATCTATAGTGTGTACTGTTTGCAGTAATTATCCCCACATAAGTTCCCACGCAACACTTCACATGGACTTTCAGAAGTCACTTTGCAAACTGTTGCCGGAAGTTGAATAGGGGCCTACACAGTCATGGATTTATGTTTTTAAATTCTGCTGTCCCTATAATATTCTCAACCTTGCTTTTGCTCACCAATAAGTCTACAGGGAATTCCAGACATGAACCCCTTGCTCGAGGTGCCTATAGGGGTGTCAGCTATACCCTCCTGATGAAGCCTGTCAAGGTAGAAACGATAGTTGGGATTTGCTGCTTCTATCATAAAGAGGGGACATTCTTGGTATGTCACTACTGGTTACCCTTTCTGGGTGATAGCCGACTGAACTGCATATGGAGTAGTCTTCTTGTTAACCCCTTTGTGACGTGTATCACTTTGGACTTGGGGGCATGGACCTGGACATGTATTTGGGAGGTGCAGGCCTGATGTTTTATATTATCTCCTTGCCCTTTTGTGTGCCGAGTGTTTGTGTAATCTGTGTATTTTGTAATAATAATGTTATTGTGTATCAGTATGGTCTGTATGTATCTGTTGTTATCTGCTGATAGGTTTAGCCTTCCAGCATGCCCTCTCACAGGAATTTGTTGATATCTGTTTATATTTGAGTAGTTTGTTAATCTGCTTTGTCAGGCAAACACTGCCCTTATTATCTGCTGTTTTTAGACTGTAATCCTGTAATATCAATGATTATCATTGTCCTGTCTTGTCTAGGAATGTTGAGCAAATGTTTAGTCCATTATCTGTCCTAGTCTAGTTATGTCTCACAATATTTTCCAAGGGAAGTTTTGTATATGTAAATGACCCATGTTTGACCACACAAATATGTGTGCCTGTCCCCAATAAAATGAGTTCCATTTTGACCCTGAAAACCTCCAGATATACAGCCTCGTCTTATTTCTGGGGGATGCTAGCAGGTAGCAGGCTCTCTACATGTCACGGGCCTTAAGCTTCGTCTGAGGACTGGAGAAAGGCACAAAGGCCTGCTGGAGAGAACACAGGGGATCCGGCACGGAAACGGCATTGACAGATGTGATCGAGTTCGGGTACTGAGATCTGTCACACCCTTCACTACCAAGTGATTTTTGTAAAATAAAATGTTATCATAACATGTATTTGAAACATGGGATGCTACGGTAACAAGTAAATAAAGAGTAAAACAGATGTTTCACACTGTTATTCTAAGATAATTAAAAAATTAAAACAATGTTAATTTCCTAATTTAAAATTTTTCATGTATTCGTTTATCCTTCACAGAAATATTGCTGAAATGTAATATTCTGAGCTCTAGATGGTGGCCCTTATCTTACACAATTGCAAATGGGGTCTGCATTATTATCATATAGGCAGAAAAGATCTTTATGTTAGATACAGTAACTGTGATAAAGATAAATAAAAATATTGTGATATCTCCTGTTTACGGGGATTTGTAGTGATCATAATGAAATTATTAGCAATGCAGCTTCCACAAAACACCAATAGAAAATAAAAATAATATCTGTATGTGGCATCATGCGTGTGTATAGAGATTACAGTAACACATTGTATCTGAACTGTACAGGGATTTTCAGTAATTATAAACCCCTTGAATCTTATCACTGTACAGCAATGAGTGGCCCCATAGCTCTCCCTTTATACTGCCAAATGCCTGGCAGCTGTAATGCAGCAGTAATCTATTTGGACTTTTTGTTACAGTGAGGACTGGGGCTTCCAATTGCAGTTGTCTCTCTAGGTTGCTTAGAGTGACATAAACCAAAGGATTCTGTTTCTCCACAGGGGACATACTAATCCTGCTTTAAACAGGTGTAAAAATAGTTTTTTTGATATGCTATTGAGTGCTTTTCAATGCATTACAATGCAAAATTGAGATAACACGATTTTGGGCTTGAAGGGGTTAATGGCACCATCAAGCTAAAACCTTATGACACCTGAGGGGCTGACACATCGTAGGACAGTCCACTGGTGCTGTTCCCGTTCTCAGCAACCTCATAGACCTTATTTTTGCTTCCTATATAGACCTCATTTTCATTTCCATCTTCAGACTGGTTATGATCATGTGCATCTCCTTTATACTGAACGACTACAAAGGTTTCTTATGTTAAGAATAGGGATGAGCTGTTCGGTTCGATCTGTTCGGAGTTCCAATCTAACATCGGCTGTTCGACATTTCGCGAACTTCGAACTTTTTGGGACGTTCGCCAAAAGTTCTAAAATTTTTTTTTTTAAAAAAATATAAAAAATGCTTAAAAAATACTAAAAATCTAGAAATAAAGAGACTCTCTACTGCAGAATATTATAAGCAACGATTTATTCGATATTTAATTAAAACGGGAATATTTTTAACATTGAAGCCTATGGGATAAAACATTCTTGTTACTAAAACATCAGTCAGACACAGCCCTCTAATCAGGCACTGTAGAGGGCAGCCTGCTGGGACCTCCCGAGGATCCCCTTGAGGAGCATGCGGCCGCCGGGTGAGAGAGCTGCGACTGTGCGGGCTAGCCGCCCGGGTGCATGTGGCAGAGACAGGCAGCGCAGGGAGGGAGCCACTGCACCTGCGGCCACGGCAGACCCCCCCCCCCCCACAACCAGGATCCACTGACCACCAGGCTAAGGTAAGGCGACACATTTCTAAAAAAAATCAAATCCGAGGACATTTTTAAATGTCCCCGGGAACATAAAATAAAACTTATTTTTTTTCTTTCTCTACCTGGCTGAATGTATTTAATTATATATATTAGATACATTCAGCCAGGTAGAGGGGGCATGTGGGCTGCGCGGGGTCTCAGGCAGTGGTTTGTTTTTTTGTGTGTATATTTTTAGCAAATTTATAGGGGAAGGTAAGGGCAGGTATGATATATATATATAGATAAGATATATATGTCACGGATCCCTCTGATTACCAGAAGTGTGGTCCCTTTACGCAGACCGCTCTCTACCCTTCCGATCCTTGAATGGTCGGCGAAACTAGAAAGACAATTAACCAGACAATAGATAGACAAGGGGTAACACCAGACAGAGGTATGGAATAGAGTATCGTCACGAATCCTTCTGACTACCAAGATATATATCTCTTTCTGTAGCTCCCTTTCTACTCTTCCGATCCTTGAATGGTCGGCAAAGCTATGTAGACAATGAAGCAGGTAACAGACAAAGAAAGGGAAATACCAGACAGGGGTACAGAACAGATCACAAGTCCTCCCTAGGACTTTAGTAATAGCAGAGGTAATCTGATGCGTGCTTAGGATGCCACATAGACTGACCTCAGTACCAACGTTAAGGGCAGAACCTAGAGCAGAGTAAATGCCAATACCAGGGGTCATACACAGGAGGGTTCGTTTGCCAATACCAGGAGTCATACACAGGAGGGTTCGTTTGCCAATGCCAAGGGTCATACACAGGAGGGTTCGTTTGCCAATGCCAAGGGTCATACACAGGAGGGTTCGTTTGCCAATGCCAAGGGTTATACACAAGAGGATTCGTTTGCCAATGCCAAGGATCATACACAGGAGATAGCCAAAAATCACAAGAGCTCTGCGGGAGGTGAATACCACGTCAGGGCACCGGTGTATGGGAGAGACTGGGTTTTAAACCCGGCGGGTCCGCGTCACAGCGCCAGGCCCCGCCCCTCGGCGTCCCACGTGAGCGGGCCGGAAGCGCTTACATTCGGCGCCTGGCCAGCGAGCAGCGAGGAAGCTGCTGCCAGGCGCCCCATCCCCTGAGCCACCGTGACAGAACCCCCCCCTCCAGGGGCGGCCACTGGACGACCCCCAGGGGCACGGGGATGCGCTAAATAGAAGGCCTTCACTAGCCTAGGAGCATGGACTTCCGCAGCCGGTACCCAAGAACGATCCTCCGGACCGTACCCCACCCAATCGACCAAATACTGCAAGGACCCCCTAGACAGCCTGGCACCCAGAATGGCCTGAACTTCGAATTCCTCCTCGCCCTCCACAGAGACAGGAGGCGGTGGAGCATGGACTTTGGTGTACCGGTTACATAACAGCGGCTTCAAAAGGTTCACATGGAATACATTGTGTATTTTAAAATGGGGGGGTAACGCCAAAGCATAGGAGACAGGGTTGAGTCGCCGTAGTATCTTATAGGGGCCGATATACCTAGGAGCCAACTTCATGGAAGGCACTAAGAGCTTGATGTTACGTGAAGACAGCCAAACCCTGTCCCCAACTTGATACACTGGTGCCTGCCTCCTGTGTCTGTCGGCCTTAGTTTTCTGGATGGCACTACTTTCCTCCAGTGCCCGTCTCACTCTCCCCCAAGTCTCTTTCAATGATGCCAGTTGTTTATCTAAAGCAGGAATCGTGGAATCAGGAAACGTATCGGGGAGCACGGGAGGATCAAAGCCATAAACAGTGAAGAAAGGAGAATGACCTGTGGATTCACTTACTGCGCTGTTAATAGCATATTCTGCCCACGGTAGCAGATCTGACCAGTTATCTTGTTGTTCTGAGATGAAGCACCTGAGATATTTCTCTACGTTTTGGTTTGCTCGTTCTGCTGCTCCGTTGGTCTGGGGGTGATAGGCCGAAGAGAAAGAGAGGTCTATCCCCACGTTCTTACAAAACCCTCTCCAGAATCCTGAGATGAATTGGGTCCCCCTATCAGAGACTATCTCCCGAGGGACACCGTGAATGCGGACCACATTGGCAATGAATATGGGCACCAGTTCAGCTGCCGAAGGTAGTTTCTGAAGAGGAACATAGTGACCCATCTTGGAAAATCGATCTATGATCGTAAGTATCACTGTATTCCCTCTTGACTCAGGTAACTCTACGATAAAATCCATGGCTACATGTGACCAGGGTCGTTCGGGGATCGGCAAAGGCTGGAGTAAGCCAATGGGTGCTGTTTTGGGACTTTTCTGCCTTGTGCACACTTCGCACACGGCAATGTAATCTTTGACATCTCGGCGCAATGTGGGCCACCAGAGGAGTTTACTGATACTAGACACAGTCTTGGTGATACCCATATGCCCGGAAGTTTTATTATCATGATAGATGTTAAGTACTTCCTCTCTTTCGTTCTCAGGTACAAAGAGTCTCGCAGGAGGTTTTCCCCCAGGAGCTGCGCCCTGGACGGTCTGCAACCTTTTCATTAGAGGAGACGAAACACTAATCGTGGTAGCGGCTATAATCCTCTCCTGGGGTACAATGGGATGCTGATCTTGGATATTATGTTCATAAGACTCATACTGTCTCGACAATGCGTCTGCTTTGATGTTTCTGGACCCAGGTCTATAGGTGAGTACGAAATTAAAACTTGAAAGAAACAATGACCATCTCGCTTGTCTGGAGTTTAAACGTTTGGCATCTCCAATGTACGTGAGATTCTTATGGTCGGTTATGATAACAATGGGGTCCTTAGACCCTTCTAATAAGTATCTCCATTCAGCCAAGGCCGCGATGACTGCTAACAATTCTCTATTTCCAATGTCATAGTTCTTCTCTGCCGGGGACAACTTCCGAGAATAGAAGCCGCATGGATGCAAGGGTTTGTCAGGAGCCTCCCTTTGGGACAAGACTGCACCAAGACCTAGTTCGGAGGCGTCAACTTCTAATTGGAAAGGCAGAGCCGGATCTGGATGCCGGAGAACAGGGGCAGTAGTAAAGGCTTGTTTTAGTGCCTCAAAGGCTTGAGTGGCTTGAGGTGTCCATTTCTGATTTCCCACCCCTTTCTTTGTCATAGCCGTGAGGGGGGCCACCAAGGCCGAAAAATCTTTAATGAACCTTCGGTAATAGTTCGTAAACCCCAGAAACCTCTGAATGGCTTTAAGTCCTTGGGGTAGAGGCCAGTCAAGAATAGCTGAGAGCTTCTTGGGATCCATTTGAAAACCCCCAGGAGTTATAATATAACCAAGGAATTGCACAGTTACTATGTCGAATAGACATTTTTCTAGCTTACAGTACAATCCAGCCTTCAATAGTTTTTTCAACACTTGTTTCACGTGGACATGATGAGTGTCCACATCAGGAGAGTATATCAGGATATCATCCAGATATACTATGACGAATTCTTGCAGAAAATCCCTTAGAGTGTCGTTTATAAGGTCCTGAAAGACGGCTGGCGCATTACACAACCCAAAAGGCATCACCAGGTATTCATAATGCCCGCTACGTGTATTAAAAGCCGTTTTCCATTCGTCTCCCTTTTTAACCCTGACCAGGTTGTACGCTCCGCGTAAATCAAGCTTAGTATAGACACGAGCCCCTTTTAATCGGTCAAACAATTCTGTTATGAGAGGTATGGGATATGCATTTCTTATAGTGATCCTATTTAAACCCCTATAGTCGATGCAAGGTCGCAGATCTCCCTCTTTCTTGGAAACAAAAAAGAAACCTGCTCCTGCTGGAGAGGAGGACCGTCTAATGAATCCTCGTTCCAGATTCTCCCTTATATATTCCTCCATAATGTCGTTCTCCCTTTGTGACAAAGGGTATACGTGACCCCTAGGAGGCATCGTACCGGGCAAGTCAATGGCACAGTCATATGGACGATGTGGTGGTAGGACCTCAGTCCTGGCTTTAGAGAACACCTCCTTTAATGCCAGGTAACATTCCGGAACCTCCGTGGACAAAGGAGGAGCTGTGGCAATATTGAGGCTACCAATCACATTAACTGTGCCTAGGCACTTAGACTGACAACTCTGACCCCAACATTTTATGTCTCTCTGGACCCAATCGACTACTGGGTTGTGCTCTGTTAGCCATGGAAACCCAAGGACGACAGGACATGAGGGTGATTCAATGATTTGAAATCTTATTGTCTCCTGGTGTAAAACTCCTACTTTCATACATACATCGACTGTATCGTGAGTGATATGTGGACATGCCAGGGGGTTACCATCTATGGCCTCCACCCTTAGAGGTCTTTCCCTGAGAACCAGTGGTATGAGGTTTTTGGCAGCAAAATTCTTATCCATAAAATTGCCTGAGGCCCCAGAGTCCAAAAACGCCTCAGTCTTGAGGTGAACCCCCTCCCAGGTTAGGGAGACCGGTAACAGAATCCTGGATTTTTTTTTCTCATTATCCACAAAGGAGGCACACAGAGAACCGACAACCTGGGTGTCTCCTGTTCTGAATCCCACTCTGCTATGTTCAGCTCTGCCAACCCTGGGTCTCTGAGGACATTGAAGGCGGAAGTGATCTGCCCCTGCACAATAAAAGCAGAGCCCCTTTTCTCTTCTGTGAGCTTTTTCTGCTTCTGAAATACCTGTCTCCCTATTTGCATGGGTTCAACGACCGGTAAATCTGTTTTTACATTCTCCGAACCACCTGATGTACTGGGGTGTCTGGGTAACGAGGGTAAAGGAGGCAAGACCCTTCTGGGTCTATCTCTGGGGTGTCTCCTTTCCCTGATTTGATCGTCCATGGCTATACAGAAATCTATCAGGTGGTCCAGACTTTCTGGTAATTTTAAGGGAGCCAGTTCAAACATAAAAGCCTCGTTCAAGCCTTCGGTAAAGGCTAAGGTTAAAACGTCGTTCGGCCAAAGTACTTCAGAAACCAAAGTCTTAAACTCTATGGCATAATCGGCGACCCTCTTATTACCTTGTTTGATGTGAAACAAGGACCTACCCGCATTGGTAGCCCTTCTAGAGGGATCAAAGGTACGTTTTAACTCAGAGGTAAAACCCTCATAGTCATAAATGATGGGTTTCTTATTTTCCCACAACGGCGTAGCCCACAATAAAGCTTTTTCTGTTAAATGATTAATCAGATATCCTACTTTGGCTTTATCAGACATACAAGAACCTGGATTGTTCTCAAACAAAATCTCGAGTTGAGTCAAAAACCCCCGACATAGGCTTGGTGTACCATCATAGCGTAGGGGTGCCTTCATACTAAGCCTATGTCCTTCAGGGGGGACGGGACTGACCCTAGGTAACACTGGATCTGGAGGGTTTGTGATACCTGTATTGGACCGATTTAACAGGGTTTGCAGAGCGAGAGAAATCTGGTCCATCCTATGGTCTTGTTCCTCTTGTCTGGCTGCGATACGTGCCAGCTGGTTAGAGAGGTCTGCGGGATCCATTGCCCTGACGTAATGTCACGGATCCCTCTGATTACCAGAAGTGTGGTCCCTTTACGCAGACCGCTCTCTACCCTTCCGATCCTTGAATGGTCGGCGAAACTAGAAAGACAATTAACCAGACAATAGATAGACAAGGGGTAACACCAGACAGAGGTATGGAATAGAGTATCGTCACGAATCCTTCTGACTACCAAGATATATATCTCTTTCTGTAGCTCCCTTTCTACTCTTCCGATCCTTGAATGGTCGGCAAAGCTATGTAGACAATGAAGCAGGTAACAGACAAAGAAAGGGAAATACCAGACAGGGGTACAGAACAGATCACAAGTCCTCCCTAGGACTTTAGTAATAGCAGAGGTAATCTGATGCGTGCTTAGGATGCCACATAGACTGACCTCAGTACCAACGTTAAGGGCAGAACCTAGAGCAGAGTAAATGCCAATACCAGGGGTCATACACAGGAGGGTTCGTTTGCCAATACCAGGAGTCATACACAGGAGGGTTCGTTTGCCAATGCCAAGGGTCATACACAGGAGGGTTCGTTTGCCAATGCCAAGGGTCATACACAGGAGGGTTCGTTTGCCAATGCCAAGGGTTATACACAAGAGGGTTCGTTTGCCAATGCCAAGGGTCATACACAGGAGGGTTCGTTTGCCAATGCCAAGGGTTATACACAAGAGGATTCGTTTGCCAATGCCAAGGATCATACACAGGAGATAGCCAAAAATCACAAGAGCTCTGCGGGAGGTGAATACCACGTCAGGGCACCGGTGTATGGGAGAGACTGGGTTTTAAACCCGGCGGGTCCGCGTCACAGCGCCAGGCCCCGCCCCTCGGCGTCCCACGTGAGCGGGCCCGGAAGCGCTTACATTCGGCGCCTGGCCAGCGAGCAGCGAGGAAGCTGCTGCCAGGCGCCCCATCCCCTGAGCCACCGTGACAATATATCTATATTCTTATAAATATATATATCCAGACTTGTATTACACACATATTTTGGCAACTAATTGCCCCCCCTTTGGCTGATCCCTCCAGAAGAAATGTTGAACCCGATAGAGCAGAGAACATATATATATCTCTGCTCTGTCGGGTTCAACATTTCTTCTGGAGGGATCAGCCAAATGGGGGGCACATTTAGTTGAGATTGTCCACATGCCACCCCCCCATGTGCGTATGTGTATATATGGTCTGAGGTCTGTGGGTGGGTGGGTGTATATATATATATCTGCATGTTGATATATACGTATATGTCTGTGTGTGGTATCAATGCATCCCTACTCTATACACAGCGCTCTGTGTCCCTATAATATATATGATCAGGGGTCACCTTTTTTATATTTTTATACTATTCCTATTAAATTAACAGTAATTTTTGATGTATTTTATTCAGTAGAAGCTTTTTTTTGCCTATATAACATGTGCTTTGTGAAAATAAAACGGTTTTGTGTGTACATTTTAATTTAGTTTGTGGATTCCTGTCCAGTGCGGTGAGAAGCAAACGTATTGTAGTGTAGACACGCTGCGAGGCGGAGCGGAGTGAAGTCAAGCCTGCAAAATGTTTGCTTCTCTTCACTTCGCTAAGCTGTGCGTCGCTACACGCTCAGTGTGTCTAAGCCTTTATTCCCGCATCACTAGCTTACCGAATCAGTTTGTATACTTGTTACTGACCCTGCTTGTTCCGAGGACCTGATCTGTTGCCGACTTTGCCTGCCATTTGACTACTCTCTCTGTGTATTCCCTGTCTGTTCTGTTTTCTTCCTGTTGCTACTGGTGTGCGCTGATTCTCACCATATACAGTAGCGCAGTTGAAGTGCCTAAACATTGCTGACCCGGTTTTGTTATAGCTGCTGATGTAACTGAATAGATCGGGGATCTCTTCTGCATTACCAAAACCTCCACCACTGCACTCTTCCACAATACCTCAGAGGGGATACGGTGTGAAGGCACTTGCTGCCACCAAAGGCAAAATATTTGGGAGCACTGACGCCTATACCAGATTCATATCATTTTAATATTTGACCGCAGGGTCCAACCCTGCACTCTTCCACAATACCACAGAGGGGTTACGGTGTGACGGCACTGTTGCCGACACTAAAGGCCCAATTTTAAAGCACCTATTGTTACTTTCATCCAAAGCCTGCATAAGTTTCACCATAATTCCGGACCAAGCAGTTGTGAATAGATTAAAGGAAAAACATTTACCGTCATTTGAAATGTCATTTTTTGGTTTTTAAATGTTTCTATACATCCTACAAATCCGCCACTTCACGTGCAGGTTATGGGGACCTCCTAGGCACGATATTAGAAGGAATTTTTGGTTTTTATTCTTAACCTTTATTTCATGGAAAACTCACTGTTCCTTTAAAACTTTTTTTTAAACTTTTTGTCCTTGTTTCCTGTCCCCCAGGGCACTACCCGGACCCCCATACACCTTTTATGGCAAATATCTTGCATATATGCCCTCTTGGAGGGCACTCTAAAAATCGAACTTTCGAGTCCCATTGATTTGCATTGAGTTCGGTTCGTGTTCGAGTTCGAACTCGAACTTTTGAAATTGTTCGAGTTCGAATGCGAACCAAACACGGGGGTGTTCGGCTCATCACTAGTTAAGAATATGTTGTTATCTGCGAGGATTTTTGGTGTTGATGAGAATGAAATTGACAATTACACAATACATATGCTGCTCATACATTTCATCATGGGTTTACCGACTTGTGCACCGATTTTTTTTTCGGTTCGAATCGGTTTGGTTCGTTCAGATTTTGTAAACTTTTGTTTCGGCTCGTTTCGGCTGATTTCCGGTTCGGTTCGGTTCGTTTCAGTTCTTTTTTCCTATCGACTTTTTTTTGTGATTTCGGAAATTTTCGTGTTTTTCGGAACATCTGTTCTCCTCGTTTCAAAGTGTCTATTCGTTTTGACGTAAACTAATGGTTTTTCGGATCCGATAATTCTGTCGATACGATAATTCTGCCGATACGATAATTCTGCCGATACGATAATTCTGCCGATACGATAATTCTGCTGATACGATAATTCTGCCATTGAGATTTCTCATGTTTTACAAAAAGGATACATTGAGATTTCTCTGGTTTCCCGGGAAGGATACATTGAGATTTCTCATGTTTTACAAGAAGGATACATTGAGATTTCTCATGTTTTACAAGAAGGATACATTGAGATTTCTCATGTTTTACAAGAAAGATACATTGAGATTTCTCTGGTATCCCGGGAAGGATACATTGAGATTTCTCTGGATTTCCAGGAAGGATACATTGAGATGGGAATGATACAAAATTACAGAATCAGCGATATAACCGAAAAATACGATGTCCGAAATTACTGAAATGGAACCGAAATCAGGAATGGAGCCGAAATCACGAATGGAACGAAAATGAATTTCGATTTTACACATTTCTAGTCCATTCGAAAACTCCGAAAAGTTTTCGTTTCGGCTCGGAAATTTGTTCGGATCTGCCATTTTCGGATCTGAAAATTTTCGGAAAATCGGCCGAATCCGAATGTACGAATCGGGAAAATTCGTGAAAATTCAGAAATTCCGAAACGCACATCCCTAACGGTGAAATGCATTGGAGTTGGCCTTTACCTGTCTTCCAGTAACAGTAAGGGATTTTTTAAATTCTACATTTTTTTTCACACTGCAATCAATAAGCACCATTCATACATAAATGTAATTGTATTTCACCTTGATCTCCCTCTTCAACGTCTATTATCAATCAAGGGACAACATTTTCTATCTCTACATAGGACCTGACATTTTAATGTATATTTGGCTCTAACGCAACTGCAGATGCACTTATACGCTTATACTTGCCTCTTGCTTTGTGTTTTTTCCTCTTCTTCTATGGCCATTGTAAATAAATTAGGTTACAGTGCAATTATACAGCAGACACGGTATAGCGTAAATGCACTCTGTTCTATTTATGTACAAAACATCTGGGCAAAATTGACTTGATGCACCATTTGCAGAGGTATGCCCTTCATAGATTATAGAAAATTAAGTACTATAAACATTGGCATTTTGCAATCACACACACATACATATATGTATACACACACACAGACTGTCAATTTACTTTGACAAAGAATCAGTAAAGAAGCTACGTACCATCAAATAATTTTTTTTTTGTGCTTAAACGAATAAACATTGATTGTGTCTATAAAGAAACCAAACTGGCAGCATGTTAATTACATTTCACATAAACATCTGTAGCAGTTTGTGATTCGTTACAGTGATGTAATGCAATAGAATACACTTAGCAGCAAGAAGCAAAAAAAAAAAACAACATAAAAAACAACAGATCTTCCAAATGAGTTCATTGGGATTTTCTAAGAGCGAGTGATTAGATTGTGCTAATTTTATTATTGGAAGCTACTAATGACACATAAAACAACAGTTAATCTTTAAAGGTAATGAAGCTTAATGTGTACTTAGGAAATTCAATTTATTCCTTATGTAAATCAAATTCTTTATTAAAGAGATATTAACCGCTCTCTGACGCATCACTTGAGGTTCTTTTTATTTTTATTTTTTGTTGCTGAAGATTTAAAATAAAAAACCTTTATCTCCTTTAATACCAAGAACGTTTTTGAAAAAATAAATTATTATAACAATTATTTGAAACATTGGATGCAAAGTGAGCAATTAAATATAGGGTAAAATAGACATTTGGCACAGAAATTGTTGTTCTGAGATAACAAAATTTAAATAATGTAAATTTGCTCATATTTAATTTATATATTCCTTTATCCTTTACAGAATTATTGCTGGAATGAAAGTTTCTAAACTCTAGATCAGGGTTTCTCAACTCCAGTCCTCAGGCCAGATTATAAGGATCACCTTGGGGAAATGCAGACTGAATCCTGCAATCACTGAGCAGCAAATCATATCATCTGTGCTGTGCTTCAGATATCTGGCAAACCTGACCTGTAGAGGGTCCTGAGGACTGGAGGTAAGAAACCCTGCTCTAGATGGTTCCCCTCTCTTACAGAAATTTTCACGGGGTCTGCATTATTAGCAATGACGCAGACTGAGCATTTGTGTCAAATACAGGAAATGTAATAAAGAGAGATGATAAAAATAGTCCGATCTCCTGCTTATAAAGTTTTGTAGTGATCATAATAAGATTATTAGCAATGCAGCTTCCAAAAAATACCAAAATAATGTAAAAATTATATATGTATGTGCCTGTATGAAGCCTGTATTTGGAAATTGCAATAACAACTTGTATGTGTACTGTTACAGGGATTTTTAGTCATTATAACCCCCAAAATGTTATCCCTGCACAGCAGTGAGTAACGCTGCTAAAGGACTCCCTTTATTTAGCCCTCTTTCTAGCTGTTGTAAAGCAGCAGTCCTTTGGAACTTTTTGTTAGAGTGAGTCTTGGGGCTTCTATTTGCAGCCTGTTTACAGTAATACAGGGTGACTGGAGAGTGATAAAACAAAGAATTTCATTTCTCCTCAAGGGGAAAACTAATCTTGCTTTAAAAAAAGGAATGCAAATGGGGTTTTGATATGCCAGTGATTGCTTTACAATGTATTACAAAGCAAAACTGAGCTAACTCGATTTTGACAGCAAAAGGCTTAAAACACTGAGCTGTATGTTGCAGTGAGACTGCAATCTGGAAAGACAAATGGCTACAATACATAGTTGGTGCTAACGTTAGTGAGTGAGCATTAAAGTTAGCCCTGGTAGCCACTGCATATTACAATCCAAACACTAACGGGTGAAGAAACCCGTTAGCGTTTGGTACCTTGCGCTTTTCAGCGCGAGGTTACTTTACTTTGCGCTCCCTATACTTAACATGGGACGCACAAAGTGTTAATCAGCGTTAGGATTACAATCTACTAGCTCTGATTAACGTCCGGCTGCGGTTAGCAAAAAGTTAACCACAGCCTGGACTTGGTGATAACGGATTCCGCTGATGCAGAATCCGTTAGCACCAGCCAAAAACCCCCCAAACAAATCCAGATACTCACCTCCTATCTGGCGGCGAGGACCGTGGCTCCGTCCGCCTCCTCCGTCCTGCGGGAGCAGGGAGAGACTGGGGGAAAAAGCCTCCCCCTGCGGATCACTATGCTGACCTATCCCTGGGTTTAGCGCCCGGTAACAATGCAGGCAGCTTTTTAAGCGCCTGCATTGTAATATCGTGCTAAAATGGGGGCAGAAAGGAGAAACCTGAAGGCGCAGGTTTTTTTCCTTTGCGCCCCCGTTTTAGCGCAATGTGTAATTTAGCCCAAAGTATCTTCATCTGCTACAATAATTCTCCTCTTTATTAATTCTTAAATGTATGCCTACAACGATTGGGAATTAAGTAATTTTATGCTTAATTAAACCCAATAAACGGGTACAGAATGTAAGCAGCATTATAGTCATTTATGTGTTAGCTATAGCATCTGGAACACAGTGTATATAATCATATAGAAGGTATTTAGCACTAAGGGGGTTTTTCAGGAAGCTCCAATGTTTGCCAGTATGCCAAACCATGGTAGAAATTCGTCACTGATGCCACTGCAACAAACTTTGGCATTACAAACAGAAAAAATCAAATGATTAATGAAGCTTCTCCTGCCACTGTTGAATTTCATTTTTAGGAAACAAAGTCTGGTATGGTTGCAACAATGGCAGTAACTTTCTCTTTCGTTTGCAACTATGACAAACAAGGGTGTTTACTTTACTCCAATTTACTCATTTTACTCCATGTGTAGCCAACAAACTATTTTTGCCATTTCTCTGTAGCTTCCCAATACATAAATGTAAGGACCACCGTGTTGATCTGCTTAAGTCATTCTATAGATAAATTATGAGCACAACACCGTTTTGGGGCAATGAAAAGTAAAAGTTTAAGAATACTGAATTTCAAAAACATTAGCGAGTGTGACCTGTAAATGAAAAGAATTAATAAAACAAAGGACATTTTGCTTGATAAAACTGTACACTAAATAACTAAATTAAAAAAATAAGAGAAAAAGAGCTTATATATTTCCACATTGTAGTAAAAGTAAGATGGAGATAGCACATGGACATCAATTTAGCATAATCAAGACATTTTACTTAAAACCAATAAAAATAATATAGATAAATGACTATATTATTCTTCTTCTTCTTTATTTATAAAGCGCAGGCATATTCCACAGTGCTGTATAATGGGCACAGTATAGACAGGGTTACAATACATTGAACAACAATGGAGAAACCGGTACAGGAGGAAACGAGGGCCCTATTCCCGTGGGAACTCACAATCTAGAAGGGTTGGGGGTGGAAACAGGAGGAGAGGACAGCAAGGTGAGAGTGATGGACTGCAAGGTGAGAGTGATGGACTGCAAGGTGAGCATGATGGACTGCAAGGTGAGAGTGATGGACTGGTTGCGTTTAGGGATGTGCGTTTCGGGATTTCGGAATTTTCACGAAATTTCCCGATTCGTGCATTCGAATTCGGCCGATTTTCTGAAAAGTTTCAGATCTGAAAACTTTTCGGAATTTTCGAATGGAGTAGAAATGTGTAAAATCGAAATTCATTTTCGTTCAATTCGTGATTTCGGCTCCATTCCTGATTTCGGTTCCATTTCAGTAATTTCGGACATCGTATTTATATCGCTGATTCTGTAATTAAATTTTGTATCATTCCCATCTCAATGTATCCTTCCTGGAAAACCAAAGAAATCTCAATGTATCCTTCTTGTAAAACAGGAGAAATCTCAATGTATCCTTCTTGTAAAACATGAGAAATCTCAATGTATCCTTCTTGTAAAACATGAGAAATCTCAATGGCAGAATTATCGTATCGTATTGTTATCGTATCGTATAATTATCGTATCCGAAAAACCCTTAGTTTACGTCAAAATGAATAGACACTTTGAAACGAGGAGAACAGACGTTCCGAAAAACACGAAAATTTCCGAAATCACGAAAAAAAAGTCGATACGAAAAACGAACCGAAACGAACTGAACTGAAACGGAAATCGGCCGAAACGAAGTCGAAACGAAAATTTACAAAATCCGAACGAACCGAACCGAAAAAAAAAAATCGGTGCACAAGCCTAGTTGCGTTAGTGAGTCGGGTGGTAGGCTTGCCTAAATAGGAATGTCTTAAGCGAGCGTTTGAAGGAAGGGAAACTAGGGGAAAGTCTGAAGGAGAATGTTCCAGAGGATGGGAGCTGCGCGTGAGAAATCCTGCAGTCTATCATGGGAAGAGGTGATGCGGGGAGAAGCTAGGCGCAGGTCGCTGTTTGATCTTGGGGAGTGGGGTGTATTTGGTGATTAGTGAGGACAGGTAGTGGGGAGCTGAGTAAGTGAGAGCTTTGTAGCTCAGGGTAAGGATTTTCTCATAGATTTATATTTAAACTGCGTTGGGAAGGATAGGGTGTGTCTGAGCTTGCGCTTTAATATGGTTGCTCTATCACAGCACATATCAGAACTGTCATTAGTCATGAAGAACTGTGTGAATGTAATTTTACTATTGAAAGCAAACAATACATAAAGGGAAAGTAGGGAAGCGTAGCTGAGTCATATGCCAGTCTTATTAGTGACTGATTCAGCATCCTACTAACAGTAGGAGAAGCAGAGCCAGGTTTGAACCAAAATTTAAGTGATACAAAGGGCAGCAGAAATGGCAAAACAAAGCCAAAGCCAGGAACATAGGTATCAGGAAGGTCAGAACAAGCCAAAGACAGGAGAGTGGAGAACAAGAGTCAAGAAAGCTAGGTCTGTTGCACAAGGGAGCAAACAAATCACAAGCACAAACACACAGGCACAGGGTTTACAAAGCTACAGTGTCATGGCCTCAGAACCATTTTTGGACAGAATCTTTTGCGATGAATTTGACGCACAAATTGACACATCTGCATCAGATAAATGATGCCAACACATAGCAACCTCTGTAAAAAGTGCTAAACAGGAGTCTAGGCAAACATCATCAAAACCAGAAACACAAGGGTGAAAATCAATGGCAGAAACACAAAACAGACACAGTCTGGGAACCCTGACAAATTTCTTCCAAATTCTCAGGGTTTATCATTTAACTGGATTCATCAATAAAATAATAAATGTGTCAGAAACAAATGTTATTAGAACAATTGCTCATATAGCAAAAAGAATTAGATTAAAATAAAATGGAATTAAAAAAGATATATATTAGGGCCAGATAAAATGTTAAATATTTTAGAAATCAAGGGTGAATGATTCGAGGAGTCCTCCGGGACTCAAACATCGATGATGATTTATATTTGAATTAGTTTTCTTATTTTTTTCTATTTTTGTGTCCTATGTCATGGGGCATTGTGCTTAGATAGATAGATAGATAGATAGATAGATAGATAGATAGATAGATAGATAGATAGATAGATAGATGGTAGGAAGCCAGGCACTCGTATCCTGTTGGGCAGCTGAAACCGTAGTTGCTCCCAAGGAAATAAATCAACAGGGATGCTGCCCCGGATAAAGGCCTTTAGAGGCCGAAACATTGATTTTTTTTTAATATAAACTAATAAACTTCAGATTGCAGAGAAGTCCTCGGGTGTCTCACTCTACCATCTATTTTATACATATCTAATACAAACTGGCAGCTGATTGGTGGTGTCAATATTTTTATTAATCCAAGAAAATAAAAAAAAATCCTTTTGTTTCATTTACACAATATAGTAACAGTTTAAATGCAGCTTTGCAGTAATTGTTTTCTGGAAAATTAATGGTGAGACCGGAGCAGCACAAGTTGATATACTATTATATAGTATTATACAATCTTACAGTCATAATAAATTTCCATGGTTTTAAATATTCTAGATTTTGTGCTACCACTTGTCCATAGACTATTTTTTAGTTTTTTTTTGTCTGGGGTCTTTCCTGATTGCAAAGTCATCCCTAATTACAACTTGCAATTTCTTTTTTTGTACTGAATATTTAAAAGAAGGCATAGCAGAATCCCGTGGGTCAGTGAATATTATCCTTTCATTCCAGCTGCCTGTTTCAAGTCAGTCAAAACATTCCTGACTTCAAAAGGCAGCTCTGCCTTCTTCTAGACCATTCAGGTTTTCCTCCATGGTTGGTCTGCAAGGGATTGGTTATTTGGACAAATTGATTTGTGGAGACTTTTTTTTTTGTTAATTTTTATATATATGTAAAATACACAGACCCCATTGTCTGTGTATATATATATATATATATATATATCTAAAAAGAAAACCAAATGTATGTTTAACGGTAACTGTATTACTCAGCTAGATCCAAACCGTACAAATTTTAACAAAGTACAGTTTCATAGGTATTAAAGATTGTCTATGATTTCAAAGTGTTAAGCTCGACAATTATTTCAGAGCAAAGGGCAAATCTGTCTGCTGATTATGTACAAGTCTTGATGATTTGGGCTCAATTGACCTCATTTGTATTAATTATAACACCACACAATTCATACTGTTCAGTTAAAGGTTTCTGATCATGGCAAGAATTTATAAGCATTTTTTTTTATCTGTAACGTCAGCATGTGACCGGTTTAGGTAACCCGCGGCTGACATATCTGGGGAATGAAAAAAACGGGTTTGAGCAAACAAGCGATCAGATCAAAGAAAGGAAGAATAAAATAAAACATCAACAGTGCTAATTTGTGAATGTAAACAAAAGTAGTCTGAGTCTCACCATACACATACTCATTCATATAGTGGGTGCATACATCACCGTCTCCCAATGAATGCAGGAAGTCCACACTTAAGCTGTATGCGGAGAATAAACCACTGAGCAGCCTTAGAATACATAGTTGCATGAGAGGCAAAGAATAGTTTAGCCTTAAGGAAGATCAAGAGGAAAGCCAAAACCAACAAACATGGCACTTCAAGCGGAACAATGGTCTAGAAAACTAAGCAAAGAGAAAATAAACTTCAGAGGCAGTTTGTGTTGTGCTGCTAAGGTCCAGCTACTATCCAGGCAGGTCTCTAAGAATCCTAAAGAGGGATTTTTCACACTTGCTCTGTGTTCACGGCTCCTTAAAATTGAATATGTTTTTGGTTTTCGTAGCCTCTAATGCTTCCTTTTTCTAAAAGCGCAGTTGACTGGGGTTATTTCATTCTATAAATTAAATTGAGTTTTCATTTAACTTTGTAAAATGCTGGCAACTCAAGTTTGTTTTTTTTCTTTTTCAGTATTGTAGCAGTGTGTTAGATACAACACATGATGCTCTGGTTACATTTTCAAGACAATATTTTTTCCCTAAATATAATAATATAAGGATAATATTTATTAACAAATTAATTATGTTAATCGTTCTCTGAAAGGTTCAAATGTAGTGAATTTCAGATGTATCATTGGTGTTCTCTCAAATATCTAGGTATGTGGTTGGACCCAAATCTATCCTTTGGCCCCCACATCGAAAAACTCTCATCTAAACTTTACCCCAAACTAGGTGCCCTGTACAGAAGCAAATCCTGCCTGAGCCCCACGATAAGAAAGCAGATTGTACAACAAATGCTTATGCTGGCTATTGAATACGGAGATGTAGTGTATGCAGCGGCCCAGCAAACACTCCTCCATAAACTTACTCAGGGCCGGCGCTGCCGCTAGGCGAGCTAGGTGGCCGCCTAGGGTGCAGAGCCCACCTAGGGAGCAGCCAGGCCCGACCACTGAAGAAAAATTTTTTGAAAAAAATTGTCTGTACCGGGTGGACTGACCCGTCGGGCCCTCGGGCACTACCCGAGGGCCCGCGGGTTGGTAGGGGCCCGGTTTTGGTAGTGGGAGTGGAGTAATCCATGACAGCCAGCTCAGGGCTCTCCCAAACCATTGCGGTGGCGGCGGGTGCTGCAGAGTGCCTGTCGCACTTCCTCCTTCCTACCACGTGCATGGCACGCTGCAGTGCCCGCCCCCTCACGTCAAGCAGTGCCAGTGCCAGATGCTGATAGAAGCGGGAAAGGTCCGGCAGAGCCAGCCATAGATTTTTTTTGAATGGTGAGCGTGGGGGGGGGGGGCGAGCGTGGGTGGGGGGTAGGTGAGCTCACGGAATGAATTGCAGGCGGCTGTTTCGGGACATCCAGGCAGCCAACTGCTTCTGGGGCAAGAGAGGCTGGTGCGGGCCGTGAGCTTTCCGGCTGGCTGGAGAGCTAGGTGCTGCTGGTCCAGGGAGCCCAGACAAGCCTGGAGGTGCTGAGGGATGCCTGGGTCTGGAGAGCCCCCCCATGGGCTTCACCATCACAGCACTGTTGAGCACCGGGATAGGGGACCTGTCAGCAGTGGACTGTGTGTGTGTGTATGGACTGTTGCAATGGTGAGGGGGTGGTGAATTGCAATGGTGAGGGGGGTGACAAATTGCAAGGGATGGTGGGGGGTGTGATGAAGTGCAAGGGATGGTGGGGGAGTGATGAAGTGCAAGGGATGGTGGGGGGTGATGAACTGCAGGGGATGGTGGGGGGTGTGATGAAGAGCAAGGGATGGTGGGGGTAATGAATTGCAAGGGATGGTGGGGGAGTGTGATTAATTGCAAGGGATGGTGGGGGAGTGATGAAGTGCAAGGGATGGTGGGGGAGTGATGAAGTGCAAGGGATGGTGGGGGGTGATGAATGCAGGGGATGGTGGGGGTGATGAAGTGCAAGGATGGTGGGGGAGTGATGAATTGCAAGGGATGGTGGGGGGTGTGATGAAGTGCAAGGGGTGTGGGGGTGATGAATTGCAGGGGATGGTGGGGGGTGTGATGAAGTGCAAGAGATGGTGGGGGGTGATGAATTGCAGGGGATGGTGGGGGGTGTGATGAAGTGCAAGGGATGGTGGGTGTTGATGAATTGCAGGGGAGGTGGGAGTGTGATGAAGTGCAAGGATGGTGGGGGTGATGAATTGCAGGGGATGGTGGGGGGTGATGAATTGCAATGGTGAGCGGGGTGTGATGAACTGAAATGGTGAGGGATGTGATGGTGAGTGGGGGGTGTGATGGTGAGTGGGGGTGTGTGATTGTGAGTGGGGGGGTGTGATGGTGAGTGGTGGGTGTGATGAACTGAAATGGTGAGCGGGGGTAATGGTGAGGGGGGTTTGATGAATTGATATGCTGGAGGGCTGCAGAATGACAACAATTGATATCCTTTGGGGGTTAGAATTGATGTGGTGGGGCAGTTGAATAAATCAATTACATTACTGAGTTTTATTGCTGTGGAGCTCTGTGATACGCTCATACACATCACACATTACTGTGTGTTTTATTGCTGTGGAGCTCTGTGATACGTTCATACACAGCGCACATTACTGTGAGTTTTATTGCTACATACCCCTGGGGTGTAGGGGATATATAAATGTCTATGTGAATGTATGGCTGTGTGTGTGTAAAATTTGCATGTACAGTATTTGTCTATAAACAGGCTGCTGTGTGTAAAATTCTGCATCTGTGTCCTTGTCGCAGTCCATCATTGCCCCCTCAAACTCTGGGCTCTGCTGGTTGGGCATGTCAAACTCTGGGCTCTGCTGGTTGGGCATGTGAAATGGTTTGGTTTCGTTAAGAAAAATACAGTTAATTTATATTTGTTAAATAGAGTTAATTTAAAATTGTTTAATACAGTTTATATTTATTTTACCTTTACTAGTGGTGCTTTCAAACTTTATTCTTGAAAAAAGAAAGAAATTTATCATATGTTGTGTCGCTTTTTTTGGGGGGGGTGCAAGTAGCTGGTCTTGCCTAGGGTGCAAAATAGTCTAGCACCGGCCCTGAACTTACTACATTGTATAACTCATTCTGCCGCTTTGTGCTACAATGTAACTACATGACCCATCATTGTGACATGATAAAAGAACTAAACTGTCCATCACTGGAATCTAGACGCACCCTTCACCTTTCCAACCTGGGGCCATATTACATTCATAACGCTGACGCTAGCGCTCACCTGCGTGAGCATTAACGTTAGCTGTGCTTGCCCTAGCGCTGGCAAACCATATTACAATCCAAACGCTAACGGGTTAAAAAAAAACGTTAACGATTTGGATCTTGCGCTTTTCAGCACGAGGTTACTGTACTTTGTGCTCCCTATGCTTAACATGGGGAGCGCAAAGTGTTAACTAGTGTTAGGATTACAAAGTCCAATCACTAATTATCATCCTGCTGTGATTAACTGAAAAGTTAACCACAGCTAGGACCTGGTTCTAACTGATTCCGCTTCTGCAAAATCTGTTATCACCAGCTAACTTAGCACCACCCGAGCATCCTGAGGCTTAGTGCCGTGTTACGGTGCAGGCTGCTCGATCATAATACCATAATATCACGCTAAAATGGGGACGCTAAGGAGTGGAGTACAAGTAACATCACTGCTCTATAACAGTGGAGACACAGGTTCGAATCTCGGCAAGAGCACCTCTCCAGCAAGTGTCCTTGGGCAAGACACCTAACGGTACATATTCGCCACCCAGGACATACAGTACTTGAAAACGAGAGAAATCTCACTCCTTCCTTGTAAAATACTTTCTCAAAAAAAAAACAACAACCTGCAGGCGCAGGTTTTTCTCCTTAGCGTCGCCATTTTAGCGGGAACATTGTAATAGGGCCCCTGGTGTTTAAGAGCTTTTCTGGGAAGCTACCACCTTACCTGAATAGACTGCTTCCCTCAGCAGTTCCCTCATCCTATAACCTCCAATCCAGGACCAGCACCTTACTTACAATACCACAATACAAAAAGAAAGTGTCTCGATCTTCATTTTCCTACAGAGCACCGCAGTTATGGAATAACCTCACAGACGCCATCAAATCTTCCCCAGTCTAAAGTCTCTTAAGAGCTCCCTATTAACATACCTCAATACGGAATGCACCTGTAAACATGTAATATAATGACTATCAGGGTTATTCAGAGAGAGGTGAAAAGAAGGAGAATAACTGGAGAATGGAAAATTCTAGATCAAAATAGCCGATTTGGAAAGTGAGATAAATGGGAGAATTTTTCTGGTTTGGCTATTCTGAACTAGAATTTTCCATTCTCCAGCCATTATCCTGCTTTTCACCTCTCTCTGAATAACCCTGTATATTTATTACTTATTTATTTTCTGTATATTTGTGTTTTGTTTTTAATATCTTGCATTTATTACTTTGTATTTCTGTAACGACTTTAAAAATTCGATGTTCTTGAACCCAGGACATACTTGAAAATGAGAGAAATCTCAATGTATCCTTCCTGGTAAATACTTTCTAATTAAATAAAATACTAATAAAAATACTAACCAACTTCCACCATGTCAATAGGACTCCTCAACTCCCTGGTTGTCTTCACACTATCACTTGACAAACTCTTCAGTATACAAGCCACTATGAACACAGTAAAACATCACAATAGTAAGAAATTGCCAGAGATCGAGAACTGAAAAGTCATTCAGATATGCCTTCTAGTACAGTATATACTCACCTCTTTTTCCTCTCTTTAGTATAATGATGTTCAAACTAGCAGGTCTATTCAAAGAAAGGTGAAACTCAGGATAATGACTGGAGAAGTGAAAATTCTAGGTCAAAATAGTCAAACCAGAAAAATTCTCCCATTTATCTCACTTTCCAAATTGGCTATTTGGTCTAGATTGTTCATTCTCCCTGCCAGTTCTCTTGGTTTACACCTTTCTCTGAATAACCCTGTATGTGTTTCATTCATTGTTAGAATGTGTTATGCTAAATTATCAAATTTCAAATCACAGTAATTAATCACACCTTTAATTTGTTATAAAATGGCTATTTATGTTTTGCTATGCATGTTCAAGCACATTTTTCCTGTTCTATTTGAATTAAGATATGAAAAGGATATTGTAACATAAATAAAGAATTATGGAAAAAGAAAATGTAAAAACAAAAACACGGGATATAAAAAGGTCACATTTCTAACCTGGATCAAATGGTTCCTTAAGGTTTCTATGGAAATAGTCTTAACTTAAAACCTGCTGCAGAGAATCCAAAATAATGACAGGACCAAATGTACATTACATATTGGCAGACAACTAGTTTAGAGGGGTGGTTCCTTTCCTGGTCTCCAAACTACTATAATTAACTTTGCAGATTATTTCCCTTCAATGTTTTGATACCGAAAACATTTTACATACTAATTCTCGCATATCATTATGACTAATACATCACTGGTGTGAGCGGGGATGTTATTTGTAGACATGTGCACAGCACAAAATTTTGTTTTGAACTAATGGATTAGTCCTAAAATGCAATTTATTTAGTTGCTAAAGAAATTTGTTTTCAGTTCTTTAGTATGAAAACTAATTTCATTCATCCGAAAACCAGTGGATACAATTACTATTGTAGTGGCTCCTCAGAGGGCGGAGATCGCTGCTTGTTACAGTATCTCTCACTCTCAGCACAATGTGTCAGGCAAAGCTGTTACAGTAACTGACTGCTGCTCATCACAGCGCTCAGAGTTTCAGTAAAACTAGTAAATAATATTTTTATATATAAGAGGTTAGAACAATATTATTTCCTTCTTTTACTGAAACTCTGAGCGCTGTTACAGTCAGTTACTGTAACAGCTGAGCCTGATACATTGTACTGAGAGATAATATAACAACCAGCCGATCTCAGCGCTCACAGCCACTAGATTTAAAGGGCTAAAAAAAAAGGCTCCTCTCTGTATAATGTATAGCACATCCTCCTACATTAATTAATATCCCTCTCTGTATAATGTAGATAACATCCTCCTGCATTAATTAATACCCCTCTCTGTGTAATGTATACAACATCGACCTGCATTAATTAATACCCCCCTCTGTATAATGTATAGAACATCCTCCTGAATTAATGTCCCTCTCTGTATAGAAGATCCTCCTCAATTTATACCTTTCTCTGTATAATGTATATAACATCGTCCTGCATTAATACCCCTCTCTGTAAAATGTATAGAACAGCCTCCTGCATTAATTAATGCCCCTCTCTGTATAGAACATCTTACTGCATTGGCATGTGGAGGGTGCAGAACTTCGGAATGCAATGCTTATCCAGCACAGGAGAGGGAACTTTTACTTAAACTTTGTATCTCTGTGGGGGAGACACAGGAATATAAAAGCAGGGGAGAGGGAAAATATTAACATAAATCGGTCTGAAAGCTCAGAGCAGAGGTGACTGGTGCAATTTTTTTTATAATAAAATAAAGCACTTTAAATCAAGGGAAAACATTCAAATAAATCACGCTGAAGGCTCATAATGACAGAGTAACTGTGAGAGCTGGATACTAAATGTATCAGATGTAATAAAACCTTTATAACAAGCAGCACTGGGAGAGGAGAGGGACTTTATATAAAAGGTGTACTATAGATGAGGAAAGGGGGATAGTGCTCCTGGATAATATAAAATGTATCAGACCTAAGCCCCTATTATGCAGAGTGGAAGGGAAGGTAACACACGTTTTATAAAGTCCCTCTCTTCTCCCAGCGCCGCTTGTTATAAAGGGGTTTTTACTATCCTGCCCTCCTCTGTCATTAGCTTTCAGTGTGATTTATTTGAATGTTTTCCTTCTCCTGCTGCTTTTATCATCTTGTCTGCCTCGTAGACATGCAAGGGTTAAGTAAAGGTTTCCTCTCCTGTGCTGTCTGTCTGTGCTGCGAGTGAGTATTCTGGAGCTCTATCACTGTCAGATTTTCGGGATTGTGAGTTCCTACGGGAATAGGGCCCTCATCTCCTCCTGTACTGTTTGTCAAATGTTGTTCAATGTATTGTAACCCTGTCTGTACTGTGCTTATTGTACAGTGCTGCGGAATATGCTGGCGCTTTATAAATAAATAATAATAATAATAAAAGGGGTCGGGAAGGATTACGCATACTAACCTTTTCTGTAGCTTTGCGATGTTGCGCTCTTCATTGCTGGTCTCCCTTCACTCATCAATGTAATATCACAAAAAGGACTGAAACTAAAATGTAGTGCATTTTATTTTAGTTTCTTTCATTTTTTGTACTAAGCAGTTTCATATCTCTTGAGTCATACGAAAACTAAATTATCCCAAAATTCGGACTAAATCGTTTTAGTACTAAAACAAATGCACATCTCTAGTTATTTGGTTTCTGGATGTATATGAATTAATGTAATTTAAACTATATGGAACAAGTAGGTAAAGTAGTCAAGTTTATGAGCATATAAACCAGTGTTTCCCAAACCTGTCCTCAGGACCCTCAAGCAGGCCAGATTTTGCAGATCACCTTGGGGAAAAGCAGACTGAATCCTGCAATCACTCAGCAGCAAATCATATCACCTGTGCGGTGCTTCATATATCTGGCAATCCTGGCGTGTCAGCGGGTCCTGACTGAGGACAAGTTTGGGAAACACTGGTGTAAAGGATAACCCTTTGGAATTTTTTATGCTTTCTATCACTGCTGACACGGTTTAGTAATAACTCTTAAATGTAAGAAAATTTTAAATTTTTTAATAAGATTATTTACTATGGGCTAAATTATAATCCTCCTGTTAAAACGGGGGCACTAGTGAGAAAAAACTGCACCCGCAGTTTTCTCCCCACCCGCCCCGCCCACAGTTTTCTCTTTGTTCCCAGTCTCACTCGGCTCCCAGGGAGAAGAAGAAGCAGATCGGGCCACCCTTTTCACTGTGGGATGAGAGGCAAGTATGGGATTTAATGGGGGGGGGGGGGGTTGGAGCGTGTTAAATAATTTTGTATTTGCAGAATCATTTCTCCCCTTTTAAGAGGTATACAAATTTTGGCTTGCTCTTCCTGATGGTAAATTGCACCTGCACTTTATAATACCTCACTTATCGAGACGCTAAAAATAGATTGCACTCCCCATGTTAAATATAGGAGATGCTAAGGTACAGTAAGCTTGCGCAAGCTGCGAGACGCAGAACATTTCACCTCAGTTTAGCCTCAAGTTAAAAATATCAATGCCAGATGTTAAACTTACTTATCTTAGTGCTAACGATTACATATCGAGACAGTGGCGCCAACTGAAGAAGCTGTACAAGCGAAACGCGTTTTGGTAAACTGTTTTACTGTTTTACTGTTTTATTAATAAATATTTTGCCTGGTTTTACACCTATCTTGGGTCCTCGATACTTTCATCCACTGAGGAGGTGGCTGAGGTGTATAGGTGTTCCAGTCACTGGCTGCCTGAACATCTGGTGTCTGATTGATGAAACACCAGCAAATGTGTGTAATATATTTTATACACTCCCTGCATATACGATATTACGCTATGTTAGTTTTGTTTACTCTTTGAGGGCTACGGAGGAGTTCAGCATCGCAAGGAACCACGTAGCGAGCCCAAGATTGTACCTCGAAGGAGGCCTCAATAGGACAAGAAAGGATAACTCTACCACATTCTCCTTGTACAGTTAAGAATATCAGTGCCAGATGTTAAACTTACTTATCTTAGCGTTAACGATTACATATCGAGACGCAACATTAGCACCTACTATGGAACAGAGCCTAATGCCCATGAGAATCCTGGCGCTGTCATGGCTCAGTAGAGAATGCAAATCCTGTTGAACCCTCTGCAGAAATAGTGAAGGAATTGAGTTCCCAAATATTCCCCCTCAACTTGACCCCTGAGCAGGCATATTCCATTGGTGATTAGTCTGCTTCTACAATTTTATATCATTTTTAAAAATTACATCACTCAGCTAAATTACCTGTTGTCTCTTGACATTTGATTCAGTTCCTCTTTCATTTCAAATTATCATCCAATTGTACATATTTTTCCATGTCAGAGTATTAGGAAATTGGAACAGGACACGGTCATGTGACATACAGGGTTTTCCAAAGAGATCTGAATTGCTTGAGAAAGGTAACCGAACGCTGAAAATCAGCGTTCGGTTACCTTTCCTGGCCATTCGGCTATCCAGAGAGCAGGCAATTCGCCAAATCCTGGCGTATTGCCGGAACATACGGTGCCTGTTCGGTGCCTGTTCGAGAACAGTGAAATCCCCATGAAAATGCACTGCTTCGGCTATTCAGAGAACACAAACCAGCAGTGAAAGGTTCCCCTAATGCCCTGCCATTCGGTGGTTTAATATCGGCAAGTTAATTCAGGAGAATCCCATAGACTTCAATGTTAAAAATATTCCCGTTTTAATTCAATATCTAATAAACCGTTCATTATAAAATTCTGCAGTAAAGAGTCTCTTTATTTATAGATTTTGTAGGATATTTTAAGCATTTTTCTTAATTTTTTTTTTTTTTTTAAAAGTCCGATTTTTTTTTTAAAGTTTACTTATTTTTTCTGTAACAGCCCTTTCTATTATCATTCCCTGGACCTCATATGTAAATTTCAGACATTTTCGCTCAGTAGTTTCTTTGCAAACAGCGTTTCATTTTCACAGATTCACACAATCACTATTTTGCTAATTTATTCACCTCCCTCGTCTGCGGTCTCAGCTGCTTCGGCTGCTTCGGCTTGGTTTTCGGCAGGTTAATCCAGATGTTTTTGCAGGTTTTCAGCGTGCATTCGGTGGGTTTTGCGGTTAGTTTTCGTCTGGTTTGCGGCAGCCTTTCCCTGCAATTCAGGGACCCTGTGATGCTTGCTGAATACACCGCAGGGTCACCGAAATGGGATCGGCAAAAGGAACCGAATTGAAGAGAACGAAAAGTCACCGAACGTGCGGTGACTTTTTGAATCTCTTTGAATAACCCTGATACATTGCATACTATTGCAAGAGTCCATCAAATGCCATATATCATATTGTGAATCAAATATTTTTTTTGGACTCTGCAAATTAAATGTTTACGCTGTTTTTCTGACTATGGCATGTACTAAACCACTATCTCATGCAAAGTTCGGGATTCATGGTCAGCAGCTTTTCTCCCGTTTCTGCCCTCTAGCGGGAAACCTGCATTACTGATTTTGGCCGGCACAAAGTGATCAACCTAATCACTTACATTTGCAAGTATTTATAAAGCACCAACAAATTCCTTAGCACTTTATAATGGGAGAGACAGAATAACAAATATACTGTAGATATACGTTACACACTCGGACCAGAAGGAGGGAGGACCCTGCTCGAGAGCTTACAATCTAAGAGGAGAGGGGTGACCCATTAGGTGAGGGTGAATAGGTTAGGTGAAGTAGCGGGTTGCAGGAGGGCTGAATGGGAAATGGAGGAAATGACAGGGAGGAGATCATGATGTGAGCCGATAGGCTTCTCTAAAGTAATGCGTTTTCAGAGACTTCTTGAAGACCTGGCGAGATGGGGAGAGTCTAATGTTGCGGGAGAGGGAATTCCATAGAAAGTGGGCAGCTTGGGAGAAGTGAGAGTTGGGGGTGCGGGTAAGAGGAACTGACAGCATCAGATCATTGGCAAAGCGAAGTGGAAGGGATGGGACACACCTGCAAATAAGGGAGGAGATGTAGGCAGGGGCGCGGTTATGGAGAGCTTTGTATGTGAGCACCAGTATTTTTAAATTGATTCTAAAGGAAACAGGGAGCCAGGGTAGAGATTGACAGAGGGGCGAGGTGTGAGAGGTGCGGGAGGTGAGGTGTATGAGTCTGGCACAGGCATTCATAACAGACTTAAGAGGATCTGGGATCTCTTAAGGCCAGAGAGAAGGTGGTTGCAGTAGTCAAGGCAGGAGATAATAAGAGCTTGGATGAGCAGGTAAATCAACCTGTATAACATCCCGCCCTCCACGATTAGTGAATCCTGGGTGTAAACCTGTGAGAATCTGGAACCTCTCAGGGTGATTGATAATTGATGGGAGCATTGACTCGAACAATGATCTGATCAATGGGTTTCTAAAATCCAAGCAAGACACCTGCTTGCAAATACCTGTTCCATAATCAGATATCTAAATTTTGTCACATATCATCAATGCTATTCTTGAAATCCATTTTCAGATGATGACATCACAAGAAAGATTGACTAAAAATGTACAAGGGACTTAAATAACCAGAAGAATTGGTTTAATACGATTGGGCATCTTGGCTTAGGGCACAAGTGAACATGATTGTCATTGTCTTCCCAAAATCCTTTTGAGGTGTAATGCCTTTGGTTCATTTAAATTAAAGATAGAGAAAAATTAGTATTAGTGATTACTAATATATGCAACCAAACTCGATTTTATGGATTAATGAGGGCAGGCATCCTATTGTATAGAATTCACTGAGCAGTCTCACTTTGGGTGGTCTCAGCCACAGCAATATGAAGTCTCTCTATGGGTGGCCATAACAAGTGGAGATAAATTTATAATCCCTCAAACACAGAAACCAGCAACCTGAAAATAGATAGCCAGGTGGTAAATGTTTTTTAGCTTGAGGCAAACCAAAGCAAACCTATATATTGAGTTTTGGAGCACTTTGGATTCTCACCTCAACCAAACAACTCCATTAATTGTTTTATGGAACTGATTTAGAACTTTTGTCCAAAATACAGATTGTGCTTCCAACATGCTTTGAACAATATGTCACCTACTACCTTGTTACATATACTGTTAATAATATACTATGTAAATATTACCCCAAAGCCAAATACAAAGCAATTCAGAATTTACATAAATCGTCACTATCACTGACTTAAGTTGTAACTAGGATACTATGCATTACAAATAAATCCACCTTATAAAACAAGCTGCTGTTTTTTTCTTTGTTTGAAGTAAATGTATTTAAAAAGGTTTAAATAATTTTTTTCCAATTTGAGCATTTTTCCATGATGCAACATTTACCAAAATCGTTTGGTGAGTTTTATTTTGTGGCTGTGCTTTATCCTATACAGTATTTAACAGTTAATACGGTGGAGGAGGTAATGTTTAGATATGGCAGCAGGGGGGCTATTGTCAAGTAGGGGTGAGCTGTTCGGTTCAATCAGTTCGGAGTTCGATCCGAACTTTGGCCGTTCGCAAGTTCGCGAACTTCGAACTTTTTGGCGGGTTCGGTTCGAGTTCGCAAAAAGAAATATTTTGAAAAAAGTATAAAAAATGCTTAAAAAATACTAAAAAATCTAGAAATAAAGAGACTCTTTACTGCAGAATATTATAAGCAACGGTTTATTAGATATTGAATTAAAAACTAATGTGTACGTGCAAAGATTCTCACCTCTAAATGACCTGTGTTCTCAAACGGTAAACAACAGGTGTTTTTAGTCTGGTCTAATGAATTTGATACATTGTATGTATGTAGACTATACTGAGGGTGTGGTGTCTGCTTCTGAGAAGTGTTAATTTCTCTACTAAATTTTCCTCTAATATGCTGCATTTCACTGCTGTGTGCTCAGCTCATTTTTACCGCTTTCGCTCATCATGTTTAAACGCGATTTGAAGCCACATTTTATTAAATAACCCAGACATATTAGATATCGTTCTTTCCGGCAGACTCCGCAGATTCATAATATATCATTTTTATATGTATACGTCATGTCCTGCCTGTATATTATGAAAAAAATGCAATAAAAATTGAATTTTTAATCATCTGCAGTGTGTAAAGTGGGTTTTTTTCACATTTTAGCACATGAGCGTTTGCGGTTATGTTTTCTATGGGGTGCGCTTGTACAAAAATTAGAAATGGGGACTTGTTACATTTTGTGGGGGGAATTACGTGATTTATAGCAAACGCACCCCATAGAAAAAAATCATTAGTGCAGCATTATTGAATGTGATTATTATTGCAGCATTATAATTGAAATGTGAACAATATTGCTGCATTAATAAAAATGTTTTTATTTTTGTACTTTATACCTGGTCATGTTGGGTATCATTCGAAAGGCCATGCTCAGGCCTTTCGATTGACACCCTCCATAACCCCCTAGCTGCCTGGAGATATCAGGGTTCAAATGAACCCCCTATCTCCACCAGGGGATTCTGGGCAGCTAGGGGTTCCCCGGCTATCTGACGTCATCACGCTATGCGTGAGGATGTCAGGCAGTGAGGGGGGACCCGGGGGTGGAGCCGCCATCCAAGATGCCCCCACCGGAGCTAGGCTGCACTTCGGCGCCGCAAGGCGCCGAAGTGCGACCCGGTGACTAAGGGGTTAAAGCCAGGCACTGCTTAAAAGGGGAGACTCTCTCCTTTTAAGCGGTGCCTGCCTTTTTTATGTGGGACCTCCCAATCGGGAGGGAGAGGGATCCGAGGGATCCCCCCTCCCTTCCAGGCGATCTCCCGGCATTGCCGGGGGGTCGCCTGGAAATTACATCATCGTGCGATGATGCATGGCGCGTTGATGTCATTTACGTCGGGAGGAGCTTGACTTCAGTGTCTGAGGACACTGAAATCAGAACGCCGGGGACCCCGGACAGAGAGGTAAGTATCTCCGCCGGGGGTCCCGCAAAGCTGATGACGTGTGGGACACGTCCTCCTCAGCATACAGCGGGAGTAACTGAGCCCAAACCTCGTCAGCAGTGAAGGAGTTAAAACCGTCTTTTTTATAAATTTTTTGTCCTTGTTTCCTGTCCCCCAGGGCACTACCCGGACCCGGACATTGTTTTTAAATGTTTATATACATCCTAGAAATCCGCCACTTCACGGGCAGGTTATGGGGACCTCCTAGGCACGATATTTGAAGGAATTTTTCATTTTTATTTTTAACCCTTATATCATGGAAAACTCACTGTCCCTTTAAAAACGTTTTTTTTTTACTTTTTGTCCTTGTTTCCTGTCCCCCAGGGCACTACCCAGACCCCCATACACCTTTTATGGCAAATATCTAGCATATATGCCCTCTTGGAGGGCACTCTAAAAATCGAATTTTGAGTCCCAATGACTTGTATTGAGTTCGTGTTCGAGTTCGAACTTCTGAAAAGTTCAAGTTCGAATGCGAACCGAACTCGGGGGTGTTCAGCTTATCCCTATTGTCCAGCCTCTGCTACCCAAGATATGAGATGACAGCTGAGTTAGATATGACAGAGATCTTAAAGGACGTCTAATCTACAACCTGGTGATGTCCTTTGAATAAATTCCACACAATACAATGATTTGAGTCACTGATAGACCATAGATCCATTCTATTAGGTCTATTCACTAAAAGAATTGGAAGGATAAGAGAGTAATCTAGACCACAAAGCAGATTTGGAAAGTGATAGAAATGGGAGAATTTTTCTGGTTTGGCTATTTTGACCTGGATTTTTCACGTCTCCTGCCAATTCTCCTGAGTTTCACCTTTATTGAAGAGACCTGATAGTCTAATGCCACACAGTGAGGAGCAAGTGATGTAAACATAGTGGGGGGCAGTTTATAACACAAAAGATCACACAATGGATGCACCCAGTGACACATAAAGAGTAAAATATTTTCTTAGCTAAACATACAAGAGAAAAACAAAGCACATGTAAGATATCAGCAACATAAAATAAACACAATAAGGACATTTCATTTTTTTGGTGGTAGAGGCCCTGTAATTAGGTTTGGGACAAAGAACATTTAGAATCACAAAGTAATGGAAATTTAATAACTACCAAGGCTATACTTGACCTTCAAAGCTGCTTTTGGTGCCCTGATATTACATATAAACCAGTTGAACCAGCTACAGCTCCCTATTATATACTAAAAGCGATTTTCTGAAAAACACTGGTTCTTGATAGTTGTTTTATGGAATATGCAGAGGGTAGTGGGAACACATGCCCAGGAATCAAAGGTTCCACATAACATGGTACGGCTATTAGTCTTCAAATGTTAATATCCAAAGGAAAAAAATGGCAGTTGCGCTGCAGGATTTGATCTGGCTGCTGGGACTTGTATCTCCTTACTCCTACTAAAGCAGCCATATTAAATCCTGTAGTGTGACCAGCATTCTACTTTTCAGTGGTTTTGAGGAAAACCTCTTGGTAGTGAAGAGGTTGATTGTAATGTTTTACATATAGTAAAAGATCATGGACAGTATTACATAGTGCCCTCAAAAACGGGGACGTTAAGGGGTAAATCTGTGCCTGCAGGCTTCTCCTTGGCATCCTCGTTATAGCTCCAAATTACGGGGCAGGTGCTAAGGCTAATGTCAGATAAACGCAGTCTGAGCGCACCCTGTGTGCGCGCATAACAGACGGACGTACTGACAGAAGATACTGTAGACACCACACGGTCTGTTTTTTTGACGGATGTAGAAAAAAAAGGGAATTATGGGAAACAAAATTAATATGGAAAATGATAAGAATTTGAAAAGGATATGAAAAGCCATTGTGTGCGTCAAGGTGCTGGATGTCACAAATCTCATCACTCACACAGAACACTAGACAGACGTGGCGCACTCTGCGAATCCATCTAGCGGTTTTACGTTCTTGCCTAACTTGCGCCTGTTTGCCACGTGCGTTGTGCGTGCGCAGTTCGGTGCGCACGTACTTCGTGTATGGGTCTCTATTGCTCATGATTCTATGCTACGACGGACGTTAAACTGTGCGGCAACACGGACCTGATCACTGCATTCGTCTGACACCGGCCTAAATCAGCAGGCTGCCCTGTAATGCAGCGGCAAGCCTCAGGTAAAGCTAAGTGCCGCCGCGAGCATCCCCTCAATGGAGTCCATAGGACTCCATTGAGGCTTCAACTGCCAGTGACATGAAGTGCAGGATCTCGCCTCTCACGAGATTCTGCAGGTCAACGGAGTGATAGCGGAGGGAGACTGGGGGACTTTTTTCCCCCAGTCTCACTCTGCTCCCAGCGGCCAGAAGTAGTGGATCGGGCTGCCGTTCTCGTAGTGGCATGATGGGTTAAGCATACGGAGCGCAAAGTACAGTAAGCTCGCTCTGAAAAGCGCAATCTTGGAATCACTAGCAGATTTTTTAACGTTAGTGTTCGGGAGGGGTAATATGGTCGGCCCGCGCTAGGGCCACCTAACCTAACGTTAATGCTCACACAGCTGATCACTAATGTTAACGTTAAGTATGTAATAGGGCCCTTGGTGTTTGTGAAAGTTTTAGCAAAGTATGGGAAATAAATAATTAAAGATTAATAAATTGACAGATCATGTAATTTCAAACAAAAAAGATGCAAGAGAAAAGAAGGAAAGCAAAAATAAAACCATTTCAATTTGGACGCGGACTAATACAATGCCTTATATTTAGGCTGGCCTTTTCGAGAGCAATCAAAAATGTGCAGGTGACATCAAATATTTTTCAATAAATATTTTCAATTGCTCTTGATTTAGAGTCTTTTTGTAAATTTTCTATATTTAGGGTTAGGCTTAGGTCTAGGGCTGGTTTACAAATTTTTTTGACCTGACGAAAAGTTTTTTTAGAGATAAATAGATACAATACACCAAGGGGAGAACAATCCATTACAAAAACTACACTATCACAAAGCTTCACAAAATTTAAAGACATTCATGGTTTTCAAAGATTTAACAAGATTTTACATTTTTAAACAGATTTTCCCACAACATAACTAGGTAAAAAATGATGGGAGTTTAGTTCACATAATATGATCATACCTTGCTTTAGCCTGTCACAACATCAATGTATCCCATCACCTAATGATCACATTTATGGGATTAACTCACTTAGGACAGAATCCTTTCTTGGGCTCCATGAAATTCAAGGTTAAATAAAACCTGCAAATGGAACACCTGTGGAAAAATTTGTAAAATAAATAAATATGTAAAATCTGCTGAAAATTGTGAATGTCTAAATTTAGTGATGCTTTGATGTTGTATTTTTGTAATGGAGTGCTCTGTCCTTGGCATACTGTGTCAATTTGTCACGAGAAGTACTCGTCTGTCATGTTTAGTAAGGCCAATGTCCGATGAACGCACAACATGCGCGCGTACTGATTTACCCCCCGTCCCGACGTCTGTTGCTGCGTTGTGTCATTTCTACAGACCGGCCACACACTGTAGCAGGCGCATGAATTGCGCGTGCTACAGCGAATGTGCTGAAACCATCCCCGTCGAAATACTACGAGGCACGCTCGACGGCCCTTCAAAGCACCATCCTCCATAGGAGGATGAGGTGGCCACACGGGCGTCAGAGAGGAAGGAACGTCCACTCTCACGGACGTTCCTTCCACTCTGAAGTGTCCTTGTCTGATACTGGCCTAAAGGATGAGTGCTGTCTTCCTGGTGTAGTATTTTTTTTATTATTATTGTAGTTTATTTTTTGTCTTTATACATTTGTCATGACTGTGGTATTAGTTTTAGGTTTAGAGTAACTTTAAGGTAAGGGTTACTCTTAATAATAAGGTTAACCCTAGCCCTAACATTCAGCTCTATTTTCAGGCAGGTTCCGTCCCATCTTTTGAGCATAATATTAGGGTCTGGATTTAGTGTTAGGCTTAGTTCACAATATGTTATAAGGGTATCTTCAACGATGATTCATGTGTAATAACAGAAAGCTGTAAAATGTGAGAGCAGTAAATCAAGGCAAAACCTTAAGGAGCATGAAGGGCAGGACATTGTGTTTTTTTTTTAATCAATGGAATATTTGTAATCTCATGGATCAATACAAGGAATAATATCCAGGAAGGTTGCCAAGCTTGTGCTTTTTTCCCATCCTCACTTACTTTATTGTAACTTTATCCATGAGCAGAACTAATCTATTATTGATAAAACATATCTGCCTATTAAGTCAACAAGATCAACAGAAAAAAGGGAAAAAACTCAAAATTTGGAAATACATACGATTGTAGGCAACGGATGCTAAACCAAGAGCCTGAAATCATATTATATTTAATGGCCATGTTCACAAATTCAAATCAGAAATAATAAAATCAAAATCCACAATCATAAAACCAAGGATTCCAAAATATTTCTTTTTATGAGACTTGTATAGTAATTAATTCCAAATGTTATTGAATAAATTTATAATAGTGTAATAAAAATGATAAAAGAATGGACCTTTATGTATTTCATATTATCTTGCTTGTTTGTGTTATTGTTATAGATAGTACAGTATGTGCTATATTGGTATTGCATATCAAATAATTTATTCAACACTAAATAAAACATCAAGTGTAAAAAAGAACTTTATTTGTAGAAAAGGGGTAAAGAATATGAATCTGTTGAAGTGAAACTCGGTAGGAAATAGAGATTGCCTAGAAGTGAATGAGAGTGGAGGTTCAAACACACATACATATTTTGACCCCTACACCCCAGATATCCTTCCTTCTATACCCTTACCTTCTCCAAACCATCACCTGTATACTACACTTTTATACCAAGTGTGAATTAGGGTTTTTGTAAGGGTTGGTGTTTCTCTTTGTTTTAGGATTAGGGTTAGGCTTATTTTTATGGCTAGGGTTAAAGTTTCTATTTGTTTTAGGGTTAGGGTTACTGTTTCTACTTGTATTAGGATTTCTGTTAGGGCTAGGGTTACTGGTTCTATTTTTTGATGATTGGGCTTAGAGCAACAGTTACTGTTTCTGTTTGCATTTGGATTACTGTTGGGGATAGAGTTAGTGTTAGGGCTTGTATTGCACTAAGAGTAATGATTCTGAATCGACCCAAAAATGTCAGATAGACTTGGAATCATTCATGTTGTTTGTTTCCGACCGAACATTTTGGTGATTCAGAATTCCAAGTGCTCCCAAATTGCCTTTTTTCAGCCAAAAATGCATTTGCACAAATCAAAAAGAACAGAAATAGGTTTCTCATGCAGGTCCTGCTGAAGTTGTTCAGGGTAGTTTTCAGTGTAGTATGCAGAATTTTTTTTCCCCAATGCAGGTTCTGCTGAAATTGTCCTTATTCTTTTCACCATTGTTTTCACAATCAAAGTTGCAAGTCTTGTTTTTACCTTGACTTTTATCAAAGTTCAACAGAGGTCTCCACTTAAATAAAAGTAATATGCAAAGCATATTTATCATTTTGCACACAATAGTAGGACAGCAGTGTATGGAGGATAGCTGCAGTTGCCGCAGTTTATAGAAACATACTGGTGTACACAGAAACTTTGTCTGATGTTGTATTTGCTTCCTTGGATAGTCGAAGTACACCGTAGTTACAGCAATAGTGATTTTTCATTCAGGGTTATTCAAAGAGATCCGAATGGCTGCCGAAAGGTAACCGAATGCTGAAAATCAGCGTTCGGTTACCTTTCTTGGCCATTCGGCTATCCAGAGAGCAGGCAGTTCACCAAATGTTGGCGAATTGCCTGCACATACGGTGCCTGTTTGTCGCCTGTTCGAAGGCAGTGAATCCCCATAGCTTCGTCTATTCAGAGAAAAAAAAACAGCAGTGAAAGGTTGACGAAATGCCCTGCCATTCGGTGGTTTAATTCGGCAGGTTTATTCAGGCAAATCCCATAGGCTTCAATGTTAAAAATATTCCCGTTTTAATTCAATATCTAATAAACCGTTCATTATAATATTCTGCAGTAAAAAGCCTCTTTATTTATTGATTTTTTAGGATCTGTTAAGCATTTTTTGGTATTTTTTTCCATTTTTTTTTTTCCGTTTTTTCTTTTTAATTTTTTTTTAACGTTTTTTCTTTTTTCTGTAACAGCCCTTTTTATTATCATTCACTGAATCTTAAATGTAAATTTCAGACATTTTTTCTCAGTAGTTTGTTTGCAAACAGCGTTTCACTTTTCAAACATTCAAGCGTACTTTTTTTTTCTTCACTCCATTCGTCTGCGGTGTCGGGTTTTTCCGGCGGCTGCTCTGCACTGTGATCGGCTCCTGCTCGGGTTTCTCTGGCGTCTTCGGCAGGTTAATCCAGATGTTTTTACAGGTTTCTGTGAGCCTTCGCAGGGTTTTGCGGTGAGTTTTCGGCGGGTTTGCGGCGACTTTTCCCTGCATTACGACAGCCCTGTGGTGCTTGCTGAATACACCGCAGGGTCTCCGAAATGGGATCGCTGAATCTCACCGAATTGAAGAGAACGAAAAGTCACCGAACGTGCGGTGACTTTTCGATTCTCTTTGAATAACCCTGATTGTCTGTGAAAAACAGTGCCTAGTGGATAATTCCTTTAGTGTCTCCTCCACTAATAAACCACATCATCTATGATCAGTTTAATACAGAACTGTGAAATGGGTCACTGAATACAGAGTTGGACATTTTTTTTATTTCCATACATTGACTACTTTAACTGCCTGTACTAGTCACCCTCTACTGTGTAACATATGCTGTGGTGCAAAAAACAATAATAACTCTGAAAATGATTTGCACCTCTAAACGTTTCTCCTTATCTTTGGGATGTATTTGAGCTAGATAAAGCGTTTTGGCTTTATATTCTTCCACTTGATGAGGTTCCGTTTGCCTTACATAAGACGGACACTTTATACAGACAGTTTGCTGAGGTTCAGGAGCGATAAAAAAAATATTCTGTGTAGGCAGGCGACAGCTATATTGCGATAACAGTTTTGTCCCCACAAAAAGCTTCACATTATCATAATAAAATCCCTTTATAATTAGTTTTAAAGAGTCAAAGAGTGAACTGAAAGTGATGAATCAGTAACTAGTAAATAGTGTAGCTGTTTTCGCCTAAAGGAAGGAAAAAACTAATTAAATTAATTCTGCCTACAAGGCAGCTTATTCTCATCTCATCTGTTGTAACAGCTACAACATTGTTGTGTCAACACTTCAAACTTCCTGCTCTTCTTTTTCATGTTCAGCCAGATTTTAAACATGCAGGTATGTCAATGTACTTAGTGCCAAGCAAAAAATGATCTTACAGATAGGAAGGATACATTCTGACATCACTAATATTATGTGTCTAAGGTTTTGAGACAGTATCAAAACTTCTGAATGTTTATAGTGTATAATCTTATCTTTTAACGTATATGTTCATGCTGTTTAATGCCGTATTGTGTGTCTAGAGTGCAGGATGTCAGTTGTTTTTCCTCCAATAGGTATTATTATACTTCTACTTAGAAAATAGTTTAAATTTGTTTAGTTTTGTTACGTTTCACATGTTTTGTTTTATGACAAACTGACTATTTTGATGTGGATAATTGTTCTAGTTTCCTGTAGGAATGACGCCAGTGTTCTGTAGCTCATAAAATTTCCAGTGTCAATGGAATCAATTTTATTACAATACAACAATTTTTACTATATATATATATATATATATATATATGTGCGTGACGCACATTAAAGAATATTTTGATATCTGCAACAAGTCTCTGTGTGGTGGAACACCGAATTTTTATAAGTATTTGTACCGAGTTCCAGCACCAAAGCAAGTAACTTGCCTACAGGGTGTGCGGAAATCGGGGTGTGTCACATCCTTGGCTTCTGCGGTGCTCCCTGGGGGGTCTGGACGCCCGGCAGCATCGCTGGCTGGCCGGGTGCTAAGAGTTCTGGCTGACCGGGCCGGCGTCTGGAGGGGCGGGGCTTGGCGTGATGATGGGGAGTTGCCGGCTTTAAAGACAGGGCACGAGATTCAGCTCGTCGCCCTGATGTTGAGTCATTTCCCGCATCGCCAGCTGTATTCACTTTGTGTCTCAGTGTTTTATTGCCTAGTTGCTGTTTTCGCCTGTATGAGGACCCCGCTTGTGTTTGACCCGGACTGCCTGTTTGACCATTCTCTCTCTGACTCCTTTTGTATACCCATAGTGCTCTCTGCGGACACTGTGTGTATGTGCAGGATATATCACGCAACCTGCGATTGTAGGCCTTCCCTGCAGGGTGCTGAATCCATTGAACCCTCATTCTACCTTGCTGGGACAAACTATATGGGTGTCCTCTCTGTTGCCAACTCTGCCTGTATGACTACCACCTCTGTTGCCAACCTTGCCTGTATGACTACCCTCTCTGGTGCCAACTCGGATTTCACTTTTGACCACGCTTATGTTAACCCATGTTGCATGACACTTCTGCACTATCTCTGTCCATGCATAGTTAACCTGCTTTTGCTCAGTAGACACTTGGTCATGAAATCATTTGCTACTGAGTGGTATTTAGTATTGGTGTTCTGTCTGACCTCCCTGGCTGGGAGTACTAGGATTAGCAGTCCTGACTGCTGGAAAATCGAGAATCACATAGGTCTGTCCAAAAGGATCCAAATCACGGTTATCAGGGGTGAGCGCCATAGCGAACGTGACAGGGTGATTATATATATATATATATATACACAAAATCCATAAATTCAGCACTCAAGCTTAAATCCATCCAAATGTAATGCCACAGTGCTTGAACACCCCAAATGGATAGTATACATAAACAAGTGCGGGGGCACTCACGGACTTGCTTAAAAACAATAAATTGTATTTGCTGCTCATTAAAAATCCGACATTTCGGCTCAGGCATGAGCCTCAATTATGGATAATAACAACAATGAACAAACGTTCTTTTATAACAATAAGAGTTAAGGTACTCACCAACCAAATGACGCGCTGCCCTCGACTCTGTCAGTCTGAAAACCGTAAGTGACGTGTTGTAATTGACCCTACGCAGATGTCCTAAAGTAAATACATCCCGCTTGCCATACATAGGGTTGGTTGCTATAGCAATCCTTTATGTTATAGTACCTGGGCAAAAGTCAAACCATGAGAGGATTTAATACAGTGGGCTGTTATCAATCACTTAAACTTCTTTAACCCCTTAGTGACTGGGCGGTTTTACACAAATCCGTCCTTTAGTGACCGCTGCTGTTTTTACGTTTCTGCGCTGTTAGTGTTTAGGTGAAATTTTCCTCTTACTCGTTTATTCAACCCACACATATTATACACCCTTTTTCCCGCCATTAAATGGACTTTCTAGAAATACCATTATTTCCATCATATTGAATCATTTACTATAAAAAAAATGGTAAAAACACACTTTTTCGTAATTTAATCCCCAAAAGCTACAACCACCAATAAAGACCCCGGCTAAATAGTTTCAAAATTGTATCCCGAGAATAGAAATACCCAATTTTTACATGTTTTTGCCTTTTAACCCTTTCACTGCTGAGCCAGTTCACCTATGTGCGCTGCGCTCATTCTGACCATTTTGTGCTAATTATTTTGAGATGACAGCCTAGGTCCTATTTAATTAAACCCCCCCCCAGACAATTTTTTTTTTTAAAAAAACAATTTTTTTTATTTTATTTAATTTTTTTATTATTATTATTATTATTATTATTTTTTTTTTTAAACCAAACCTGGTCATGTTTATCATTGGAAAGGCCATGATCAGGCCTTTCAAATGATGTCAAATATGACCATCTAGCTGCCATGGATCGGGAGATAAAGGTATCCTTAGGATCCCCTTATCTCTACATGGCAGCTAGATGGTTAACTGGCCCACTGACATCCTCACACATATGGTGAGGTTGTCAGTGCGTGGGGGGGACCTGGAGGCTAGGCTGACATCCAAGATGTCAGCCCCCCTCCAGGTTCGAATCGCGTTTTGGCGCCAATTCGCGCTAAAACGCGATCCGGCTGCGAAACGGTTAATGCTATACACCGCTGAAAAGGGGAGACTCTCCCCTTTTCAGCGGTGGAAAAAGCATCTCCCCAGCTTCAATGGTTGGGGAGATAGAGGGCTCCGAAGGAGCCCCCCCTCCCCTCCATTGATTTGAATGGGGGCACCTGCTGATGACGTCACCACGCAGCGTGGCGACGTCATCAGCCTCGCCTGCCCATGTAAATCACATGGGCAGGCTTCCTCCCTGCCAGATCACCGAGGGATCCAGCGAGGGAGGTGAGTATCGGGCTGGAGGGGGATTTGGCGCCGCTGACGTACCCTGTACGTCCGCGGGTCTAAGGGAGACCTGTGGACAGGACGTACAGGATACGTCAGGGGTCCTTAAGGGGTTAAAGAATATTCAGACATAGCACGCTAAAAGAAGACTATCAAGAATATAATAAATATAAGTAGCTCTATTTACTAAACTATAAGTGAAATGGAATGTGTATGTATGAATAGTGAAGCTGTGTGCTTATTGGAGAGTGAGTGATGAATGTAATAGAAGCAATGTAAGTGTAATACAATGAGTGAACAAAAAACACAATAAAAATTTGTTTACAATAGGGAACGCAAAGTACAGTGAGCTCGTGCAAGGGAGCGCAAGCTCCGGTTCCCTAACGGGCTTTTTAACCCGTTAGCATTCGGATTGTAATATGATCCGCCCACACTAGGACAACCGGAGCTAATGTTACGGTCACACATGCTCAGCGCTAACGTTAGCGTTAGGAATGTAATATGGCTCAATGTAGGGTAGTTGGAATTATCTGCTCTTTATTGCAGTTGAGGGAACAGTATCGGAGGTCCGCCTAGTGGGCAAGAAAGATCATTTGGCACCCCGCCCGCACCTCATGTTCATTTTGCAAATTATATGGTAGCAATTATAAGCACTCCTCAAAGGATTAGATCCCAGAACAATTATTCAAAGGCAAACATATTAGCATTCATAAAATAGACTTAAATGTTTGATTTGGAGAATCTTGAATCATATTATTTTAATCACAAAAAAACACTTTGAAGAAAAGTGGGAAACTGGACCATGCAGGAATAGGCAACATTCTGTCTTTGTGGTTCATTGTTATGGTCTCGCTCTCTCCCCCCTACAATACATTCTGAATGCCTCTTCCATAATTTCCAATTATGGAATTATTAGTTCATTATGTGGTTTCAACCATTAATATTTATCTCCACATATAGAAGTCTAAAGGTCTATTTTTAGAGCTTATTGCTCCATACTCATACCAGCACCAATATGCACAATAGTATCATACCGGTGTTATTTTTTGGAATTTAGTGTGTGTGACGGGATGGCCGCCACTACGCTGTAGCGCAGTACAACAGTTCAAGTGTTTATTTATTTGTGTGTTATTAAAAGTTCGTTAGCCCTTATTTTTATAAGTACCTCAATATGATTTTCCCTGTTGTTCCCCTGTTCCCCGCTCAGAACCACGGAAAGTTCACCAGACGAGCTGGCACCAAGCCTCAAGATAAGGGCTGCACCCACCAGGGGGGCCCAAGGTGAATAAAGGTAAATTGGGCCATGGGTAGGCAGTGGCAGAAATCACCCCGGGAGGGCTGAGGGCGGACCAGGGGAGAACAATGTCTTTTTTCCCCATAAATAAGCTGTGTTCTTCATGAAAAATAAATCACTCGTTTGAACCTTTACTCCTGCCTCGGCTAGTAATTGGGGATAACAGGGCTTTGGGAACTGGGACGCTTCAAGGACCTCTCTACAGTGCTGCAACCTCGGGGTATTCTACAAGCACCAGCGGCATCTCGCTACCACACTACCGACCTCCAGGTGTACTCGGCGCTGACGGCGGATCTACTCACCGCGAGTACTGGCATCCGGTACATTGGCTGGCAGCCTGGTGGGATCGGCTGAGACCAGACAAGCAGGGGGAAATACAGCCACTGGCTTGACCCCGGTCTCAGCCACCGCAACACGCCGAGCATCCGGAGCGGCTGCAAACCGGGGGAGATTCTGAGACCAGCCCAGCAGGGGGAAAAACAGCCGCTGGCTTGACCCCGGTCTCAGACACCCCTGGGTCCGAGAGGAGGACACCCCAAGAACGGCCGTAACCCCGTATGGCCCACCACTACGAGGGTCTGAAGCGCACGGTCCTTAAAGAATTGCTGAAAGCCAGAGGCAAGATCCCGGGGGCAAACCGAAGGCGGTCATCATCAGCGAATTGATGAGGACGACCGTGCTTGTATGGCTCCCTCCGAGGGCTCCGAGACCTCAGAATGGCGACAAGAGGTACAGTGGCGGCTGGCCCTGTATGAACAGATCCCTCTGCCGACATCATCGGCAGGTCTTGGCAGATACGGACAGACTCCGCCAAGCAGAAATGCAGCAACGGTCCGGTGGGTCTCTGACTCCCCAGGGCAGCACCGGACCCCCCAAGCAAAAAATTCCCTTTGCCGCCTTCAAACTCTTCCCAGAGCGAAGCGAAGATATTGACGGCTTCCTGCAAGATTTTGAAAGACAATGTGCCCTGCAAGAGGTGGCGGCCCGAGATTGGGTACCTCTACTGGCGAGTAAGTTGACGAGCAGAGCGGCTGAAGCCTACCAGGCTGTGGCGGATGAGGACTGCATGGTGTACGAGTGGGTCAAGGAACACCTGCTGGCCCGCTATGCGCTCACCCCCGAGGCGTATCGAGTCCGGTTCCGAGCTCTAAAGAAAGGGACCCATGACTCCTACGCGGAATGGGAGCACCGCATGCAACAGGCTGTCCGCAGCTGGATCCAGGGATGCCAAGCCACCCACCCAGACCAGATCATCCAACTGCTCTTGCTGGAGCAGTTCTATAACTATTCACCTCCAGAGGTCCGGGATTGGGTGCGAGACCGACGTCCCCTCACCCTGCACGAAGCTACCCGCCTCGCTGATGAATACCAGGACGCCAGGCGAGTACTTCCTCCTGACATCCGGCCCCCACCTCCCCGGTTCCATCCTGCACCCCAGCCTCGTACCACACCCACCGAGAGAGCACCCCGGCCACCGACAATCCACACCCCGGTTCCTTGGACCGGTCCCCGGTGCTATGGGTGCAACCAAATTGGACATATCCATGACCGCTGTCCACTGACTGCCAACCGTCCTGCCCCGCATCGCCCAGCACACCCTCCGGGCAGAGCTACGGCATATTGTTGCCAACATGAGCTGGAGCCAGAACCCACAGCGATTCCGGACGAAGACTGGGGCATCCTACATGAAGCAGACCCGATTCAAGCAGCTGCCCAAGATAACCGGCAGCACCATCGCCAAAAGGTCAGAGTGAATGGACGAAGTGCCAACGGCCTGCGGGACACCGGCGCAACCCTTACCCTGGCACAGCCCCACCTTATTACCCTGGCTGCCTCCACAGGCTACTCGGTGGCCGTCCGAGTCGCCGGCGGCCATGTTTACCAGATCCCTACGGCCCGCGTCCATCTCGATTGGGGCACGGATGCCCGGGACGTGAAAGTAGGGATCATGAAAGACCTACCAACTGAAGTACTACTCGGCAACGACCTTGGTCTGCTGACCTCTACTTTTGAGGACACCCACCCTGGCGGGGTATGCCCCGTCACCACCCGCCATCAAGCAAGGAAGGCTCCACACACAGACTCCGAGGGGACCGTGGTAAGTGAGACCAGCCCAACCCTTGGCCCCGACAATACCCCCTCCCTGACCTGGGATTCCCCGACAGACTTTGCCCAAGCCACCAGGGAAGACGTCACCCTTGCCCCTTACCGACAACAGGCTGGGCGGGAGCCGGGAGGGGTAGGAGAAGTGAGACTTGCCTGGGACCAGGGGAAGTTGTATAGGACCTCCGGGGGAGCGAGGAGGGGAGTGGACCAGGTACCCCATAGGCAACTGGTAGTGCCGGGGGAAATATCGGCGCGATCTGTTGAAGATCGGGCATGATATTCCCCTTGCAGGCCATCTGGGGCACAGGCGGATGCTGCACCGCCTGACTCAGAGCTTCTTCTGGCCCGGGTTATCCGGGGATGTTAGGGACTATTGCCGGACCTGTGAGGTATGCCAGCGAGTAGGAAAGAGGGGGGACACCCGGAAAGCAACCATGAGACCCCTACCCATAGTGGGAGAACCCTTTAGACGGGTGGCAGTGGATCTGATAGGACCCCTGGTGGTGCCTAGTACTACGGGCAAGAAGTATATCTTGACCGTAGTAGACTACGCCACCAGGTACCCCGAGGCCGTGGACCTCCGAGATATCCATGCAGAGACCGTCGCTGGAGCTCTGCTACAGATATTCTCCAGGGTCATATTTCAACAGGAAATCTTGTCTGACCAGGGCACGCAATTTACGGCGGAGGTGACCCAGCAGCTCTGGAGACTGTGCGAGATTAAACCCCTGTACAGCTCCCCTTACCACCCGCAAACCAACGGGCTCTGTGAACGGTTTAACGGGACCCTCAAGCAATTCCTTTGCACCTTTACCATGTCCCATAAGGACTGGGAACGCCACTTGCCTCATCTGTTGTTCGCGTACAGGGAGGTACCCCAGGAAGCCACTGGCTTCTTTCCCTCCGTTTGAGCTGTTGTACGGCCGGAGAGTCCGAGGCCCCTTGGACTTGCTCCAGGAGCACTGGGAAGGTGCTCTGGCCGAGGAGGGGACCTCGGCCATAGATTATGTGCTTGAGTTTAGGGACCGGCTGCAGGAATTGACCGCCCTGGTACGGGACAACCTCAAAGTGGCCCAAACCAAGCAGAAGAGGTGGTATGACCGGTCGGCTAGGGACCGCACCTTCCAGCTAGGGCAGAAAGTGTTAGCGCTCCGGCCGGTCAAACAAAATAAGTTGCAGGCAGCCTGGGAGGGACCCTACAAAATTATAGAGAAGATCTGCGATACCACCTTCATCGCAGCCAGATGTTCGGATGAAAGGATCCAAAGAACCTTTCATGTGAACATGCTGAAACCATTTCATGAAAGAGAAGAGGCAGTAGCCGCCATCTGCGCACCGGACGTGGGGGATCTGGAGGATCTCCCCCTGCCGGTACTGCCTGGGGATCCGAGCACCCAGGGGATAGCTGATGTCCGGCTGGGCGAGGGACTCAGTCCACACCACAGGGAACAGGCTCAGCAGGTGCTACGGGAGCACCGAGACCTGTTCTCGTCCCGTCCCGGCTACACCTCTGTAGCTCTGCATCGGGTCGATACCCAGAGTCAAACCCCCTTGCGGCAGACAGCGTACCAAATCCCTGATGCAGTGAGAGACGGGATGCAGAAGGAGATCCGCGAGATGCTGGATCTAGGGGTAATAGAACCATCCGAGAGCCCATGGGCCTCCCCGGTGGTTCTAGTACCCAAGAAGAATGGCACTACCAGGTTCTGTGTAGATTACAGAAGGCTCAATGAGCACACCGTTACTGACGCCTACCCCATGCCCCGGGTAGACGAGCTCCTGGACCGCATTGCCCAGGGTCACTTCCTCACCACCATTGACTTGTGTAAGGGGTACTGGCAGATTCCCCTTGCTGAGGAAGGTGTGCCGAAATCGTCATTCATCACTTCGTTTGGCCTTTACCAATTTCGGGTCATGCCATTCGGGATGAAGAATGCCCCGGCCACGTTCCAACGCATGGTGGATCGTCTGCTAGAGGGGATGCAGGACTTTACCAGCGCCTACCTAGATGACATAGCCATCTTTAGTAACACCTGGGAGGACCACTTACAGCACTTACGGGCAGTACTGGACCGCCTTGGCACCGCAGGTCTGACAGTCAAACCTGACAAGTGCCACGTTGGCATGTCCGAGGTCCAGTACTTGGGCCACCGGGTGGGCAGTGGAAGGCAGCGCCCGGAACCCACCAAGGTTGATGCTGTCACCCAGTGGCCCACACCCGGCACCAAGACCCAGGTGTTAGCATTTCTAGGTACGGCGGGGTACTACCGCCGCTTCGCCCCCAACTACAGCGCCATTGCCAAACCCCTGACTGACTTGACCCGCAAGAACCTTCCCCGACAGGTACTGTGGTCCCCTGGGTGTGAGGAAGCCTTCCAGCAGCTCAAGCAAGCCTTGGTGGAGGCCCCCGTTTTGACCACTCCTGATTCAACTAAACGTTTCGTCGTCCACACAGACGCTTCTATGTTCAGACTGGGAGCGGTGCTGAGCCAGGTCGGTGAAGATGGGCATGACCACCCGGTTGCCTACATCAGTCGGAAACTTCTACCCAGGGAGGTTGCCTATGCGGCAATCGAGAAGGAGTGCCTAGCCCTGGTAGGGGCACTGAAGAAACTCCAACCCTATTTGTATGGGCGCTCCTTCATGGTCCTCACAGACCACAACCCCCTAGTATGGCTGAACCGGGTGGCCGGAGACAACGGCAGGCTCATGCGGTGGAGCCTGGCCCTACAGCCCTTCAACTTTACTATCCAATACCGTCCTGGTAAACAAAGTGCCAATGCGGATGGGCTATCCCGCCAGACTGAACTTGAGATCTAAGGTGGGGTCCGTGGACATCCCCAATTGGACCCGCAGAGGGTCTCACCGGGTCTGCCAACTGGTAACTTTGGGGAGATATGTGACGGGACGGCCGCCACTACGCTGTAGCGCAGTACAACAGTTCAAGTGTTTATTTATTTGTGTGTTATTAAAAGTTCGTTAGCCCTTATTTTTATAAGTACCTCAATATGATTTTCCCTGTTGTTCCCCTGTTCCCCGCTGAGAGCCACGGAAAGTTCACCAGACGAGCTGGCACCGAGCCTCAAGATAAGGGCTGCACCCACCAGGGGGGCCCAAGGTGAACAAAGGGAAATTGGGCCATGGCTAGGCAGTGGCAGAAATCACCCCGGGAGGGCTGAGGGCGGACCAGGGGAGAACAATGTCTTTTTTCCCCATAAATAAGCTGTGTTCTCCATGAAAAATAAATCACTCGTTTGAACCTTTACTCCTGCCTCGGCTAGTAATTGGGGATAACAGGGCTTTGGGAACTGGGACGCTTCAAGGACCTCTCTACAGCGCTGCAACCTCGTGGTATTCTACGAGCACCAGCAGCACCTCGCTACCACACTACCGACCTCCAGGTGTACTCGGCGCTGACGGCGGATCTACTCACCGCGAGTACCGGCATCCGTTACAGTGTGTTCTATGTAATTTTTTGTTTTGTTTGACAATGTTCAATAATAAATTTTAGGTTTTAATCTCCCCATTGATTTTGGGGGGTGTTTTTTCCCCCCACTCTCCATTCTACCTTTGGTCTTTAGAACTACTATATAGGAGGGTTTAATCCCAAGTGTTTGGGGAGCCCTCTGATCTGCCACTATCTCCAAGGAGATTAGTGGATTGTTTTGTGTTATAATAATAGTAATATTTATTATGAGCAGCACAGTCATTAAATAATAAGAAATTTATTTCTCAGCCCAGGACAATATAAGTAGGTGGTTTTCTAATATATTTAATACTAATACTCTTCATATCTAAATGCAAGGACAGATTGTCGTGAGGGATCTGCCCACAAGGTTATAATTTAGCACAATGGCACAAAATTAATATTATTGACATGAGCTGAGGCCAATGGGTATATAGGCTTACATAGTAGAGACATAGGCCAAGGAGGGCAAAGCTGGATCTTAAGTGAGGTCATATGTGAAGGTCAGAGTTTGTGAAGCTCAGTAATAAATAATGTTACGATAAAGCGTCATCCCAAAAAAACTTCAAGGCAGCAGACAGAAGGTCCAGACAGCCTACAAATAATATGAACCATGCTTCAGGACACAGGAGACACTGCTTTGATGGACACAAAGTCTATAGGACTAATAGTTGTGGAGTTTAGCTCATGCTTTTTAGGTCATAATATGTAATAACGCACAAATGTCTGTTTATGAACTAGAAAACTAAAGTGTAGATGTTGTATGAAAAGAGCAAACAGACACAATACTTTACTTTGGCATTGAATGGACTGTCCCCTTGTGGTTCTTCTCAAACCCCAGTAAAGCGTCACATAATTTCCATAGGTGGGGGAATACAGTCTTACAATAGGACTCGTTTCAGTCCAAAGAGGGCTATATGAATACTGAACACCATTTTTTCATCTTGTATGTGGTCCAAGTTACCCATCTCGGGGCACTATTGCCTAGTGTGCGTGAAAATGGGGATGCTAAAGGGGAAAATCTGTGCATGGGATTTTCCCCATAGCGTCCCAATTTTAGTGTGAAATTCTGCTGCAGCCGCTACCTTCGCGCCTTGCCTGGAATGCAGAGCTAACCTCCCACCCTCCCGATACTCACCTCCGTCGCTCGACTCCCGCGGCAGACTGGCAGGCTGGCCTTTATCAGGGGGCCCGGCAGACGCAATGACGTCATCACTGTGCGTGATGACGTCAAATGCCAAGTGCCCTCCGGCGCCTGCAATAAAAATGAGGAAGAGGAGGGGGGCTCCTTTGGAGCCCTCTATCTCCCCAGCCATTTAAGTTTAAAAAAACAAGTTGCACCGCTGGAAAGGGGAGAGTCTCCCCTTTTCAGCAGTGTGTCCCATTAACCTTTTCATTGCCGGATCGCAATTCGGCACCAATCATAACCACCATATGTGTGATGACGTCAGTGGGCCAGTTAACCCCTAGCTGCCAAGTGGAGATTGTTTGAATCCCCATATCCCACAATCCGTGGCAGCTAGAGGGTCATGGCCTTTCCAATGATACCAAACATGACCAGGTTTGTTGTAAACAAAAAAAAAACTAAAAAAGATGCCCTTCCTGGACACGGGCTGATGAGAAACCACCCTTCCTTCTCTTTTTTACTTTTCTTATTTTTGTGTTTTCCCCCAATGACTCTCGCATTTTATTTTTCTCTCCTTTCCCTTTTTTTCATGTGACGTTGCAAATGCCTAGCTGTGACCCTGCGTTTCTATTTCTTTTTTTATTATTTCTCTTTTCCTGCAACTCTTTGGATGACTTATGGCCCTGCGTGGCCATTGCTCTTTCTTGTCTGTTGTACTGATGACATCTTTACAAAATAAAAATTGTAAATTAAAAAAAAAAAAAGTCTGGGGGTTTTAATTAAATAGGACTTAAGCTGGCATCTAAACATGCTGAGCATAAAACGGTCAAAATTAGCTCAGCACACGGAGGCGAAATGGCTCACCAGTGAATGGGGTTAAAAAGCAAAAACATGTAAAAATTGGGTATTTCTATTCTCAGAACAAAATTTTTAAACTATTTAGCCGGGGTCTTTTTTAGATTTTGGGGATTAAATTTTGAAAAAGTATGCTTTTTCCATTTTTTCATCATATTTCATATTTTGTTTTATAGTAAATTATACGATATGATGGAAATAATGGTATCTTTAGAAAGTCAATTTAATGGCGGAAAAACGATGTATAATATGTGTGGGTTGCATAAACGAGCAAGAGGAAAATTAGACCTAAACACAAACAGCGCAGAAACGTAAAAACAGTGGGCACTATTACATTCTTCGCACAAACGTTAATGCGTGCGCAAAAATGCATTAACGCGAGGGGAAAAACCCTTCGTGCAGAACGTCGTATTACAATGTCTGCGCAAAAAATGTGCGTTAACGACTAACGCGGGTGGACCTGTGCGAACCCTTTGCGTGCGTAATGTACTTTGCGCATCCTATACTTAACATTGTGAGTGCAAATGCGTTTGTGCGCTGGTATGCGGATGGTATTACAATCTATGCGCAAAATTTAACAGACAACGTTTGCGCGCATAATTTTAACGTCTTTGAAAAGCTGGTGTTAATGGCAAACCTGAACGTCCTGGCCGAAACCAAATACACCAGCCCGAAAAAAAAATACAGCAATGTATAGTTACACATTCTACACATACTCAAACAATAATATGGAGACGTTGTGCGTGTTTTTATTATTGCTGCAGCATATATACTCAGATTGATTTGACAGGCGCAAAAACTGAACGGGAGACAATTGTGGTTCTTAATTCAGATTGGCTGAATCGCGTGAAAAAACAGTCTGCCCACCGATTTCTGCGCGCGCGCGTTTTTGCGCATCTTTTTTACGCATCTTTTTTACGCACGGTATTTTTTGACGGAGAAAAAAAATGCGCTCGGATTGTAATACTAGCATTAATTTACACGCGTTAACGTTTAACGCTGCGCGCAAAAAAATTAGCACTACGCGAGCGTTTTTGCGCAAGGAATGTAATAGTGCCCAGCAGCAGGCACTTTCGGACAGATTTTCGGAAAACTGCCCGGTCACTAAGGGGTTAATGATTGCGCTCCACATGTTAAGTATAGGATGCACAAAGTACAGTAAGCTCGCTGAAGCTAGAGTAATCACAGACGAACTAAGTGATTATTTACGAATTTAGCATCAGGAAGGTAATATGGAGGGCATGCGTTAACCCTTTCGCTGCTGAGGCTTTTCCCGCCCCTGTGCTGAGGTCATTTTTACCGGTTTTGCTCATCATGTTTAAACGTGTTTTGAAGGCTTGTTTTAGTATATGACCCAGACATATTATATATTGTTCTTTCCGTCAGACTCGGTAGATTCATAATATGTCATTATTATATGTATACGTTATGTCATGTCTGTATATTATAACAAAAAATGCAATAAAATATGTATTTTCAATAATTTACAATGTGTAAAGTGTTTTTTTTCACATTTTAACATGCGAGCAATTGCGGTTATATTTTGTATGGGGTGCGCTTGTTAAAAAAATTAGAGATGGGGTCTCGTTACATTTTTTTTTGGGGAAAATTACACTATTTTTAACAAACGCACCGCATACAAAAATCGTTAGTGCAGCATCATTGTTCACATTATAATTGAAATGGGAACAATATTGCTGCATTAACAAACCAAAAAAAATAAAAAAAAAGTGTTTATTTTTTTTTTTATAATTTTTATTTTATTTTTATTTTTCATTTTTTTTTTTTTTTTTACAACATTTTTCACTTTCATGTTTGGTATCGTTGGAACGGCCATGCTCTGGCCGATCCAACCATACCAAAATTTAACCCCTAACTGCCACGGATCGGGAGATAGGGAGTTCAATGAACTCCCTATCTCCACCGTTGGTGGCAGTTAAGGGTTAAGTCCAGGACTGGCGTCATCGTGCTACGCACGATGACGCCAGTCCTCAGGGGGAGTTCCCGGAGGCTTGGCCGACATCCAAGATGTCGGCCAGCTCCGGGAAAGGATCGCGAACCGGCGCTTTTCAGCGCCGATTCGCGATCCAGCTCCCCAGGGGTTAATGCCAGGCATCATTTTGAAGGGCAGGCTGTGCCCTTCCAAATGATGCCTGGGTTAACCCCCGCAGAGCCGCCGATCGGGAGGGAGAGAGGTCCGAAGGACCTCCCCCTCCCTTTCAGGCGCCTCCTCCGCACATGCGGGGGGGGCGCCTGAATTGGGTGTCATCGCGCTGCCGCGATGACACCTAATTCCGGCGGCTGTGGTCCCGGATGCGCGGCTGACATCCAGGATGTCAGCCCGCACCGGGGGGGCCAGCGATCGGCCGGAACCCGGCCGAACGCTGACCCCAATGGGAGGACGCGCTCAGCGCGTCCTCCGCATACCAGCGGGAATGCTGAGGACGCGCTGAGCGCGTCCTCAGCATCGAAGTGGTTAAAGTCACTTTTCCTGGCGGTAACACTTACTCATCCGAAGGCTACCATTAGCGTTCATTAGGGAATGGAACCCAAATTATTTTATGCTTCCATTCATTGCAGCACTGTATTCTTCACTTTTGGAAATTCTGTATGGTCTATTGTATTTTAAAGTATGGAGATGTAAGCCTTTGTTTAAAGTTTTTTCCTATATAGTACATGTTAACAATGACAGCATACAAGGACTGTGTCATTCATTATCGGAAACGTGAATGATTTATTTTTAAGGATTAAGGTTAAATTACATCATTTAAAAAATTATATTTAATGATCTCATCCAAATCCCATTGTAGTTTAAAAATGTTCCTATGGCCTTTGGGTGTTGCATTCTGTAACATGATTGATCGCATATGAAAAGGTATCTGTCAAAATGAATATGGTTGCAGACAATTACCTTCAGGAGCAATAAAAGTGCTAGTACATGAGAACACCCTACGGCCAGCTCAGATTCGGATGCTTAGATCATTCAGTACATACACACAAAAGTAATGAAAACAAGCAAAAATAGTGCGCAACTGCATATATGTATTTACCAATTAATGCTGGGGACCTTAATTATTGTACAGGCATTGGCTGCAGGTTTACTTTCTATTAAATTATGATAGGATCTAATATAACTTTCCCGAAGCCTGGAAGCCAAACCAAGGCGCTTGAGTAATATTTCAATCAATCGAAGGTGGTCAGCCTAGGTATGTGCCAGGGTTGTTCCTTAATGTTTTGCCTGTCCACCATTTCCATTCACACCCTACACTATTGTGTAGTGGGGATCTCAAACTTTGCCCCCCTCCATACATGTTCTAAACTACACGTCCCATGATTCTATGGCTATTTTTTGCATTCAAAGAATTCTGGGAATTGTAGGAAATAAACATCTGAGGGACCAGAGTTTGAGATCCTGGTTTAAGAGGCTCTTTTTTTTCTGTTTTGAGATAAGGCTAAGGTCAGACGAGCGCGTTTTCTACGGACTGTGCACCCGTGCAGTACGGACGCACTTTTTGACAGAAGACGCAGTAGTGGCCACACAGTCTGTTTATGTGACTGACGTTATTTTTGACGGATGTAGGAGGGAAAATAAATTAAAATGAAAAAACATTTTGCCCGTCAAAAATGCTGGACGTATAAATGCAGTCTGTCTGACCACGTTCCATCACTCACACACAAAGCCATGCGGACGTTGCGGACATGGCTCACTCCGCACGTCTGTTGTAGCGGTTCAACGTTCTTGCTAACCTGCGTCCGTTTGCTGCGTCCGTTGTGCGTCCGCACTTCCGTGCGGATATACTTCGTGTGTGGTCCTTCATTGGTCATGATTATCTGCTACCACGGACGTACTAAAGTGCAGCTACACGGACGTTAACACTGCTTTCTGCGTCTGACCCCAGCCTAAATAGGATGAAAAGTGATCGGATCTCTGTATACAATTGTTATTCACTTAATAATATTTTATATTGTGGACAGGATTGTTCATAATTTTTTTTAAATTTGGCCGATTAAAAAAAACAAAAAACTTATTTACATTTTTTTTTAAATGAAAATATGTTTCAATAGTGCACACCTTGATGAAATGCACTGTAAAGTATTACCCAAAAATTTCCGATGAATTGTGACTTCTAAAAAAATAAATACAATCACATAGATACACATACGGAAGTGGACATCGACAGGGATAGGAAGTGGGAAAGGGAAAGGACAGGTGACAGGGATAGGAAGTGGGAAAGGGAAAGGACAGGTGACAGTGATAGGACAAGAATGTGGGGTCAGTGACAGAGGGCTGTGACACTGACATGGTGTCAATATTTGTTTTTGTCCTTATTTCTGAAATGTGCATTGAAAATGCGTGTATGATGCACATACACGCTTGCCTACACACACATAAAACCCTTACATTCACAAAAGGGTTAAAGATACTTTTAGTGCTTGCTAACAGATTTTAAATTGAAATATCAGGCATTGATCTATAACATTTCGCAAAGCGTAATACCGTATATGACAGCTGTGACAACACCTGTCATCTTATTCTGTGACCTGCACTATGCAATTGCATCATAGTCTAATCAGGGCTTTTCAAAGACCTTGAATACAGCGCACAGGAAAACTGATCGATGGATGAAGGAAGCAATCACTTACTAGAGTATGAATTGTCACATAAATTCTCTGGTATTTATTGGTCAAGTCGACCAGGAACATTTGGGAACCCATATTCTTTTGGGGGAACTGATCTCCCATACAGCCCAGCCCCGCACACTATAAAGCTTTTATTTAGAAGTTAAGCATGTGTTTTCTTAAGTCACAAGAAATATTGTTATGTATTAAAATTATCATTATTATTCTTTCAAACACAGCCTCTCTTTATATTTAAAACTTCCATTACTATAGAGGTGTAACGCTGATTCTGCTTTGTAATACAATGAAAAACAAAAGTTGCATATTAAACAACTTGCTACTTTTTAAATATAAACAGGGTTATTCAAAGAGATCCAAATGGCTGCTCAAAGGGAACCGAAAGCTGAAAATCGGCGTTCGGTTACCTTTCTTGGCCATTCGGCTATCCAGAGAACAGACAATTGGCCAAATGCTGGCGAATTGCCTGCACATACGGTGCCTGTTTGTTGCCTGTTCGAGGCCAGTGAATCCCCATAGAGAAGCACTGCTTTGGCTATTCAGAGAGCAAAACCCAGCAGTGAAAAGTTAATGAATTGCCCTGCCATTCGGTGGTTTAATTCAGCAGGTTTATTCAGGCGAATCCCATAGGCTTCAATGTTATAAATATTCCAGTATTAATTCAATATCTAATAAACTGTTCATTATAATATTCTGCAGGAAAAAGTCTCTTTATAGATTTTTTAGGATCTTTTAAGCATTTTTCGGGATTTTTTGTCAAATGTTTAATTTTTTTTAACGTTTGTTCTTTTTTTCTGTAACAGCCCTTTTTATTATCATTCATTGGATCTCATATGTAAATTTCAGACATTTTCGCTGAGTAGTTCTTTGCAAACAGCGTTTCACTTTTCAAACATTCAAACAAACTTTTTATTTCCCCTCCTTTCGTCTGCGGTGTCGGATTTTTCTGGCGGCTGTGATCGACTCCTGCTCGGGTTTCTCTGTCGTGTTCGGCGGGGTTAATCCAGATGTTTTTGCAGACTCGGTGTACATTCGCTGGGTTTTGCAGGGAGTGTTCGTTGGGTTTGCGGCGGATTTTGCCTGCACTTCGACATCCCTGTGGTGCTTGCTGAATACACTGCAGGGTCGCCGAAATGGGATCGCCAAATCGCACCGAATTGAGGAGAACGAAAAGTCACCGAACGTGCGGTGACTTTTCGATTCTCTTTGAATTACCCTTTTAGTGTTCTCCCTGAAGAGGAATGACAATCTCTGTGAGATCTCACTTCTGACACCTTGGGCGTTATTCACAGAGATCCGAAATGTGGCCAAAATTTAATCGGACACTGAAATTCAGCAAACGGGGACATTTCAGGGCCATTTGGCTATTCAGAGAGCAGTCAGTTTGCCAAATTTTGGCAAACTGCCAGCAAGTACGGAGCCTGTTTGAAGGCAGTGAAATCCCCATAAAGAAGCAATGGTTTGTCTATTCAGAGAACAAATACCAGCAGTGAAAAGTTGCCGAAATTCCCCACCATTCGGTGTTTTCATTTAACAGGTTTATTCAGGTGAATCCCAAACGCTGAATACACCGCAGGGTCGGCGAACTAGAATTGCAGAATCGCCCCGAAGTGCCAGGAACGAAAGGGCACCGAACTTGCGGTGACATTTCGAATCTCTCTGAATAACCCTGCTTGTATTACTGTAGAAAAGCTGAGAAGAGCAGCCCTCACCCTTACTATAACAAAAAGGTTTTAAAAAAAAAACTGCTGCATTACAGCAGCCAGGGAGACGGCAGAATTTATGGAGAGCTCTGGGGTCACTCACCTGTACAGTACAGATACAAGGTGTTACTGTAATTTCCATACACAGGCATTATGCCACATACAGATATTATTTGTACATCTTACTGGTAATTTTAAGACGCTGCATTGCTACTAATCTCATTATGATCACTATAAAGCCCCATAAGCAGGAGATCTGACCATTTTTGTTAGTTATCGTTATCACAGTTACTGTATCTAATACAAAGCCTATTTCTGCCAGTATGCTGATAATGGAGCCCCCAGGTGGCAGTGGCATCAGTTTTTTGGAAGCCTCACTGCTAATCTTATTATGATCACTGTAAATCCCCATGAGCAGGATATCTTTGGCACATTTACAATATCTGACACGAAGGCCATTTCTGCCTGTATGATAATAATGCAGATCCCGTGTGAAATTTTGTAAGAAAAAGGATACCATCTAGCTCTTAGAACTTTTCATCTGTGCATTATATCCATAAGGATAATGGAAAATGAAAATTTCAAATGACCAAAATATACATTAATTTAGTCTTTCTTTATCAATCTCAGACAGATATCTATCTCCAGGTTTCAAATGAATGTTATGATAATATTTTTTTCAACAAAAATCTCATGTGGTTACATGAATGTTTTCTGAATGTTTCATTTTGTGGTCTTCTGTATATATTGCATATTATATATTGTGTGGAGTGAATAGTTTAGTGAATGCTAGAAACCTATGAGACTTGAGGTATGTGCAGTCAAACATTGCTACTTGTAGTGGTTCTATCTCTTTTTGGAATATGGTTATTGTAGTATACGGTTTTATGCTTGTTGTTTTTTCATTCTATATTATATTCTGTTCATAGTACAGCTTTTTGGTTTTAGTCTATTAGTGAATATACTGTGGGTTTGCTGTATAAAAAAATGTTACTGACAGGGTTATTCAGAGAGCGGTGAAAAGCAGGAGAATGACTGGAAAATGGAAAATTCTAGGTCAAAATAGCCAAACCAGAAAAAATCTCCCATTCATCTCACTTTCCAAATTGGCTATTTTGACTAACAGGGCTATTCAGAGACACATGAAAACTAGGGATGAGCCGAACACTCCCCGAGTTCGGTTCGAAGCCGAACCCGAACTTTCCAAATGTTCGGATCCGAACCCGAACCCGAACTCGAACTCCATACAAGTCAGTGGCCCTGAAAATTCGGTTTTTAGAGTATTCTCCAAGAGGGCATATATGCTAGATATTTGCCATAAAAAGTGTATGGGGGTCTGGGTAGTGCCCTGTGGGACAGGAAACAAGGACAAAAAGTAAAAAAAAAAAGTTTTTAAAGGGACAGTGAGTTTTCCATGAAATAAGGGTTAAAAATAAAAACGAAAAATTCCTTCAAATATCGTGCCTAGGAGGTCCCCATAACCTGCCCATGAAGTGGCGGATTTCTAGGATGTATAGAAATATGTAAAAACAAAAAAATGACATTTCAAATGACGGTAAATGCTTTTCCTTTAATCTATCCATAAACAACTGCTTGGGGCGGCAGTCTGTATGAAAAGAGGAGACATTTTCGGACACGCAGAAAAAGTTTACAGATTTTTTGGCGGTGAAAAGCAGGAGAATGACTGGAGAATGGAAAATTCTAGACCAAATAGCCGATTTGGAAAGACCAATGGAGCCCCACACACGAAGTACGTCTGTACTGAAGTGCGGATGCATGGCGGACGCAGCAAACGGACGTAGGTTAGGCAAGAACGTAATACTGCTAGAACGGACGTGCGGAGTGCGCCATGTCTGCAAAGTCCGTGTAGCTTTGTATGTGAGTGATGAAACGAGGTCAGATGGACTGCATTTATACGTCCAGCATTTTTGACGGACAGAATGTTTTTTCATTTTAATTTGTTTTCCCTGCTACATCAGTCAAAAAATACCTCAGTGAAAAAAACGGACTGTTTGGCCACTACCTTGTTGTCAGTCAGTAAGTACGTCCGTACTGCACGGACGCACAGTCCGTACAAAATGCGCTCATCTGACCCTAGCCTTAGATGTTATTTAGAATTTTTTTCAAACACCAGTTAACCACTTGGCTGCTATGGACGTGCTCAGCGCGTCCAGCCAAGTGGTTCTCCTGTGCTATGGATGCGCTGAGCGCGTCCATGCACAGGAGGCAGCAATCCGCCGGATTCCGGCAGATTGCTGTGCCCCCCGGTGCGGGCTGACATCTTGGATGTCAGCCCAGCACTCCGGGACCCCGGCGGAGCAATTAGATGTCATTGCGGCGGCGCGATGACATCTAATTCAGGCGCCCCCCGCATGTACGGAGGAAGCGCCTGAAAGGGAGGGGGAAGTCCTTCGGACCTCTCTCCCTCCCGATCACCGGGGGGCAGAGGGTTAATCCAGGCACCGTTTGGAAGGGCACAGCCTGCCCTTCCAAATGGTGGCTGTGATTAACCCCTGGGGAGCCGGATCACGAATCGGCGCTGAAAAGCGCCGGATCGTGATCCTCTCCTGGAGCTGGCCGACATCTTGGATGTCAGCCAAGCCTCCAGGAACTCCCCCTGAGGACTGGCGTCATCGTGCATAGCACGATGACGCCAGTCCTGGAGTCAACCCCTAGCTGCCACCAATGGTGGAGATAGGGGGTTCCAATGAACCCCCTATCTCCCGATCCGTGGCAGCTAGGAGTTAATGTTTGATTTTGTTGGATCGGCCAGAGCATGGCCTTTCCAAGGATACCAAACATGAGCATGAAAAATGTTTAAAAATAAATAAATAAATAAAAAAATAAAAATATTTAAAAAAAATAAATAAACAAGTTTTTTTTTTTTTTTTGTTTTTGTTTTGTTAATGCAGCAATATTGTTCCCATTTCAATTATAATGTGAACAATAATGCTGCACTAACGATTTTTGTATGCGGTGCGTTTGTTAAAAAAAGCGAAATTTTCCTCAAAAAAAATGTAACGAGACCCCATTTCTAATTTTTTTAACAAGCGCACCCCATACAAAATATAACCGTAAATGATCGCATGTTAAAATGTGAAAAAAAACACTTTACACATAATAAATTATTGAAAATTCAAATTTTATTGCATTTTTGTTATAATATACAGACATGACATAACATATACATATAATAATGACATATTATGAATCTGCCAAGTCTGCCGGAAAGAACGATATATAATATGTCTGGGGCATATATCAAAATATGGCTACAAAACGCGGTTAAACATGATGAGCGACAGCGTTAAAAAAGACCTCAGCACAGAGGTGTGAAAAGCCTCAGCAGCGAAAGGGTTAAATGCAGATCTCAATCAGAAGCAGACACCACCCCACCCTCAGTATGGTGTACAATGTATCAAATTGATTACCAGACTAAAAACACCTGGTGTTATGCCCGTTTGTGAACAGAGGTCATTTAGAGTTGATAATCTTTCCACGTACACATTAGTTTTTAATTCAATATCTAATAAACCGTTGCTTATAATATTCTGCAGTAAAGAGTCTCTTTATTTCTAGATTTTAGTATTTTTTTAAGCATTTTCTATACTTTTTTCAAAATTTCTTTTTTTTTTCGAACTCGAACCGGACACACCCAAAAAGTTCAAAATTCACGAACTTTCGAACTGCCAAAGTTCGGGTCGAACTCCGAACCGTCCGAACCCGAACAGCTCATCCCTAACGAAAACCAGGAGAATGGCAGGAGAAGAGAAAAATCTAGACCGAAATAGCCAATTTGTGTAGTTTAGGTGCTGTACCAAAGACCATCGTAACAGTTTTGTCAGTATTTAGAAAACATTTGTTATCTCTGATCCACTTTTCTACCTCTGTGAATTGTTCTTGCAGCACGGCCTCCAGCTGCGGGAGATTAGGTTTGCTGGTATAGATTACAGTGTCGTCTGCGTACATGTGTACAGTTGAGGCTTTGCAGACATTGGGCAGATCATTTATGAATATTGTGAAAACCAGGGGGCCAAGTATCAAGCCTTGGGGTTCACCACACGTGACTAGGAGGGGGAGGGAGGAGCTGCCAGAAATGGACACATATTGCAACCAATCAGATACATATGATTGAAACCAGGTTAGCTTGCGATCACCAATACCGGAGTTTTTAACTCTTTGTAATAGGATGCCATGGTCTACTTGTAATGACTGGGGGGAACCTGGCTAGACATGGAACAGGAGGGTGTGAGCTCTATTGCAGTGCACAAACATGAACCGAGAAAAGAAGGTAAATTATGGAATATATTTACTAAAAAAACCCTAATAAACAATGAGGAACCAGAAAAAACAGACAGCAGGTTACAGAACAAAATATACATGAAACCAGAAATCAGGGAACTGAGCAAAACCTAAGCAGAAACCCAAATACTGAAAACAAAAGCATTGCAGGATGGAAGATTTAAACTGAACTCAACAGAAAAAATACAAGACATGGAGGAGACCAGGAGACAGACAGGATAAAGCTAGGACACATTGAGGAAATAGCTTAAACTGAGAGCACAGATAGGACTGATAATAACACAGAATGCAAAACAAACTAGACTAGACTAGACTAGACTAAACTAGACCATGAATCACTAGGAGGCTTGGATCAGAAAGAATACCTAACACGATGAGCTCCAGAACAAATGAGGCAGCGTCCTTCTTTGGGCGCTGCCTGCTTTTAAGCACATGAGTTCATAAGCAATTCAGTCCAGGTGTGTGTGTCCAGGCTAGACGTCAGGAAGTGACTGAATGTCCTGAACTAAGGTGCATAGTTCAAAGAAGCCAGAGGTGGCGCCAGATACACTAAAAGTCCAGAACTACACTGGCAATGTCCACCTCATCCAGAGGGGGCGCAGGACGTAACACTACTATATCAAAGGCCTTGGCAAAATTAAGGAAGATGGCTCCAGTTAGGTTTCCTTGTTCCATGCCAGCCTGGATATCAGTACAAACTTTTAAAAGGGCAGTTGTAGTTCAATGATTTGGACAAAGCCTGATTGATCTGGGGTTAAATAGTGCCAATACTGATAATAATCACGTAATTGAGTGTAGACACATTTTTCCAGAATTTTTGACATTATAGGGAGCAATGATATCGGGCGGTAGTTGGATACCAAAGTCTTGTCTCCAATTTTATGGATAGATACCACTCTCGCAGTCTTCCAGAGTTTGGGTATGTATCCAATCACCAGTGATCCATTGATTATAGATGCAACAGGTTTTGCAATTGCCGGCGCACTGATTTTCAGCAGCATTGCTGGGATTTGATCAGGTCCAGACTGGTATTTCATTTTTTGATTTCGGAGAAGTTTATTAATGACACAGGCACTGGTCTAAAACTGAATTTCTCTGTGAAACAGGGTCTTTGCACAGTTGGAGGGGCCTGACCTGCGTGCTGCCTTTCAGAATGCGTGTCATTTGCTAGCTTAGCAATCAGGGTGGTGGCGCATCCAACAAAATAATCATTAAAGGCATTTTCTAAATCTAGGGGGTGTTGCAGGGTTTGGTTGTTTACTTTGACACCAGCCAGTTGTGAGTAGACGGTGGGTGTGATTGTACGTTACTTATGATTTTCCATAAATTTCTAGGGCTTGATACGTTATTGTTTAGATTTTCATTGAAGCATTGGGCTTTAGCCATTTCTGTTTGTTTTTAGCATGCATTCCACCATTTTCGGTGTTCACAGTGATCTTATAAACACGTGCTGCTGTGTTTTTTTCTTTGTTTGAAGTAATTTCACGTAAAAATGAAAAATAAAGTTATTATTTCGTGGATTTTTCCCATGATGTGACATTTCCCAAAATCTGTGCAAATGTTTTACTTTACTGCTGTGGTTTATCTCATCTACAGTATTTAAACGTTAATGCGTGGAGGAGGGAATGTTTAGATATGATGGCAGGAGGTCTGTTGTGCTCTAAGACAGAGCGTTTAAAACCCTTTGTAACATATTTTTGTACCCTGACTGGGTCACATCTGTTAATGCTGCTCTCTTGCCGGACGCCTGTTCTCCGGCCAGTAGTCTTTCACGCCTTTCTCCAGCCCTTAGTCGAAACTTAAGGACGGACACACAAAGAGCGGTGATAACATCACCCACAAATGGGGCACCACATAGATCTACACCACATAGATCTAGAGGTTTAGTTAGAACAGACAGCAACAACTGAACACCTTTATTAAATTAACCACATACAGTCCCAGGCGAAGCATGGCAGCCAATGGAAAACGACACCCTGGCATTTTACAGCACTTCATTATTAATTCCTCCCCTATAGTACTGTTCTACTGCTTTGAAGTTCTCTGCTCCTTCTCAGAGTTTGGGACATAATCAGACCTGGGACAGATAATGGGATTAGTATTGCTCAACATTTGGCAAACAAGACATGAATAACATCCATTCAAACCTTTAACAGATATAAACAAATTCCAGATAGGAGGAGTTGAAAAAGACAAAGGTGACCCACACAATAACCTATCAGCAGATAGTAACAGATACACATGTCTGTGATCGACCCATTCACGTCATTCTATGGCCGTTTCCACATAGTGAGGAGCAAGTGATGTAAAGATACTATGAAGGGCAGTTTACAACACAAAAGATCACACAATGGATGCACCCATTGACACACACAGAGTAAGATATATTCCCTAACTAAATACAGAAGAGTAAACCAAAGCACATGCAAGATATCAGCAACATAAAATAAACACAATAAAGAGATTTCATTTTTTGGTGGTAGTGGCCCTTTAAATGTTTGATGTGTAGTAGTTAGTCTTGAGAAAAGTTCTTAATGGACCTGAAAAACAAGAGGTTTGTGAGGGTCCTGAGGACGATTGTCGGGGGTCGCTGCACCTCTCATGCAGGGATGCGTCCTTGACAGTCAGCACTGGCCACCCTTTTTGGGTGAGAGCAGACTGATTTGCATATGAAGCAGTCATCCCTGTAATGGCACAATCAAGCTAAAACCTTGTGAGACCTGAGCGGACACCCACCGTAGAGCAGGCCACGAGTGCTGTTGCTCGTTCTCAGGACCCTCACAACCCCCCTTCTCCTTAATGGACCTGACCATCATCCTGTATTCAAGAAAATAATATGGGCCCTAACCTTGTGTAAACTTTACCTGAGCTGTGGTAATCTTAACAACTCCTTAGGGCACTATCACCTGGTGTGAGCTAAAATGCCGTCACTAAAGAAAAAACTTAGCACCTGACGACCTTCTAACAGATCACTTTGTCCGCAGCAGTCCGTGTACAAGGTTGTTTAGCACACGCTAGGGAAATGCTAAGACCCGCCTGAGACCCAGCTTTAATGTGGTTGTGCGGTTGTGTACAGGATAGAACAGTTTTTTTCCAATGCAGAGTGCCGGGCTATACCTATCCTCTGCCCTCACAAGCTTTGTAAGTATGAGCACATCCAGCAAAGAGCCCTCTCACCCCTACATACAGTCAGGTCCAGAAATATTGGGACATTGACACAATTCTAACATCTTTGGCTCTATACACCACCACAATGGAGATGGAAGGAAACAAACACAATGTGCTTTAACTGCAGACTGTCAGCTTTAATTTGAGGGTATGTACATCCAACTCAGGTGAACGGTGTAGGACTTACAGCAGTTTGCAGATGTGCCTCCCACTTGTTAAGGGACCAAAAGTAATGGGACAGAATAATAATCATAAATCAAACTTTCCCTTCTTAATACTTGGTTGCAAATCCTTTGTAGTCAATCACAGCCTGAAGTCTGGAACGCATAGACATCACCAGACGCTGGGTTTCATCCCTGGTGATGCTCTGCCAGGCCTCTACTTCAACTGTCTGCCGGGCTATACCTATCCTCTGCCCTCACAAGCTTTGTAAGTATGAGCACATCCAGCAAAGAGCCCTCTCACCCCTACATACAGTCAGGTCCAGAAATATTGGGACATTGACACAATTCTAACATCTTTGGCTCTATACACCACCACAATGGAGATGGAAGGAAACAAACACAATGTGCTTTAACTGCAGACTGTCAGCTTTAATTTGAGGGTATGTACATCCAACTCAGGTGAACGGTGTAGGACTTACAGCAGTTTGCAGATGTGCCTCCCACTTGTTAAGGGACCAAAAGTAATGGGACAGAATAATAATCATAAATCAAACTTTCCCTTCTTAATACTTGGTTGCAAATCCTTTGTAGTCAATCACAGCCTGAAGTCTGGAACGCATAGACATCACCAGACGCTGGGTTTCATCCCTGGTGATGCTCTGCCAGGCCTCTACTTCAACTGTCTTCAGTTCCTGCTTGTTCTTGGGGCATTTTCCCTTCAGTTTTGTCTTCAGCAAGTGAAATGCATGCTCAATGGGATTCAGGTCAGGTGATTGACTTGGCCATTGCATAACAATCCACTTCTGTCCCTTCAAAAACTCTTTGGTTGCTTTTGCAGTATGCTTTGGGTCATTGTCCATCTGCACTGTGAAGTGCCGTCCAATGAATTCTGCAGCATTTGGCTGAATGTGAGCAGATAATATTGCTCGAAACACTTCAGAATTCATCCTGCTGCTTTTGTCAGCAGTCACATCATCAATAAATACAAGAGAACCAGTTCCATTGGCAGCCTTACATGCCCACGCCATGACACTACCACCACCATGCTTCACTGATGAGGTGGTATGCTTAGGATCATGAGCAGTTCCTTTCCTTCTCCATACTCTTCTCTTCACATCACTCTGGTACAAGTTTATCTTGGTATCATCTGTCCATAGGATCTTGTTCCAGAACTGTGAAGGCTTTGTTAGGTGTTGTTTGGCAAACTCGAATCTGGCCTTACCGTTTTTAAGGCTCACCAATGGTTTACATCTTGTGGTGAACCCTCTGTATTCAGTCTGGTGAAGTCTTCTCTTGATTGTTGACTTTGACACACATACACCTATCTCCAGGAGAGTGTTCTTGATCTGGCCAACTGTTGTGAATGGTGTTTTCTTCACCAGGGAAAGAATTCTTCGGTCATCCACCAAAGTTGTTTTCCGTGGTCTCCTGGGTCTTTTGGTGTTGCTGAGCTCACCGGTGCGTTCCTTCTTTTTGAGAATGTTCCAAACAGTTGTTTTGGCCACTCCTAATGTTCTTGCTATCTCTCTGATGGGTTTGTTTTGATTCTTCAGCTTAATGATGGCTTGCTTCATTGATAGTGACAGCACTTTGGATCTCATCTTGAGAGTTGACAGCAACAAATAGCACACTTGAAATGAACTCTGGGCCTTCCTTTTATCTGCACATTGTAATTAGGGTAATGAGGGAATATTACACACCTGGCCATGGAACAGCTGAGAAGCCCATTGTCCCATTACTTTTGGTCCCTTAACAAGTGGGAGGCACATCTGCAAACTGCTGTAAGTCCTACACCGTTCACCTGAGCTGGATGTACATACCCTCAAATTAAAGCTGACAGTCTGCAGTTAAAGCACATTGTGTTTGTTTCATTCCAACTCCATTGTGGTGGTGTATAGAGCCAAAGATGTTAGAATTGTGTTGATGTCCCAATATTTCTGGACCTGACTGTAAATAAAATCCTCCAAGGTGGCCATATCCTCCATGTTTATATGCACACATATATTAATTAAGGCTGATGGGCATTGCATGATAAATGCCAACCAACAGCATGTAGAATCATTACACTGCATTTAATAGATCAAAAAATGAAGGCCAGGTGAGCAACAATAACTTCCCTGCTGCAGCATATAAATAATACATGTTTCAGGGCAAGACCTATCCATGTGTCCCTTTAAACATGGTCCAAACGGTCACCCTAATAATCAACCGCTAACATTCTATGAATAACCCCCAGCATAAAATGTATAAAATTAGCCAATATATTAGAATTAGGATATATGTGGATAAAGGATACATATATATCATAATAGAGCCTACTGCAACAGCAGCGACATTGCCGACCAGTAGAGATGTGCAATTCGTTTTGAATCCAAATTCGGACGAAATTTACCATTTTCATATTTCAGGAGCATTTCCGAAAACGAAATATCGACCATCCGAAAATTTTGGATCGATCTGAAATTTCCATGCAATTCGAATCAGTGATTTGGCTATTCAGATCAATTCCCAAATTTGGATCGATTTGGGTGATTCGGATCAGTTAGTTTTTCGTTCTGTATGAGTTATTTCATTTTTTATTGGTTATTTAAGAAAGGGAAGTAGATTAATACCAATAGAATGAAAGTTTCTTTACTTATTTCTTTTTTTTTAAGGATTGTTTTAGGCATTTTTTGGGTGAAATTTTAGATTTTCTAACTTTTTTTGGAGTTAGCACTAGGGTTGAGCAGTAGGTAAAGTTTTGCAATTAGCATTGAGCCACAAATCTCTAGTGCTCCCCATGTTAAGTATAGGACACAGAAAGTATAGTAAGCTCTTGGTATGAATGGCTAATAGCAATGCGCTAAATGATTTTTCCCATTTCTAGCGAGAGGCAAATGATCTGTTGGGCAGGCGCTAAACTCAATTACTCTGATGCTAACGCAAAAACATGTCAGCGCTAACGTTAGCCCACACCAGGTTATTGTGTCCTTTGACTTTATTGACTCTGTATGAGTTTGACCAGCACTGGGGCATAAAGTCTTTGCCGTTTCTGAAGTGTGTTACCTTCCTTTGTTGTGTGTATATTTTTTAAAATATATGTGACATTGACGGATTTATTTTCAGAGAGATTCTGGGATAAGTAGAATTTCACGATTATTTTACAAAACACAGCACTTTCCTATATAACCAGTTTTTAATGATCTTTATTTTATTTTTAAATGGAATAATCGGCTCCCTGGTGTCCCACGAGAAATTCACTATATAAATTCATTAATAGATTGTGTTAATCACAAATTCATATCTACATCCCAAGCTTGAATGTATTCCTTTAATATAAAAGACAATTATAAACAATAAATTAAGCACCCAGGACATACATGAAAACGAGAGAAATCTCAATGTATCCTTCCTGGTAAAATCCTTTGCAAATAAACAAATAAAATCTATCTGTAGGTACCATATAAATGTAAATTATTATTTTTTTTATCTACAATTCATATATTTAATATTTTAATGATTCTAAATTTTGCATGAAGAACAACCTTCTCTTTTGCATAAAGATACCTTCAGTGATCAAAGAGAAGTCAAACACAGATGTCCAAGCCAAGCCCTGCGATCAAGTGACCCAGCTTATCAGACATTCTCAGTCAGGGTGGGTTTAAATGAAAAGATCCTTCTGCCTTGCATGAGATTTCTGGTTGTTGCTAAAAGCAATCAGTCATAAGATCTGGGACACAAGAAAGAGCCTGGTGAAAACTGAGGAGAAGCCACACTGCAGCTGAAGAAGGTGAAAGCTGTTGTGGAAGGAGTGAAGAGATGGTATAATATGGTAAGAAATGATGGGAGGAGGGGGCTGTGAACAGACATTTGGATACAAAGGGGTTGGGATACTGGCTGGATGAGTTGGAAGGCAGTGGAAACTGAGGATTTGCATCAGTGTCTCTTTCAGGAAAGTGTCTTTCAGGGACTTTTAAGAAAAAGCTGTTTGCCTGATCCTGTAGCCATCCCTCCATCCACCTATGAGCACTACATTTCTCTCTCTGAAAACACATTACTTTAGAGAAGCCTACTGTACGTCCCATCTTCCCACTCAGCCCACATGCACCCGTTACTTCAGGTTCTCTGTTTACCTTTACCTAGTGCATCACCCCTCTCCTCTTAGATTGTAAGCTCTCAAGCAGGGTCCTCTCTCCTACTTTTCTGTGTGTTTAACGTGTATGTATATTTGTTATTCTGCCTCTCCATTATACAGCGGTATAGAACTTGTTAGCGTTTTATAAATACCCGTAACTGTAAATTTGATGACTGTAGCTCTTTCCTTGTCATGCTGCCAAAACACTCTCAAGTTTTTGTGTTTTAGAGTTCAGGATCATAGTTTCAGACAATCTCAAGGAGCAAGAATGCTTTGGAGAAGAGTGTGGACATCACAGAACTGCCTGTCTGCAGACCTAGAGCCCCATCTACCTTCATCAGTCCTAAATTCAGCCCATCTGACTCCAGAATAGCACATTACCTGCCTGGGGAACCAAATTTATTCACAGAATAGCCTGTATATTCAAGTATGGTAGACACCAGGGGGACAGATGGTGTTATGCCAGCGTGAAAGCAGCACATGTTACAAATTCTGAATATAAACATCAGGCGCATAGAACGCTACAGTATCAGGTCTCAGGGTAACATTGTAACATTGTTTGGATCCTGTGAATAGGTATTTCCACTAAACTGCAAACATACTATGTGAAATAGGAACAAATAGAAGCATAAAAAAGGCTTAATAATGAAAGGGATGACTTGCTGATAATTTTTTTAAGAATGAGTGAGATTCAGGACAGAATCTCAGATTTATGTTGGATTTCGTAAGGTTTTTTTCCTCCTTTGTTTATAAGCACAACTAGTTTACACATATTTGATAATATAGATACTCTTGATAGTTATAGTTAATGCATGCAAAAAGGTAAGCACAAAACTGTAATTGCATTTCTTTGGTATATGTTCACAGTGTAATTAAGCCTCTGTGACGTGAATGTGATGTCATTTAATCCCAGGAGGAATTTACAAAGTAACAAATAATTACAGATTGATATTTAAATCTTATTTGTCATGCTTACACAGAGAGATTTAAACACTTAAGTTATCCAATAAACAACAAGCTGACAACCTCTAATGAATATTATATACATATTGTGTATATTCACAAAAACCATGCACCGACATACACTGAATCACCAATATAGGTAATGAGCAGCTTTTTAAGATATTTTGTATTTAAAATCATGTAAGTATAAAAGAAAAAAAAAGGAATGACTTGTTTTATGGTATATTTCATTTAACAAAAATGTAAAAATTAAATACATATAAGATGAAATATTTAAATACTCTCAAAATAACGATATCTATAACGACCTGGAAAGCTGAACTTCAAAAATTACATCTGACCACTTCTCTAAATTATTTATGGCAAGTTAATTTTGTGAAATGTTCTCTGTAATATCTCATAAAACCAACGGCAAACAATATTTTACCTTCAATTCCTGTTTAAATAAGAGGAATCCTGTGGTTTAGACTTTAAAAAGACCTCAGTATATACACATCAAATACACAGCGTGTCGAGATGAATGTTCAGATTGTTCATAGCAATGACTTAAATCGGATGTACTTCTGGCTTTTGCAGATGCATTTAAAATATGGGAAATTTGTGTTTGCGAATATATATATATATATATATGTACATATATATATGATATGACCAAAGTATTGCAGAGATACATTTATTTGTTTATTATATCGAAAGTAAATTTAAAATTTAGACAAGGTCCTAAAGCCTGAAGCATGTTTGATAAAAGATTCAACTTTGCAGTATTCACATGTGGGAAAAACCTGCCTTTTTTTATGTATGTATATATTTAACTACAAATTATAATTTAATTAGAATTTAAAAAATGTTTTATATAAAGAGAGTTTAAAACTACTTTAATTTAATGCAATCAGTTATAAAGTGTTCCACGGTGCTGTACAACGGATAAGACAAAGCAAACATAAAATTAAAAATAAGTTTGACACACAGAAAAGATTGGAAAAGAGGACCCTGGTCACGTCAGCTTCCAGTTTAAGAACTGAATAGGTGTCTCAAAATGTTAAAATAATCTTTTCAAAAGTATTTTTCATTTCACCAGATAGATTGCAATGACACACATAATTTATATATTGTATTTTCTATCCTCAGGTTCCATTCCGGTGGGGATTAAAACTCTATTACGATTAATTGAAAGCACCTAATAGAGCATCACTGCACAGCTCTTTACATGCAGTGGGTTTCATGTAACATGAAGATTCTATTTTGGAATGTTAATTACTGTTGATACAAACAGTTTACTATTTCCAGCCGATATTTTATTCAAGCGGTTGCTTATGAGAGTTATTAAGTTAAACTTACTGTCAGGAGCCTTTGTTTGCAGAAGCCACAGCTGCCTCATAATGAATGCAGTTATGTGACGAGTTCGAGATATGAGGGTCCTGTATGTAACTCATGTCCTACTTTAAGCCACTTTGAAAACCATAGTTTGACAATTTGATTTTGTTTATATTTGAGGGGTTAAACCTATTAAAAAGTGGGATAAAATAATATTTTAGATTTTCCATGTGGTAATAAAACTCTCTACAAACGTATAATTTTATTCTGTGAATAATACCAAGCACTATAAAATAATATAATACATAGGTATAAAATGTATGTTATTACTACTTTCAGTTAATAATGAATGTAAAAAAAACCCCACTAGTGTCCATGCATGACATTGGTGGCATACAATGGTCCAAATAAATAGAATAAATAAGTATATACTGTAGGTATATATACATATACATACATATATTATATACATACAGTATCTCTAGATTGTAAGCTCCTATGAACAGGACCCTCTACACCACTTGTTCCCATCATATGACCGTTTATCTCGTTCCCTTTGGTTATTGTAAAGCGCTGCGGAAACTGTTGGCGCTATATAAATGATGACAATAATAATAATATACACAGGCACGCTTACACACACACACACACACCTTCTGAATCTGTTATTAAGGGGATTATTCAGCAAATGCTGGTGTTTGTTGATTTTGCAGTCACTGGCAAAAATGACAAACACTGGCGTTTCTCAAAAAAGAGATCCAAATGCCAGCAGGAGAAGCTTCAACAGCAAAATTTCACATTTTCACCACTGTTTGCAACTTTGACAAAAACTGTCATTTTCTGGAAACCCCATTAGTCTACAAGCACTGGTAACTATAAACTGGTTCAACTGGTATTGTTTTGTAAAGGATAATTGTTTTTTTTTTTCATTTATTTTTAAAGCTTCACAATGTATAATTGGAGAAGAAAAACTGCCACAGCAACAAAATTAAGAATACTAAGACTAACCTTTTAGGAGACCCTGCTCATTTGAGCTTACAAATCAAGACAAGTAATGGTATACCCATAAGTTTCAATCCCAGTAAGACAGTTCAACAGAATGTGTTAACTCATGAAAACCTCTTCATCCATAGTTTGATTACCTTTAGACTAGGGTCAGACGAGCGCATTCTGTACGGACTGTGCGTCTGTGCACAACGGACGTACTTTCTGACTGACGACAAGGTAGTGGCCACACAGTCCGTTTTTGTGACTGACGTTTTTTTTGACTGATGTAGATGGAAAATAAATTAATATGAAAAACATTTTGTCCAAAGCTATGCGGACGTTGCAGACGCGGCGCACTCTGTGCGTCCGTTCTAGCGGATTTATGTTCTTGCCTAACCTGCGTCCGTTTACCGCATCCATTATGCGTCCGTAAACTGCAGACGTACTTTGTGTGTGGTGCTCCATTGGTCATAATTATATGCTATAACGGACGTACAAATGTGAGGCTACACGGATGTGATCAGGGCGCTCGTCTGACCCGAGCCTTAACCCCTTCACTACAAGTGATTTTTCTGGGAAAAAATGTTATCAGAACATTTATTTGAATCATGGAATGCGAAGTTAACAAATACAGGTAAAAAATATAAATTGTTATTCCGAGACAGTTAAAAATATAAAATAATGTAAATTTGCTCATTTTAAATTTATGTATTTCTTTATCCTTTACAGAAATATTGCTGCGATAAGAGGCTCTAAACTCTAGCTGGTGTCCCTTTTCTCACACAATGCCACCCAGGATCTCCATTAGCAGCATACACTCAGAAATAGCCTTTTAGGGCTATTCAAAGAAAAGTGAAACTCAGGAGAATGACAGGAGAAATGAAGATTCTAGGTCAAAATAGCCAAAACATAAAAATTCTCCCATTTATCTCACTTTCCAAATCAGCTATTTGATCTAGATTGTTCTCTTCTCCTACCAATTCTCCTGATTTTCATCATTTTTTAATAGACCTGTTTGTATTAGATACAGTAACAGTTATAAAGATAAATAATATAAATGGCCAGATCTCCTGCTAATGGGGCTTTATAGTGATAGTAAGATTATTAGCAATGAGGCTTCTGAATTGTATCCCTGTACAGCAGTGAGTGACTAAGAGCACTCCCTGGCTATTTTAATGCAGCAGCACAGTGTTAGAACTTTCTGTTGCAGTGAGGATTGAGGCTGCTATTTGCAGCTTGTTTTATGTCTCTCCAGTGTGACTAGAATGAGAAACAACAAAGGATTTCACAGGGAACACACTAATTCTGCTTTAAAAAGGTGTGAAAATTCTGATATGCTAAAGACTGCTTTCCAATGCAATACAATGCAAAATCGAGTTAACTTGATTTTGGGAGGGAAGGAGTTAAATAGGTTTTCCCACATCTGTCATATGTCACATTGCTGGATGTACTGTATATCAATTCTACATGTGAAAGGGAGGTATAGAAAAGGGTTTTTCACTGCAACATTTTGAATTTATATCACTTGAAAATCAGTGGCACCTATGACTGTGATCTATATCCTATATCTTATGCAACATCTAAATTTCATATACTTTGGAATAAACACATTTCATGTGCTGCTAATCTGCAAAATAAAATTATTCTGTATGTATTGTTCTGGGTGAACCGTGTGTTCAGTAACAGATACAGGCGATGTCTGCAGTATATCAAACTCTTTTAATACCTAGCTCAACAGTAACAGTTTTTATTAATACCCTCCTATCTGTGGCTGGCTGCATGTCCTCTTAGCTCTCTGCATTCATCCGTGTTGGATCCAATTCCTCAGCTCTCTCCTCGGCTGATGTTCGTCCATCGTATTCGAAGAGGACCTTGACATCTAACAGGTTGTGGGTTGTCCATGGTGTGTCCGCAGATGGCTGGTAAGGCCTATATGTGCACGAAATGTTCTGCCTCATGTCGAGCAGACATGTGTAGGTACCCCTGTAGCAACATTTGCTGCTCTGGCTTTCCAAAGTGCTCGCTTCTCTTGTGCTGTAGTTGGTCTTCTGTCCTCAGATATCTGGCAGCCGTGGAGGATCAGTGTGCGCCATGTCGATCGATCTTGTGCCAGGGTTTCCCAGGAGGTGATATCAATATCCATGGACTTGATGGAGGCTTTTGTGCATCTTTGTATCGCTTCCTTTGTCCCCCTTGCGACCGCTTTGCTTGAGACAGCTCACCATAAAGGAGCTGTTTAGGGATGCGATGATCTGGCATCCTTGCAACAGGGCCTGCCCACCGTGTCCGGGCTTTCATCAGCAGGGTGTAAACTGAATACAGACCTGCTCTGGAAAGGACTTCTGTGTCTGGCAACTTATCCTGCCACCGGATCCTAAGAAGTCTGCGGAGGCAGGTCATATGGAAGTGATTCAGTTGTCTTGCATGCCTCCTGTAAACAGTCCAAGTCTCGCTGGCATACATCAGGGTAGTTAACACTACTGCTCGATAGACTTTGAGCTTTGTAGCAAGGCTTATTCCACGGCGGTCCCATATATTGGTCAATAGACTGCCAAATGCAGAGCTTGCCTTGGCTACTCTGCAATTTACCTCAATGTCAATTGTCACTGCACGGGAAAGGGTGCTGACTAAGTATGTAAATTGGTCCACTGCTTGCAGCTTTTGTCACTTCACTGTGATGGTGGGTTCTTGATGTTGGACTTTCAGAACTGACTGATACATCACCTTGGTCTTCTTTTAGTTGATGAGGAGGCTGAAGTTGTCACAAGCTGCTGAGAATTTGTCCAGACTGGCTTGCATTTCCTGCTCCGATCCAGCATTCAGGGCACAGTCATCAGCAAAAAGGAGGTCATGTAACACAGTCTCCTTTACCTTGGTGACAGCCTGGAGTCTACGCAGGTTGAACAGCTTCCCATCAGTCCTGTATCTCAGGCCAACTCCCAAGGATCTGGTCTGGAAGGCGTCTGACAGCATTGCTGAGAGCATTATGCTAAACAGGGTTGGTGCCGCTGCCATCACGCAGCCTTGCTTGACGCCATTTGTAACGGGAAAGGCCTCTGAAGAGTCTCTATCGTCCAGTGCACAAGCAGTCATTCCATCATGGAACTCACGTACCATTAGGATGAATCTATCAGGGCACCCAAACTTTGACATGATGTGCCACAGACCTTCGCGACTGACGGTGCCAAAAGCCTTGGTGAGATCTACAAAGGTGGTGTACAATTCACAATTGTGCTCTTGACACTTCTCTTGGAGCTGACGGGCTGCAAAGATCATGTCCACTCCACAGAGCCACGCTCTTTGCGGAAACCATACTGTGTTTCGGGCAATAAACCCTGTTCCAAGTGATCAGTCAGCCGGTTCATCAATACTCGTGCGAGGATCTTGCCTGCGATGGAAAGCAGTGATGTTCCTCTGTGATTATCGCAGACTTGTCGATTCCCCTTCCTCTTATAGAGATGCACGATGGACGCATCTTTCAGTTACCGAGGAATAGATCCTTGCTTCCAGAAGGACTGGAACAGCAGAGTGAGCTTGTCAACAAGCACTGAACCTCCATTCTTATAGACTTCCGCTGGAATCGCATCAGATCCTGGGGCCTTGCCATTGGACAGATGGCTGATGGCCTGTTGGGTTTCAGTCTTTGTTGGTGGGGCATCCAGACTGTGATTAAAATCCACCTGTGGCATTCTGCCAATCGCCTTGTTGTTGATGGAAGATGGGTGGTTCAGTACAGATTGGAAGTGTTTGGCCCACCACTGTAGAATCAGAGTATTCTCAGTAATGAGAATTACGCCATCCAAGTCTAGCAGAAGGTAGCTCCCTGAGGGTTGAGGTCCGTGCAAGGATCTAAGGGCTTCATAGAACTGTTTGGCATAGTTTCTATCAGCAAAATTCTGAATCTCCTCTGCTTTGGCACTCAGCCAGGAGTCCTGCATCTTACGAAGCTTGCTCTGTACAGTCCTGCGAGTGGTGTTGAAGGCATTTTTCTTGGCTATCGATGACGGGTCATTCTTATAAGCATGGTGAAGGCGGTGCTTCTCAGCAAGTAGGACCTTGATCTTATCATCATTTTCCTCAAACCAAGCCTGCTGTTTCCTGTGTGAGGGTCCAAGAACCTTTAGAGCAGAAGAATGCACAATATCCCGAAAGCTTTCCCAATCCTTCTTGGCATTTCCTACTAATTGCAGCTCTGAGAGTTGGGTGTCAAGATCTTCTGCTAGTGAAGCTGCTGTATTTGGGTCCCCAGTTTACTGACATATTATCCGTTTCAACACCGCTTTGTTTCCCTGCGGGCGTCATTTTGGCTTGATGCTGAAGTTTAATTTGGAGATGATAAGTCTATGGTCAGTCCAACAGTTGGCACTCGGCATGACCTTGGTCACCCTTACATCCTGTCTGTCTTTCTTCCGCACAATGACATAATCAAGAAGATGCCAGTGCTTTGAACGTGGATGCATCCAGGACGTCTTTTTGCGAGTGGGCAGACGAAAGATGGTATTGGTGATGATTAAAGAATGAACTGCACATGTCTTCAGTAGAAGTAGACCATTGCTGTTACATTTGCCAATTCCGTTTTTTCCAATGACACCATCCCAGGTGGAGTGATCAGATCCTACTCTCGCATTGAAATCGCCAATTAGAATCAGCCTGTCGGTGCGCTTAACGGATGAGAGTAGGGCATTGAGATCTTTATAAAACTTGTCCTTTACTTCATCCGGATTAGTCATTGTTGGTGCGTAGGCGCTGATCAGTGTGCCTTGTTTTCCTTTCGGTAGTGGGAGATGCAGTGTCATGAGTCAGTCATTCACGCCCTTGGGGAGACTGGCAAGTTTGCAGACAAGATGATTCTTAACTGCAAAGCCAACTCCAGATATACGTTGGTCATTACTGCTGCGTCCACACTAGAAGAATGTATAGCCGCCTCCTGTTTCTTTGAGCTCCCCTTCGTTAGGTAGACGAGTTTCACACAAGGCCGCGACATCAATGTTAAATCGTGCGAGCTCTCTGGCGACCAAGGCTGTTCTTCTTTCTGGTCGGACTGCTGAGGGGTTGTCTTGAAGCGTGTGTACGTTCCATGTGCCAATAGTAAGTGGTATCACCTCATGTTTTCTTTGAAGTTTTGTTATTCGACCACATGAAATGGGATCCCCGCCAGCTGCGGTACACTGGCCAGGGTTCTGTGAAGCAACAATGTTTAGGGCACCTTTTCTAGCCCCTTCCTCTGACTATGGAGGTGAGCAATGTGGTCCTAAAAAGGGTTGCTCAGTCACTCAGGTAGACGCTGAATGCTGCTGCTGCTTCGGTCACCAAGACAATGACCATTAGACCTGAGCCGCCTGTGTGCAGGTCTGCGGCTACAGCTCCCAGTGTATCCACACCTGCTGCTTCGTCGCTCGCCCATCGCCACAGGACTTTGAAGTTGGGGGGGTGAGATGTCGAGACTTCTGCATGAATTAGATTAAAGTGAGGTAGTGGTGCGCGTAGTCATCAGCCTCACTCTCTCTTTCCAGATTCCATCTTGCTCCAATGGCAGGACAATAGCACAGTTGGAGAAAGGCTGGGCGCAGTGGTTGACTTACATGTCTTGCCATGCTCTTAGCGTACCACATCACTTGCAGAGACCGCCTTCTCGACCATTGTTCTATTCTAGTAGATTTCATCCGTTCAATCCGCCGGAATCTGTCTTCACATGCTCGGGATAGACAAGTCCCTATCTCACCGATGGTCTATGACCCGACAGCTACTCTCTACCTAGTTTAGCCAGCCTGTCGAAGCTGTCGCCCGGGGTTTGGCCGCTGTGCATGCTACAACTACTAGGAGCCAAAGGTGAGAGCTGAGTGACAGGTGGGGACCAAAGATGAACGAGCTGTCCTAAAAAGGACATGACCAGCCCTACACCAGAGGTGCTACCACTTCCTGCACACCCCATACACCACATCTCTCCTCAGCTACTCACTTCCTGTCAGCAGTCTGACACCAGAAATCCTTGTCCATTGTAACGGTGTACACGTACTTTGTTTCCCATCAGCGGGCCAGCACAACACACTGTACAGGAAAATATACGGAATGATGGAGTTGAAAAAGTTAATTTAGTTTATTTTTTTCATACTTCATATATTTTAGCATAAAGTATGCATTTTATTTTCCGTTATACCATAATTTACCAATTACAAACTAAATCCAAACTGAACAGGGTTTTTATGAATCTGCATCTTGTCACACAGGTTTCGAAATTGGTGCTTAAAATATATGAACTCCATGTGTGCGTCATGTGAAATTGCTTAAAAAAGCATGGTGGTCCCTTCAGGTTTGTTTCCGTAATTAGTTAATTGTTTTACACTCGAAGAATGTAATTTTCACCTACTTCTGGTCAGCACATTCAACACCTCCTTAACTCACCCCCTTCCCCCTCCCCAGAATTTGTAACCATTTAAGAAACAAATTAATTTGGACACCGTTATTTATTTCTCATACTTCTGGGCATTGTTGTTTGGAATTAGTGTATCTGTTTAAGCCTCAAAGTATCCACTATGTAACTTTTTCATTTAGTGGATTTGAACTTTATGGACGGTGTGTTGTCAGACTTTGAAGCTATAACATACACTAACCTGTGACCCCTCTATATAAGGGAGCTCCAACTGCATGGTCATTCATGCGAGGGACCATGCATATATATCAACATTTAGTGTAGGTATTCTGATCAATGGCACAGCATACATAACACTATGGATCTCACCTTTGCCTGTTCTCTGAAGTAAGTTCATGATGGTGATTCTAATTGCAGCAGGGATATGAATATAGTACAGAATGGTCCTGTCTCCGACTGGATGACTCCCGTTTCTAAAGCTTAATCTTTCTAAAATTGAACTTCATATCTTCCCTCCCTCTAAAACTAACATTCTTGCACCCATTTCCCTACAGGTAAATGGTGCCACTATTGCTTCTACCTCACAGGCCCGTTGCCTCAGTGTCCTCCTAGACTCTGATCTCTCCTTCACTCTTCACATTCAGTCGCTAACCAGATCCTGCTACTTAGCCGCCCCTGCCTTAATCAGGATTCTGCTAAAATGCTCATCCAAGCTCTTATTATCTCCCACCTTGACTACTGTAACCTCCTTCTCTTTGGCCTTAAAAGATCCCAGATTCTCCCTCTACAGTCTGTCATGAACGCCTGTGCCAGGCTCATCCACCTCACCTCCTGCACCTCTGGCACCTTGCCCCTTTGTCAATCTCTACACTGGCCTCATGTTTCCTTTAGAAGCGAATGCAAAATACTGGTCCTCACATACAAAGCTCTCCAAAACTGTGCCCCTGCCTTCCTTTTCATCCCTTATTAACAGCTACATCCTGTCCCGACCACTTCGTTCTGCCAATGATCTGATGCTATCAGATTCACGTACCCGCACCCCCAACACACGCCTTCAGGACTTCTCCTGAGCTGCCCCCTTTCTATGGAACTCCCTCCCACGCACCAACAAACTCTCCCCATGTCTCCAGTTCTTCAAGAAGTCTCTGAAAACACATTACTTTAGAGAAGCCTGTCGGTTCACTCCCTGATCCCCCTCTGTTCATTTCTTACTGCATCCTCCCACCCAGCCCGCTATTTCATATTACTATTTCATACTATTTCATAAGGATATAAATTCTTTGTTTTAGGCCTCTCCAAGCACCCTGGACAGACAGAAAACCATCTGCAAATAGAAGTCCTAGCCCTCACTTTAACAAAAAGTTCAAATAGATTACTGCTGCATTACAGCAGCCTGGGATTTGGTAGAATACAGAGAGAGCTCTGAGGTAACTCACTGCTGTATACAGATAAGATTCATGGGGTTATAAAGAGTTAAAATCCCTGTACAGTACAGATACAAGCATAGGCGTCTCTAACCAACATAAAAATATCATAAATAATAAAATAAAAATGTAACAATTTTTTTCACAGGGTTGAAATGGCTCAACAGTGAAAGGGTTGACTATATATTACATTGTGTATTACTTTCGCTTTAGCCTTGATTTAGTTGTATATTAAGGGTTAATTGGCAGGCTTCATCCCTCACAGTATATATTTAATTTTTTCCTTGATTAATATCATTTTTGGAGTTAATGGGTAGGCTACATGCCTCACAGTATATATATTTCATGTTTTCCCTTGATTACTGGCATTTAAGGGGTTAATGTTTAGGCTACATGCCTCGCATTGTATACAATTCATGTTTTCCCTTGATTAATGGCATTGTAGCGGTTAATGGGTAGGCTACCTGCCTCTCAGTGTATATATTTCATGTTTTTTTTTTATAACTGGCATTTTAGGAGTTAATGGATAGGCTACATGCCCCATGTGTATTCATTTCATGTTCTCCCTTGATTAATGGCATTTTAGGGGTTAATGGGTAGGCTACAAGCCACATGTTTATTATTTTTATCGTATTTCCCTGCTGTAATGGTATTTAAGGGGTCATTTTACAACGGCCTCCTTGTGACTCATAATAATTTACAGCAAGAGAAGAAAGCATATCTTGCTGTCCTTTGCACCGTGGGACCAGAGGGGAGTATGGAATTTTTATAGGGTTTTTTTCTAGTAAGTGATTTCGTCAAAGCACAGGAGATTGGGCCCCAATTCTCTTTCATTTTATGCCCCATTTCATTATGTTTGCTATATTTCATGCCCCTATTTTCATTAGTTGCCCCTCATGGTGCATAAAATATATGAACTCCATGCGCACATCATTTATAATAGCTTAAAAAAGCATGGTGATACGAAGCAAACTAAAATAAATTTTCACTAAATAATTTACTTGTTGCCATAATTGCAGATTAGTTGAGTGAAGATGACAGGAATGTCTGTGCCTGTCAGGACCTACCAAGCGTTGGAACCCAGGATGCAGACGATGGTGCGGGCAGGTTTCCTACTGTACTTATGTTTATTTTAGTTGCTGATATTTTACATGTGCTGTGTTTTTCTCTTGTTTGTTTAGTTAAGAAAATATTTTTATGGAGAACACTGGCTCCTCCTCCAATGCTCCGTCACTGGGATTCGGCTTCGTTGATGCCTCCTCCTCCGCAGCTCACCTCCCCCCCTACCCTCTGCCTCACAACTGAACTTTTACTGCTCTTCTTGATCTTCTTTGTTACCTCTCCCTTACCCACCCATATGTCCCTCCTTCTTTTTTTCCCCCTCTCTTTCTCCTCCTTTTCTTTTCTCTTTATCTCTCTTCTGTCCTTCCCTTCTGTCCTCTCTGGTCTTTTGCTCCCCCTTTTCTCTCACTTCTCCTATTCCTCCTCTACTCTCTCTTCTTCTTCAGTGCTCCATTCTATCCCAACCCATCGCTAGAATACTTACCTCCAGGAGAGGTCTGTTTATCTTGACACTTACGAGGCAATGTTTTTTCTTTGCTTGCCTTTTGGCGCATTTATTTGCATATATATTGGTTTTCGACTGTGTAGTGATTGTGGATGAATTGTGTCATAAATCATCATATTTAATTTTATATTGAGTGTTATATCAAAGAGGGAACACTAGGGGCAGTGTGAGGCCTGTTGCCCTGTGTGGCTAGCTGACATCATTAAGCCAGCCTACTGTAGAGTGGTTACCGCATATGGTGACTCCCACTGGGATAAAGGTGTATACATTTGTTGGTGGGGGGAGACAAGAATATAGTCCAACCTTATTTTGATTCAACCAGGAGTTCCAGGAAGAGATCAGCCCTTTCGTGATTTGGCTTGGACCTTGAGAGCACATGGCTTGCCATGTGCTGTGTATTCCTGGATTTGGTAAATGATTGTAGCTCTTGATCTCTTTTGTATATCACTTTACCTATGCTGAGTATTTGTGTTATTGCAATGTCCAGGGTTTAGTTTAATAATGTTTTAATCTTTTGTCTTTCTGTTTATCTTTTTATTATAAGTAAAACCTTTATACCCATCTCTGTGTTTGTGTCGTCACTCGCTACTCAATCTCACGCTATCGGCTGGTATTACCTTTTATTTTAAATTGATTTTTCATTACAGACTGTTATATGGATATGGAAGAGTAGACCCCATAACAGGCTACCACAACTGTTCCCAATTGATCTGTATACCCTTTTTCCTTATGCAATGTACTTTCTATTTCTGTGAGATGTTTGTATCTACTGCTCTATTAAATGCTTTTGAATACAAAAAAAAGAAAGAAAAAAAGGAAAATATTTTACTCTATATGTATCAATGGGAGCATCCATTTCCTGATATTTTGTGTTGTAAACTGACCCCCCCACAGTATCTTTACATCACTTGCTCCTCACTCCGTTTCAATGGCCATAGAATGGAGTCTATGAGCCGATCAGTGACTCACATCATTGTATTGTGTGAGATGTATTCAAAAGACATCAGCAGGGGGTAGATTAGAAGTTTTTTAATCTCCCTGCCATATCTCATTCAGCTGTCATCTCATATCTCGGGTAGCAGAGGCAGGACAATACCCTCCTGGTGCCTTATCTAAACATTCCCTCCTCTACATCAATAACTGTTAAATACTGTAGGATAAAGCACAGACACAAAGTAAAACTCGCCATAAGATTTGGTAAATGTTGCATCATGGGAAAAATACACAAAATTGAATCAGGAGTTAAAAAAAACCTAACTTTATTTTTGTTACATGCAATTACTTCACAACAAAGAAAAAAAAATCCAGCAGCATGTGTTTTATAAAGTGGTTTTATTCCTAATGCACAAGTAATCTAGTTACAGCTTGTGTAAGGGGTAGTATCCCTTTAAATAGTGAAATATAGAACTGGCAAATATCAAGTTAGACATTAAAAAAGGTGTAATCCAGGGATTTTGACAGGTAGTTCAGAGATCTGGTTCAGTAGCAACATTCCATAGTGAAATCCATACAATCCATGCTGGGGTTTTAGGGAGGCTGGCTTACATGCCCTGGCATGTGATCACTAATTGTCCTCTGGCTGCTGGTGTAAGCCCAGGGGTGAGATCAATGAAGATCATTACAATAATACAGAACAGACCAGGGCCCTAATATTTTGGAACTGGACAAGGAAACTGTCATAGACCACTTTAGACCAGACAGGGATAAAACCACATATTGAAGACCAAAAACCATAGAAAGTTATAGGTCATCATTCTGCTAGAGGACATAGAATGTAAAAACCAAGATATGTCAGTATTCAAAAACAAAATGGCAAAAATAGTGCATTATGGGTGCTCACATTGACACTATTGCACCTACGAACCTATTTTTGCAACAGAGCATTGTAATTCCAGCAGGTCCTTTGCAAACGGTGTTTTTTTTTCTTTAAAAAAAAGTAAATTTATTTGCTGAATAGATGGTGACATTTTAATGATCTCAGCAATTAGAACAGAATTATTCCAGGACAATACTACGGTACTTTTCCTTCTCTTTTTGAGAATTTTCCCTTATGTTTCTCCGTTGGCATCTGAAACTAGGCATTTTATCAAGTTTTTATGACATGGGATTATCAAGGTAATTTCTCTAATAAAACATAGCTGTAATCTGAACCTGTAAATGTAAACACGTATCTTCACGAAAACTATGGAAATTGCCAGAGTGTTTTTATACTAGTCGTGTCATCATTTTTCCAGATATTTTATCCAACTATATTCCCAACAGGACCATTGCAGAAAGAATTAAACTATTGGAACATCCTTGTTATATTTCCTTTGTGAAAGCGAAACAATATTTCATAATTTACATTTGTCATTTGAAGTTTGCAGGAACCCCTCTAATACATTTTGTAAGCTGCGGACCAACATATCTATCTAGCCAGACGCCCCGCTGCCTGACCACACTATTGTGTCTGCTCTTTCTGTCTTATATGTCTGTGGTTATGGCACTCAACACTTGTTCAGAATAATGTAATATCAATGTAACACATCTTGTAACAACATTTAGTTTGGATGATATCCCAGACTGTCAATATAGCGAATATGTGTTTAATTTTTTTTTTTTTACAGACATCATTTCAAATTTGTATTAACTTTTCTCCCTTATTAAAAATGTAAGAAATAATCTTTGACGTTCTGGAAAAAAAAAGGTTTTCCTGTAATATAGGGCATATGATTTTGCTTAAGGTGCGTGTATTAGCTGTAATCTTCTCACTGGGGATTGATTAGCATTTTGATAAATATCTCACTTGGGTTCTCTTAAATTCCATGTATTTATTATAAAAATAAATATTTGACCGAGATGCCCAGCCAATGCTGCATATATAGTTCTAGTAAGATTAAAATCTGTTGCACCAAGATCTGGGTTTACTGCTGTTTTATGACTGCGCTCTCCAGCTTGTGAATTGCTTTATTATTTAGGCGTTCTAAATTACTATTTTCTATATTACGTCAGTGCAAAAAAGGGAGAAAAGAAGATTAAAAAAGGAGCAGGTGCTAGCGGCAATTCCTTATTCAAAACTATGAACGAAGATACGTTTATGCTAGAAGTTGCATGGCAATGACTGGTATGAGGGCATGGGGGAGCACAGTTGCTTCTGGGGCCACTAGTATACAAGTGTTTTCAACCACAACTACCCAGCACCATTTTTCTGCTGACCTCACATGCTGATGATGTTGTCAGGTTCTTATAAGTGCAACACTAGTATCAATTAAATGATCTTATTAAAAGATAATATAGCATTATTCTATCCTTTTTTTCAAAGCATTAAATAGAGATATTTAGGGCACTATTACATTCAACAAGCTAAAACGGGGAAGCTAATTACTATTATTATTATTTATTAAGTGCCAACACATTCTGTAGTTCTGTACAAAGGTGCAATGGGTAAAGACAGGACAATTCTACAATACATACAGGAGGCAGGTCCGTATTCCTACCAGCCGATACAGGAGGACATGAGGGCCTTATTCCCGTGGGAATTTACAATCTAGATGGGTGAGGGGATTAGAAACAGGAGGGGGCACCCAGGCCACGAGCACCTAGGCCCTGAGAGAGCGCACCCAGGCCACGAGAGAGAGCACCCAGGCCCCGAGAGAGAGAGCACCCAGGCTGCGAGAGGGAGCTCTGGGGATGTGTGTGACAGTGGGCTGGGATATGTGGAGCATACACATGGCACATTACTATGAGTTTTATTGCTGTGGAGCTCTGTGATACGCTCATACACACCGCACATTACTGTGAGTTTTATTGCTGTGGAGCTCAGATACACTCATACATGTCACATTGTTTTTTTTTTGGGGGGAGGGCAGCGTTTCATCCTTCGCTCCAGGCAGCACAGTGGCTTGGGCTGGCACTGCAGTGATTAGTTAATGTAGGGAGAGGTGAGGACTGTTTTTGGGTTGGTCGGATGTCTTGTTACGGAGTCGGGTGGTTGGCTTCCCTAAACAGAAGGGTCTTTAGGGAATGTTTAAATGAAGCCAGATTTGGGGACATATTGCGAGAAAAGTCCTGCAGTCTGGCACTAATGTTTCGCGGAAGGTTTCTCCTTAGCGTCCCCATTTCTAGCGTGAGCAGGTCGGCGGAGTGATTCACAGAGGGAGACTGGGGACTTTTTACCCCCAGTCTCTGCCCCAGATGGCAAGAAGAAGCAGATCGAGCCACCATTCTCGCCGCGGTATGGGAGGTGAGTATCTAATTTAATGGAAAAGGGGATAAGACACCGGTGTATATTTATTTATAAAGACAATGAAACCTTTATTAGCTGCCTATGGCATACACAAGTCCCACAAATACACATTTGTGGGACCTGTGTATGCCATAGGCAGCTAATAAAGGTTTCTATGTCTTTATAAATATTTACCGGTGTCTTATTCCTTTTTCCATTACTGTTAATTCTATGAGGGTTACTCCCTCTTTAGCGGACACCAGTTCCTTATCTATTAATCCCATTTTTCTTTCTTTTCTTTTATAAGAGTATCTGATTTATACTGGGTTTTTTAGCTGGTGCTGACTGATTCTGCTGAAGCGGAATCCGTTAGCACCAGATCCTAGCTGTGGGTAACTTTTGAGTTAACTGAAGTGGGATGGTAATTAGCGTTAGGACTTTGTACTCCTAACGCTAATTAACACTTCGTGCTCCCCATGTTATGCATAGAGAGCGCAAAGTACAGTAAGCTCAAGCTGAAAAGCGCAAGCCCCGAATCGCTAACAGTTTTTTTTTAACCCGTTAGCATTTGAATTGTAATATGGTGCGCCAGCGCTAGGGCAACCAGAGCTAACGTTAATGCTCACACAGGTGAGCGCTAACGTTAGCATTATGAATGTAATATGGCCCATAGTTTTTTAACAAATCAAGAACTGGGATGGTGTTTAATGGTATGGTTCTGTCGCAAAGGGACTATTCGTTTTTGTCCCCTCTCCCAATCCTATTGAGGTTTGGCAACCTTCCCTTACTACAGGGAATATTAAACCACCACAACTAATACAACGTATTGTGGTGCTTGCAGTCTATGGGTGATATTTCTCTTATTTTGAAACAGCTCTTGAGGATTTTACCAAAGACTGGAGACTTCTTCAAGCAGCCACGGTTGAATGTAATAGGGAGGAATTTGGACTTCTCCCTTTATGGAAAAATTGCACTCATGCAACAATTCAGTTGATCTGAATAAATGTGGTTGATTTTCATTATCACCAAAGTGACACACACTCTACAGCAGAGGCTTTCTAAAGGGTTTGCAGCGACGCATTAGTCACACTCCTGGTTTGTCGTGCTATGGAGTTCGGAAAATAATCAATGCCATGATGCATTGATGCGGAGCATTGATTGGGAGGCGCTAGGAGCCTGTATCCTCCCAGCCAGTTGCCTTTACTCAACGGAAGCGCTGGGAGAAAGTGATCAAATAATGTCACTTCCTCCCAGCTCTCCATGCTGCCACGGAAGCAAAGCCCCTGTTTTTGTCTCAAAGAAAACCACGCAAAGGATGGGGGAGAAGAACATGATAAAGGGGGAGATGGACATGACAAAGGGGAAATGGACAAGGGGGAGATGGACATGACAAGGGGAAGATGGACATGGACAAGGGGGAGATGGACATGGACAAGGGGGAGATGGACATGGACAAGGGGGAGATGTACATATACAAGAGGGAGATGGGCATGATAAAGGAAGAGATGGACATGATAAAGGGGTGATGAATATGACAAAGGGGAGATGGACATGGACAAGGGGGAGATAGACATTGGCAAGGGGGAGATGGACATGACAAGGGGGAGATGGACATATACAAGAGGAAGATGGGCATGATAAAGGAAGAGATGGACATGATAAAGGGGTGATGAATATGACAAAGGGGAGTTGGACATGGACAAGGGGGAGATGGACATGGACAAGGGGGAGATGGAAATGGCAGAGGGGAGATGGAAATGGCAAGGGGGAGAAGAACATGGGCAAGGGGGAGATGGAGATGGACATGACAAGGGGGACATAGACATGGGCAAGGGGGAGAAGGACATGGGCAAGGGGGAGATGGACATGGGCAAGGGGAAAATGGAAATGGCAAGGGGGAGATGGACATGGGCAAGGGGGAGATTGAAATGGCAAGGGGGAGATGGACATGACAAGGGGGAGATGGACATGACAAGGGGGAGATGGACATGACAAGGGGGACATGGAAATGACAAGGGGGACATGGACATGACAAGGGGGAGATGGACAAGGGGAGATGGACATGATAAAGGAGGGAGATGGACATGATAAAGGAGGGAGATGGACATGATAAAATGGAAGATGGGCATGATAAAGGGGGAGATGGACATGATAAAGGGGGGAGATGGACATGTTAAAGGGGGGATGGACTGGGAAGGGGGAGAATTTACATGGAAAGAAGAGAGGGGGAGAAACTGGACATGAGACAGGGAAAAAAGAGAGGAAGAGGATGAAATCCCATAGAGGAAGACCATGGAAAAGAGGGAAAGAATGTATACAGAAGGGGGGACAGAGTGTGAGTATTAATAATCAGTTAATAATAACAGTAATTACAAATCATATATTTAAAAACGTGTAAATGAAAAGGTTTTGTGAGATATATTGTGTCCCCATATATTTCTGAATATAACTGAATTACTGTGTCACCAAATGATGCATGTCTAAAACGTGTGTCACCAGTTTCTAAAAGTTTGTAAAGCTCTACTCTACAGTGTATTATAAGGCCATCAGGGGGGCGCAACAGACAACAAGACCGCAAACCGGTTATATTTAAATGTTGGCTGTCAAGGGAGAAGGGCACAGGTGAGGTTGTGACAAACATGTGGGCAGGAATACTGCCATCTACAATATAATTACTGTTATCAAGAGAAAGATTGCACAGATGAGTAAGTAGGAACACCTTTATCCTCTTTGAAATTAGTTTTTTAGTCTTATTTTTGGTTGTTTTTTTAAAACAAACAATATATTTAATAACTCATACTAGAGTTGTGCCAGTTCGCATAAAGAGAACACTACATGAAATAGCAGTTTACGATCAGACACCAGAGGATGCCAAAACTAGAGAGAACCAGAGTTATTATTAATGTTTTATTGTAGTAAGAGATAACAGTGCCACAGCAGGACTTCAAGTGTATGTGACATTTTTTAACAGTAGATCAACAACTTGATTGTTATTTCTGAAATATAAGAGAAAAAGAATAAACTGGATCTCCACATGCGACAATTACAGGTCACTAGCATCCCTAAGGCAGAAAAATGCAGTCATTTGAGAAGTTAAATGGCAATAATAAAATCAGAATGATGGATAGATAGATATATATATATATATAAATCACGAGTATAGCAGTCTGTAGTGATACCTTTTTTATTGGACTAACGTTACATTTAAAGTACAAGCTTTCGAGAGGATTCCTCCCTTCGTCAGGTATAGAAGCTTACTGATCAGAATAGTAGAATTAAACATTGGGACATTCATAGGGCACACAGTTGGGGGTGTTAGATGTTGTACATCGCCAAATGGCATGGTCAGAGGGGAAACATCTACACCCCCAACTGTGCGCCCTATGAATGTCTCAATGTTTAATTCTACTATTCTGATCAGTAAGCTTCTATACCTGACGAAGGGAGGAATCCTCTCGAAAGCTTGTACTTTAAATGTAACGTTAGTCCAATAAAAAAGGTATCACTACAGACTGCTATACTCGTGATTTTGGCTTCTGGACTAACACGGCCTACCTAATCTATCTATCTATCTATATATATATATAGTGCTTTTTATCTGGAAAAATAGATGGGGGTACTTTCACGCCCGGGGAAAAAACAGATTATTATGACTATTTTCATGTCCTCATAAACAATAGTTGTAGTTCACATATTTTTTTAATACGGTGTTCCTTTAAATGAACTACAACTATTGTTGTAACCCTATGGGGCATATCCACTAAGTGCCTCTGTTGCAAGAAAAATCTGTATTGCAGGGCAGTTAGCTGTTTTTTTTGGAGGGGGTTTTGCAACGATGGCACTGAGTGGATAATCCCATAGCATTTGTGAGCACCACAGCAATGAAACTCAGTTTTACTGAATATGTATGAACTCCACAGCAACAAAACTCACAGTAATGCGCAGTGTGTATGAGTTCCACAGCAATGAAACTCACAGTAATGTGCAGTGTGTATAAGCTCCACAGCAATGAAACTCACAGTTATGCACAGTGTGTATGAGCTCCACAGCAATAAAACTCACTACCACCTTACAGTGCCAGCTCCTCTGATCACACCGCTTGCCTGACAATCCGCAGCTCTGGCAGATAGGTGTAAACATGCTGCACCCCACCTCCCCATGCTGTTCAAAGTTTCAGTGGCTGCAGAGAGGTGGGAGCAACCCTCCCTTGTCACTTACTGGGGGAGGGGGATATCAGTCCCTACATACACTCCTGACAAACAGAAGCATTCAGGAGCAACATGAACTGCTGAGCACTTCTGATTCTCTGCCTGCCACTGCAGGAGGAGGGAGGAGCATCATGCTCTCTCCTGTTAGTTCTGGCTGGTGGTGAGGTGACGGTACTGAGTGGTGAGGTGCCAGTACTGGGTACCCCCGAGTACCCCCTGAAAAAAAGCCCTCTACAGTATATATATATTTTTTTTTTATTTCTCTTTGTATTTGTTCATGATAATGGAATTGTCCTAGAACAAAGAATGCAATGAAATTTGCCTACCCCTTGATGATATGTCAGATACTCCATATTTTCATATCAACACCTCAGTTGAAAAATAAATAAATAACTAAAACTCTATAGAAAATAAGAATTTTCCAGTGAACTGTTAAGAATGCAACCAAGAATTTCCATGTTTTCACTAGTAAAAAAAAATCTGGAAATTTTTCTCAAGATTGCCTTTATTTTGTATTTTAAAGGGACACTCTAGGCACTTTGGCTACTGAATGTAAATTGGGATTCATACTGAGCTTCCTAGCCCCTTTCCCTGCTCCAGGGGGCCTCTTGAAGAGCTGATTCAGCACCCGAGTGCTGGGGCTTATCTCCTGCCAGACCTGAGCAGACCTGAGCAGACCTGAGCTTCAGTGACCGAGACCAGCTACCTCCAAAGGGCTCCTCATTGATATTATTATTATTATTCTTTATTTATAAAGCACCAGCATATTCCGCAGCGCTGTACAATAAGCACAGTATAGACAGGGTTACAATACATTGAACAACATTTGACAAACAGTACAGGAGGAGATGAGGGCCCTATTCCCGTAGGAACTCACAATCTAGGAGGGTTGGGGTTGGAAACAGGAGGAGAGGACTGTAAGGTGAGAGTGATTGATGGTTGTGTCAGTGAGTTGGGTGGTAGGCTTCCCTAAATAGGAATGTTTTAAGGGAGCGTTTGAAGGAAGAGAAGTTAGGGGAAAGTCTGACAGTACGAGGGAGAGCGTTCCAGAGAGTGGGGGCGTGAGAAATCCTGCAGTCTATCATGGGAAGAGGTGATGCGGGGAGAAGCTAGGCGCAGGTCACTGTTTGACCTTAGGGAGCGGGCTCGGGTGTATTTGATGATTAGTGAGGACAGGTAGTGGGGAGCTGAGTTAGTGAGGGTTTTGTAAGTAAGGATAAGGATTTTGAACTTAATTCTGCAGTGGATGGGGATAGCTAATGGATAGACTGAACCTTTGCTAGATCAACCACATGGTGTGTAGCGGCTTGCAGGTCTCATGTCCAGAGGATTACAGTGGCAGTTCCACACTGGATTTCTTCTCAGTTTTAAAAAGTATCTAAAGGGTTAAAACTGGAGAGGGTTGTGGTAGAGGTCAAGAAATGTTAATGTGCGACCCCATTTTCTCCCTCCAGTTTTAACACTATAGTATCCCTGTACAGACACAACAATTCACCTGCTAAAGCCATGGCTTAATCCATGCAACTACAGTCAGGTCCAGAAATATTGGGACATCGACACAATTCTAACATCTTTGGCTCTATACACCACCACAATGGAGTTGGAATGAAACAAACACAATGTGCTTTAACTGGAGACTGTCAGCTTTAATTTGAGGGTATGTACATCCAACTCAGGTGAATGGTGTAGGACTTACAGCAGTTTGCAGATGTGCCTCCCACTTGTTAAGGGACCAATGGTAATGGGACAGAATAATAATCATAAATCAAACTTTCCCTTCTTAATACTTGGTTGCAAATCCTTTGCAGTCAATCACAGCCTTAAGTCTGGAACGCATAGACATCACCAGGGATTCATCCCTGGTGATGCTCTGCCAGGCCTCTACTGCAACTGTCTTCAGCTCCTGCTTGTTCTTGGGGCATTTTCCCTTCAGTTTTGTCTTCAGCAAGTGAAATGCATGCTCAATGGGATTCAGGTCAGGTGATTGACTTGGCCATTGCATAACATTTCACTTCTGTCCCTTCAAAAACTCTTTGGTTGCTTTTGCAGTATGCTTTGGGTCATTGTCCATCTGCACTGTGAAGCGCCGTCCAATGAGTTCTGCAGCATTTGGCTGAATGTGAGCAGATAATATTGCCCAAAACACTTCAGAATTCATCCTGCTGCTTTTGTCAGCAGTCACATCATCAATAAATACAAGAGAACCAGTTCCATTGGCAGCCATACATGCCCACGCCATGACACTACCACCACCATGCTTCACTGATGAGGTGGTATGCTTAGGTATGCTTCATGAGCAGTTCCTTTCCTTCTCCATACTTTTCTCTTCCCATCACTCTGGTACAAGTTGATCTTGGTCTCATCTGTTCATAGGATCTTGTTCCAGAACTGTGAAGGCTTTGTTAGGTGTTGTTTGGCAAACTCTAATCTGGCCTTCCTGTTTTTGAGGCTCACCAATGGTTTACATCTTGTGGTGAACCCTCTGTATTCACTCTGGTGAAGTCTTCTCTTGATTGTTGATTTTGACACACATACACCTACCTCCTGGAGAGTGTTCTTGATCTGGCCAACGGTGGTGAAGGGTGTTTTCTTCACCAGTGAAAGAATTCTTCGGTCATCCACCACAGTTGTTTTCCGTGGTCTCCCGGGTCTTTTGGTGATGCTGAGCTCACCGGTGCGTTCCTTCTTTTTGAGAATGTTCCAAAAAGTTGCTTTGGCCACACCTAATGTTCTTGCTATCTCTCTGATGGGTTTGTTTTGTTTCTTCAGCTTAATGATGGCTTGCTTCACTGATAGTGACAGCTCTTTGGATCTCATTTTGAGAGTTGACAGAAACAGATCCCAAATGCAAATAGCACACTTGAAATGAACTCTGGGCCTTTTATCTGCACATTGCAATTGGGGTAATGAGGGAATATCACACACCTGGCCATGGAACAGCTGAGAAGCCAATTGTCCCATTACCTTTGGTCCCTTAACAAGTGGGAGGCACATCTGCAAATTACTGTGAGTCCTACACCGTTCACCTGAGTTGGCTGTACATACCATCAAATTAAAGCTGACAGTCTGCAGTTAAAGCACATTGTGTTTGTTTCATTCTAACTCCATTGTGGTGGTGTATAGGGCCAAAAATGTTAGAATTGTGTTGATGTCCCAATATTTCTGGACCTGACTGGATATTTCTAAACATCATAAAGGGTGTAGTTGCTAAGACAAAACATTTTTTAGATACATAAACGAGAAAATAAAAGTAAAACAAGGTTTAGTTAGATTAAAAACAAAGGAAGGAAGGTATGTAGAAGAGGATAAAAGTCTCGCTGACTGCCTCAATGAATATTTTTGTTCAGTCTTTGCAGAAGAAAAGGAAGGAAAGAGACCTCAGTTAGGAGGAAACACTGAAGAGACATTTACATATGAGTTTACAGAGGAGGAGGTTCTACAGCAGCTGTCTAAAGTAAAGACAAATAAGTCAATGGGGCCTGATGGGATCCACCCTAAGTTATTGAAAGAGCTCAGTGGTGTAATAGCAAAACCGTTAACAGAATTATTTAACCAATCCTTGTTAACGGGAGTCGTCCCAGAAGACTGGAAATTAGCAAATGTTGTGCCCATTTACAAGAAGGGTAGTAGGGAGGAATTGGGAAACTATAGGCCAGTTAGTCTTATGTCAGTAGTGGGGAAATTAATGGAAACCATGTTAAAGGAAAGGATTGTTGAACATCTAAAAACACATAGATAACAGGATCAGAAACAACATGGGTTTACCTCAGGGAGATCATGCCAAACTAATCTTATTGACTTTTTTGATTGGGTAACAAAAATAATAGACAAAGGTGGTGCAGTAGACATTGCTTATTTCGATTTCAGTAAGGCTTTTGATACTGTTCCGCATAGAAGGCTTATCAATAAATTGCAATCTTTGAGCTTGGATTCCAATATTGTTGAATGGATTAGGCAGTGGCTGAATGACAGGCAACAGAGGGTTGTGGTAAATGGAGTTTATTCGGCGCAAGGTCTTGTTATCAGTGGGGTACCTCAGGGGTGGGTACTTGGACCCATTCTCTTTAATATTTTTATTAGTAATATTGCAGAAGGTATTAATGGTAAAGTATGTCTTTTTGCTGATGACACAAAGATTTGCAACAGGGTTGACGCTCCTGGAGGGATCAGCCAAATGACAAATGATTTAGGTAAACTAAAATAATGGTCGGAGCTGTGGCAATTGAGTTTTAATGTGGATAAGTGCAAGATAATGCACCTGGGGCGTAAAAACCCAAGGGCTGAATATAGAATATTTGATACAGTCCTAACCTCAACATCTGAGGAAAGGGATTTAGGGGTTATTATTGCAGAGGATCTAAGGGTAAGTAGTCAATGTAATAGAGCAGCAGGAAATGCTAGCAGAATGCTTGGTTGTGTAGGGAGAGGTATTAGCAGTAGGAAAAGGGAAGTGCTCATGCCACTGTAAAGAGCACTGGTGAGGCCTCACTTGGAGTAATGAAAAAGAGAGATGGTAAGCACCCAATGAATGTACCAACAACCGTATCCTAATGCCAATCCAGATGTGTAGAGGTTTCCCCCAAACCAAGTGCAACAGTCGAACAAATTTTATACGTATCTGGTAGCGCGATGACAATCGCTTCTCAGGACTAGGGTGTTTCTCATATAATACATCATCCACATGGGTTACATAAAAAAGAGCAAAGAAAATGTAATAGTGCAGATTGTATTGTTACAGTGTTTTTGGATACTATAGGATTATCCAACTCACAAGTACAGAGCCCTATCACTGGCTCTGAGTGGTTAGGTGCGTCTGGGTTGTTTTTCTTCTGTTGTCCCAAAGGTAGCCCACACCTTTATACAATTAATAGCTTCTCTTGTTCGTTGGATATAGAAGAGAAAAAAGAGAGAAAGGACTTCTTTGTGCAGATCAACCGATGATACAGGTATATCAGAATTAGTAGAAACGAGGTATCAACTCACGTTTGATGGAGCTTTTAGCCAAGCTCTGGGAAATCAGGCGTGTGGATTTGTCTATGTGTCAAATCCATAAAAACCCCAAAACGGTTTCCAGGACATGGAGGCCAAAAATAAAAAATAAAATAAAACAATTGTAAGGTAAAAAAGGCTTTAATAAACCATAAAATGATTAAAATATAAAAGTTCTGGATATACCAGGTGACCAGAACGCGATTCGCCACGTACTACGGCTTCATCAGCTGGTTTACAGCATGGAATACAGTGTGGGTATAAATAGTACCCTTACTTACATTGTAATTGCCCTCCCATGTCCAGAATTGTCCGTTGGCGTGCGCTCCACGCCTCTATCGCAAAGTTTACAATGCGCGCTGCCATTTTGCGCATGCGCGTTGGTATGCTGTGCTTTCCATGCGTTCCAATTGGAGTTTCCGGTATCTTTCGATCTTCTCTCAGTGTGTTCAGAAGATCTTCTGGATCTTCTGGAGACCGTTAGAGATGAGCTGTTCGGTTCGATCAGTTCGGAGTTCGAACCAAACTTTGGTCGTTCGAAAGTTCGCGAACTTCGAACTTTTTGGGTGTGTTCGGTTCGAGTTCGCAAAAAAACGAAATTTTGAAAAAAGTATAGAAAATGCTTAAAAAAATACTAACAAATCTAGAAATAAAGAGACTCTTTACTGCAGGATATTATAAGCAACGGTTTATTAGATATTGAATTAAAAACTAATGTGTATGTGCAAAGATTCTCAACTCTAAATGACCTGTGTTTTTCAAACGGCATAACAGGTGTTTTTAGTCTGGTCTAATCAATTTGATACATTGTAGACTATACTGAGGGGGTGGGGTGGAGTCTGCTTCTGATTGAGATGTGAGAAGTGTTAATTTCCCTCCTAAAACTTCTAATATGCTGTATTTCACCGCTGTGTGCTCAGCTAATTTTTACCGCTTTCGCTCATCATGTTTAAACGCGATTTTGAAGCCACATTTTGTTAAATGACCGACATGTTAGATATCGTTCTTTCCGGCAGACTCGGCATATTCATAATATATCATTTTTATATGTATACGTCCTGGCTGTATATTATGAAAACAATGCAATAAAAATGTAATTTTTAATCATCTGCAGTGTGTAAAGTGTTGTTTTTTTCACATTTTAGCACATGAGCGTTTGCGGTTATGTTTTCGATGGGGTGCGCTTGTACAAAAATTAGAAATGGGGACTTGTTACATTTTGTGGGGGGAATTACGTGATTTATAGCAAACGCACCCCATAGAAAAAAATCATTAGTGTATCATCGTTCACAATATAATTGCAATGTGAACAATATTGCTGCATTAATAAAAATAACACACAAAAAAATACATGTTTTTATTTTATTTTTTATTTTTTTTACTTTATACCTGGTCATGTTGGGTATCTTTCGAAAAGGCCATGCTCAGGCCTTTCGATTGACATACCTCCATGACCCACTAGATGCCTGGAGATATCGGGGTTCAAATGAACCCCCTATCTCCACCAGGGGATTGGCCTGGGCAATATATATATATACGCATGATGAAAATTTGCAAAGGATAAGGCACGCAAAGTGAAATTTTGATGTGTCTGAAATTGAAACTTACGTGACAACTCTTATTTTTTTTTTCGTTAATTTATATTTGTTCAATACAGTTAATCTTAATTTGTTTAATAGAGTTAATTTAAAATTGTTTAATACAGTTTATTTATATTTATTTTACCTTTACTATTGATGCTTTTCAAACTTTATTCTTAAGTAAAAAGAAATTTAGCAGTTTCATGTTGTGTTGTTTATTTTTTTGGGGGGGTGCAAGTAGCTGGTCTTGCCTAGGGTGCAAAATAGTCTAGCACCGGCCCTGACCGCATGGTCCACCCCTGCACTCTTCCACAATACCACAGAAGGGTTACTGTATGATGGCACTTGCTGGCCTGGCACCAAAGGCACAATATTTGGCTGCACTGTCACTGACGCCTGTATCAGGTTCATATCTTCAGAGGGGTGAGACTGTGTGACGGCACTGTTGCCGACGCTAAAGGCCCAATTTTAGGCTAGGGTCAAACGAACGCATTTTTCGCAGCGAACGTCAAAAAGTGCGTCCGAACGCATTGAGGTGTTTTTTCACGGAAAGCGCTTAATCGGTCATACGATGCGCATTTTTGTGCGTGATTTTTTACGGATCCAAACCAGGAAACTTTGGGTGTCTGGACGTTATGTTGGCCGGACATGAGCAGCGTCTGACGTCTCCTAGTCACGCACACACGCCGCTATGTGGACGCAGAGCACTCTGTACGTCAGTACTAGCGGTTAAGCGTTCTCGAAAAAATGAGTTCATGTTCCACTTGCGTTGCGCGGCCGGACTTTCGTGCGGCCGTACTTCGTATATTGGCTGTCATTGCGTGTCATTTGCTGCTAGTGCGGCCAAGATTAAGTGCGCCTAAACGCACGTTAAAAGTGCGCTAGTCTGACCCCAGCCTTAAAGCACCTATTGTTACTTTCATCCAAAGCCTGCATAAGTTTCACAATAATTTAGCCCAAAAAATCACTAAACTTTTTCTGCGTGTCCGAAAATGTCTCCTCTTTTCAAACAGACTGCCGCCCCAAGCAGTTGTTTATGGATAGATTAAAGTAAAAGTATTTACCGTCATTTGAAACGTAATTTTTTTGTTTTTAAGTGTTTCTATACCTCCTAGAAATCCACCACTTCACGGCAGGTTATGGGGACCTCCTAGGCACGATATTTGAAGGAATTTTTCGTTTTTATTTTTAACCCTTATTTCATGGAAAACTCACTGTCCCTTTAAAAACGTTTTTTTTAAAAGTTTTTGTCCTTGTTTCCTGTCTCCCAGGGCACTACCCGGACCCCCATACACCTTTTATGGCAAATATCTAGCATATATGCCCTCTTGGAGGGCACTCTAAAAACCGAATTTTCAGCCCCATTGACTGGTATTGAGTTCGAGTTCGGGTTCGGGTTCGGATTCGGATTCGAACATTTGGAAAGTTCGGGTTCGAATACGAACCGAACTCGGGCGGGTTCGGCTCATCCCTAGAGACCGTATCTCCAGAAGGATATAGACATCTTAGAGAGAGTTCAGAGAAGGGCTCCTAAAATGGTGTACGGCTTGAAGGAAAAAAGTTACCAGGAAAGGTTTAATGATCTTAACATGTATAGCTTGGAAAAAAGACGAGACAGAGGAGATATGATAGAAACATTTAAATACGTAAAGGGAATCCACAAGGTAGAGGAAGGGAGTATATTTAAAAGGAAACAAAATAGCAAAACAAGAGGACATAGTCTTAGATTAGAGGGGCAAAGGTTTAAAAGTAACATCAGGAAGCATTATTTTACTGAGAGGGTGGTGGATACATGGAACAGCCTTCCAGTAGAAGTGGTACAGGCCAAAACAGTGATTGAATTTAAGCAAGCATGGGATAGGCATAAGGCTATCCTAAACAAAAGATAAATCCAGGTAAAGTATCCATGTAATTGGGCAGACTAGATGAGCCGAAAGGTTCTTATCTGCCGACATTTTCTATGTTTCTATGTTTCGATATGTTTTTTATTGTGTGGATCATGATCATGATTCAATTTTAGAATTTTGCACTGAGCTTCAATAAAAGTTTTTTTGTTTATTATTTTGTCACTATTAGAATCTGCGAGCCAACTGACTTGTTCAGTGGATCAGCTGTAACCACTACAAGGGCTTAACACCCTTAGCTTTATGTGACTACCACCCTGCTTACATTTATCCATCTTCTATATCTTCCTTATCATGGTCGCTATGTTACCGCTATGTCCTTAGGGGATATTGATGAATGGCTCTGGTATGTTTAGTTAAGTCTGATTAAGTTAGCACCAACTTTGGAATAGAGCCCTTAGTTGGTTATTCAGATAACGTGTTATCAAAGTTGCAAACACCGTCAGAAATTGCAACTCTGAAGAATGACAGCATTTTACAACAGTTTAATTGTAGAGCTTTTTTATTCTAAATTCTGTGAAATGTCAGTGGATTTTTTTATGGAGTTGCAACACCAGCAATTTTCACCAGTGTTTGCAACTTCGGAAAACACTAGCTGAGCCTAAATAACCACCATAGTGGTGTAAACCCCATGAATGTTTACACAATCACTCAGTCAAAACCCATTTATCCTTCTTATTATTCTTTTCCAATTGATTTCAATACTTTTATTTGTTTTAACAGGAATGTGTTTTGATGGGAATTGATCTTATTATCTTCCCGGCTCACTTATCAATCTTATTTTTCTATAGTCTTTCCCCATGACATTCCTCTTTTCTCTTTTTCCTTCAATTAAACTTTAGAGACAAGATAGAATATATGTTTCAGAACTTGTACTTTTCCCAAGAGGCTGTTTCTCTGCTTCTTGTTGGTATTCTGAAACTCCACTCTACCGCAGACTAGCTCAAATCACTTCTTTGAGCTTATTCTCAAAGCCAACATCTTCCACCTTTACTTTGGAAAGCATAACTTTCCGTCGTTCTAAAGTCATAATTTCATAATTATGGATAATATCGCTAACCCCCTAATTTCACTATCTAAACATTATTTTCTAAAATATTCCATACATTTTCCAGTCAATAACTTCAAAGTCTTCCATGCCACCATTATTTTTGTAAGACTGTGGTTTTCTCTAAAATGCTATATATGCTAGATTTTAAGGGTAGATTCGAATCCTCTTACTTCTTTTGTACTTTTTGTAAGCTGTTGACTCATTGGTTCATATGTTACAAGTGTGACAAAGCTCAGAAAAAGATATATAATAAAATAAAACTGTTAAACCATACCTACAACTACTGCCAAACTGTAAAATATTATACTTGGAGTCTCAAACCTAACAACAGTACTAGTGTTCAAACCTGTACATACCATTACTAGAAAACAGCTTGTGTAAGTCAGTACTGGTTTATATCCAAGACATAATGAGTAGAAATATTTTAATCGTGTCTAAAAGAAAAAAAAAATGTGATGGAGGGAGAAAGGTGATAAATGATGATGTTTGAGTACCAGGAATGACAAGTGAGAATTGGAATAGGTAATGTTATTTTAGAGAGAGTAAAAAAAGACCTAAAGGTCTAACCACTACCCAGCATTGTTTTAGTCACTTTAATTTAGTCACATTAACATTAAAAAGGGAAATCCTTACCCTGACCTACAAAGCTCTCACTAACTCAGCTCCCCACTACCTGTCCTCACTAATCACCAAATACACCCCAGCCCACTTTCTAAGATCAAACAGTGACCTGCGCCTAGCTTCTCCCGCATCACCTATTCCCATAATAGACTGCAGGATTTCTCACGTGCAGCCCATATCCTCTGGAACGCTCTCCCTCGTACGGTCAGGCTTTCCCCGTAGTTTCCCTTCCTTCAAACGCTCCCTTAAGACATTTCTATTTAGGGAAGCCTACCACCCGACTCACTGATAGGGAACAGCCGAACAACCCCGTGTTCGGTTCGCATTCGAACTCGAACGATTTCAAAAGTTCGAGTTCGGACACGAACACAATCCGAACTCAATGCAAGTCAATGGGACCCAAACGTTCAATTTTTAGAGTGCCCTCCAAGTGGGCATATATGCTAGATATTTGCAATAAAAGGTGTATGGGGGTCTGGGTAGTGCCCTGGGGACAGGAAACAATGACAAAAAGTTTTAAAAAAAATGTTTTTAAAGGAACAGTGAGTTTTCCATGAAATAAAGGTTAAAAATAAAAATGAAAAATTCCTTCAAATATCGTGCCTAGGAGGTCCTCATAACCTGCCCGTGAAGTGGCAGATTTGTAGGATGTATACAAACTAGACATGTGCATTCATTTTAGTACTAAAACGATTTAGTCAGAATTTGGGATAATTTTGTTTTCGTATGACTCAAGAGAAACGAAACTGCTCAGTACAAAAAACGAAAGAAACTAAAATAAAATGCACTACATTTTAGTTTCAGTCCTTTTTGTGATATTACATTGATGAGTGAAGGAGACCATCAATGAAGAGTGCAACATCGCAACATCCGAAGATCTGCACCCTCCACATGCCAATGTAGGATGTTCTATACAGAGAGGGGCATTAATTAATGCAGGAGGATGTTCAATACATTATACAGAGAGGGGTATTAATTAATGCAGGAGGATGTTCTAAACATTATACAGAGAGGATCCTTTTTTCAGCCCTTTAAATCCAGTGGCTGTGAGCGCTGAGATCGGCTGCTTGATACATTATCTCTCAGTACAATGTATCAGGCTCAGTTGTTACAGTAACTGACTGTAACAGTGCTCAGAGTTTCAGTAAAACAAGGAAATAATATTGTTCTAACCTCTTATATCTAAAATATTATTTACTAGTTTTACTGAAACTCTGAGCACTGTGATGAGCAGCAGTCAGTTACTGTAACAGCTTTGCCTGACATGGGGCAGTATTACAATGTTGGTGCTAACTTAACCAGAGCTGTTGTAAACTGAAAACCTCCATAGGCTATAATGGCTCTGGGAAGTTTTACAACAGCTCTGGTTATGTTAGCACCAACTATGTAATATGGCCCACATTGTGCTGAGAGTGAGAGATAATGTAACAAGCAGCGATCTCAGCCCTCTGAGGAGCCACTACAATAGTAATTGTATCCATTGGATTTCGGATGAATGAAATTAGTTTTCATACTAAAGAACTGAAAACGAATTTCTTTAGCAACTAAATAAATTGCATTTTAGGACTAATCCATTAGTTCAAAACGAAATTTTGTGCTGTGCACATGTCTAATACAAACATTTAAAAACAAAACAATGACATTTCAAATGACGGTAAGGTTTTCCTTTACTCTATTCATAAACAACTGCTTGGGGCAGCAGCCTGTATGAAAAGAGGAGACGTTTAAAGACACGCAGAACAATTTAGTGATTTTTTTGGCTAAATTATGGTGAAACTTATGCAGGATTTGGATGAAAGTAACAATAGGTGCTTTAAAATTGGGCCTTTAGTGTCGGCAACAGTGTCGTCACACCGTAACCCCTCTATGGTATTGTGGAAGAGTGCAGGGTTGGACCCTGTGGTCAAATATTAAAATGATATGAATCTGGAACAGGCGTCAGTGCACCCAAATATTTTGCCTTTGGTGGCAGCAAGTGCCTTCACACCATAACCCCTGTGCGGTATTTTGGAACAGTGCAGGGGTGGACTCTGCACTCAAATATTAAAATGATTGGATTCTGGTACACGCGTCAGTGCACCCAAATATTGGGCCTTTGGTGCCAGCTAGTGCCTTCACACCGTAACCCCTCTGAGGTATTGTGGAAGAGTGCAGTGGTGGAGGTTTTGGGAATGCAGAAGAGATCCCTGATCTATTCAGTTACATCAGCATCAGGGGAGTGATAGCTGCTGATCCAGGACTTATTCATTTTTATAAATGTCAGCCGGTCTACAGAGTCGGTGGACAGATGCACTCTTTTGTCTGTGACAAAACCTCCAGCGGCACTGAACGTCCTTTCAGAAAGCACGCTGGATGAAGGGCAACCTAGTAGCTGCATAAAGAATTGACACAAAGCCAAAAAAAGCACCTCCTGGTGCAATAAATCACAAAAAAATGGCAGTATTTAGAGGCAGAAGCCAAATTCGCACTTACAAGCGGTTGAGCCTCTATTGGCTCCGTCACAATATGCACTGGGGATCATATAGGTGTTCCCCGGACCTTTTTCTGCAGCTCTATCGGATCCAGCCACCAGTCTCCGAGTGCAGTTTATGCCATAAACTGCACTCGGAGACTGGTGGCTGGATCCGATAGAGCTGCAGAAAAAGGTCCGGGGAACACCTATATGATCCCCAGTGCATATTGTGACGGAGCCAATAGAGGCTCAACCGCTTGTAAGTGCGAATTTGGCTTCTGCCTCTAAATACTGCCAATTTTTTGTGATTTATTGCACCAGGAGGTGCTTTTTTTGGCTTTGTGTCAATTCTTTCTGCAGCCTTCTCTTGCTGGTCGATCCTGGAGAAGTGAACTGAAGGGTCTATGGGCGCCTGTTATAAGTCCCTGTCTGCCCTATTCCTGAGAGCCGGTTGTGGGCTCCCCTAAATGTGAGTTTAACACTGATGCAAGTTGATCCCACATCTGGTGTCGTCGTACTGCGCAATTCTGGTTCTTTGTGCTTTTTCCTGCAGCATAATTCCATCTGTACCTTTAAAGAAGATCAGGATTTGGATCAGGATCAGGATCTGCTCCTGAAGATAAGGATTACTGTTTATGGACATATCAAGTATCTAACCTACTATCTTGTGGACTTTGGTTCTTTAGCGCTGTGTTGTATTTCTTGTTTAAATTGTCACTGGGTATTTAGAGAAACCCCCGCACACAGCATTCAGCGAGTGGGATAGATACTTAATTCCGGTGGGCGCTTCACCCCTTCTCTTCCTAGTAGCTGCATAGCTTATTGGCTAAGTTCTGGTCAGTGATCCAATCTCAACACCCAGTAAGCCAGTGGATCATCTGCTGGAAAGGTATCCAGGTCTGCCCTTGCCCCTAGGAAGTCCTGCACCATACGGTGAAGACGCTGGCAATGGGTGCCTACATTTGACGTCACTGGGCGTCATGGACTAAAAAAATTTAAAAAGGCATCAGTCAAGTGGCCCCGGCCTTCACCGCTCTTCCTCTGATCATCCGCAGCCTCAGAAGCACCTGTGTCATCACTTGGTAACCTACCAGTGCCTGGAAAGGTGTTACACAAGTGTCGCTTTAGAGCGTCCTCAAGTTGTTTCATCCTGTCCTCCCTCTGTGCAGGCAGGATGAGCTCTGCAACTTTACCCTTGTATCGTGGATCAAGAAGGCTTGCCAACCAGTAATGATCCCTCTCCTTGATAGCACAAATCCTGGGGTCCTTTAGCAGGCTTTGCAGGATAAGGGAGCCCATGCAGCATAGGTTGGAGGTGGTATTAGCTTCTGAGTCTTCCTGGTCAATGAGTATGACCACATCGTGCACTTCCTCGTCCTAGCCACGTGCTAGTCCTTGGGTTTCTGGGCACACAAAACACTCCCTTGAGGAATCCCCACCTTCGATGCCCCCACTAGTTAAATATTACTCATCCTCCTCCTGTCTGATCTGAGAACCCACAGAAATACTGTCTGCGTAAAGACTGGGGCCTTGAGACCTAGGGAAGGCCTCCTCTTCCTCCCGCTGCTCTGCTTCTAGTGCCACATCTATAATTCCCTGCAGAGTGCGCTCCAGCAGGAACACTAAAGGAATTGTGTCACTGAAGCATGCACTGTCCCTGCATGCATCCTTGATCATCAGCCACTACGGGGGGGAAACCAAGTTGACCTGAACCTGTCCTTGTGCCATACTCACACAGGTACTCATTGATGGCCCTCTGCTGCTTGTGCAGATGCTGAATCATTGCCAATGTCGAGTTTCACCTGGTGGGCATGTCACAGATCAGACGGTTTGTGGGAAGGTGGAATTTTTTGAATTTCTGCCAGGCGAACATTTGCTGGGAATGACCGTCTGAAGTGGCTGCAGACTATTCTGGCCTCGCTGAGAAGCTCTGCCAGCCCTGGGTACATGGTTAGGAAATGCTGTACCACTAGATTTAGGATGTGTGCTAGGCATGGTACATGCATCAATTTACCCAGGCATAGGGCGGAGAGAAGGTTACTGCCATTATCACAGATGACCATTCCCAGCTCAAGCTGGTGTGGTGTTAACCATCTCTGCGCCTGCCCCTGCAGAGCTGACAGAATTTCTGGCCCGGTGTGGCTCCTGTCCCCTAAACAAACCAGCTCAAGCACAGTATGGCATCTTTTTGCTTGAGCCATTGCGTAGCCCCTGCCACGTGTCGGTTTAACTGCCACTTCACCAGAGACACAGAAGGAGGAGGAGGAAGAGGTGGTGGAGCAGACAGACCTCATATAAGCAGCTTTCTGGAGGTGTGGTGGATGAACAAGCTCCAGCACAGAGCCCCATCTTGGATTCCTCCCATCTGCAAGCAGAGTTAACCAGTGTGCAGTGAAGGAAATGTAACGGCCCTGTCCATGCTTGCTGGACCACGTGTCTAAAGTCATGTGCACCTTGCTGCTGACTTTTTTTCCCAATGACTCCATACCATTGTCTTCCACGTGCTGGTATAGTGCTGGAATGGCCTTCCGTGAAAAGAACTGGCGTTTTGGAACCTGCCACTGTGGTACAGCACATTCGTTAAATTCACAGAAGGAAGCAGAGTCCACCAGCTAGCAACGGCAGATTACAATGCAGGCGCAAAAGATGGTGCCTGCAATGTTATCAAGCGTTAAAGTTAGGGATGCGCGCTACAGCGCTGAGCGCAGCCGCACGCATCCACTCAGTGGAATCCATAGGACTCCATTGAGTTCCTCTATGCCGGTCACGTGACCGGCCAGATCTCGTATCGCAAGATCCAGCCGGTCGGCGTAGTGATACGCAGGGAAAGACAGGGTGACTTTTTCCCCCTGTCTTTCCCTGCTCCTGTCAGCCGGAGGATGCGACCGGAGCCGCAGTCCTCGCCGCGGGACAGAGGGTAAGTATGTGGCGTGTTTTTTTAATTTTTATAGCTGTTATTAACGGTTTCTGCAGAAACGAAATCCGTTAACACCAGGTCCTACCTCTATTTAACTTTTCGTTAACTTTTCGTTAACCAGAGCCAAGTGTTAATCACCGCTGGGACATTGTAATCCAGCGATGATTAACGCTTTGCGCTCCCCATGTTAAGTATAGGGAGCGCAAAGTGCACTAACCTCGCGCAGAGGAGTGCAAGGTACCAAACGCAAACGGGTTTTTTAACACGTTTGCGTTTGGATTGTAATAGGCAGCTAATACCGCAGCTAATGGTAGTGCTCACGCAGGTGAGCGCTATCGTTAGCATTAGGTATGTAATAGGGGCCATAGTGGGGGTAGAGACAGATGAGGAGGAGGAGGACCTATGCAAAGTGTTGTGCCAACGGGATGCGTGGCAGGTGGTCATATGTCACCTCAAACACGTGGTACCCAAGTGTCTGATGTCTTTCCCACGCTTGATCCTCTTCCGACATAGCTTACAAATAGCAACACTGCAGTCTGCTGCACATGTCGTGAAGAACTCCCAGACAGCAGAGATCCTGGATGTGTGCTGCGAGACAACAACGCTCTGTACCTGAGCAGCTCTGACATCTGATGCCTTGGACTAGCTACGGTTGCTCATAGAGGACGTTCTGCCTCGTTTTTGTTGTGCCTCCTCCTCCCTTGACTCCTCTGTTCGATCAGGCACCCAGGTGGAGTCAGTGACCTCATCATCGTCATCACCCCCTATCTCCTCGTAACTGGAGCTAACCTCGCAATATGCTGCAGCTGCTGGGGGAACATGAGTGCCAGTTCTTTGTGTGTCACTGGCACCCGCTCCCTCTAGGCTGATTATACTCCCTTCCTCAACCTCCGAATTTGAATCAGAGCACTGTAGTTGCTGCGCATCCTCAAGCAGCATGTCACTGTCATTGTAGTCAAACAATTCAGCTGACTCCTCTGTGTATGATGGTGAGGCTACGGCAGGAGTAGCTGTGGACATGGAGGCTGAATTAGATGTTTTGGCAACTGAGGTGGACTGTAAACCACTACAAGCCTGGTTGGCAGAGGACTCGGAGGATGAGGATGGCTTGGTTAGCCAATTCTGCAAATCCTCTGTATGTTGCTGCTACTTAAGACGGCCAGCACCAGTTAGAAAGGACAAGCGTGGTCCTGCAGTAGGCTTGTGCACCGATTTTTTTTTCCGTTCGATTCGATTTTTCGGATTTTTAAACTTTTCGATTCGGCTCGTTTCGACCAATTTCTGTTTTGATTCGGTTCGGCTCGACTCGTTTTCCGTGTACACTTTTTTCGGACTTTCGACCATTTTTCGTATTTTCGTGTCACTTAGCTCGTTTTTTGTATCGACTTTTCGTATTTTCGGAAATTTTCATTTTTTCGGAACGTCTGTTCTCCTCGTTTCAAAGCAATAAATTTCGATTTGACACATTTCAAGTACATTCGAAAATTCCGAAAATATTTCGTTTCGGCTCGGAAAACTTTTTGGATCTGCCATTTTCGGATCTAAAAATTTTCGGAAAATCGGCCGCATCCGAAAACACGAATCGGGAAATTTCGTGAAAATTCCGAAATTCCGAAACCTGAAACGCACATCCCTATCCTGCAGAGGATGCACCACGTCCATGACGACCAGGGGCACAGCCTTCCGACACAGATGCTGCTTGCCCTCTTATCTGTGTCTGGGAGCGTCTGCCTGTCCTTTTTGGTCTTTCTGACATGGTGAGTGATATATAGATTAAAGCTATACAGAACTCTGATTCAACTCTGGTATAAATATTGGAGATATACAGAAGTCTGATTCAACTCTGGTATAAAGATTGGAGATATACAAAGGTCTGATTCAACTCTGGTATATAGATTAAAGATATTCAGAACTCTGATATAAGTCGGTGATTTTACTGATATTTTCCCTGCAAGGCTGACAATGTCCTCTACTCTCTCTCTCTGATTCACTTCCTCTCCTGCAGGCTGCAACACCCTGATAGCTGGCAACAGCCAAATTCAACTCTCAATAGATAAACAGATGAACTCTGATTAAACTGTGTTATTGTATGGTATCTAGAATTAGATATACAGATTTTTCAGAACAATGCTATAAGTTAGTGATACACACTGTCCCTGAAAGCCAGGCTGTGCCAAGACAGATTCAAATTTGCTGAACTCTGGTATAACTCACTGATACACACTGATAACAGGTAGGGATGAGCTGTTCGGTTCGATTCGAACTTTGGCCTTTCGCAAGTTTGCGAACTTCGAACTTTTTGGCGTGTTCTGTTCGAGTTCGATTTTTTTTTTAAAAAAAGTATAAAAAATGCTTAAAAAATACTAAAAATCTAGAAATAAAGAGACTCTTTACTGCAGAATATTATAAGCAACGGTTTATTAGATATTGAATTAACAAATAATGTCTACGTGCAAAGATTCTCACCTCTAAATGACCTGTGTTCTCAAACGGTGTAAACAACAGGTGTTAATTAGTGTTTGGAAATAACACGTGCATTTAATTAGTCTGGTCTGATGAATTTGATACATTGTGTGTAGACTGAGGGACTGAGGGTGTGGTGTCTCCTGATCTGAACATGTATCAACCAACACCTGTGCTTCTGAGAAGTGTTCATTTCTCTACTAAATCTTCCTCTGATATGCTGTTTAACCCCTTAACCCTGCATTTCACTGCTGTGTGCTCAGCTAATTTTTACCGCTTTCGCTCATCATATTTAAACGCGATTTGAAGCCACATTTTATTAAATGACCCAGACATATTACATATCGTTCTTTCCGGCAGACTCCGCAGATTCATAATATATCATTTTTATATGTATACATCATGTCCTGCCTGTATATTATGACAAAAAATGCAATAAAAATTTAATTTTTAATCATCTGCAGTGTGTAAAGTGTTTTTTTTCACATTTTAGCACATGAGTGTTTGCGGTTATGTTTTCTATGGGGTGCGCATGTACAGAAATTGGAAATGGGGACTTGTTACATTTTGTGGGGGGGAATTACGTGATTTATAGCAAATGCACCCTATAGAAAAAAATCATTAGTGCAGCATCATTGTTCACATTATAATTGAAATGTGAACAATATTGCTGCATTAATAAAAATAACACACAAAAAAAATACATGTTTTTGTTTTTTTTACTTTATACCTTGTCATGTTGGGTACCATGCTCCGACCTTTCAACTGACACCCTCCATGACCCCCTAGCTGCCATGGTTCTGGAGATATCGGGGTTCAAATGAACCCCCTATCTCCACCAGGGGATTCCGTGCAGCTAGGGGTTCCCCGGCTATCTGACGTCATCACGATATGCGTGAGGACGTCAGGCAGTGAGATTGGACCCGGGGTGGAGCCGCCATCCAAGATGGCGGCCCCCACCGGAACTAGGCTGCACTTTGGCGCCGCAAGACATCTCTATACACAGCCCAATCAGCATCTCTATACACAGCCTCACAGCATCTCTATACACAGCCCCATCAGCATCTATATACACAGCATCTCTATACACAACCCCATCAGCATCTCTATACACAAACAGCATCTCTATACACAACCCCATCAGCATCTTTATACACAAACAGCATCTCTATACACAACCCCATCAGCATCTCTATACACAAACAGCATCTCTGTACACAGCCCCATCAGCATCTCTATAAACAGCATCTCTATACACAACCCCATCAGCATCTCTATACACAGACAGCATCTCTATACACAACCCCATCAGCATTTCTATACACAAACAACATCTCTATACACGGCATCTCTATACACAACCCCATCAGCATCTCTAAACACAACCTCACAGCATCTCTATATACAACCTCACAGCATCTCTATACATAACCTCACAGCATCTCTATACACAGCATCTCTATACACAACCCCATCAGCATCTCTATACACAGCCTCACAGCATCTCTATACACAGCATCTCTATACACAGCCTCACAGCATCTCTATACACAGCCTCACAGCATCTATATACACAACCCCATCAGCATCTCTATACACAAACAGCATCTCTATACACAACCCCATCAGCATCTCTAAACACAACCTCACAGCATTTCTATACACAACCTCACAGCATCTCTATACACAACCTCACAGCATCTCTATACACAACCCCTTCAGCATCTCTATACACAGTCTCACAGCATCTATATACACACCCTCACAGCATCTCTATACACAGCCTCACAGCATCTCTATACACAGCCCCATCAGCATCTCTATACACAGCCTCACAGCATCTCTATACACAACCTCACAGCATCTCTATACACAGCCTCACAGCATCTCTAAACACAGCCTCACAGCATCTCTATACACAACCCCATCAGCATCTCTATACACAGCCTCACAGCATCTCTATACACAACCCCATCAGCATCTCTATACACAGCCTCACAGCATCTCTATACACAACCCCATCAGCATCTCTATACACAACCTCACAGCATCTCTATACACAACCTCACAGCATCTCTATACACAACCTCACAGCATCTCTGTGAACCCTCAAATGAACCCCCTATCTCCACTGGGGGACGTCATTTACGTCAGGAGGAGCTTGACTTCAGCATCTGAGGACGCTGAAGTCAGAACGCCGCGGGACACCGGACAGAGAGGTGAGTATCTCCGCCGGCGGTCCTGCAAAGCTGATGACATGTGGGACACGTCCTCCTCAGCATACAGCGAGAATAACTGAGGACGTGTCCCACACGTCGTCAGCAGTGAAGGGGTTAAAAACGTCCTTTTTTTTAACTTTTTGTCATTGTTTCCTGTCCACCAGGGCACTACCCGTACCCAGACATTGTTTTTAAATGTTTCTATACATCTTACAAATCCGCCACTTCATGGGCAGGTTATGGGGACCTCCTAGGCACGATATTTGAAGGAATTTTTTGATGTTATTTTTAACCCTTATTTCATGGAAAACTCACTGTCCCTTTAAAAACGTTTTTTTTTTACTTTTTGTCCTTGTTTCCTGTCCCCCAGGGCACTATCTGGACCCCCACCCTACACCTTTTATGGCAAATATCTAGCATATATGCCCTCTTGGAGGGCACTCTAAAAACCAAATTTTCAGCCCCATTGACTTGTATTGAGTTCGAGTACGGGTTCGGGTTCAGATCCGAACATTTGGAAAGTTCGGGTTCGGGTCCGAACCGAACTCGGGGGGTGTTCGGCTCATCCCTAATAATAATTAACTTCAGCGAACTTCTGTAAACTACGTTGGGTCAACTACAGTGAAACTATGATTGACTCACTATCTTGGGAACTCCCATGATAATTCCATGTAGTTGTCACCATTGCTTCCTATGTATCTTTTCCCAAAGTTGTTCAGTGTAGTTTTATAGTTGTGTTCTCCATCATTAACAGCGAAGTTGTCTAGCTGTTTTTATAGTTGATGTCTTCTGAAGAATAACAGTGGAATCCCTGTTCACTATTGCTTACTGTTGTTTGAAGTAACGTAACTTCATTGGACAGCCTGTAATTGCAACAATGGTGGTTTTTACCGTTACTTGCAGCAACGGTAAACATCACAAAGCAATTGGGCCTAGCGAATAACCCCTTTACATGATAAAATAAGGGCAGCTAATGTAAAATAGCATGGTAGAAGGGATCGGAAATAAAGGAAAGCAATGAGTGAGGTTGGATAGGATTGATAAATAAATGCAGTAGGGTAAAGCGTTTAATAGGATGTGGAGCAATGGGACAGGAAATAAGTTGCGTACAATCCATACATGGTATGACTGAACCATTTCAATGGTTATTATAAAATAATGCACATATCTGAGTCATCTCGGGGACGCAATAGTGGCCTAGCGCCCAGCTTGGCCCCCGAGTGCCCAGGTCTGGTGCTACTTACCATCCTTCACCCCCCCTTGTGGTCTTATGGCCGTTTGGGACACCGCCAAGGTAGGCACAATTTTTGCCTTTGCCAACTCCCCCCCCTTCCCTATCCTTATGCTAGGTGCTGTACGCAGTATATTTTTCTTCTGTAAAAGTTTCAGATTGCCTCTTTGATGACGCTTGCTTCCCCCTACCCCCTCCCCCATTTTATCTGTTATGATTACTCCTTCAGATGTTTTCGCAGTATATTTTTTTCCAATACTATTTTTCTGAAATGCTTTCTTCGGACAACATGTTTGCTCTGGTCCTGCACTGCTCTATATGAAGACATGCTATGGTCCTGCGAGATCATTTTTTGGCTGATTATCTAGCTGACTATCTGTGTTTGTTATTTCCTTTAAGCTGTGCCATTATAGATGAATTTGTGCGGCCCTGCAAGGCCCTCACTTGCTGCATAATTGTATGATGACTCTTTTACAAAATAAAAATTGTCAATTTATAAAATAATGCACCAATATTTAGGTTAGTTAGGACTTTGTAATCCTAACACTAATTAACACTTTCGCTCCCCATGTTACGCATAGGGAGCGCAAAACGCAGTAACCTCGCGCTGAAAGCGCAAGATCCGAATCGCTAACGGGTTTTTAATCCGTTAGCGTTTGGATTGTAATATGGTCGGCCCGCACAAGGGCAACCAGAGCTAATGTTAACACTCACACAGGTGAGCACTAACGTTAGCGTTATCAATGTAATATGGCCCGAAAAAGGGAAATAAGTGGGAAAAAAAGAAATATTTTATCTGGAATGCGCTGTTGCTACTTTGCTGCTGGTATCAGTCAGGGGTGTGGAAAAAAGCATTTTAGTAGTTTGTTTTTAAAATAACACCCACTGCCTCCGAAGAAAGGTTACTAGAATTAAGGTTATACAAAAATTCTTTGTTTAAATACATTTTTCATAATTTTTTTTAAAAATGGTGTGGAGTGCAAAGTAAAGGGAGTGTATGTGTACAGGGACATGCTGTAACAGACAAGCTGCAATGGAGGATTTAACTGGAATAGCTGGAGAGCCTTTATTGTGGCTCACTCTTGAGTAAAGGCTGCAATGGAATAGGCGTCCTATGGCCTTAGCTTTCTGCCATTGTGTCTGTTTCAATGTATAGTATATAGCAGGTGAGCAGGAGCGACAATAACAAGTGATATATTTTCACACTGAAAAGTAACGCAAATTGCACGGTGTAGTAAAAAGACATTTCATTTAAATAATAAAAAAAAATTAAGGCCAAGAAAAGAAATGGGAAGAACATTGCCATTTAAAGATGAGGCTCATGTGTCTGTGTAATATGTACGCAGCATTTGCCAAGCAGGCAGCATTATGTTTATTCCACATTTGTCGTTATTTCTTTAGTAATGCAACCTTTACTAGATGCTGCCATATATTTTTATTTTTTCCAAAAATAGACTACACAGTTAACCTACAGCCACGAGAGTAACTCTAATCCATCAATTTCTTCCTGGCGTTGAAAGCTTTTTCCATATGAAGGCTTTAAGGACACCTGTCTTATTTAACTATATTCTGTGTATTCCATGTGTAACCACTAAGGCATGTATATATAGCTTGCATGTTACAGGAAGGTGCTGATTGAATTCTATCATAAAGCCTGATGGGAATGTCTACAAATATGCAGGAAACACCAAGCTTTTGGAGGTTTTAAAATACAAAGTCACCAAGTCCCAGAACATAGTTGAATGTGGCAATATATACATATTGTCAACGTATATGTGTTTGGATCTGAGCCACAAGCGTCCCTCAGCCTGAATGCCAAAACTGATGTATATCTAGTTCCACAGTTAAGTTATTTTCCAAACGTGGAGATAGTATCTTTAAAGGCACAATGATAAATAGAGATCTTAATATTCAGCACGGTCTTACATGTGTTATGGGGTAGAAAGTGGCTTTTGATTTATAGCCATTCGTACGCAAGCTAATCCATTTCTCCGAAAGGAATTCTTTCTGATGCATAACTTAGTACACTAACATTGACTCATATTTCATGGCCACTCTTTGGACCTTCGTAAGCGCCACTAGAAAGTCATATCTCAGGCGAACGCCATGTGTTTCTTTAGAGCTGTGCTCTATCTACCAAGGGATTTACTGTCTGGAACATAGTCAAACATGGATGACCAGGCAGACTACAAATAAAGCTGGATTTTGCAATATTGACCTTCCATTCCTGCATGTAAATAAGTTCCTTTTAAAAAAATAAATATAATGATCCTATAATTAATTTTTTGGTACGTTGAAGATAGGTGAACACTACTTATAATTTCTCTTTTTTAACTTTTTCGTGATGAACTAATATGCATTAAACCAGAATGGCTTTACTCAACCTGGACATGCATTTTGTCTATGTTATATTGACATTTTTATATTTTTGATGTTGAACTATTTGTTATATAGATTGTTATTCTTATCAACTAAAAATCAATGGATAATTTAAAGGGGCATTCGGAGTATACATGTTTTAATCTTTTCGCTGCTGAGCCATTTCACATCTGTGTGCTGAGCTAATTTTTACCGGTATCGGGCTCTATTACAGTCCTAACGCTAGTGCTTACCTGCGTGAGCACTACCGTTAGCTGCGGTATCTACCGCATATTACAATCCAAACGCAAACGGGTTAAAAAAATCCGTTTCGTTTGGTACCTTGCGATCCTCTGCGCGAGGTCACTGCACTTTGTGCTCCCTATACTTAACATGGGGAGCGCAAAGTGTTAATCAGCGCTGGTATTACAAAGTCCCAGCGCTGATTAACGTCTGGCTCTGGTTAGCGAAAAAGTTAATCAGAGCCAGAACCTGGTGTTAACGGATTCTGCTTCTGCAGAATCCGTTACCACCAGGATAAAATATTTTTTTTAAAAAATCAGATACTTACCCTCTGTCCTGCGGCGAGGACCGCGGCTCCGTCCGCCTCCTCCGGCTGGCGGGTGCAGGGAAAGACTGGGGGGAAAAGTCCCCCCAGTCTCTCCCTGCGTATCCCTACGCCGACCGGCCGGATCTCGCGAGGTGAGATCCGACTGGTCATGTGACCGCCGGCGTCTGCTTCAATAGAGTCCTATGGACTCCATTGAGAGGATGCGCTCAGCTGCGCTTAGCGCTGCCGCGCGCATCACGGCACATAGCAGGTGCAAACAATGCAGCAGCATTTTTTGCGCCTGCATTGTAATCCCCCGTTAAAACAGGGGCGGTAGGGGGAAAACTGCGGGGAAAAATGCGATTTGAAGTCACACTTTATTATACGACCCAGACAAATTATATACAGGGCTATTCAGAGAGAGGTGAAAACCTTGAGAAATGCTAGGAGAATCAAAAGTCTAGACCAAACAGCCAATTTGTGAGCCAGAAAGTGAGATAAATGGGAGAATTTTTCTGGTTTGACTATTCTGACCTAGAATTTTCAATTCTCCAGTCATTCTCAAGGTTTTCACCTCTTTCAGAATAGCCCTGATATTGTTCTTTCCGGCAGATTCATGATATATCATTATTATATGTGTCATGTCCTGCTTGAATATTACAACAAAAAATGCAATAAAATTTGAAATTCAATCATCTACAGTGTGTAAAGTGTTTTTTTCACATTTTATCATGGGAGCCTTTGCGGTTATATTTTCTATGGGTGCACTTGTTAAAAAAATTAGAAATGAGGGCTCGTTCTGTTTTTTTTGGGGGGAAATTATGTGATTTTTAGCAAACGCCCAATAGAAAGAATCGTTAGTGCAGCATCATTCTTCACATTATAATTGAAATGAGAACAATATTGCTGCATTAATAAAACAAAAAAATATATATTTTTTTTAAAAACTTTTTTTATTTTTTCAATTTTATTTTTAATTTTTTCCCTTTAGGGTTAACATGGTCATGTTTGGTATCATTGGAAAGGCCATGCTCTTAACCCCTATTAACCACTATTTGCCACGGATCGAGAGATAGGGGGTTAATTGGCAGTAGGGGTTAACTCCCAAACTGACGTCATCGTGCTATGTGGGGTTAAAGGCAGCCACCACTTGGAAAGGCAGGCTGTGCCCTTCAAAGCGGTGCCTGTCTTTCGCTTCTGGCCTGTACGGATGGGGAGGGAGAGAGGTCCAAAGGACCTCCCCATCTCCTTTAGGCACCTTCCCTGCACTGGCGGGGGGGGGGGATGCCTGGAATAGACATCATTGCGTGCCCGCCTGGGTCCCGGAGGCTGAGCTGACATCCAAGATGTCAGTCCGCACCAGGGGGCCACAGCGATCGGCCGGAATCCCAACCGATCGCGGCTGCAAAGGGAGGATGCATCCTCCGCAGCGAAGTGCCGATGCGGCAGGACGCGCTGAGCGCGTCCTCCGCATCAAAGTGGTTAAAGTAAATCATACTGGCAAAATTTAAGAAGAACCGTGACACAGTTAAGATAATCAAGTACAATTATGTAGATATCTGAACTATCTTTATTAAGCACTTCAGGAGTCAGTAGTTTTTCTGGAAAATCACTTTTCATTAATTATACAATTACAAATAATTGAGAATATTCACAATGTATTTCTTTACTGTAGATGCCCTCTTTGAAAGGCAGGCATCGTCGCCTGCAGGAAAAAAAGTGCTGCTGCATCTGTGAATCATCTGGGGATCTGATTTTTTTAACATAAACACTCAGAAACCCAGCTGTTTAAAATGTCTTAGCACCTCTGCTGCTAATACTTTGGAGGCACATTCTAGAGTCAATTTGCAAGTTAATTTCATTTGCAATAAACAAAACTCTGGTGCCTTGCTCCAGAATTACACCAAAATGAGTATACTTGATATTGGGGCACCAGCAAGTGCTTTTAACCGCTTAACGACGGGTTGGCCTTACCTGTTGGGGGTGGCTTAACGCTGGCGAGGCATGCAAGTACGTGTCGCCGACAGGTGCCGTTGCGAGCTGTCACAGCAGACGTCGTTGGCTGCATGGGGGCGTTCAGGTTGACCTCATGCAGCCAATGACACGTGGCACGTGGAGGCTGCGGAGAGGGGACGACGTGGCCCATTGAAGACAGCAGGGCATACCTGTACGCCCTGCGTCTTCAAAGTCTTCCCACCGCCTGGACGGCATAGTATGCCTGGGGGCGGCAAGGAGTTAAGATTGACTATACTCAATCTCAGTAGTGAAAGCGTTAAGTATATTCATTCATTTGGTTGCTCATTTAGCAGCTCCTTATCACCATTGTTCCTTTATACTGGAATAAGACAATATTCAGAGTTAAGACAATATTAGGGGTTCACACCCGCCTGCCTCATAGACAGAGAATACGGTTATTAGTAAACATGACTAACGTTTTCTTTAGAAATTATAAGTAATAATGCCGCGGATACATACGGACCACTACTGGTTTTCTCATCATTTCTACTGTTGCATACTTGGCGTTGTTCACCATTTTCTCAGTCGAGGGCCTGTCTGTAACACAATATGTGGATAAGTAACACTACACCGTTAATTAGCATTGATTCCCTCATTCCAAACATGCTCTGTGTGCACGGTATTAAAAGGCTTGAAATCTTACTTGTTTGCTAATCATTTCTTAGCATTATGTTAAAATCCTTTGAGAGAGCATTTTAAAATCTCAGCATCTCACACAGATAATTGATTTTATTGAGAAAACCAAGGGTACGAAACCAAAAGTGTAAACGATATTAAGTGGAAAAACGAGCACCCAATCTGAAGGCCCTGTGTGGTGTGCCAGATACTGCAGCGTCTGTTATGTGCTCGATGCGGTATACATACAGCATCCATAATAATTAAGGGAATGTGTGGGGCAATGGTATATTCAAATTAAATAAACTATATGTTCCTTGTTTAAACTGTACGCAGATTCTTCATGTGCCTGAAGTTATTATGGTTTTGCTGCAATCGATCTCATCTACCATACTCGCAAATACTACTATAGTATCATATACTGTATGTCCTCAAATCATTGTCAGATAAGCAAGTATCCTCAGCAGTAGGGATGAGCCGAACACCCCCGTGTTCGGTTCGCATTCGAACTCGATCAATTTCAAAAGTTCGAGTTCGAACTCGAACTGAACTCAATGCAAGTCAATGGGACTCAAAAGTTTGATTTTTAGAGTGCCCTCCAAGAGGGCATATATGCAAGATATTTGCCATAAAAGGTGTATGGGGGTCCGGGTAGTGCCCTGGGGGACAGGAAACAAGGGCAAAACGTTTAAAAAAAGATGTTTTTAAAGGAACAGTGAGTTTTCCATAAAATAAGGGTTAAAAATAAAAACGAAAAATTCCTTCAAATATCGTGCCTTGGAGGTCCCCATAACCTGCCCGTGAAGTGGCAGATTTGTAGGATGTATAGAAACATCGCCATCAGAGACCCACACACGACACCTAGCCACCCTTAAGGGGTTAAAATGCACAGGGACTGGCTATTATCCTGTTAGATAAGGGAATGCATTATATGTATTAAAGCAAGGTATATATGACAATGGATAGTCAGAGACTCTAGGGACTCAGCTTGTACGCTTTATGATAGACATTTCTAACACGATAATAGTTGTATGCTCACATAGGCCCTTCGGGAGAGTTACATGACATACAAATACTGGAATATTATGTTTAAATCTAAGGAGTGTGATAAAGATTTTATTAAGCCCTTGATGACAAATGACGTAACATCTACATCATTAATGATTGGCTTTACAGAGCCCTGGTCCTTAAGGGGTTAAACAGCATATCAGAGGATCATATAGTAGAAATGAACACTTCTTAGAATTCAGAACAAGCACAGTGTTTGTTCATACATGTGCAGGCCACACCCGATCTGCAGGCAATGTATCAAATATGTATCAAATTCATGAGACCAGACTAATTAGAAACACATGTTATTTCCAAACACTAATTAAACACCTGTTGTTTACGCCGTTTGAGAGCACAGGTCATTTAGAGGTGAGAATCTTTGCACCTAGACATTAGGTAGTTTTTTAATTCAATATCTAATAAACCATTGCTTATAATATTCTGCAGTAAAGAGTCTCTTTATTTCTAGATTTTTTAGTATTCTTTAAGCATTTTTAATACTTTTTTTGAAAAAAAAATTTTTTAGAACTCGAACCGAACACGCCAAAAAGTTCGAAGTTCGCGAACTTTCGAACTGCCAATGTTCGAGTCGAACTCCGAACTGATCGAAGCGAACAGCTCATCCCTACTCAGCATGTACAGAAGGAAAGGATAACATAACCCATATACCCATATATACTAAGACCTCAGTCTTTAATACCATTTGCAATCTATTATTATTATTAACCATTCTCTATTAATTATCATGTTAGTATAAAGTGCAGTAAGTTGAGCGTTCTTTAAAATCCAAAGGATTGGCATTTACAGATTGTCTAATGTCCAGAATGCAGAGACTACTTTTAAAAGTCATCTCTATTGTACTTAATATGGCTTTGCCTTCTTTATCATCTTATGAATGGCTATACAGTATCTCACAGAAGTGAGTACACCCCTCACATTTTTTGTAAATATTTTATTATATCTTTTCATGTGACAACATTGACCTAAACCCTGTTGAGCATTGGTGGGGCATCCTCAAACGGAAGGTGGAGCGCAAGGTCTCTAACATCCACCAGCTCCATGATGTCATCATGGAGGAGTGGAAGAGGACTCCAGTGGAAACCTGTGAAGCTCTGGTGAACTCCATGCCCAAGAGGGTTAAGACAGTGCTGGAAAATAATGGTGGGCACACAAAATATTGACACTTTGAGCCTAATTTGGACATTTTCATTTGGGGGTGTAGTCACTTTTGTTGCCGGCAGTTTAGACATTAATGGCTTTGTGTTGAGTTATTGACAGCATATTTACACTGTTATACAAGCTGTGCACTCACTACTTTACATTGTAGCAAAGTGTCATTTCTTCAGTGTTGTCACATGAAAATATATAATAAAATATTTACAAAAATGTGAGGGGTGTACTCACGTCTATGAGATACCATATGTTATCTTGTATTCTCAATAAAATTTGTCAAATTAAAAGTCATCACAGCATGTTCATACCTCATAAACTACCAACTGTGAAACGCAAAGGTCTATAGTGAAAATAAGGGCTAGACCTTTAATGATGCTTTTTACGAGCATAAAGGTTGATTTTATATGTGCATGTTTTAATTTAGTATTATTACTTTAATGAGTATGTGAATTTGGATTAAAAGATGAACAGGAAAAAGACACAAGGTCATCCATTTAGACTGGATGAAAGGAAATTCAGCCTAAAGCATATGAAAGGTTATTTTAGAGTGAGAACAATCAAGCTGTGGAATTCTCTGCCTGTTGAGGTGGTTGAGTCAGCCTGTTGAGCTGTTGAATCAGTACAGACCTTTAGACAATGACTGGATGACTTCCTGCAAAAACATAATAAGGGTTAAAATATTTAATATGTGGGTAAAAGCTTCTTGATCCAAGGAAAAATCTGACGCCATTCGGGTCAAGAAGAATTTTTCCCCAGTATGTTGCATATTGGCGAGCACTTCAGACTGGGTTTTTTTTGCCTTCTTTTGGATCAACAGCAGTAGGTGATGTGTGAAATGCTGAACATTATGGACGCATTTCTTTTTTCGGCCTATGTAACTATGTCTTACCCACATTTTTACCAGCAATGTTGCAGTTTCCCTGTATCCTATAACAATTCATGAGCTGAGTTTATTGAGTAGCGCTATCAGGACATTGCTTATTCTTTATAACAGTGGGGTTTAAAGAGAGTGGAAGTAAAAGAGTATCACTTAATGTTTGTGTAAGTGCTTGTTTTGCAGCAGAATTGATGATTTCAATACATGATGTGAATATGTATGACTTCGCTCATATCTAGATCTTATATACAGTATATCTCTATGGACCTTTTGTATTGTCATAATCCGCTGAAAAGATTTAATGACGCATGATGTTCATCTGTCTCGCCCAAATTTCAGCACTCCAACATGTATCTATTACCTCATATTTAAAACAATCTTAGTAATAACATTAATTGTAATTGTTATTGTAATCTGTGTGACAGAAATGAAACTGAGAAGCTAATAAACTTGATGAGCCTGTTTTGTTAATGATGATTTGTTAATGATGCAGTAGCAGAAAGTAGCATGTAAGAATGAGTGTAGAACCCACATCACAGACAACAAAGTCATATATATATATGTACTCTTTACTTTACAGGTGACGTTCCAACAAACCATGACTAGATCCTTTCTTAAGAAGGAATTCACTATCAAAGATGGCAAGCAGAAGGAACCAGTAAAGCATTTCATAGCTCATAATTTGCTGCTCTTCTCTGATTGGCAAAATTGGTTACATATCACACAAATACGTCAAACCAATCAGAGAAGAATGACAGATGTCCTTTCACCTCTTCTCTGATTGGTTGTAATGGAGGGTGGCCATATGAAATCGATTGGCCAGTCAGAGAACATTATTCTCTGATTGGCTAAATTGACTTATTTGTTTATTTATTTATTTGCAAAGTATTTTACCAAGAAGGATACATTGAGATTTCTCTCATTTTCAAGTATGTCACTTGGTCATGTACTTCAGCCAATGAAAGAAGCTCTATCTCCGGAGCTCTCTTATTGCCTGAATCCATTTTTTTATAAGGAATGCTATTTGATAGCCACTACATATCGGCAGGGTCGCATTTTGCAACCCTCGGTCCCCTAGTGAATCCCATCTTATTTTATTTGTTCTACCTATTTTACCTGTTTGATCTATTCTACCTATCTTATAAAATGTATCTATTTTATTTTTGTATATTACATATTCTTTCAATTTTAACCATTTTTTATATTTTATCTAGTCTATCTATCAAGGACTACTGGGTTCTAAACTACTGTACCTTGGTCTATCTGACTCTTATAAGTCTGGCTGACATTATAACCATTCAAATGCAAGCTTTTAAAATTATGTTAAAGTTTCAGACAAGGAATTGCCAAGCAAAAATCAAAGTTTGTACACAAAGCTTAATTTTCTAGTTTGAAATAAACTCCAACTCCAAAAAAAAATAATCTACTGAAAATAACAGCACATGGCTCTGTGGCATGAAAACACCCAGAAAATAATCGGAGTTATTCCACGAGATGAGAATTATATAGATATGACAAGGAAATTGCAAATTTTAGTCTGCATTACTGAATAGCCCGAGTATTCATCGGTTTGTATGTCACCATGTGGATTGTTGCCCAGATACTTACTTCATTTGAGAGAGTTCCTTGTGTGCGAATGCGATTTAATTATTATAGACTAGAGTTTATGCCTCTACCAAACCAAAAACAGCCCTGGAGGCCCCATTCTCTGTAAATTCAATTAATTTTTGTATTAGGTTTTTTTTCTACAGTTTTTTCTCCCGTGTTAATCCTCTGCAGGTCCGGGAAGGGGGAATGGAGAATGACTTTGGGGCTCTTCCAGACTCAGTCTAGGTCCTAATGTTAGGCATCAAGTGGTTGAGTGACCTCCTGGCAATATGCTGACCTCTGCATCAGGGTATCTCTATGTGGGGTCTGCTTTTGTGATCTTGTGAGTGAGAGAAAGAGTAGGAAGTAACCTGTATATTTTTCTGCATCAGTTAAGGGAGCTCATAGCTGCTTGGTAAGTGTACAGGGGGGGTTACAGATCTTTGAATCCGCCTCTCTATATTTTAACCCCAATACCCAGTTAAAGTGATTAGGCCAATCCATTACCTTCTGGAGTCATCTCTAGGGTCTGCAGAAAAGCGCCAGCCAAATGGCTTCCCCGAGGCATTAATTACTGCCTGTTTTGTGGAGCTGGAGGAGGGTTTTTTAATTAGAAAACACAATTCTTCAATGTGAAGGGGGGATTGGGTTGGATTGTAAACTCTGTCAGCCCCAAATTATGAGTAATAGAAAGGATTACAGCAATGTGTAACTGTTCAATTGTCCTCAGTATACCATCAGTCACACGCCCCCCCCCCACTCCAAACGGGTGCCGGACAAAATCCCTACAGCCAGGTTCCTTAATGCCAACATCCCGACAGCCAACTTCCAGACAGAACAAGTGCCGGACATACCAAGTTCCCTACACGGCCAATTTCCAGACTTCCATAATCCCAGTGACTAACCCTAATACTAACACCCTAACCCATAGGGAGTTAGGGGTAGGGTTAGGTTTAGGGGGGTTAAGGGTAGGGCTAGGTTTAGGGGGGTTAGGGTTAGGGCTAGGTTTAGGGGTTAGGGAGTAGGGTTAGGGTTAGCCGCTGGGATTTTGGATGTCTGGAAGTTGGCCGTCAGGGAGTTGTCTGTGTAGGGAAGTTGGCCTTGTAGGGAAGTTGGCCGTCAGGGAGTTGTCTGTGTAGGGAAGTTGGCCGTCAGGGTGTTGTCTGTGTAGGGAAGTTGGCTGTCAGGGAGTTGTCTGTGTAGGGAAGTTGGCCGTCAGGATTTTGGCATTAGGGAAACTGGTTGTAGGGATTTCGACCCAAACCCACTCCAAACAGATCCAGAGTGGGTTACAGTGACATTGACAACCTACTTTGCCTCACTGCCCTTTCCATATCTACACCTTTGCCTCCCTGCACCACAAATAGCAGTGTTAGTTGAAATTTGGGACCAAATTATTCTGTCTGTTGCTTCAGCATTCTTTGAGGTAGAATTGTAAGCAGCTCCTCATTTGAAGAGTCTGCTTTTGTAGTTTCTATAAATGTATACTTTAAAAACCTGGGTGCTTTCTGAATAACTCCTTTGGTTTTTTTGTACAAACTAAATAACAGCACTAGTGATATTCATACAAACCAATTCTTCTTTTTTTTTAATTTTCGGAAAAATCGGTTCATATGAAGTAAATTATTTGGCCGTGCACAAGTGTAGTCGTTATCCTCTGTCTACTTCCACATTACCAGGGACCACTGTAGATGCAAATTATTTTGGTTCAATTTCCACAAATATTTACCTGGAGACTTAAAATTACTTCTCGTAAGTGGCAAGTGGAAGTATCACCGCTTAGAATGTTAACAAGATTGTTGAATCTTATTTGTAGAGAATCCTGTAGGTAGGGGCTAAGGAGCTTAAGTGCAGTTTTAAATGAACTGAAAGACTGACAAGGGCATCATTGGGGGGCAGAGTCTACTTTAGCATAACCGTGACAGGTTTTGAACACCTATGGCATATTTAGGAGAACATGAGTTGCGTAGGAATGAGAATAAGGAGCATTGCCATGAATGATTTTTTGCACTTAGGGTATGGTCTTGTGGTAGAGTGGGCATGGATGTTGTAAGACATGATGGTATTGGTGGTGGGAATAGTTTCAAATTTGCTGGTAGCCTTTTCCAGCTAGAGCATGTAATGGGAAAAAATGAAAAGCGCTGTATAATTAGGGAAAATATCTAAGAAGCAAATGGAAAAAATATTGAAGTTGTGTTTTTGATAGTTTACTGATCAACATATACAAAAGTACATTCGTAAATATATGCTGACATATATATATATCTTGAAATGCTACACAAGACCTTATGTACACTTTAAACATATATTTCTTAATATTATCCATCTGCTGTAAGGTTAAGCATGCAATAGTAGTGAAAGCAGCTAAATACAAGCCATGTGTGTATTTGTGGAGCTCCATTCAGCTGTTTGTGACAATGTATCTCACATCGAGTAGCACGTCTATAATAGAAATATTTGGCCATGGCTACAGTCAGAGAGATGTCTGCTGGGATAAAGAAGCGGGTTAATTCTCTCAAGCTCCATCTGTGGATATGATAAAGTGCGTCCATTATGGTAGACTACCAAGTTAAATTAATTAAGCTTTTCCATTATAGTGCAGACTTCTGAAGAGGATAGCAATTTCCTCCTTAAATGCCATTATCGCTAGCTCTATTTTGCAGATGATGCAATTGAGGTGAGCTTAATGTAAAGTTAACAATTCAAATAACACTCCCCTCCATGTATGTATGCTTGAAAAGTGCATGTAAAGCTGAATTATCCTCCTAGATTCCTACATAAACAAGTCTAGGAATGTTTCTTTCTTATTTTTTTCCCCTTAGCTTTAAATAAAACAGGGGCTGTTTGGACACTCTTCTTTGGTGCAAGTGTGGATCAATATACTAACTCCATGTTTTGATGTTCTCAGTAATGTTAAGATATCCCCTTACCTGTTCTTGCCAGTCAAGAGATAGTCCACACCGTGCATGCTTCAATGAACTGTCTTTATAACGGCTTAGGATTTCTAACATTTTGCAATTCTTTTTATATACTAATAATAATAAATACTCAGAGTAAATAATGAATACACAAATTATAAAGAATGAAATACTGTGTTTCAGTATCTGAAAAAAAATTAGTATACCTCCAAACCTTAAAACAGTACAAACCACTGTAAATGTACGTATCGTACGTACATATAGGTCAAATACCATCAAAGATAACATGACAATCACTTTCCAGTGTAACTGATCCAAAAAATTGTTATTTGAAAGTAGGCGATGTAGCGACACACCCTATGTGGGGAAAAAAGGGGAGAGAATAAACTCAAACATATTCTACCAAATATCCAAACCCCAGAATAATACTCACACATTTTAGAGCATTTAAATAAAGTAGCACCGATCTTAAACAAATATGTGATCTATTTTAATTTGGATAAGTTGTCATAAATACATGAGAATATCCTCTCGAGGTGTATAGAAATAAAAATAAACTCAAACGATATTATTGTCAAAGTAGCATAAAATACCACTATGTAGTACAGTGTTTCCCAAACCTGTCCTCGTGATCCTCTGCCTCGCCAGGTTTGCCAGATAGCTGAAGCACATCACAGGTGATATGATTTGCTGCTCAGTGATTGCAGCATTCTGTCTCCTTTTCCCTAAAAGTGATCTGCAAAATCTGGCCTGGTTGAGGGTCCCGAGGACAGGTTTGGGAAACACTGATGTAGTATAAGAATATTACTCACATATTAAAGAGCCAAAAAAATTATATAAGCTCATATAGATCATACATGGGTAAAGCACAGGACATACACAGGGTCACCAAATCTCCACTCACAGGAAAGGGTAAGAAAATTACAATCTATTGTAGATAAAAAAACTTACATGATTATTCAAAGAGATCCGAAAAGTCACCGCATGTTCGGTGACTTTTCGTTCCCCGCACTTTGGGGCGATTCCTAGTTCACCGACCCTGCGGTGTATTCAGCAAGCACCGCAGGGTCCCCATAGTGCAGGGAACACTCGCCGCAAACCCACAGAACACTCACTGAACACTCACCGAATACTCACCGAACACTCACGAAAACCCGCAAAAACCAAGCCGAACACACCACAAAAATCTGAGCAGCCGGCGATCACAGCGCAGAGCCGACACGCAGACGAACGTGGTGGGAAAAAAAAAACAGTTTGCTTGAAATTTTGAAATTTGAAACGCTGTTTGCAAAAAACTGCTGAATGGAAATGTCTGAAATTTACATATAAGGTCCAATGAATGATAATTAAAAGGGCTGTTACAGAAAAATGAAACGATCTAATAAAAATAAAAAAAAATAAAAAAATGGAAAAAAAATTTCACAACAAAATCCACAAAAATGCTTAAAAGATCCTAAAAAAATCTATAAAGAGACTTTTTACTGCAGAATAAAATAATAAATGGTTTATTAGATATTGGATTAAAACGGGAATATTTTTAACATTGAAGCCTTGGGGATTCGCCTGAATAAATCTGTCGAATGAAACCACCGAACAGCAGGGCAATTTGGCAACTTTTCACTGCTGTTTTGTCTTCTCTGAATAGACAAAGCATTGCTTCTCTATGGGGATTTCACTGCCCTCGAACAGGTAATGAACAGGCACCGTATGTGCAGGCAATTCGCCAACATTTGGCGAACTGCCTCTTAGAATAGCCGAATGGCCAGGAAAGGTAACCGAATGCTGAATTTCAGTGTCCGATCTTTGGGGGCCAGATCAGCTCTATTTGAATAACCCTGTTAGAAAAGGATACAAACAATCAACACATTTTTCTATAACCAAGCTTATACAGAAATACAGTCAATTAATACACTCTTTACCCTAAATTAACTTTCAACAGAGGCTAGAAGCTGCCTGTGACAAATGGAATGATAAGAGGATACCGTGAATATTCTGAATGGAATGTTTTCAAATTAATTCTTCACACATACTTTCTAGTAGCTCATTAAAAGTACAATACTATGAGTAAACCATACGCATTTACAGTTGGTATTGCCAGTGACTGCCAAACAGAATTTTTTTACATCAACCTTTGTATTTAGAGCCAAATACAAACTTTTTAAAACAATCACAAATATATAAATTTTTACTGCGATTTTCGTGAACTTATTGCTTCCTTACTACTAATGCGTAAGATTACATCAATAAATATAAACGAATGGCTTTCAGTTTATGATTTCATTGCACAAGCGCATTATTTAAAATTAATTCCATCCAGAACATCTTATTTTTTTTTCCCGTACAGTCTAAAATTACATTTTTTGGAGGAGTTTATATTCTAATGGTAATACTTGTGTCAAAGTGAAAGGCTAATGTAAACCTGGAATAAGTTCCAGGTGACTCCTGGAAAGACAAGGTTATCAAAACTCTTAGTGAGCGATTGTAATCTTACATGTGGTCTCAAAGTATGACAGCTAAAGAAAATACCGGAGGCTTGCTCCACTGTAGTTATGTTGGCTTGAATGACAAGCTCATTATGAGAACCTTTATAACCTGTTCCCCTGAAATCAACATGGACTACAATCTCCAAAATGCTAAGTGAGCTTTGTGTATCCAGGGGGGGAACTGCTATATACAGGTCACTTTAAATGAGGCAGCTGGGTGGGAGAAGGTTAAAGTGCCCTAGGAATAGAGGAAAATAGGAGAGTCCACTTTTGCTGTGAAGCCAGTAAAGTAATTCAAGTTTTTTGCTCATGTTGAGTGTAACATAGTCCCCACCAAAATTGGGGTACTTTGAAGTAGTGGTGGGTTTAGCAGGATATATGGTGGAATAAAATCCCTATATTTTTCTCTTTATCCTTGCAATATAGCCCAACATATATATTTTCCAGTCAGATATACTTAACTCTGGTAAATGTATCCACTCCATAGACGTGGATCTATCAAGATTACCAGGGATCTGGTTAAGTATACCCCTGACTCGGAATCTACATCATGGCTTGTGCTGAGCCATTCTTATGCCTTTTAAAAAACATAAAAAATAAATTATTATTACTACTATTAATATTACTGTTATTATATTATTATTATTATTATTATCATCATCATCGTGTAGTCATGTGATTAATGAAATATTTGTGTTTAAATAAAAAACAAGTATATATATATATATATATACTTTGGACTCTATGTTCGTGCATATACTGTATATACACTTGTTTTATGTTTAATCGCAATATTTTCCTTTGCTGTGTGTTTTATTATTTCAAAGGTCTTCTCTAGGGATGGGCTGCCGATTCGATGCGAACTTGAGTTTGCATCGAACATTGGCCATTCGGCGAACGTTTCCATGTGTTCGTCGCGTGTTCGCCCATAATGCACCACAATTGACCACAATGCAATTTTCCACTGGCCTGAAGCTTGTAATTGGCTACAGCCTTGCACCTGACCACAGGTCAGGTGCAAGACAGGTGCAAGACTATGGCAATCAGGGCTCAGAGTCCTGATTGAGCAAATTTTGCCCAATCATGGGCTCACAGAGCTAAGTCCCGCAGCACACTATATAAGGCTTCCCCGCAGCCCTAGCGTTTGTTTGCGATTGTTGCATTTGCAGGGACAAGCTGACAGTGGGAAATAGAAGGGAACTGGCAGCCTGGCTGTGAAATATCATACCACAGTTGAATTATAGCTTATAGCAGAGTTCTGGAAATTTGAATCTGTGTCTTGCCAGCTATCAGGGTGTATCACTGACTTATAGCAGAGTTCTGGAAATTTGAATCTGTGTCTTGCCAGCTATCAGGGTGTATCACTGACTTATAGCAGAGTTCTGGAAAATCTGTATATCTTTAATTCTAGATACCATAGAATACCACAGTTGAATCAGAGTTCATCTGTATCTTTAATCTGTATCTTTATCAATTCAGAGTTGAATCTGGGTCTTGCCAGCTATCAGGGTGTTGCAGCCTGCAGGAGAGGACGTGAATCAGAGAGAGAGCAGAGGACATTGGCAGCCTTGCAGGGAAAATATCAGTGAAATCTCTGACTTATAGCAGAGTTCTGAATATCTTTAATCTAGATAACACAGTTGAATCAGAGTTCTGCAAATCTCCAATCTATATACCAGAGTTGAATCAGAGTTCTACATATCTCCAATCTATATACCAGAGTTGAATCAGAGTTCTGCATATCTCCAAACTATATACCAGAGTTGAATCAGAGTTCTGCAGATCTCCAATCTTTATACCAGAGTTGAATCAGAGTTCTGTATATCTTTAATCTATATATCACTCACCATGTCAGAAAGACCAAAAAGGACAGGCAGACGCTCCCAGACACAGATAAGAGGGCAAGCAGCCTCTGTGTTGGAAGGCTGTGCCCCTGGTCATCATGGACATGGTGCATCCTCTGCAGGGGCACACTTGTCCTTTCTAACTGGTGCTGGCCGTCTTATGCAGCAGCAATTCTTTAAAAATCAGACAATGTGATCTTCTTGATTTTTTTTCTCATTTTGTCTCTCATAGTTGAAGTGTACCCATGGTGACAATTACAGGCCTCTCTCATCTTTTTAAGTGGGAGAACCTGCATAATTGGTGGCTGACTAAATACTTTTTTGCCCCACTGTACAGAGGATTTGGTGGATTGGCTAACCAGGCCATCCTCATCCTTCGCCAGCCAGGCTTGTAGTGGTTCACAGTCCACCTCAGCTGCCAAAACATCTAATTCAACCTCCATGGCCACAGCTACTCCAGCCGTAGCCTCACCATCATAGTCATAGTCACCATCATAGGAGCCAGCTGAATTGTTTGACTACAATGACAGTGACATGCTGCTTGAGGATGTGCAGCAACTCCAGTGCTCTGATTCAAACTCGGAGGTTGAAGAAGGGAGTAAAATCAGCCTAGAGGGAGGGGGTGCCAGTGACACACAAAGAACTGGTACTCATGTTCCCCCAGCAGCTGCAGCATACTGCCAGGTTGGCTCCAGTGACAAGGAGATAGGGGGTGATGACGATGATGAGGTCACTGACTCCACCTGGGTGCCTGATCAAACAGAGGAGTCAAGTGAGGAGGAGGAGGAGGCACAACAAAAACGAGGCACAACGTCCTCTATGAGCAACCGTAGCCAGTCGAAGGCAGAGCTGCTCAGGTGCAGAGCGCTGTTGTCTCGCAGCACACGTCCAGGAACTCTGCTGTCTGGGAGTTCTTCACGACATGTGCAGCAGACTGCAGCGTTGCTTTTTGTAAGCTATGTCTGAAGAGGATCAAGCGTGGGAAAAAATCAGACACTTGGGTACCACGTGCTTGATGCGACATATGACCACCTGCCACGCATCCCGTTGGCACAACACTTTGCATAGGTCCTCCTCCTTGTCTGTCTCTACCCCCACTATATGTCCTGCAATGTCATTGTCTACAACCTCCACTGACAGGGATGATGCTACAGTAATGGGTGTACCAGGTCCTTCCTCAGAGTGTGACAGCATCCCATCAGCTGCAGATTTACGCAGTCAGAATTCATTGCCCCAACTTTTGCAGTGTAAGAAAAAATATAGTCCCAACCATCCCCTTGCACAGCATTTAAATGCCAGCTTGGCAAAATTACTCGCATTACAGCTGCTGCCTTTCCAGCTGGTGGACTCTGCCTCCTTCTGTGAATTTGCCGAATGTGCTGTATCACAGTGGCAGGTTCCAAAACGCCAGTTCTTTTCACGGAAGGCCATTCCAGCACTATACCAGCATGTGGAAGACAATGTTGTGGAGTCACTGGGAAAGGCAGTCAGCAGCAAAGTGCACATTACTTTAGACACTTGATCCAGCAAGCATGGACATGGCCGATACATTTGCTTCATGGCACACTGGGTAACTCTGCTTGCATCTGGGAGGGATCCAGGATGGGGCTCTGTGCTGGAGCTTGTTCATCCACCACGCCCCCAGAAAGCTGTTTATATGAGGTCTGTCTGATCCACCACCTCTTCCTCCTCCCTCTCTGTCTCTGGCAAAGTGGCAGTTAAACCGACACGTGGCAGGGGCTACTCAATGGCTCAAGCAAAACGATGCCATACTGTGCTTGAGCTGGTTTGTTTAGGGGACAGGAGCCACGCTGGGCCAGAAATTCTGTCAGCTCTGTAGGAGCAGGCGCAAAGATGGTTAACACCACGCCACCTTGAGCTGGGAATGGTCGTCTGTGATAATGGCATCAACCTTCTCTCCGCCCTACGCCAGGGTAAGTTGACGCATGTACCATGCCTAGCACACGTCCTAAATCTGGTGGTACAGCACTTCCTAACCAGGTACCCAGCACTTGCAGAGCTTCTCAGCCAGACCAGAAAAGTCTGCAGCAACTTCAGATGGTCATTCCCAGCAAGTGTTCGCCTGGCAGAAATTCAAAGAGAATTCCACCTTCCCACAAACCGTCTGATCTGTGACATGCCCACCAGTTGGAACTCGCTTTTGGCAATGCTGCAGCGTCTGCACAAGCAGCAGAGGGCCATCAACGAGTACCTGTGTGAGTATGGCACAAGGACAGGTTAGAAACATAGAAACATAGAAAAATGTCGGCAGATAAGAACCTTTCGGCCCATCTAGTCTGCCCAATTACATGGATACTTTACCTGGATTTATCTTTTGTTTAGGATAGCCTTATGCCTATCCCATGCCTGCTTAAATTCATTTACTGTTTTAGCCTCTACCACTTCAACTGGAAGACTGTTCCATGTATCCACCACCCTCTCAGTAAAATAATGCTCTCTGATGTTACTGTAGCACTGTGTTTAAAAAGACTGTTCTGCTGCATTTACCTGCAATGGTCACCAGGGGGAGACAGAGACCATGCTAAGATTATGCTGGACAAACACAGAAAACATTGGGACTACGTTTCCCGGCATGCTTTGGGGGCAGACACAGGAAGTGGGTGGAACACAGAGGCTTACATCCTGAGCCTCGTGGAGAGAGCTGGCAGAGCGCGCCAGGGAGTGGGAGAGACAAGACACAGTGCTGTAGAACGGAAGAGTGTCCAGGCCGGAGCACAGGTGCGGCCTAACGGAGTTCCAGATCGGGTTACTCAGCCTTACCAAAGGGAGACCCAGTGATCCACCAGATTACCCAAGCTGCTATTGAGAAAGCCAGAAGACCCCGAGTAAGGAGTACCGCAGGTCGATCGGACTGGGAGAGCAGGCGGTAAGCTGGACAAGTCGCGGCAGGAGCAGAAAGCCAGACAGCGGATCCAGAAGCCAAGAGCCCAGTCAATATCGAGCGGAGAGACGTCCTGGGTCCAGCGGAGCCTCAAGTATCTGGCAGATGGGTGAGAGGCCTTCTAGGCCGTTGTAAAACCAAGAAAGCACGCTGCTGTTTGTTTCCAAAACCCACAGGGCCCCAACTTGACTAGTAGAAGATACCTCTTAAGCAATTCACTGGCCAGTTGAATAGTGTACCCGGGTACCATAACACACACACACACTTACATTCCGGGACACAACCTGTGCGGGACTCACTCCCCAATCACAAAGGGGTTAAAAATAATTTTCTATTTTCTTTTCCGCTGCGCGTTTCTCGAAATACGAAACATCGTATTTATTTTCCGCTGCGCGTTTCCTCGAATTACGAAACCTCGTATTTCTTTTCCGCTGCGCGTTTACCGCATTACGAAGTACTGTAGATATATATACAAAAACCGTGTCATTCCTTATATGCCATTTATTCAAGTAAACTATATAATTTATAAAATCCACAACGGTGCTGGAGTATATTTATTCCCTAGTGCGGGGAGACTGACCCGAGGTTCAATTTCAGCGGCTCCTCCGGGAGTGAGCGCTACATTACTTTTAAACCTTTGCCCCTCTAATCTAAGACTATGTCCTCTTGTTTTGCTACTTTGTTTCCTTTTAAATATACTCCCTTCCTCTACCTTGTGGATTCCCTTTACGTATTTAAATGTTTCTATCATATCTCCTCTGTCTCGTCTTTTTTCCAAGCTGTACTTGTTAAGATCATTAAACCTTTCCTGGTAACTTTTCTCCTTCAAGCCGTACACCATTTTAGTAGCCCTTCTCTGAACTCTCTCTAAGATGTCTATATCCTTCTGGAGATACGGTCTCCAGTACTGCACACAGTACTCCAAGTGAGGTCTCACCAGTGCTCTGTACAGTGGCATGAGCACTTCCTTTTCCTACTGCTAATACCTCTCCCTACACAACCAAGCATTCTGCTAGAATTTCCTGCTGCTCTATTACATTGACTACTTAACCTTAAGATCCTCTGAAATAATAACCTCTAAATAGCTTTCCTCAGATGTTGAGGTTAGGACTGTATCAAATATTCTATATTCAGCCCTTGGGTTTTTACGTCCCAGGTGCATTATCTTGCACTTATCCACGTTAAAACTCAATTGCCACAGCTCCGACCATTTTTTTAGATTACCTAAATCATTTGTCATTTGGCTGATCCCTCCAGGAACATCAACCCTGTTGCAAATCTTTGTGTCATCAGCAAAAAGACATACTTTTCCATTAATACCTTCTGCAATATCACTAATAAAAATATCAAATAGAATGGGTCCAAGTACTGACCCCTGAGGTACCCCACTGGTAACAAGACCTTGTGCCGAATAAACTCCATTTACCACAACCCTCTGTTGCCTGTCACTCAGCCACTGCCTAATCCATTCAACAATATTGGAATCCAAGCTCAAAGATTGCAATTTATTGATAAGCCTTCTATGCGGAACAGTATCAAAAGCCTTACTGAAATCTAAATAAGCAATGTCTACTGCACCACCTGTGTCTATTATTTTTGTTACCCAATCAAAAAAATCAATAAGATTAGTTTGGCATGATCTCCCTGAGGTAAACCCATGTTGTTTCTGATCCTGTAATCTATGTGTTTTTAGATGTTCAACAATCCTTTCCTTTAACATGGTTTCCATTAATTTCCCCACTACTGACGTAAGACTAACTGACCTATAGTTCCCCCCAGATTCCTCCCTACTACCCTTCTTGTGAATGGGCACAACATTTGCTAATTTCCAGTCTTCTGGGACGACTCCCGTTAGCAAGGATTGGTTCAGGTCAACTTGTTCCCCCCGCAGTGGCTGATGATCAACGATGCATGCACTGTACTGTCACCATTTGAGGAGGCAACGAGGATGGTGAGCAGGGACAGTGCATGCTTCAGTGACACAATTCCTTTAGTGTTCCTGCTGGAGCGCACTCTGCGGGCAATTATAGATGTGGCACTAGAGGCAGAGCAGCAGGAGGAGAGGAGGACTTTGCTAGCTCTCAAGGCCCCAGTCTTTACGCAGACAGCATTCCTACGGGTCCTCAGATCATACAGGAGGAGGATGAGGAGAAGGAGGAATATTTAAGTTATGGGGCACTGAAGGTGGGGATTCCTCAAGGGTTTTGTGTCCCCAGAAACCCAAGGACTAGTACGTGGCTAGGAGGAGGTAGTGCACGATGATGTCATCCTCAGCGACCAGGAACACTCGGAAGCTATTGCCACCTCCAACCTATGCTGCATGGGCTCCCTTATCCTGCAATGCCTGCAGAAGTACCCCAGGATTCGTGCTATCAAGGAGAGGGATCATTACTGATTGGCAACCTTTCTTGATCCACGATACAAGGGTAAGGTTGCAGAGCTCATCCTGCCCTCATAGAGGGAGCACAGGATGAAACAACTTGAGGATGCTCTAAAGCGACACTTGTGTAACACCTTTCCAGGCACTGGTAGGTTACCAAGTGATGACACAGGTGCTTCTGAGGCTGCAGTTGATCAGAGGAAGAGCGGTGAAGGGGTCCGCTTGACTGATGCCTTTTGCAATTTTTTTAGACCAAGACACACAGGGAAGTCAAATGTAGGCACCCATTGCCAGCGTCTTCACCATATGGTGCAGGACTACCTAGGGGCAAGGGCAGACCTGGATACCTTTACGGCAGATGATCCACTGGCTTACTGGGGGTTAAGATTGGATCACTGGCCAGAATTTAGCCAATATGCTATGCAGCTACTAGGTTGCCCTTCATCCAGCATGCTTTCTGAAAGGATGTTCAGTGCCGCTGGAGGTTTTGTCACAGACAAAAGAGTGCGTCTGTCCACCGACTCTGTAGACCGGCTGACATTTATAAAAATGAATCAGTCCTGGATCAGCAGCTATCACTGTCCTGATGCTGATGTAACGGAATAGATCGGGGATATCTTCTGCATTCCCAAAACCTCCACCACTGCACTCTTCCACAATACCTCAGAGGGGTTACGGTATGAAGGCACTAGCTGGTACCAAAGGCCCAATATTTGGGTGCACTGACGTGTGTACCAGATTCATATCATTTTAATATTTGACCGCAGGGTCCAGCCCTGCACTCTTCCACAATACCTCAGAGGGGTTGCAGTGTGAAGGCACTAGCTGGCACCAAAGGTCCAATATTTGGGTGCACTGACGCGTGTACCAGATTCATATCATTTTAATATTTGACCGCAGGGTCCAGCCCTGCACTCTTCTACAATACCTCAGAGGGGTTACAGTGTGAAGGCACTAGCTGGCACCAAAGGTCCAATTTTAATGCACCTGTTGTTACTTTCATCCAAAGCCTGCATAAGTTTCACCATAATTTAGCAAAAAAAATCACTAAACTTGTTCTGCGTATCCTAAAACGTCTCCTCTTTTCATACAGGCAGCCGTCCCAAGCAGTTGTTTATGAATAGATTAAAGGAAAACCATTTACCGTCATTTGAAATGTCTCTTTTTTGTTTTTAAATGTTTCTATACATCCTACAAATCCGCCACTTCACAGGCAGGTTATGGGGACCTCCTAGGCACGATATTTGAAGGAATTTTTTGTTTTTATTCTTAACCTTTATGTCATGGAAAAATCACTTTTCCTTTAAAAACAATTTTTTTAACTTTTTGTCCTTGTTCCCTGTGCCCCAGGGCACTACCCAGACCCCCATACACCTTTTATGGCCAATATCTTGCATATATGCCCTCTTGGAGGGCACTCTAAAAATCGAACGTTTGAGTCCCATTGACTTGCATTGAGTTTGAATCGTGTTTGCGTTTGAATTCAAACTTTTTAAATTGTTCGAGTTCGATTGCGAACCGAACACGGGGGTGTTTGGCCCATCCCTAGTCTTCTCCCTTGTGATTTTTTTTATCTCTCAATATTGAATGATTTTCCATGCTAGGGATTTAGGGATGCAATAGATATAGTACAAGCTTAGGGATTTTTCCCTAGATACACAACATTTTGCTGGGAGTATGAGAACCTTTTTTTCAGGTAGTTGATGAGGAGTTATAAGAGGGGATTGTACAGTTTTGTGTTAGATGAATGAGTGGGAGAGAGGAATATATATTTAAATGTGTTTCAGTAACACTAATTTACATTATTCTCTTCAAGCTCATTAACTCTTTCACTGCTGAGTCATTTCACCGCTGGGTGCTGAGCTCATCTTTACCGCTTTTGCTCATCATGTTTAAATGCATTTAGAAGCCACGTTTTATTATATGACCCAGAAAGATTATTATTATGTTTTTTCGGCAGACTCAGCAGATTCATATTATATCATTATCGTATGTATACGTCATGTCCTGCCTATATATTATAACAAAAAATTGAATAAAAATATAATTTTTAATCATCTACAGCGTGTAAAGTTTATTTTTTTCAAACTTTTTCACATCAGCGTTTGCGGTTATATTTTCTATGGAGTGCGCTTGTACAAAAATTAGAAATGGGAACTCGTTACATTTTTGAGGGGAATTACCAGATTTTTTGCAAACGCACCCCATAGAAAAAAATCATTAGTACAGCATCATTGTTCACTTTATAATTGAAAAGTGAACAATATTGCTGCATTAATAAAAACACACGAAAAAAAGTTTTTATTTTTTAAATTTATTTTTATTTATTTATTTTTTAGTTGTTTTAATTTGTTTTATTTTTGCTTTACTTTAAACATGGTCAAGTTTGGTAACATTCGAAAGGCCATGCTCAGGCCTTTCGAATGACATCATGCATGACCCCCTAGCTGCAAAGATTCTAGAGATATCGGGGTTCAAAGGAACCCCGTATCTACACCAGGGGATTTCCTTGGGAAATCCCCAGGCAGCTAGGTGTTCCCCGGCTATCTGACGTCATCGTGCTATGCACGACACGTCAGGAGCCAAGTGGGGACCCAGAGGTGGAGCCACCATCCAAGATGGCGGCCCCCACCAGAGTTAGATCGCGATCTGGCCCCGAACGGCACCTGTTCGCGAACTGGCGAGTAAAGGGTTAAAAGCTAGGCACTGCTTTAAAGGCCAGACACTGCCCTTCAAAGCGGTGCCTGTTTTTTTTCTGAAAACCCTCTCAATCGGGAGGGAGAGGGATCCAAAAGGATCCCCCCTCCCTTTCAGGTGATCTCACGGCATTGCCGGGGGTCACCTGGAAATTATGTCATGGCGCGATGATGTCATTTATGTCGGGGGCCGACCTATCTTCAGCGCCTGGCTTCGCTGAAGCCAGAACGCCACGAGACCCCGGACAGAGAGATGAGTATCTCCGTCGGGGCTCCCGCAAGCAGAGGATGTGTGGGGAACGTGCTCCACATGTCATCCGCAGTGAAGGGGTTATATGATACTTGACTGAAATTCCACTGCAAACAAACAATTTTGAGAGAAATGTCTCCAATAGGACATGATATCTCCTACACTAACAGACTCTTCCTCACATATTTTGTGCTTTATTTAACACTTTTTTCATATTTTACATTTTCCTGCTTTGTTCTAAAATTTTCTATAACAATAAATAAAGTTTTGTTTAAACCCTATGGGTGACATTGATTTTAGCTGCACTTCTTTTTTGGTTTCGGACAGATTATGTCGGTTTAATCCCAAATTGCCTAGAGCGTTTTCCCATATACAGTAAATGCCATTGGTCTCTATTGGCAATTTCCAGCCATATTATACTTCGCTAAAATTACTGATCTACAGTTTAACCTTTTCACTACCAAGCGATTTTAACAAAAGTCCACTGTCAGAAACAAGTGTTTTTTGAAAACTCGTTTTTGTTTAAAAATTTTTATCATAACATTTATTTGAAACATTGGATGTGAAGTTAACAATTAAATATAGGGTGAAATAGACACTTTGCACAGAAATTGTTATTTTGATGATATTATTTAAATAATTTAAATAAATAATGTTAATTTGCTCATTTTTAATTTTTCACGTATTCATTTATCCTTTACTGAAATATTGTTGAAATGTCATATTCTGAGCTCTAGATGGTGTCCCTTTATCTTACACGATTTTAAACGGGGTCTGCATTATTATCATACCGGCAGAAAAGACCTTTGTGTTAGATACAGTAACAGTGATAAATAAAAAATAAAAAAAATTATTAGCAATGCAGCTTCCAAAAAATGCCAGTAGAATATAAAAATAATAACTGTATGTGATGCCTATATTTTCTAAATTACAGTGACACCTTGTATCTGTACTGTACAGAGATTTTTCACCCAGTAAACCCCCTGAATCTGATCCCTGTATAGCAGTGAGACCCTAGAGGTCTCCCTGTATTCTGCCATCTCTCTGGCTGCTGGAATGCAGCAGTAATCTATTTGGACTTTTTGTTACAGTTAGGACTATGCCTCTATTTGCAGAAGGTTTTATGTCTCTCCAGGGTCCTCGGAGAGCCATAAAACAAAGTATTTTGTTTCTCCACAGGGCACACACTAATCCTGCTTTAAAATGGTGTTAAAATTTTATTTTGATATGCTAATGAGTACCTTTCCATGCATTACAATGCAAAATCGAGATTTTTGGTGTGAAGTGGTTAATTAATTATACAGTAAGAAATATTTAGGAATATTCCCAGTGTATTTCTTACTATAATAACCTATTTGGCAGGCAAATGTCGCCATCTAAGGCTAGGGTCAGACTGAGGCAGTGCGAACGCGCGTGCAGCCGCACTTAATCACGGCCGCACTAGCAGCAGATGCCGGGCAATGACGGCCAATATACGAAGTACGGTCGCACAAAAGTCCGGCTGCGCAACGCAAGTGGAAAATGAACGCATTTTTTCGAGAACGTGAAACCGCAGGTACTGACGTACAGAGTGCGCTGCGTCTGCTAGCGGCGTGTGTGTGTGATTAGGAGACGTCAGACGCTGCTAATGTCCGGCCAACATAACGTCCAGACACAAAAAGAGTTTTATTGATGATCCGTACAAAATCACGGACGAAAATGCGCATAGTATGACCACTATCACGTATTCTGTGAAAAAATGCGTCCATTCGTTCGAACGCACTTTTTCACAGACAACATAAAAATGCGTTCGTCTGACCCTAGCCTAACAAGGTGCAAAAAAAGGATACAAAGTATCAAGTGGAGGCGCTCCACAGTGATGTTACTAATCTGGTATCAATAGGTGATAACTGCTGCCTCAATGGAACAAAATACACAATGAAACACTCATACAAACTTGTGTCAGGATATTGCAAAAAAACAGAAGATAGGTTCCATATGGCGCAAAGATAAAATGCCAATCATACAATAGTATTTTCTCTGTATCACTTTTATATATGTTGATTGTCATTTTATCTTTGCGCCATATGGAACCTATCTTCTGCTTTTTTGAAATGTCGCCACCTACTAGCCAAAAAGAGTTACTGCCCTTAGAACTGCAACCCGTGGTCTTGTGTCTCGTATAGGTAATGCCTTATATGTCAGGACATTCCCTAGCTGATTTACCTATTTTAACCAGTTTATGCTCGCAGGGCTAAAACTTTGGGGGAACCTTCTGAAGCTCAAAAGCAAATGAAATTTGTTTGCAACAAATACATTTCATTTGCAATGACACACTACAGTCCCAGATCGTGGTAACACGAGCTGCTGCATCTGCTACTGCTGATCAATGTGATCATATATACACAATCACGATAGTGAAGGGGTTAAGTAAAATAATTATTCTTGTTTTGATGTTTACTGAACGTTTTACTATACATACGCTTTAAAAATAATATACAGCAATGCTATATCACATGTATATTTTGTATGCAATAATAATTATAAAATCCGATGACAGTTTCCCTGTAACTTAATTAAAACAATTTTATTTTAATTACTTGAAACCATTAATTTCTCCTGAAAAAAGGCACTAAATACATACTGTATGTGCGTATAATAAGTATAAAATAAATTTTCATGTAAATCATAATGATATCATTACAGACTCATGAGATGATTTTAATATTACTTCTGCAACTTGCTGCATAATTTTGTAGCAGTTTATCTTTTAGGAACTTCTTCACTACACATGGTATATCATGGAGGACAAGAAGCAGCCTTGACCAGATCTACAGTAACATGTAGAAAACAAGTAAATGGCAACTTCAATATGGCTGGGATATCATCAAATTCAAAGTCAGTAACTAAACCGTAGTTTTAGACCCTCTTTATATGAAGCCATGCAATTCATGCCCTCTTATCAGTACTTCTCACTTCTGCCACCTTATCAACTATGTAATCTATGTGCTGGGGTGGAAGAAATTAGGCAGGTGAAGGGAGAAGACTACTGGTGCTTTGAAGTGGCCAACCCACACTGTGTGGGATATCTAGCTTGCTATTCCCATTTCTCTGTGGCAATCTGTAGAAGGCCGGGTTATAAAGCCCTCTCATACACACCCAAAATGAGGTGGTCAGCCAATGTCTGATCACTGTGCTGCTTTCATTATACATAATGACCTCCTTTATGCAAGGGCCACTACTCCATACTGATCCTACTTGACCTCTCAGCTGCCTTTGATACAGTCGACCATCCCCTCCTCACAGACACCCTCTTCTCTCTGGGTCTCTGTGATACTACCCTCTCCTGGCTAAAATCGTACCTCTCTTATAGATCCTTCTCAGTATCCCTTGCTGGCAATTCCTCCTCTTCAATGCCTTTGTCAGTCGGTGTACCTCAAGGCTCAGTCCTAGGTCTTCTGCTCTTCTCTATCTATACTTCCTCACTGGGTAAACTCATCACCATCTATGGCTTCAAGTATCACTTATACACTGATGACACTCAGATCTACCTCTCCACTCCCTCTGTTCTCTATCAGGTCAGTGACTGTCTGGGATCTCTGCCTGGATGACCTCTCATTATCATTACCTGAAGATCAATATGTCCAAGACTGAGCTCCTTCTAATTTCCCCTCTAATTCTACTCCAATTTCTGACTTCTCCATAATTGTTGATGGTATCACTATCTTTCCTTCTGCACAAGTCCGCTGCCTCGGAGTGACTCTTGACTCCAGTCTTTCCTTTAGCCCCTACATTCGATCACTCTCCTCATCTTGCCGCAATCGCCTCCGTAACATTGCCAAACTTCGTCCATTTCTGACTGCCAACACCATCAAGCAACTTATCCACTTGCTTTTTATCTCCCACCTGGACTATTGCAACAACCTCCTGACTGGCCTTCCTATCTCCCGCCTCTACCCCTGCAGTCCATCCTAAATGCATCAGCCCGGCTTATCCATCTCACCTGTCGCTCTGTCTCTGCCGTTCCTCTCTGTGAATCCATTCACTGGTTCCCCATCCACGGCAGAATCAAATTCAAACTACTCACCCTGACCTACAAAACCCTCACTAACACCGCCCCTCACTACCTGTCCTCATTAATAACCAAATACACCCCCAGCCCGTCCCCTAAGATCCAACAATGACCTGCTCCTGGCTTCCTCCATCATTACCTCTTCACATGCCAGATTGTAGGACTTTTCTCGTGCAGTGCCGACCCTATGGAATGCGCTTCCTCGCAATATCAGACTGTCCCCAAATCTGGCTTCATTTAAACGCTCCCTAAATACCCTTCTGTTTAGGGAAGCCGACCACCTGACTCCGTAACAAGACAACAAGACATCCGACCCAAAATGGTCCTCACCTCTGCCTGCATTAACTCATCACTGCTGCCCCCCTCCTGTTTCTAATTTCCTCACCCATTGTAAATTCCCACAGGAATAGGGCCCTCACCTCCTCCTGTATCTGCTGGCAGGAATACTAACCTGTCTCCTGTATGTATTGTAGAAGTATCCTGTCTTTACCCATTGCACACTGTACAGCGCTGCAGAATGTGTTGGCGCTTAATAATTAATAATAAAAAATTATGGAGAGTGCACACAGGCAGTGGGCATCCATGCTTAGTAATATTATCAGATCACACATTTTTATATTTGGGCCTTTGCTATTTGTCCACATGCTTGAGCAATTTACAGATCTTTCGGATTTCTTTCACTGGGTCTTCACAATACCAGATTATGTGTGTTTTGTTGTCAAAAGGTGGAAACATTTAGACTTGTGCACCGATTTTTTTTCGGTTCGATTCGGATCGTTCGGATTTTGTAAATTTTCGTTTTGGCTCGTTTCGGCCGATTTCCATTCGGTTCGTTTTCGGTTCGTTTTTCGTATTGACTTTTTTTTTGTGATTTCAGAAATTTTCGTGTTTTTCCGAACGTCTGTTCTCCTCGTTTCAAAGTGTCTATTCGTTTTGACGTAAACTAATGGTTTTTCGGATCCGATATTTCTGTTGATAAGATAATTCTGTCGATACGATAATTCTGCCATTGAGATTTCTCATGTTTTATAAGAAGGATCCATTGAGATTTCTCATGTTTTACAAGAAGGATACATTGAGATTTCTCTGGTTTCCCGGGAAGGATACATTGAGATTTCTCATGTTTTATAAGAAGGATCCATTGAGATTTCTCATGTTTTACAAGAAGGATACATTGAGATTTCTCTGGTTTCCCGGGAAGGATACATTGAGATTTCTCTGGTTTCCCGGAAAGGATACATTGAGATTTCTTTGGTTTTACAAGAAGGATACATTGAGATTTCTCTGGTTTTACAAGAAGGATACATTGAGATTTCTCTGGTTTCCTGGGAAGGATACATTGAGATTTCTCTGGTTTCCCGGAAAGGATACATTGAGATTTCTCTGGTTTTACAAGAAGGATACATTGACATTTCTCTGGTTTTACAAGAAGGATAAATTGAGATTTCTCTGGTTTCCCGGGAAGGATACATTGAGATTTCTCTGGTTTTACAAGAAGGATAAATTGAGATTTCTCTGGTTTCCCGGGAAGGATACATTGAGTTTTCTCTGGTTATACAAGAAGGATACATTGAGATTTCTCTGGTTTTCCAGGAAGGATACATTGAGATTTCTCTGGTTTTACAAGAAGGATACATTGAGATTTCTCTGGTTTTACAAGAAGGATACATTGAGATTTCTCTGGTTTTCCAGGAAGGATACATTGAGATGGGAATCTGAGATGGGAAAATTCCGAAACCCGAAACGCACATCCCTAGAAACATTTAAAACAGGATATTGATGTTCACTACGCGATCACTCCCATACACAAATCCCCTGAATGCTCAGGTCCAGACTTGCAAGAACATTTCAATTGATCAAATAAGAAATTACTGTCTGACTCTAAAATATTCCGGACTGTATTACAAAGCTGGTACTAACTTAACCAGAGCTGTTGTACACTTAGCAACTCCATAGACTATAATGGCTCTGGTAAGTTTACAAACAGCTCTGGTTAAGTTAGCACCAGCTTGGTAATACTGCCCTCCTTATTTCCTCAACCCTCATAATTCTATATAAAGACTAACTGTGATCTTGCCCATGATTTGCCTTCATCGAGTACTCACAAAAAAGACACATTTTACAGTTTGTGTTAGCTCAAACCACTTTTACAGGATTATATTTAAACCAACAGCATATACCATCTATACTGTATATCAAATTAGAAAATATTATGCGTCATGGAAACTGTGTGGGCCCTATTACATTCTTCGCGCACAATTTTGCGCGTGTGCAAAAACACATTAACGCGAGGGGCCCTTTGCGCAGAATGTCGTATTACAACGTTCACGGAAAAAAAACACGTTAACGTTTAACGCGGATAAACCTGCGCGAGCGAGATGAACTGTGCGCGTCCTATACTTAACATTGTGAGCGCAAACGCATTTGTGCGCTGGTGCGCGCATGGTATTACAATCTTCAAGCAAAATTTAGGCTATGGTCAGACAAACGCATTTTTCACGTCTACCGTCAAAAAGTGCGTTGATGTGTCCGAACACATTTTTTCACATAAGACGCGATAGCGGTCATACGATATGCAATTTCGGCCGTGATTTTTTACAGATCCAAAGCAGGAAACTTTGGGTATCTGGACGCTATGTTGGCCGGACATGAGTAGCATCTGACGTCTCCTAATCACGCACACACGCCGCTATGCGGACGCAGCGCACTCTGTACGTCAGTACTAGCAGTTCGACATTCTTGCAAAAATGCGTTTGTTTGCCGGTTGCGTTGCGCGGCCAAGCTTTCGTGTGGCCGTACTTCATGTGTGGGCCTGCGTTGGACGTTATTTGCTGCTACCACGGCCGTAATAAAGAGCGGCTAAAAGCACGTTCGCACTGTGTTCGTCTACCCCAGCCTTAACGGACAACGTTTGCACTCATGATTTTAATGTCTTTGAAAAGCTGGTGGTAATGGCATTGTAACAAACTGACCATAACAAACTGATTCACAATGGAGAACGTCGATGCGCATGTTTTTTTTTACTCGATCTGTAAAAAATGATGGCCACTACCTTGTCTTCCGTTAAAACGTATGTCTGTTGTGCGCAGTCCGCACAAAAATGATGGATGTGTGTAAAAAAATGACGGACTCGCATCAAAAAATGATGGACTTGCGTAAAAAATTACACTGCGCTCACTGATTTCTGCGCGCAACGGTACTTTGCGCGCACTTTTGCGCATCGGTTTTCCGAACGTTATTTTTTGACGGATGACAAAATGCGTGACGATTGTAATACCACCGTTAATTTATGTGCGATAACGCATTATGCTGTGCCCAAAAAAAATGTGCTTTGCGCAAAATTGCGTGAAGAATGTAATAGGGCCCTGTGTTGGTAGACATTATTAAACGGATTGCATTTTAAAAAAAAATGTATTGAATTTATCCATGCATTGATATTTTCTTAACTGATATTATTCCAACTGATACATAAAGCATAAGAGATAAAAGAGGTTCTTAAAACCTGTGCAATATATTAAGAGACCAAAGTCATGCTTTAAATAAAGGGGTGGAATTATTATTTGAGTCATGCCTTATTAACTCATAGAATGGGCCACACACACGTCTCTACTATTCCTTTTTGATTGTGTGTTATATAATACTACAAATTCATTAGCTCCTCAACATACCTGCAATTGTTCTTGATTATATAGCATGTAACTTATTCAATGAGCACTCTTTTTGGTCATTGCACATTCAACTTTGGCTTTCTGCAAAGCCCACACACATTCTTAAAATGCAGCCCCTTAATTTTATTTATTTAGAGTAACAAGGTGTTCTTATCCCTAAATGCAGATATCATTTCTATTTGGTAAAACGTATATATTTGGTAGTATTTTTACAGTATGCATTTCTTCACGCTGCCATAATACTGCTTAGCTGGGCGATCAATTATTTCAAGGCATCCAAATTCTTAAGTACTTTTAAAAATCATTATCAGCTGTACACACCTCTCTTTTGATTGACTCTTGTTCTTTAACTAAAATAGCACAGGCAGCTTTCATAAGATGGCAAGGAAAATCGGAACGAGATTCTATGCTAGAAAATTACAAGTTTATGATACTAACATCAGATGATAAAAAAAACAAAATACTTAAATAAAAAAATAATAATATAATAAAAAACCACTGAAAACTACAAGATAAATTATAATATAAATAATATTAATAATTACCGGTATTAATTTATTATCATAAATATTTTTGAATAGAGTTAAAAATATGTACATAAACTTATATAGAAAGTTCAATGAAAATTAACCATAAATGACTGAAAATGACATTACAGTACTTATGTACTGAGCTGAGCTGAATCTGAATCACTGGATTAATGGGGTCTGACTTGCCTGCTGTGTCTATTTTCCCTTTTCTGTTTCCTTTAACTGAACTGGTTGCTCCATTATAGTAGATTAGTTTCTCTAGTCGAGACACTGAATAGAGATGGAATGATCAGAGCTGATGGCAATTGATTTGGCTGTGTGATTTAGAGATGCCATTAGGCAGCAGTTTTGCCATTCAACAGCCAATGGCATTGCCCCTAAAGCCAACATATGTTGACCAGACCCTTGAGAAGAGTTCAACCTGCTACTCATTGATGACATCTCTTTTAAGGAGCTCAACAAGGTAAGTCATCTTACAAGTGTCTATAGCTTCCTAGAATGAACACACTTTTTACTTTTACTTGTGATGCTTTGCTTCTGCTCCCTGGCCTTTCTGCTTCTTCCTGCTATCTCTTGACAGACAATTAAGAAAAGACTGCCAATATCAAAAGAAATATCTTTCCAATTGCTACATAAGAACCTGGACCCATTTCAAATCCAGAAAATGGAAAAGGTGTAATGTGAATGTTAAGATTGGGATAAAGCTTGATCCTGACAAAGGCTAGGTCCAATTTCTTGCTTTCAAAATGCATCTTTGATTTTATTTTTAGTTGACCCACTTTCAGTTTACCTCTTAAGTAGCACAAGAGTCTGCGAATCTTTTCAATTGTCCTCCTTGTACACTATGTGCAAAGAAGAAACAAGTCAAGTGCAACAAGTATGAAACAAATATCATGGCTATTGTGCTTTGATGTCTACTGATAAAGACTGATGGGAAACGCAGGTTTCCCACGATGGTATCAGTCCCATTGATATAGAGATCTTGGGCCATATCCTGACCGAGTTGGTGACAAGGAGCTGCTAAGGGAAAACAACAATAACCCTTAGTGACTCCCTGCTATTGACTATTATCCAGTACCAACTGGATAGATTAGTGGTATCATCACTGCTCTATAACCGTGGAGACCCAGGTTTGAATCCCGGCCAGAGCATCTCTCCAAAAAGTGTCCTTGGGCAAGACACCTAACGGTACATACTTGCCTACCACACAATATCGGCTGTGGAGTCCAGTGGTAACATCTCTAACCTTTGACTGTGGAGAAGCAAGTTAAAATCCCATTCAGCACATCCCTCCAATACAACGGTGGAGAAGCAAGTCTCGACTTTACGAGAAGCGGGTTCAACCTAACCACCAGGTCGCTGATCTACAATTGTGGAAAGCTGACTCGATCCCACTCAGAAGACGCCACCAACAAGTGTCCTTGGGCAAGACACCTGACGATATGGGTGCGCCTACCTCACAAAATACTATACTTGTACATCTCATAGATTGTAAATTCCCTTGGGAACAGGGTCCCCCTGAATCAGGTCATCATCCATGTGTGGTATTCTAATGTATCAACCCCTTGTACACTGATCTTGTAAAGCGCTGCAGAATATGTAGCGCTATATAAATAAAGAATAATAATAATTATGACCAAAATGTATCAGAGACTCGAGCCGTAATAATAGGGAGCCACTAACTAATACCGGCTGCGACACAGCACACTGCTGTGCATATTGGCTCCAGGACTCCATGGAGTCAAGCATGACCCATCTCAAGCTCTGCAGGAGCTCATGTGAGCAGGGTCATGTGCAGGACCGTTGGAAGGATCTCAGAAGATCACTAGGGATATAATGTATGTTTTACATTTGGGGGGCTATACAAACCTGAGTTAAGTGATCTTGGCATGGCAAAATCATGAAGCACAGGGTTTAAGAGCTGTTATTCTTTCCTGAATGGCAACTCAAGCCAATGAAGAATGAGCAAGGTTGGAATAGCTTGTTCATTGACTATCTGTAAATAAATATCTCCTGTTCAAAGTATGCATATTATAGGAGCTATTAATATAACGTAACCAGCTCAATTAAACAGCTCAAGCCGCTATTTCCATGATCTTATCGTCTTGGTTAGAAAAGTGCACCTCATGTGGTACCACCATACACAGTATCTCTTTCTCAAACTAATCTAAAATAACCCTGTTAATCCCCACACCCCAAATAATCCATATAATCCAAGTTTTTATTATTTGAGCTGTGTCTGTACGTCAAAGGCTATTTAAAGACTCCGCAGAAATAAATAAATTGATGGTTGGTTTGTTCACCTCATGCTCGGGGCTGCCAATATCTTGGCTGGTTTAGCACGAGCCGGGCCGATAGGTAGACTTGCTCATCACAGCATAAAATATGTTTAGCCACTTTTCCTTTCCAGAGAACTGCTTTGGCATAATATTAATACAGCCACAAGTCAAAACGTTTGCTCAGTGCTTTTACAGCAAAGCCAGCAAAAATAAGAGGCTTAGCAAGTAAAAAAAAAAAAAAATGAAATGAAGATGTAGTGAAGGAAAACAGTAGTCTTTCTGCCACTGCCTTACTCAATCCATATGTGGGCTTAAAGACAGGAAATACCCACCATTCACCGCAATCAAGCCAGAGGCCTATGCATCAGAAAGTGCCTTGTGGAACTAATTGTCCTTTATTAAGATTGTCATTGACATGAGAAAGCGTTTTGAAATTTTAAATCAGAACATGCAATGTATATAGAAAAAGATAACACTCTTCGGCTGATTCAATATAATATAAAACAAAAGTTGCGCTCACATTCAAAAGGATGGATCATGCTTTAGATTCCTGTGCAAGATATCCTGTGCGAACTACGCTTTGTTGATGTGTTTGTGTTCTATAGTTTTATGTTTTCTTTAAATATAAATCTTTCCAACATACGCAAGTTACGCCGAGCGGCTATTGGCAGCACTTCATAGTTTTAGAGTACCCTGACGTTGCCAATTTAAAATTATATTAAACAAGATTTGTGGCACATTCCAAGAAACCAATATTTGCACTGAAGCGATGGAATCTAGGGTTTTGTGGGGTGGGGTGGGGGGGTTTAGCTCTTTACCATTTTTTTTTTTTTTTTTACATTTAAGAAATAAACCTGCCAAAATGTTTCAGGAGATGTTTAGAATTTCATCATTCACACACCTCTCCTTTTGTGAATAGGTTTATTTTATCTGTGGAGGAAGGAAAATGTTTGATTACTGCTGTTTGTTCAACAAATAAATAAGAAATAATTGCCTCTGAAACTAGGCAGCGTTTCAAATACGGTACAAATAGTCTATGTTTGTTCTTCAAAAACAATACAAATCAAAGGGAAAACAGTAGTGTTCCAAGTCAACTCTTTTAGGCCCAACAAAACATGAATAAAAAAAAAAAGAGAATTCAACAAATAAAATTTATTTTGCCGTTTTATCAAATTACTCTGCAGTTTTGTTCATTTGTCAAGTAGTATTCATTATTATGGATGTTTTGAATAATAATAATAATTAGAATAATAGTACTAATAATGTGCATTAGTATAAAACTAAAACATACCCATTTTAAGCCCACATTTATTTTTTCCCGCTCACATTGCTGACTATACGCTCAGATCATTACTATAATAAAGAGACATTATGCTATTGAGGTACTTTTGAACACAAAGAAATAAATGTACATTTGAACATCTTCTCTTAATTTAGATTATTATTATTATATGTCTGGGCATGTGTATTCCAAAAATACAATCTAAATTACAAAAAAGCATTTTGTGTATTTGTATGAGTGATACATTTTAACAGAGCCATTCCACTATAGCTGGCACCATCTGTTTTTAATGTACAGGGTTTGACATTTTTTGGATTGAGTAACTCGGTGATCTCCGATGGCATGGGAAATCTCTTGCTATTTCTTGGAGTTTTGACAGTTTTTAGAGAGAGGAAAATGGTCAATTTCCCAACAAGAATGACCGCTTCTTGTCACCACCCAATAACTCAAACTGCTTCAATTGACACATTCCACGGGCTATTTTTTCTTCAAAACTATTCGTCTGCAAAGATGATGGGCAATGTGTGGTGTTGGGAAACCAAAGAGTCTACCGTGATTCATATATTCTGTCTACTTTTCATCCTCTCTGAGTTGCTTGACATATGGAATGGGCAGGTATCACACCATTACTAGGGCTCTTCACCATTACCCTAGTAATACAGCAATAAGCTATAATCTAGATAATGAGTTATGCCTTAGAAAGTACAGATCTCTCTTATATCTTTGGATGCTTTCTTCCACTTCTGTAATACAGAAAATATACTATCAGGGTTATTCAAAGAGAATCGAAAAGTCACCGCACGTTCGGTGACTTTTTGTTTTCCTCAATTCGGTTCGATTTGGCGATCCCATTTCGGCAACCCTGCGGTGTATTCAGCAAGCACCACAGGGTCCCCGAATTGCAGGGAAAAGTCACCGCAAACCCGCCGAAAACTCACTGCAAAACCCGGTGAATGCACACCGAAAACCTGGATTAACCCCGCCGAAAATGATAGAAAAACCCGAGCCGATCACATGCAGCGCAGCCGCCGGAAAAAGCCGACAACGCAGACGAATGGAGTGAAAAAAAAAATGTTTGCTTGAATATTTGAAAAGTGAAAAGCTGTTTGCAAACAAACTACTGAGCGAAAAGTCTGAAATTTACATATGAGGTCCAAGGAATGATAATAAAAAGGGCTGTTACAGAAGAAAGAAAAAAAGTTTAAAAAAAAATAAAGAGAAAAGCTTAAAATATCCCAAAAATCTAAAAATAAAGAGACTTTTTACTGCAGAATATTATAATGAACAGTTTATTAGATTTTGAATTATAACGGGAAGATTTTTAAAATTGAAGCCTATGGGATTCGCCTGAATAAACCTGCCGAATTAAACCACCGAATGGCAGGGCAATTCGGCAACTTTTCACTGCTGGGTTTTTCTCTCTGAATAGACGAAGCATTGCTTTTTTATGGGGATTTCACTGCCTTCGAACAGGCACCGAACAGGCACCGAATGTGCAGGCAATTCGCCAGGATTTGGCGAATTGCCTGCTCTCTGGATAGCCGAATGGCCAAGAAAGGTAACCGAACGCTGAATTTCAGCGTTCGGTTCCCTTTCGGCAGCCATCCGGATCTCTTTGAATAACCCGGTATATTATTTTTAATATATGATACAGCATAGTTCATGATATTTAAAAATGTAAATGCTACATCTAGGAAATTTTTGAGCAACCCTTTAATATGAAGATTTATTTTGTGGAAAAAAAAAGATAAGATAGTATTATGCTGCGATTCATTTTTGACTATTTTTGGTTCACTATGGAAAAGACTAATGGTTCTGGTCACTTTCAAAACGGATGCGATAACAATGATGCCAAATAAAAAAAGACGGTCCAGTTCGGACACTACTAAACGCTTCACATGATTTCCGGAAAGTGTTTTTTGGGTGCAATAAAAAATTTGAGGAAAAGTCAAAAATTTTCAAAAGAAGAAACATGATCTGGTGACTAAAATGAAGTAAAAACTGAGGCAAAATCTTAGAGTTAGGGTTAACCTTAACCCTTACTCTAAAATTAACCCATACAGGGTTATTCAGAGAGCGTGAAAAGCAGGAGAATGACTGAAGAATGAAAAATTCTAGGTCAAAATAGTCAAACCAGAAAAATTCTCCCTTTCATCTCACTTTCCAAATCGGCTATTTTGACCTAGAATTTTTCATTCTCCAGTCATTCTCCAGTCATTCTCCTGCTTTTCACGCTCTCTGAATAACCCTGTAAATCTAAAACAAGCACAAATACTAACCTAATCACAAACCTTAAAAATAATCTTAAATGCAACCCTAGCCCTAACCCCATCCCTAAAGGGTACTCTAACCGTAAAACAAGCAGAAATTGTAACCAATTCCAAATTATAAACCCTAACCCTAAAAAAAATCAATCACTTCTGAAAATGGTCCAGTCAAAATTTTTAGAATGGTCCATACATTTTTTGATTGCTCCAGAAAAATGCTTCCAAAAACAACATGAAGTGTTGAATTTGCAGGCGTCCTAATTGGAGCATTTTTTTTAAACCGGTGTCATTCTCATCACATCCTTTTCAGATGCAGCCAGGAGGTGGCTTTCTTTCCGTAGGATATTGAAGTTTTTGGATGTATATGTTAGGGTGAGGCTACAAGCTCTTTTGCTTCACTTACTGATTGTAGCATGAACATTTCGCAAAGTTGTTATTTCATCAAAGTGATAATTTGAAATAGATGCATATGTATACTTACAAAGCATGATGGGGTTATTCAAAGAGCACCCAAATTTCATCAAAATTTCAGTGCTCTTTCATTCGGCACACTTCAGTGAGTTCAATTTGCTGACACTGAGGTGAATACTGCAGGGTCTTCAAAGTGTGCTGAATGGATCCGCAGAACGCAGCCGATAAACCTCCCAAAAATTCACCGAATCGATCCAATAAACCACCAAATGCAGCTGCAAACCTGCCTAATGCAACCGAAGAGCTGCCGAACAGACCATCGAATGCTGCTGGAAAAAGCCAACCAGCTGCCGAAAAAAAGACGACCAGGTGCACTACCAAACAGGGGTAAAAAAAACTGCAACTTTTAAAAGGCATTTTAAACAAAAATAATGCATGAAAATAATATATAAGGTCCTATGAATAACAATAAAAATGCCATTAAAAAAAAAAAATCGGAATCAAAAATTTTACAGGAAAAATCCCCAAAAATTCATAAAATTCTAAAAAATTTATTATTAAAAAGACTTTCTGCTGCAAATAAAAAGAATATATGTTTGAATGAAAATTTTATAAAAATGGGGAATATTTTTTACATTGAAACCTATGGGATTCGCCTTTTTAAACCTCTCGAATAAAACCACTGGAAATCTGGGCATTTCACCAACTTTTCTCTGCTGTTCGGCATTCTATGAATAGATTAACCTTTACTTCGGTATGGCAATTTCACTGCTGCCGAATCGAACCATATTTGTCTGGCAATGCGCTAATTTTTGGCAAATCACCAGCTTTTTGAGTAGCCGAATAACCACAAAATTGTACTGGAAGGCGAAATTTCACAATTCGGTGCAAGTCAGTGGCCAATCGGCTCTCTTTGAATAACCCTTAGCAATAATATAAAAATCTAAGAAATGAATGCAAAAATTTTACATTGATAGTACTGCATTTGCATAATTAAACACATGCGTTGTTTATTTACATGGACATTGCACATGTACAAAATAAACGTTACAGTTTATTGTAACTTCTCAGTGGCTAGATAAACAGTTTCACTTAAAAACCTGTATCTTCTTAGATTCTGTCAGCACTGTCAATGATAAATGGGATCTATGAAGTACACACGATTTTCTTTACATTTCTCATGAGGTTCTAATAAAAGTGTCAATAATAAATAATAATTATCCTATCAACAACTGTAACTTAATACGTTGCAAAGGACAGTTCCTAATTTCCCAAATAAGAATAGTATGGTATATTAGAGTAATAAATGTAATCTGTCTGTACCATTTCTCATGGCTTTAAATGCCTAGGCCACTACTCCCCCCAAGCCTTTAATGGGTGAGCTATTAAGTATAAATACCCTACTTTTATTAATATTAACGGCTTACGTCTTATTCCAGCAGAGCCACAAACTACTGCAGCAGTTTGGCTGATGTGACTGCCTACTGTACTTAGTGCTTCCTATACTTTAGGCTAGATTCACCAAACATTGTTTTTTTAAAAATGCTATAGCTGTGATTTTTTCGAAGACACAAGGCTGTGAGAAACAAGGGAAATCAACAAAAATTAAGCCCACCCACCTGAGCAATAAACTCGCTGTGAGATGTAAAGGAAAACACAGATGTGAGCTGAATTAACCCCTTCACTGCTGAGGCATTTCACCGCTGGGTGCTGAGCTCATTTTTACCGCTTTTGCTCATCATGTTTAAACGCGATTTGAAGCCACATTTTATTATACGACCCAGACATATTATATATCGTTCATTCCGGCAGACTCAGCAGATTCATAATATATCATTTTTATATGTATGCGTCATGTCCTGCCTGTATATTATAACAAAAAATGCAATAAAATTAGAATTTTTAATCATCTACAGTGTGTAAATTGTTTTTTTTTTCACATTTTATCACATGAGCGTTTGCGGTTATATTCTCTATGGGGTGTGCTTGTACAAAAATTTTAAATGTGGGCTTGTTACATTTTTTGGGGGGAATTACGGGATTTTTCCCATACGAAAAAATCATTAGTGCAGCATCATTGTTCACATTATAATTGAAATGTGAACAATATTGCTACATTAATAAAAACAACACACAAAAAAAAACATGTTCTTTTTATTTATTTATTTTTTAAAATTTTTCTTTTACTTTGAACATGGTCATGTTTGGTATAATTCGAAAGGCCATGCTCAGGCCTTTCGAATGACACCCTCCATGACCCCCTATTCTAGAGAAATCCCCGGGCAGCTAGGGGTTCCCCGGCTATCTGACATCATCACGCTATGCGCGATGACGTCTGGCAGCGAGTGGGACCCAGGGGTGGAACCGCCATCTAAGATGGCGGTCCCCACGGAGCTAGGCAGCAATTTGGCGCCACGAGGTGCTGAATTGCGACCTGGTGTCTGAGGGGTTAAAGACAGGCACCACTTAAAAGGGGAGACTCTTCCCTTTTAAGCGGTGCCTGGCTTGTGGCGCTGCTCCTTCCCAATCGGGAGGGAGAGGGATCTGAACGGATGCCCCCTCCTTTTCAGGCGATCTCCCGGCATTGCCGTGGGTCGCCTGGAAATGACATCATTGCACATGGCGCGATGACGTCATTGACGTCGGGAGGCACTTAACTTCAGCATCTGAGGACGCTGAACCCAGAATGCCGCTAGACCCCGGACAGAGAGGTGAGTATCTCCGCCGGGGCTCCCGCTTGCAGATGACGTGTGGGGAATGTCCTCCGCATATAGCGGGAGTCAATAAGGATGTTCCCCACACGTCCTCCACAGCGAAGGGGTTAAACACCAGCCAAAATGGCACCATGGGGAACCCCCTCTACAGAAACAGCTTTCCTCCAAACTAAAAGATAAAAAAATAGAAAAAGATACTAAAGTCAACACATGCCAAATACTGAAAAATATGCAGTTCTGCCGAGACCTTTCCATTGCACGCCATAAGAAAAGCGACAGAATGCTGATAGAACACCCATTGAATGCAGTGATCCTACACCTGCACAGCGAGCAATATATATACCCAGAAAAAGAAATGAATGGATGCGAGAAGCCAACCAGTTGGATTTTAATCCCTTCAATATCAAGTGATTTTCCAAATAATACATTGCCAGAAACCAGTGTTATTTTGTAAAATCATTAATTAATTAGACATTAAGAAATATTTGAGCATATACCCATTGCATTTCTTACTGTAAATAATGTCACCATCTACTGCCAAATTGAGTTACAGTAGTTTGAGCTGCTGGTCTATTTTTTCTTCTTTTTTCCCCTGGTTCGGTTGCTGAAAGCCCAAGGTAAGGGCACCATCAGATGATTTTACACTGTTTTAGCTTTTTGGGCATTGTGCCCAAAGGGGTCAAACTTTGGGGGCACCTTCTGCAGCCCAGAAGCAAACAAAATTTGTTTGCTGCAAACAAATTTAATTTGTTTTTGGGCTGTAGATCAAGAGATCAAGATATCTCGATATTGGGGCACCAGATGGTGCCTTTGAAATCCGAGTAATGAAGGGGTTAATGTAATGTAGATGTTAAATATGAGGATATTTATAGAGTAACATGTTCACGTCGCATATTAGTGTAGCACTCACTCCCGGAGGAGCCGCTGAATTTAACCTCGGGTTAGTCTCTCCACACTAGGGAAAAAATATACACCAGCACTGTTGTGGATTTTATAAATCATATATACTTTACTGGTCTCAATAAAGCGGCATATATAAAATAAGCACGGTATATGGAAACAGGATTTCGTATTGCGGGAAACGCGCAGCGGTAAAAGAAAAGTTTAACCCCTTCGTTTCTGGAGTGTAAGTCCCATGCAGGTTATGTCCCAGAGAGTGTGTGTGCGTGAGCTCAGGTACCCGGGTACTATATTTCAACTGGCCAGTGAATGTATTTAATAAAATCTTCGACTAGTCACGTTGGGGCCCTGTAGATTTTAGCAGTGCTGCAGCGTGCGTCTTTAAACTTTAACTGTGGCCTAGGAGGCCTCTCACCCATCCGCCAGACAATCTGTTCCGCTGCCCGATCAGGACGTCTCTCCGCTGAATTGTGCTGGGACTCTGTGTCACCGGATCCGCTTCTCTCGCTTGTCTGTCTTTACAACTCGATTTACAGCTTACCGCCTGCACTCCCAGTGGATCAATCGCGGTCTACTAACTCAGGGTCCAATCTGCAACTCTTTGTCTGTGTAAAACCTCTCAGTGGTGGGTTACTGGGTCTCTGGCAAGTCACTATATTGATCCCCAGCGTCGGCAAGGCAGTGCCTGCTCTCCGGCCTGGTTACAATCGCTCACAGTCTCACGTGCGTCTCACTTGGTTCACTCCTCGGCTCACACTGGCTCGCCTTCCACGAGGCTGCGGATGTCCTCCCCTCCTTCCCCACCCACTTCCTGTCTCTGCCCCAGAGCATGCTGGAAAACGTAGTCCCAATGTCCAGTATAGTTTACATGCGCTTGTCTCCCTCTGGTGGCCAAAACGGAACATTACAGCAACAGGGTTTGAAAACAGTGCTACACTCTCCCCCTCCTAGAACTCGTGGGTCTCTCCAAGGAGGTACAACAATCACATAACATTAGGCAATGTATACAGGTTCATCAGCAAATAGACAATGGGTCAGATACATTTCCTCAAGTTGACTCATGCTCCTGACTACCTCAGCTAACATAGCAGACACTTCGGGCAACCTTCGCACTGTGGTGACAGCCTCTTCAGTGCTATGTCCTGGGGAGTCGTAGGTAAGTCTCTGGGGGGGTCGGATAGAACACTTTGATTCAGGCTCAATCCGCTCCTCTTCAGGTGGAAGTACTACAGGTATGGGTTCGATTCTTTCTTCCACAACGGGAACAGACATCTCTTCAGAGTATGATCCTTCCAGTGACGGCATGGAACTGTAATCATAGGACACGTTTTCAGGAACTAAAGGTATTTCTAAAGTTTCGGGAACTTCCAATTGAAACTCAGGAGCATCAGGCCTCAGGTTACTTCCCCACCCCTCGGGAACTGGAAGGACCTCTTCAGGCTCTGGCGAGCGCACCCAGTCCAGACAAAAACTTCCTTCTTCACTATCCCCTTCACTCTCCTCGACAACTCGTGTCTTTTGAGACCGAGTAACTGGAGTCAAACGTGGAGCAGGCGTGTTCGGCAGAGAAAGTTCATCTTCAACTGGTATCCTTACAGCCTCCCTCAAAGGTAACAGATGATTTCGATGCCAGTTCTTAAGAGGCCCAGCCTTTCCATCCAGTTGGATTTGGTAAACTGGCAAACCTGGCAGTTGCTTGCAGACAATGTAGACTTGAGAATTCCATCTATCCGCCAACTTAGGCCTTGCAGAAACACCCAAGTTCTTCAATAAAACCCTATCACCGGGTTGTAGATCCTGTACCCGAACTCTCAAGTCGTAGTTTCGCTTATTTCTCTGTTCCCGATTTCCGGAGATCAAACGGGCCTGTTCAAATGCAGAGGCCAAATTCTTACGAAGTCTATCCACATAATTTCTATGAGAGGCTACAGACATCTGGTCTAGAGATAACCCAGACGCCAAATCAACCGGCAATCGAGCATCTCTTCAGAACATAAGACAGTACGGTGAATATCCAGTAGCGTCACTCTCTGTACTGTTGTACGCATGCACCAGCGTAGCTATGTGATGACTCCAGCTCTGCTTCTCTTTGTTCGACAATGTCCCCAACATATTGAGCAGCGTGCGATTGAACCTCTCTGTTTGAGCATCCCCTTGAGGGTGATATGGTGTAGTTCGGGTCTTCTGAATACCTAGTAGTTCCAGCAATTGCCCAAAAAGCCTGCTCTCAAAGTCTCTACCCTGATCCAGTGGCGGAAGTACCAGGGTCGCACCGGTCGCAGTTGCGACCGGGCCCTGGCATTCTGCCACTGGAGGGGGGCCCAGCGCCGCTGCCAGATTCCGGCAATCAGCGCCGGAATCTGGGAGCCGTGCGCTGGCCGTCCCTCTCCCTACGCGAGCGGCCGCTGACATGCAGCTTGGCCGCTCACATGGGAGAGAAACCACCTGACCAGCGCACGAGACCTTGCGCTGATCAGGTGGTTTCCGGCGAGCGGCCAAGCTGCATGTTTCCAGTGGCCGCTCGCCAAGGAGGAGAAGACGCCGGAGGAGAAGACGCAGACGGAGCCTGCCCTGGGCCTGGGGCCAGCAGAGCAGGTAAGAGCTGGGCTGGGGGCAGTATATCCATGAGCTGGGGGGGGGGGCAGAGCTGGGGCAGTATATCCATGAGGAGCTGGGGGGGCAGAGCTGGGGCAGTATATCCATGAGCTGGGGGGCAGAGCTGGGGCAGTATATCCATGAGCTGGGGGGCAGAGCTGGGGCAGTATATCCATGAGCTGGGGGGCAGAGCTGGGGCAGTATATCCATGAGGAGCTGGGGGGCAGAGCTGGGGCAGTATATCCATGAGCTGGGGGCAGAGCTGGGGCAGTATATCCATGAGCTGGGGGCAGAGCTGGGGCAGTATATCCATGAGCTGGGGGGCAGAGCTGGGGAAGTATATCCATGAGCTGGGGGGCAGAGCTGGGGCAGTATATTCATGAGCTGGGGGGCAGAGCTGGGGCAGTATATCCATGAGCTGGGGGGCAGAGCTGGGGCAGTATATCCATGAGGAACTGGGGGGGCAGAGCTGGGGCAGTATATCCATGAGCTGGGGGGCAGAGCTGGGGCAGTATATCCATGAGCTGGGGGGCAGAGCTGGGGCAGTATATCCATGAGCTGGGGGAGCAGAGCTGGGGCAGTATATCCATGAGCTGGGGGGGCAGAGCTGGGGCAGCATATCCATGAGCTGGGGCAGAGCTGGGGCAGTATATCCATGAGCTGGGGCAGAGCTGGGGCAGTATATCCATGAGCTGGGGCATATCCATGAGCTGGGGCATATCCATGTGCTGGGGCAGTATATCCATGTGCTGGGGCAGTATATACATGAGCTGGGGCAGTATATCCATGTGCTGGGGCAGTATATCCATGTGTTGGGGCAGTATATCCATGTGTTGGGGCAGTATTTCCATGAGCTGGGGGCAAAAATATCCATGTGTGAGCTGGGGCAATATATCCATGTGTGGCCTGGGGGCAATATATCCATGTGTGGTCTGGGGGCAATATATCTATGTGTGGTCTGGGGGCAATATATGTCCATGTGAGCTGGGGGCAATATATGTCCATGTGAGCTGGGGGCAATATATATGTCCATGTGAGCTGGGGGCAATATATATCCATGTGAGCTGGGGGCAATACTATCTTTTTTATATTGCAGAAAAAAAAAGGTAAAAATATGGATCTTTTTTTGGGGGGGTTGGGGGGTCCCTTCATGGATTCTTGCACCGGGGCCCTCAGGTTTCTAGTTACGCCACTGCCCTGATCCGAATGTATTCTCCTTGGCAGGCCATAGTGAACAAAAAACTTTTCCATTAGAACCTTCGCCACTGTAGGAGCACGTTGGTCTTTCGTAGAAAAAGCTTGGGCATAACGCGTGAAATGATCAGTCACTACTAGAATATTTCCCTGCCCACTAGCATCCGGCTCTAAGCACAGGAAATCACTGCACACCAAGTCCATGGGTCCTTGACTTTTCAGGTGGCTCATTGGAGCGGTTCGGGTTGGAAGGGTTTTCCTCTGGATACACCTCAAGCACGAGTGACAGTAACTTTCAACTTCCGATCTCATACAGGGCCAATAAAATCTGTCTCTCACTAGCTTAAAAGTTCTCTCGGCACCCAAATGTCCATGGTCGTCGTGTAACGACTGCAGCACTCCCTCTCTGTGTTTGGTGGGAAGGAACAATTGTTGGGTCTCTTCAGCATTGTTTGAGGGGCCCCTTCGGTAGACCACCCCATCCAACATCTTCAACCGTTCCCACTCTTTGTAGACTAAACAGGCTACTTCTGGGGAATTTGTCAGTAGAATTTCCCATTGGTTCGCGGTTAGGGCCTTCATGGTTAGTGCAATCAAAGGGTCTCGAGCCTGATCGGCTAACAAGTCCTGTTTCGAAAAAGTAGGCAAACTTTCATCCCTCAGCTGCGTAGGATTACAATAGAACTCTGGAACAGCCGCAGCCATAACTCCTATGGCTCTGCTTCAATCCCTCCCTTGACCCGGCGCTCCGCTCCTTGACATAAAGCTTGCACCCCATCTGGAGTTAACTGAGTCCATTCTGTAGTGTAGGGTCTTCTTGACAAAGCATCGGCATCTTGATTATTCACTCCAGGGCGATACTTCAGGCTGAACCGAAACCCTGACAGAGCGGCCAACCACCGATGTCCTGTTGCATCCAGCTTCGCCGTAGCAAGAACGTAGGTAAGAAGATTGTTATCAGTCTTTATTATAAATTCGGCTCCGTACAGATAATCTTTCAGCTTGTCCACTACCGCCCATTTCAAGGCTAAGAACTCCAACTTGTGGGTAGGGTAATTCTTCTCTGAATGTCAGGCTCGCGCCAAGAAGGAGCCATGGCACAGCCTCTGTGTTGTGATATATAATCCCAAGCGCTGGGGATAAGCAGGCACACAGACACTGGAGGCAGTATATGTACAATAAGGCTGTATTGAAGAATGGTTCACAGCTAACAGTCCAGCACAGAACAGACAGTAACACAGAAAATAGGCAAGTGGATGGTGGACCACGTAGTCTCTCTCCAGATCCGCTTGAGGAGAAGCAGGAGTCTTTAGGCAAATGTACCTTGATAGAAGGTTGGTCTCCTTGGAGAGAGCTGGAGGGCTGGAAGCCACTTGAGAGTCTCTGGACCCACTGGATAGTGGGCCACGCAGTGGATCGTCCAGCCAGCAGGAACCATGTAATGCAGACACAGCAAGAATGCACGGCAGAGCAAAATAAATCAGGCAGCATACAATGACAAGAGGGAGCTCTCAAGACCTCTGAACACAGGGAAGGGAAAAACACAAAATGAAGGAGCAAAGGGGAGGAGGGTGTGGTCTGGTTTTATGCAAAACCTCAGGTTCAGACACAGAGTTAACCCTTCGGTGGGAAGCAGGTAATGAGAGCAAGTGACCCAGGCTGACCACAGCAGACTCTCAGGGCTGAGGCATGACACTAAAGGCGTAAGACTTCGGCTCACATATGCTACAGGCCTCAGCAATCCACCATATTCCTGGTACAGAACTCCCCCTAGACCTTCTCTGCTAGCATCCACATGCAATTCGTACGGCTTATGGGGATCCGCGTAAGCCAAGACAGGAGCTCGAGTTAGACTCTCTTTCAGCTTCAGGAAAGCACCTTCACATTGAGTAGTCCATTCTTTTTGGATGGATTCTCGAGCCTTCCTTGGCCTTCTTCTGCATCTGCTTTCTGCAGGAGCTTGTTCAGTGGTTGAGCTATCTTGGCAAATCCTCCCACGAATCTTCGATAATAGGAGCAGAACCCCAAGAAAGATCTAAGTTCGGTAATATTTCGGGGTCTAGGCCAGGAAGCTACAGCTTCCAACTTCCGAGGGTCCGTCGAAACGCCTTCTGCTGAAACAACATGTCCCAGATACGTAACAGAAGGTAAACAGAATTGACACTTCTCTAGAGACAGTTTCAACCCCTCTTCATGGAGCCGCTTCAAGACCTTCTCCAACCGTTGCTTGTGTTCTTCCAGAGTCTTCCCGAACACGATAATGTCATCCAGATACACTAACACTTCGATCAGGTTCATGTCCCCGACTGTCTTCTCTATTAACCGTTGGAACGTGGCTGGAGCCCCCGTAAGGCCTTGAGACATTCTGTTGAACTCAAAGAACCCTAGTGGGCAGATAAACGCAGTCTTTTCTTTGTCTTCAGGATACATTGGTATCTGATGATACCCACTTCGCAGGTCTAGTACACTAAACCATTTTGCTCCAGACAAACACTGTAAAGCATCTTCTATCCGAGGAGTAGCATATTGATCCGGAATGGTTCTCTGATTTAGTGTGCGATAGTCTATACATAGACGAATGGAGCCATTCTTCTTCCGAACCATCACTATTGGAGATGCATACGGGCTCCTGGACTCTTGAATCACCTTAGTCCTTTGTAGTTCATTCAGCTGTTCTTGTAGATCATCCAAGTCTCCCAGCGGAACTCGTCTTGACCTTTCTCGAAACGGCTTGTCTTCCTGTAGTCGAATGCGATGCTCAGTACTCTTAGCTAGGCCTACATCGAACTCGTCTTTTGAGAACAAGTCCCTCCACTTTAGGATCTGGGACTGAAGACGTTTCTTCCATTCAGGTGAGATGGGAGCGTCCTTAGGATAGAACCTTTCATCTGGAATCTCTTTGTTCACTCCCCCTCCTAAATCAGTAGGAGAGAGAGGCGTAGCGGACGCTACTTGCCCGATAGGCATTCATGCTTTCAGGGTCACTGGAGAATCAGACACATTACATACACTAACTGAGACTCTTCCTCGTGTTCGTTTCAAAGCTCTTGTGGAGATTATTTCAGGGGTTACTTCTACTCCGGCTTCACTCCCATGATTGAAATTAGTTTCCAGTACCACATAGGAACCCGTTTGTGATCCGTTCAACTTGACTGAAGCCCGGAAATTCGCCACTTCTCCTGATTGCAGAACCTTCTCTATTCCTCCCAATCTCCACAGGCGCCCCACTTCAGCAGGTGCCTTCTGTTCTTCGACCATTCGCTGATAGACTAGACGTAACATCGGGTGTACTCCCCTGGTGGAACCTTCTTCCATTACTATAGGAGTCAGGAGACGTCGCACCAGATCAGTATTCGTCCCCACTATCATCGAACTTCTGTTGGCCCCTGAAGGCCGAGGACACACAATGGCCAATGCATCACAACCCCCAGACTGTCCGATGACTTTGGATCCGATTTCTAACTTCACCTATAGATATCCGTCGTAGGGAAGTTTCTCAGTTCCGGTACCCCAGATCTCAAGGTCCTTTAATTTCTGTAGAGGTATGTGCTTCAAGTGCTTCTCATAGAAGTCTCGGTAGATCAATGTCACTTGAGCCCCTGAGTCCAATAGAGCTTTGGTGTAGACTCCCTCTACTTGGATTGGAACGATGGGAGAAGGACCTATCAGCTGGTCAGGAAACTTTGCTGTAGCAGCTGGAAACTTAGACCCCGTTTGCTGTACCCTGGCCTTTTTCTTGGCCCGTTTAGGTTTTGGATGTGCATTGTTTCCCTATGACGTAGGACTGGATGCTAAGGGAGTGACTCTTTCAGTCCTGGCAGGCTCAGCAGTCGGCAAGGGTCTGGGCCCTCTCGGCCTTTCAGTTCTGGCTTGATTTTTGGAGCAGTTTTCGACCATTGGGCACCTAGTTTGCTCCTTCACTTGGTCCCTCTGGCGTTTCCCGCCGGTGAGGTAGATAGCAGCCCTTCCAAGGCTTTCAGTAACTTTTCTACCCTATTTCCTTCGGACTTTTGGTTTTTGCATTTTGCTCGGAAATTACCCATTTCCCCACAACTAAAACATCTCTTCTTTGAGAATGGAGGCGTACTTGCTGGTGGTGATTCGGTTGAAGGACCTTGGCCAGATGCCACAGCAACTCCAGTTGTTCGCATATCAGTAAGAAACTTCTGCATATTAGTCTGTGTCTCTGCCACCTTCAGAAGTACTCGACACAGATCAGTGTGTGCTTGTTTCAGCTCATCTTGAGCTTCTTGTACCTTCTTAACGGTTTTGTGTAACTCACTATATGCAGGAAAGGTTGGTTCTTTGGCATTTCTCTCTGTGGATATAGGAACTAGCAGATGCTCTTGTCCGTCAACTTCAGATCCATAGGTGTCCAACGAATCATCTTCAGTTTGCAAATATTTGTTATGCCTTACTGGTTGTGCGTAAGCTCTTTCTCCTCTCCTTAAGGACTTTTCCTCTAGCAGAGCCTCTTCCTCTCTAACAGCTCGAATCAGTTCTAGGTATTTCAACTCTCGGTTACCTTCTCTGTTTCTCAGCTGTAGCATCAATGGATCTAGAGGTTGAGCACCCCTCAGTATCTGCTGCATTCGGATTTTATCTATCGTGGCTGGTTCGGCCCCTTTCTTAAGACGTATCTGGTGCAGAATCTTATCTAGGCGCCTCATGTATTCAGTCATTTTCTCACCTTTTCGCTGGTAGGTGTGTTCATACTGGTACATAAGCTCAGCGGCCTTTTCTGTTTGCCCAAAGACTTCCTGTAATACGTTTAGGTAATCTAAAGCAGTGCAGTCTTGTTTACTCAATTTTAGGTTTCTGACAGCCTCTGATGCAGGTCCCTTTAAACTCTCGGTAATCCTTTGCTTCTTCTGTGCTTCAGGGACGTCCCACTCATCCAGAGCCTGCATCGCCTGTTCTACCCATTCTTCGAAGGTTTCTTCTCCCGCCGGAGTTGGTACTTTTCCTGTAAAATTTCTCAACCGTCGATAACCAAAGTTAGTGTGTGGAGGGCTTGTTCTTTGACATTTAGCCAGCAAATCTCCAATAGCCACTATAAATTCAGGCCCGATGATGGCCAGTGGACTGGGCGCGGGAACACTACGTGGCGCACTTGGCTGAATCAGTTGAACTTCCACCTCATCGGTCAGCTTCACGCTCGCGCCCTGAAAACACACTGGAACACCCTTTCTCCACTCAAAAAGAACTCAAAAAGAACATACGTGTGAGAGGTATCTGGGTTCGCTTTAATGTCCAGGATTAACCCCCGATGATCTGGTGTCAGCGCGGCCACGGTCCGGCGAATCTGATCTTCGGCCCAAGTGTCTGTAGGAATATCCATGACTATGCATAACTCTATCTGACTACTTTGCTCCTCACACCATTTGGCAGCAGTGTCTGGATCCATATTTAACCCTTTATATGCGGTTAAATCCCGGAAACGAGCCCCCACGTGTAGCGCTCACTCCCGGAGGAGCCGCTGAATTTAACCTCGGGTTAGTCTCTCCGCTCTAGGGAATAAATATACACCAGCACTGTTGTGGATTTTATAAATCATATATACTTTAGCGGTCTCAATAAAGCGGCATATATAAAATAAGCACGGTATATGGAAACAGGATTTCGTATTGCGGGAAACGCGCAGCGGTAAAAGAAAAGTTTAACCCCTTCGTTTCTGGAGTGTAAGTCCCGTGCAGGTTATGTCCCAGAAAGTGTGTGTGCGTGAGCTCAGGTACCCGGGTACTATATTTCAACTGGCCAGTGAATGTATTTAATAAAATCTTCGACTAGTCACGTTGGGGCCCTGTAGATTTTAGCAGTGCTGCAGCGTGCGTCTTTAAACTTTAACTGTGGCCTAGGAGGCCTCTCACCCATCCGCCAGACAATCTGTTCCGCTGCCCGATCAGGACGTCTCTCCGCTGAATTGTGCTGGGACTCTGTGTCACCGGATACGCTTCTCTCGCTTGTCTGTCTTTACAACACGAATTACAGCTTACCGCCTGCACTCCCAGTGGATCAATCGCGGTCTACTAACTCGGGGTCCAATCTGCAACTCTTTGTCTGTGTAAAACCTCTCAGTGGTGGGTTACTGGGTCTCTGGCAAGTCACTATATCGATCCCCAGTGTCGGCAAGGCAGCGCCTGCTCTCCAGCCTGGTTACAATCGCTCACAGTCTCACGTGCGTCTCACTTGGTTCACTCCTCGGCTCACACTGGCTCTCCTTCCACGAGGCTGCGGATGTCCTCCCCTCCTTCCCCACCCACTTCCTGTCTCTGCCCCAGAGCATGCTGGAAAATGTAATCCCAATGTCCAGTATAGTTTACATGCGCTTGTCTCCCTCTGGTGGCCAAAACAGAACATTACAGCAACAGAGTTTTAAAACAGCGCTACACTAGTATGTATCCATGAATATTTTAAACTCACATAATTATGAACATGTCACTGTATATCATTTATAAACTATGGGCCATATTACATAGTTGGTGCTAACTTAACCAGAGCTGTTGTAAACTGAAAACCTCCATAGGCTATAATGGCTCTGGTAAGTTTACAACAGCTCTGGTTAAGTTAGCACCAACTATGTAATATGGCCCTATGTTGGATTTTGAGCAACTGTGACAAAAAATGTTTGTGGTTTTAAAGATTGCTAGTGTTGCTTCGCTCCTCCTGAGACCGATGGTAGTTAAGCATGCAACAGCCGGTGTTTGTTTCTATTACTAGTAGTCGACCCAGTCATACTGGTTGCTTGTCCTGTTCACAGATCCTAGTTGACGGCAAATGGTGAAACCCTAAGATTGGTGTTTATGAATCCCACCAGGCTGTTTCTGTGTTGTTGGGTTGTTGACTCCTTTGCCGTGCCCCTATTCACATTATGCATTATACTTTATTTATGATAGTAATATATATTTAATTCATAGTAGCATTTTTTATTGCACATTTTATAGACACACAAATAAGTTACTGCAAAAAACACAGTGGGTAGGACCTCCAGTGGAGACAGTGCCAGGAACTTTATTCAGGGACAGCAGACCCCATAAGCAAATCTGCTGTCCCTGAATAAAATTCCTGGCATTGTCTCCACTGGAGGTCCTACTCACTGTGTTTTCTTGCCGAATTTTGGGATCAGTGGCATCCCTACCCTGGGTAGAAACCTTGTGGAGTCGTTCGGTCCGGGCTCACTCACAGCGGAGGCTGTGGCTCCTCTATTTCGCGACACAAATAAGTTACTGTCATTCCATAGCTTATTTGAGTGTTTCTCTCTTACTTGGCACTTCTTTTGTATTTTTTTTATATATATTCTGTCGCATGTTGCACTTGTTTTTCTAAGAACTAATTTGTTTCTCACTCAAGATATTTGCTTGTCGTGGCAAGCGAGCTTTTACTTATAAAGGTCATTACATGTAAACTAAATTTTTATTTTGTAGCCTTTGTTGGAATTTAAGCACCTGTGACAAACATGTTTTTTTCCCTTGAGTTTAATGTACGTGATGGAAGCTGTGTAGATTTGGGGCTATATGTGTGTAATCAGGAGGTGTGGGCATATACTGTATGTGTGTATCCGCCCTATCAATTGTACATCACTACCTAAGTTTCAAAAAGTGAAAAGGTAATAGTGAAATAGCAACAAATCAAAATATTCTCGCACTTAACTGCTCCAACAACCCAAAATAATACTTAAAATGATGCAAAATCCCCAAAATGCACATGCAGGCACTGGCAACACATATGCATGAACAATGACATATACACAAATACACACAGGAGGCATTGTCAGTTACACACATGCAGACACACAAACACACACACACACGGGCATTGCCGGCCAACACCTCTTGGCACACAACAGAGTGCACCAGTGCATCAACGTGATGCACCATGTTGAGATGCAAGCATCATTCCGTCTTTCATTCCATGCATGTGGTTCAGTGGCATCTGTGCATATTCTAGCAACAAGGTAGGAGGGAAACTCCAGGAAAAGCACTTCTTTTTGCCTTTTAACTTGCCATATGATAATCATGTACAAAGCCATAGCAACCAGCTCTGCAGGCACCTTACAACAAAGTTAGGTAAATAAACAACCCAGGAAGAGCAAAAAGCAGAAGTGATAGATTGTGTTGGTTTCAAAATTAAAGACCAAAAACTTGTTGATACAAAATCATCGTCCAATCCAAATACTGTATGTCTCCAATGTCAATAGATGGAATATGAGAAGGAATATAACAATATCTATGCAAGAAGAAGATTAAACACAAGAATTATTCACATACAGGGCTATTCAGAGAGTGGTGAAAAGAGGGAGAATGACTGGAGAATGGAAATTCTAGGTCAAAATAGACGATTTGGAAAGTGAAATAAATGGAAGAATTTTTCTGGTTTGGCTATTTTGACCTAGAATTTTCCATTCTCCAGTCATTCTCCTGCTTTTCACCGCTCTATGAATAACCCTGTAAGTGTTCGATTCCAACCTAGTCATTAAGCTTAATTAACAGCTCCTATACTTTATACAGGAGACGATAATTTGTGTGTCCCCAGACGAGAGCAATCTATTCCAATGTATCTTGTTCTCCTCTAAATGAGATGGTACTCAGGAACACCAGCTCCTAAACTCGAGTGTTAAATGATTTGGCTTTTGCAGCATATCTTAATTCCTCAATAAAAGCCACCGATAATTCTTTTACCTCAGTCTCAGTTTCCTACGAAATTTACCATTTTTGTGTTTCGAGGGCATTCCGAATCCAAAATGTCGACCACACGAAATTTTCGGATCGATTCGAAATTTCAAATCAAAATTTCGGATTGATTCGAAATTTCGGATCGATTTGAAATTTTCGGGTCGATTCGAAATTTCGGGTCAAATTTCGTATTGTTACATGAAAAAAAAATCAAAATTTTTAAAAAAATGCTTAACAGATCTTAAAAAATCTAAAGATAAATAGACTCCTTACTGCAGAATATTATAAGCAACGGTTTATTAGATATTAGATTAAAATGGGAATATTTTTAACATTGAAGCCTATGGGGTAAAACATTTCCCACACTATCGAATTTGATATCAACTATCAAATTTGAAATCAAATTTCGAATTGATATCAACTATCAAATTGATCTTAATTTACAATACAAGTAATAGTCAGAAAAGGACTTTATGAAACAAATTAATTTCATTTAACTGTTTAATTTGACTCAAGTACAAAATCTGTGACACAGCTTAATATTTAACCCATGATTGTCTTTTAACAGCAAAATTTAATTTATTGGGGCTTTATTTAGTGATCCAAAATTCGAATTGATATCAACTATCGAATTTGATATCAAATTTTGAATATATGGTAAGATTTTAGCCAAGAGAGGGTGGTATCGCAGAGACCAAGAGAAACAAGGGTCTTTAGGAGGAAAAGATGGTGGACTGTACCAAAGGCAGCTGAGAGGTCAAGTAGGATCAGTAAAGAGCAATCTCCATTCCATTTTGAAGAGAGGGGGGGTCGGTAGCAACCTTGGTGAGAGTGGTTTCTGTTGAGTGTTGGGATCGAAAGCTGAATTGCAGGGGGTCTTGCAAGGAGTTGGAGGATAGAAAGAGGGTTAAGCGGTCATAAGCTAACTTTTCTAGTAGATGAGATGAGAACAGAGAAGATAGCAGATGTGAAGGGATAGGGTCAAATGTGCAGGTAGTGTGGCTTGAGCCTTCATCCTCTGTGTCTGGTGTGAAGAAGTTGAGAGTTGCAGTGGGGTTGACTGGAGGAGATTTATCATATGCTTGCGCTGGGAAGTTGCTGCGAATTGTAAACGTTTTTCTGAGGTCGGATGGGGAGATGGCACAGATGGGTATAGGAACTAGCTAGAGGTAAAGAACGGTCGTTTAGGGTTGGAAGAAAGTGAGGATATAAGAGAGGAGAAGTATGTTTATTTGGCGAGGTAAAGGGCAGCTGTATAAGAGGAGAGAATTAACTTATAGTTGATAAAGTCCCCATCCACTGCAGAATTAAGTTCAAAATCCTTATCCTTACCTACAAAACCCTCACTAACTCAACTCCCCACTACCTGTCCTCACTAATCACCAAATACACCCCAGCCTGCTCCCTAAGGTCAAACAGCGACCTGCGCCTAGCGTCTCCCTGCATCACCTCTTCCCATGATAGACTGCAGGACTTCTCAGGCGCAGCCCCCATTCTCTGGAACGCTCTCCCTCATACGGTTAGACTTTCCCCTAACTTCTCTTCCTTCAAACGCTCCCTTAAAACGTTCCTATTTAGGGAAGCCTACCACCTGACTCACTGACGCAACCACCAATCACTCTCACCTTGCAGTCCTCTCCTCCTGTTTCCAACCCCTAACCCTTCTAGATTGTGAGTTCCTACAGGAATAGGGCCCTCATCTCCTCCTGTACTGTTTGTCAAATGTTGTTCAATGTATTCTAACCCTGTTTATACTGTGCCTATTGTACAGCGCTGTGGAATATGCTGGCGCTTTATAAATAAAGAATAATAATAATAAAGTCAGTGTCAGAGAGAGATTTCTTCTAGGCATGAACACCAGTGCAGGAGCGTTTCTGCAAGTAGTGCATCTGCTTAGAGTGCCAGAGCTGAAACTGAGGTTGTGCAGTTGTGGATGAGCAAGAGAATCCAGAGCAGAGGGGAGAGTGTTGTTAGTTATAGTGAGATGGGGCAACATCAGAACAGGTTATAGTGGTAGTGTAGGCGGGGCAATTCTGTATGAGAGGGGGATGAACTGTAGAGGTTACAAAGCCTGGAGATTCCTATAGGTGCAGGGCTGAGAGGGAGAAGAAACTGGTTTCATAGATATCAAAGGAGAGCAGATGGTGGTCAGAAATGGGGAACTAATATACATTTCATCATAATGATTATGGCCACTGAGCATGCCTATCTGAACATTCAGTGTTTAAATGATTGTTTTAGTGTGACTTTCTCTGTTTCCGTGAAGAGCCATTTACCAATCATTTCAGCACTAGGGATGAGCGGTTCGGGTTCGGATGGTTCGGGGTTCGACCCGAACTTAGCCTGTTCGAGCAGATCGCGAACACCGAACATTTCCGGGTGTTCGCCGCATATTCGACCACAATGGACCACAATGCATTTTCCCACTGGCCTGAAGCTCGTAATTGGCTACAGCCTTGCACCTGACCACAGGTCTGGTGCAAGACTAGTTCAACACTATGCCAATCACCGCTCAGAGTCCTGATTGGGCAAATTTTGCCCAATCATGGGCTCACAGAGCTAAGTCCCGCAGCACACTATATAACGTTTCCACGCAGCACTTCTGCATACATTTCAGAGGAGATTTCAGAGGAGATAGTTGTGTGTTGTTACTGCCGGTCTGCCACGCTACTGGGGGGGTCTGGGGGGGTCTAATTTCTACCAAATATCAGGGAATTTAGGTGAGGTGTGTCTTGTCACTGTGCCAGCAAATTTTTTGGGGGTTTACAACTTTGTTGAAAACATTTGTGAATTGAGGTGATCTTCTGTGTCTTGTCACACAGCCAGTAAGTCTTTTTGGGGCTCACTAATTTCTTTAAAACATTTGTGAATTGAGGTGATCTGTGTCTTGTCACACATCCAGTACCACGCATTATTTTGGGGCTCACTAATTTCTTTAAAACCTTTGTGAATTGAGGTGATCTTCTGTGTCTTGTCACACAGGCAGCGAGTTTTTTTGGGGCTCACTAATTTCTTTAAAACCTTTGTGAATTGAGGTGATCTTCTGTGTCTTGTCACACAGCCAGCAAGTTTTTTTGGGGCTCACTAATTTCTTTAAAACATTTGTGAATTGAGGTGATCTGTGTCTCGTCACACATCCAGTACCACGCTGTATTTTGGGGCTCACTAATTTCTACAAAACATTTGTGAATTGAGGTGATCTGTGTCTCGTCACACATCCAGTACCACGCTGTATTTTGGGGCTCACTAATTTCTACAAAACATTTGTGAATTGAGGTGATCTGTGTCTCGTCACACATCCAGTACCACGCTGTATTATGGGGCTCACTAATTTCTACAAAACATTTGTGAATTGAGGTGATCTGAGTCTCGTCACTGGCTGCCAGCTATCAGTGTGTCTCACTGAGTTATACCAGAGTTCTTTAAATCTTTATACCAGAGTTAAATCAGAGTTCTGTATATATTAATCTATATATCACTCACCATGTCTGAAAGAACAAAAAGGACAGGCAGACGCTCCCAGCCACAGATAAGAGGGCAAGCAGCCCCTGTGTCGGGAGGCTGTGCCTCTGGTCGTGGTGGACGTGGTGCATCCTCTGCAGGGGCACGCTTGTCCTTTCTAACTGGTGCTGGCCGTCTTAAGCAGCAGCAACATACAGAGGACTTGGTGGATTGGCTAACCAGGCCATCCTCATCCTCCGAGTCCTCTGCCAGCCAGGCTTCTAGTGCTTTACAGTCCACCTCAGCTGCCAAAGCATCTAATGCAGCCTCCATGTCCACAGCTTCTCCTGCCGTAGCCTCGCTATCACACACGGAGGAGTCAGCTGAATTGTTTGACTACAATGAGAGTGACATGCTGCTTGAGGATGCGCAGCAAGTACAGTGCTCTAATTCAATCTCTGAGGTTGAGCAAGGGAGTATAATCAACCTAGAGGAAGGGGGTGCCAGTGATGACACACAAATAACTGGCACTCATGTTGCCCCAGCAGCTGCAGCATACTGCCAAGTTGGCTCCAGTGACGAGGAGATAGGGGGTGAAGATGACAATGATGATGAGGTCACTGACTCCACCTGGGTGCCAGATCGAACAAAGGAATCAAGTGAGGAGGAGGGGGAGGAAGAGGCAAAGCAAACACGAGGCACAACATCCTCTGTGACCAATCGTAGCACTAGCCAGTCCAAGGCATCACATGTCAGAGCTGCTCCGGTGCAGAGCGCTGTTGTCTCAAAGAACACATGCAGGAACTCTGTTGTCTGGGAGTTCTTTAAGAAATGCGCAGTAGAGTGCAGCGTTGCTATTTGTAATCTATGTCAGATGAGGCTTAAGCGTGGGAAAGTAACCGGACACTTGGGTACCACGTGCTTGAGGCGACATATGAACAAGTGCCACACATCCCGTTGGCGCAAAACTTTGCATAGGTCCTCCTCCTCCTCATTTGTCTCTACCCCCACTGTATGTCCTGCCATTTCATTGCCTACAACCTCCACCGACAGGGATGATGCTACAGTAATGGATGTACCAGGTCCTTCCTCACAATGTGACATCATCCCAGTAGCTGAAGATTTACGCAGTCAGATTACGTTGCCGCAGCTGCTGCAGCGAAAGAAAAAATATAGTCCCAACCATCCCCAAGCACAGCGTCTAAATGCCAGCTTAGCAAAATTACTCGCATTACAGCTGCTGCCTTTCCAGCTGGTGGACTCTGCTCCCTTCCGTGAATTTGCTGAATGTGCTGTACCACAGAGGCAGGTTCCAAAACGCCATTACTTTTCACTCAAGGCCAATCCAGCACTATACCAGCACGTGGAAGACAATATTATCCAGTCATTGGGAAAGGCAGTCAGCAGCAAGGTGCATGTGACTTTAGACACGTGGTCCAGCAAGCATGGACAGGGTCGTTACATTTCCTTCATGGCACACTGGGTAACTCTGATTGCAGCTGGGAGTGATCCAAGACGGGGCTCTGTGCTGGAGCTTGTTCATCCACCACGCCTCCAAAAAGCTGCTTGTATGAGGTCTGTCTGCTCCACCACCACCACCTCTTCCTCCTCCTCCTCCTTCTCTGTCTCTGGCGAAGTGGCAGTTAAACCGATGCCTGACAGGGTCTACGCAATGGCTCAAGCAAAAAGATGCCATAATGTGCTTAAGCTGGTTTGATTATGGGACAGGAGCCACACCGGGTCAGAAATTTTGTCAGCTCTGCAGGGGCAGGTGCAGAGATGGTTAACACCACGCCAGCTTGAGCTGGGAATGATCGTCTGCGATAATGGCAGCAACCTTCTCTCCGCCCTACGCCTGGGTAAGTTGACGCATGTACCATGCCTAGCACACGTCCTAAATCTGGTGGTACAGTGTTTCCTAACCAAGTACCCAGGGCTGCCAGAGCTTCTCATTCAGGCCAGAAAAGTCTGCAACCACTTCAGACGGTCATTCCCAGCAAGCGTTCGCCTGGCAGAAATTCAAAGAGAATTCCACCTTCCCACAAACCGTCTGATCTGTGACATGCCCACCAGGTGGAACTCGACATTAGCAATGCTGCAGCGTCTGCACAAGCAGCAGAGGGCCATCAATGAGTACCTGTGTGAGTATGGCACAAGGACAGGTTCAGGTCAACTTGGTTTTCCCCCCCGCAGTGGCAAATGATCAAGGATGCATGCACTGTACTGTCACCATTTGAGGAGGCAACGAGGATGGTGAGCAGGGACAGTGCATACATCAGTGACACAATTCCTTAAGTGTTCCTGCTGGAGCACACTCTGCGGGGAATTATAGATGTGGCTCTAGAGGCAGAGCAGCGGGAGGAAGAGGAGGCCTTCCCTAGCTCTCAAGGCCCCAGTATTTCCGGAGACAGCATTCCAGCGGGTCCTACTCAGATCAGACAGGAGGAGGATGAGGAGGAGGAGGAATATGTAAGTAGTGGGGGCATTGAAGGTGGGGATTCCTCAAGGGAGGGTTTTGTGTGCCCAGAAACAGAAGGGCTAGTGCGTGGCTGGGAGGAGGAAGTGCACGATACGGTCATCCTCATTGACCAGGAAGACTCGGAAGCTAATGCCACCTCCAACCTACGCTGCATGGGCTCCCTAATGATGCAAAGCCTGCTAAAGGACCCCAGGATTCGTGCTATCAAGGAGAGGGATCATTACTGGTTGGCAACCCTTCTTCATCCACGATACAAGGGGAAAGTTGCAGAGCTCATCCTGCCCGCACAGAGGGAGCACAGGATGAAAAAACTTGAGGACGCTCTAAAGCGACACTTGTGTAACACCTTTCCAGGCACTGGTAGATTACCAAGTGCTGACACACGTGCTTCTGAGGCTGCGGGTGATCAGAGGAATAGTGGTGAAGGGCAGGGCCGCTTGACTGATGCTTTTTTAAATTTTTTTAGTCCTCGACGCCCAGGGACGTCAAATGTAGGCACCCATTGCCAGCGTCTTCACCATATGGTTCAGGACTACCTAGGGGCAAGGGCAGACCTGGATACCTTTCCAGCAGATGATCCACTGGCTTACTGGGTGTTGAGATTGGATCACTGGCCAGAACTTAGCCAATATGCTATGCAGCTACTAGGTTGCCCTTCTTCTAGCGTGCTTTCCGAAAGGACGTTCAGTGCCGCTGGAGGTTTTGTCACAGACAAAAGAGTGCGTCTGTCCACCGACTCTGTAGACCGGCTGACAGTTATAAAAATGAATCAGTCCTGGATCAGCAGCTATCAATCTCCTGATGCTGAAGTAATGGAATAGATCGGGGATGTCCTCTTCTGCATTCACAAAACCTCCAGCACTGAACTCTTCCACAATACCACAAAAGGGTTACGGTGTGAAGGCACTTGCTGCCATGAAAGGCACAATATTTGGCTGCACTGATGCCTGTGCCAGATTTATATCATTTTAATTTTTTGAACCGCAGGGTCCAACCCTGCACTCTTCCACAATACCACAGAGGGGTTACTGTATGATGATACTTGCTGGCCTGGCATTAAAGACACAATATCTGGGTGCACTGACGCCCATTAACAGATAAAAAAAAACACTTTTCAATATAGGACCACATGGTCCACCCCTGAACTCTTCCACAATACCACAGAGGGGTTAGGCTAGGGTCAGATGAGCGTATTTTGTACGGACTGTGCGTCCGTGCAGTACGGACGTACTTACTGACTGACAACAAGGTAGTGGCCAGTCACACAGTCGGTTTTTTTCACTGACGTATTTTTTGACTGATGTAGCAGGGAAAATAAATTACAATGAAAGAACATTCTGTCCGTCAAAAATGCTGGACGTATAAATGCAGTCCGTCTGACCTTGTTGCATCACTCACACACAAAGCTATGCGAACGTTGTGGACGTGGCGCACTCTGCACGTCCATTCTAGCAGTATTACGTTCTTGCCTAACCTGCGTCCGTTTGCAGCGTCCGTCAGCCCCCGCACTTCTGTGCGGACGTACTTCGTGTGTGGGGCTCCATTTAACACAATTGTATGCTATCACGGACGTACTTATGTACGGGCAACACGGACGTTAACACTGCTTTCGTCTGACCCCAGCCTTACTGTATGATGATACTTGCTGAACTGGCATTACAGGCACAATATATGGGTGTACTGGCGCCCATTACCAGATAAAAAACTTTTCAATATAGGACCACATGGCCCACCCCTGCACTCTTCCACAATACCACAGAGGGGTTACTGTATGATGATACTTGCTGCCCTGGCAATCTTGCACCAAAGGCACAATATCTGGGTGCACTGACGCCCATTAAGAGATAAAAAACTTTTCAATATAGGACCACATGGTCCACCCCTGCATTCTTCCACAATACCACAGAGGGGTTACTGTATGATACTTGCTGGCCTGGCATTAAAGGCACAATATCTGGGTGCACTGACGCCCATTACCAGATAAAAAAACTTTTCAATATAGGACCACATGGTCCACCCCTGCACTCTTCCACAATACCACAGAGGGGTTACTGTATGATGATACTTGCTGGCCTTGCATTACAGGCACAATATCTGGGTGCACTGACGCCCATTACCAGATAAAAAACTTTTCAATATAGGACCACATGGTCCACCCCTGCACTCTTCCACAATACCACAGAGGGGTTACTGTATGATGATACTTGCTGGCCTTGCATTACAGGCACAATATCTGGGTGCACTGACGCCCATTACCAGATAAAAAACTTTTCAATATAGGACCACATGGTCCACCCCTGCATTCTTCCACAATACCACAGAGTGGTTACTGTATGATGATACTTGCTGGCCTGGCAGTCTTGCAACAAAGGCAGAATATCTGGGTGCACTGACTCCCATTCCCAGACTCATATATTTTTAATATAGGACCGCATGGTCCACCCCTGCATTCTTCCACAATACCACAGAGGGGTTACTGTATGATAGTACTTGCTAGGGATGTGCGTTTCGGGTTTCGGAATTTCGGAATTTTCACGAAATTTCCCGATTCGTGTTTTCGGATGCGGCCGATTTTCCAAAAATTTTTAGATCCGAAAATGGCAGATCCGAAAAGTTTTCCGAGCCGAAACGAAATATTTTCGGAATTTTCGAATGTACTTGAAATGTGTCAAATCGAAATTTATTGCTTTGAAACGAGGAGAACAGACGTTCCGAAAAAACTAAAATTTTCGAAAATACATAAAGTCGATACAAAAAACGAGCTAAGTGACACGAAAATACGAAAAATGGTCGAAATTCCGAAAAAAAATGTACACGAAAAGCGAGTCGAGCCGGACCGAATCGAAAAAGAAATCGGTCGAAACGAGCCGAATCGAAAAGTTTAAAAATCCGAAAAATCGAATCGAACCGAAAAAAAAAATCGGTGCACAAGCCTAGTACTTGCAGGCCTGGCACTAAAGGCACAATATCTGGGTGCATTGCCACTGACGCCTGTATCAGATTCATATCCTCAGAGGGGTTACGGTGTGACGGCACTGTTGCCGATGCTAAAAGCCCAATTTTAAAGCACCTATTGTTACTTTCATCCAAAGCCTGCATAAATTTCACAATAATTTAGCCAAAAAAAATCACTAAACTTTTTCTGCGCGTCTTAAAATGTCTTTTCATACAGGCTGCCGCCCATTCAGTTGTTTATGGATAGATTAAAGGAAATGCATTTACCATCATATGAAACGTCATTTTTTTGTTTTTAAGTGTTTCTATACATCCTAGAAATCCGCCACTTCACGGGCAGGTTATGGGGACCTCCTAGGCACGATATTTGAAGGAATTTTTCGTTTTTATTTTTAACCCTTATTTCATGGAAAACTCACTGTCCCTTTAAAAACTTTTTTTTTTTTAACTTTTTGTCTTTGTTTCCTGTCCCCCAGGGCACTACCCAGACCCCCATACACCTTTTATGGCAAATATGTAGCATATATGCCCTCTTGGAGGGCACTCTAAAATACCGAATTTTCAGCCCCATTGACTTGCATTGGGTTCGAGTTCGGGTTCGGGTTCGGACCCGAATATATACGAAGTTCGTGTTCGAGCTCGAACCGAACTCGGGGGGTGTTCGGCTCATCCCAATCCAGCACTTGATATATTTTTGAGGTTCGGCATATTGATAAAACTGAATTCAATCGCTAAAAGCAAAATTGCCACCAGTTAGAATAAGCAAAAGTGCTGATAACTGAGCCAAAATTTTAATAGGAATCGAAAGTTCCATTTTATTTGGAAATACTGAAAGTAGAAACCATGACAAAGAACACCTATTTTATGTGAGATCTACAGTGAGACACAAAATATACTGAAAGAATATAAAATTTGCCCGTGCGCAAAAACGCATTAACGTGAGGGGAAAAAACCCTTCACGCTGAACATCGTATTACAACGTTCGCGCACAAAATGAGCATTAACGTCTAATGCGAGTTACCCTGCGCGAACCCTGCGCGAGCGAAAGTTCGTGCGCGCATCCCATACTTAACATTGTGAGCGCAAATGCGTTCGTGTGCTGGTATGCGGATGGTATTACAATCGATGCGCAAATTTTAACGAACGACATTTGCACGCATAATTTTAACGGCTTTTAAAGCTGGTGGTAACTGCAAATCTGAACGTTCTGGCCGAAACCAAATACATCAGCACGAAAAAAAAAAAATACAGCACAGTATAGTTACTCATTCTACACATACCCAAACAATAAATTTGAGAGGTTGTGCATGTTTTTATTATTGCTGCAGTATATATACTCAGATTGATTTTGACAGGCGCAAAAACTGAACGGGAGACAATTGTGGTTCTTCATTCTGATTGCCCACCGATTTCTGCGCGCAGCGTTAATTTGCGCATGTTTTTGAGCATATTTTTTACGCGCAATATTTTGGGATGGATTAAAAAATGCGCTCGGATTGTAACACCACCGTTAATTTACACGCGTTAACGTTTAACGCTGCGCGCAAACAAATTACGCTGCGCAAAGAATGTAATAGAGCCCTATCTCTTTAAAGTGCTCTTTAACTTTTTTTGCCTTTTTCCTTCTATATTTTAATTTGACTAAGTGTCCCTTGACAGTGCTAGTATTCTTGAAAATGTTATACTATAATATTTGAGGTTTTATCTTCTTAACAGGCAAGCATCATTCTCATGGTTACTTGACACCATATTTAGATAATACTTGGGGCCTGTTCTTTGATGCCATTCTTTGATGTCATTTTTGGTGTCACCCTGGCATGATTCTGGAGGGCAGCTTCCGATAGACAGATGTAGTCACCAGTGCAACATTAGTGTTGTGGTACAAGAGCACCTAAAGTGCAAATACAGTGGCAAGAAAAAGTATGTGAACCCTTTGGGATTACGTGGAGTTTTGCATGAATTGGTCATAAAATGTGCTCTGATCTTCATCTAAGTCACAACAATTTGAAAAACACAGTCTTCTTAAAGTAATTCAACACAAACATTATATGTTTTCATGTTTTTATTGAACAGAACATGTAAACATTCACAGTGCAGGGTGGAAAAAGTATGTGAACCTTTGGACTTAATAACTGGTTGACCCTCCTTTGGCAGCAATAACCTCAACCAAACGTTTCCTGTAGTTGCAGATCAGACCTGCACAACGATCTGGAGTAATTTTGGACCACTCCTCTTCACAAAACTGTTTCAGTGTAGCAATATTCTTGGGATGTCTGGTGTGAATCGCTCTCTTAAGGTCATGCCACAGCATTTCAATCGGGTTGAGGTCAGGACTCTGACTGGGCCACTCCAGAAGGCGTATTTTGTTTTGTTGAAGCCATTCTTTTGTTGAATTACTTGTATGCTTTGGGTCATTGTCCTGTTGCATCACCTATCCTCTGCGGAGCTTCAGTTGGTGGACAGCTGGTCTTACGTTTTCCTCCAAAATGTCTTGATAAACTCTGGAATTCATTTTTCCATCAATGACAACAATCCGTCCAGGCCCTGAGGCACCAAAGCAGCCCCAAACCATGATGCTCCCTCCGCCATGTTTTTCAGTGAGGATGAGGTTTTGATGTTGGTGTGCTGTGCCTTTTTTTCTCCACACATAGTGTTGTGTGTTTTTTCCAAACAACTCAATTTTGGTTCCATCTGTCCACAGAATATTTTGCCAGTAGTGCTGTGGAACATCCAGGTGCTCTTTTGCAAACTTCCAACGTGCTGCAATATTCTTTTTGGACAGCAATGGCTTCCTCCGTGATGTCCTCCCATGTATTCCATTCTTGTTTAATGTTTTCCTTATTGTAAATGTGTCAATAAAAATGTTAGCATGTGCCAGGGATTTCTGTAAGTCTTTAGCTGACACGCTAGGATTCTCCTTTACCTCATTAAGCATTCTGCGCTGTGCTCTTGCAGTCATCTTTACAGGATGACCATGCCTAGGGAGAGTAGCAACAGTGCTGAACTTTCTCCATTTGTAGACAGTCTGTCTTACCGTGGACGCATGAACATCAAGGCTTTTGGAGATACTTTTGTAACCCTTTCCAGCTTCATGCAAGTCAACAATTCTTGATCGTAGGTCTTCTGAGATCTCTTTTCTGCGAGGCATGGTTCACATCAGGCAGTGCTTCTTGAAACTGGTGTGTGTTTTTAAAGGGCAGGACAGCTTTCAGCAACACATCCAATAATATCACACTGATTGGACTCAAGGTTGGCTCACTCCTGGCTCCAATTAGCTGTTGGAGAAGTCATTAGGCTAGGGGTTCACATACTTTTTCCACCCGGTACTGTGAATGTTTACATGTTATGTTCAATAAACACATGAAAACATATAATGTTTGTGTTGTATTATTTTAAGCAGACTGTGTTTTTCAAATTGTTGCGACTTAGATGAAGATCAGAGCACATTTTATGACCAATTCATTCAAAACTCCACATAATCCCAAAGGGTTCAAATACTTTTTCTTGCCGCTGTATATCAATGAATATAATAGTCTGTGTAACAGAAAGACAATTTTATAAAACATGCAGCTATATCTGGAAGCAAATGGGGCAATAAATCCTCCAAACAATTGTCAGTAGAGAAAATCTAACATAAATGCTAAACCCAGTTGTGCATACAAAGAAATAACTAGTAAAGATCCAGTGATACAATGTCGCTATTGCAGTGACATCTCATATACCATACGGTGAATGGTTGTGTTTTGGGAGAATTTATAATATAATAGAGGTATTTCAACATTTATCCACTTATCAGTCTAGGGAATTTTGAAAAGAAAAAAGAAAACAAATAATAGTGCAACACTGTTTTATTAAGACCGATTGTGGGTGTAAGTAAAATTATGCTTTTCTCACTCATGTGGTCAAGAACATGTAAAGAAACTTGTTCTGTAGGACTACCGGAGCGCCAGCATTTGGGGTGGCACTGCCCTCTCTGTGGTTCCTTTATACGTGCTCCTCAAAAGTAGAACAGAATTAGGGGATCCTAGGTAGGTAGGCTCACATAGGATTCTGATAAGAAACATCAGTTTTCACGCTCTTCTATGTTGGGGCCTTACTATATGTACAGTTCAGAGCTGGTGTGCCTGACCTTATACCTGCCGATACAGCATTCTAGGGATGTGCGTTTCGGGTTTCGGAATCTCGGAATTTTCACGAAATTTCCCGATTCGTGTCTTCGGATTCGGCCGATTTTCTGAATCGGATCGGACCCGAAAACGACAGATCCGAAAAGGTTTCCGAGCCGAAATGAAAAATTTTCGGAGTTTTCGAATGGACTTGAAATGTGTCAAATCGAAATTTATTTTCGCTCTATTCATGATTTCGGTTCCATTCATGATTTCGGTTCCATTTCGGTAATTCTGGACATTGTATAAGTAACTATTATCGGTTATATCGCTGATTCTGTAAATTTTGTATTTGTAAATGCGTATCACTTGTTTCTTGTTTCCAATGATCCGATAATTCTGTCAATACGATAATTCCTTCGTAATCGGGTCGGATCTGATTCGTCCGCGGGTCGCGCATGTCATGCGCGCGCGCGGATGTCGTAACTTTATTGAGCCAGTTTTGACAACTTTTTTGACAGGCCAAAAAATATTGAATTTATTTATAATTTATATCATGGCTGAAAGAAGAGAGTCCCATTCGGACACCTCCTCGTCCTCATCTGGTTCCACCCCAGAGACACCACCCAGGAAGAAGCGGGCCAGCAACATGGCATTTGAGGAGATGTTGGAGCTGGTCTGCATCTTTGATAAAAAAGATTACGACTGCCGTAAGGGCCCTTATGGCAGGAAGAATAACACCCGCAAGGACCGTATCCTTGACAAGCTCCGAACCACCATCCTGGAGTTGTTTGGGATAGACCGGACGAAGGACCAGCTCCGAAAACGCTGGTCTGATCTGAAGGCATGCGAGCAGGAGCAGCTGAGGCACATCCGTCGCGTCATAGCCAAACGTAAGTGTCATGTTATATTGTAAAGCGCTGCGCAAAATGTTGGCGCTATATAAATCCTGTATAATAATAATAATGTGCTTGCATGTGCTAATGTGCACAGAAATACGTTGATTTATCTAGTCCTTTTTTCATGCAATGTGATTGTGTATAGCTTTGCGTTTTCACGACTCGTCATACATGCATTTTTGCCATAGCTCTTCTTTTTTGGGATTTTACGTATTCGTGAAAATTGTGATATTTGATGTATGTAGATGAAGTTACAATGCTGGATTTCTTTTGGCACTGTGTACTGTAGTGTGCTGGGGGGGAGGTTGTTGTGATTGAGTGATGCATGCGAGATGACCCGCAGCTTGCCCAATATTGGCTCCCACCTGCGCATCAACAAAAATCTCTGCGTCTCTGCTAAGTGGTAGGATGGGACATGTAGTTCTTCTGAAAGTGCATCCAAACAGAGCCGTGTTCAATACATCCTCAGCAGCTGCTGAATTGATGCAGCGCAGCAATTCAGTTTGCTACAGCAGTGTCATTGAACGCTTTAGATGCAAATTTCAAAACAAAATGGTGGATTTCTGTTGTTTCTGCTATTTCCACAGTTTTATTAGCAGAAACTGAAAGTGAAACTGAGGCTGAGGCCATCTATAAAATAACTAAAAGCAGTCAGCACAATGCGTTTTGTATGCACACAACACAAATAATAGTTTTTATTCAATAAACGTAATGTTTACTTCTGAAAAAAAAATATAATTGAACGGTAATATATGTCTATGTGCAGGGGAATAATAAATAAATATTTTGTGACTTTAGAACTATGGGATGGGAGTAGTGGTGGGTCAAGCTGGTAGTGCTAGTGGGTAGTGGGAGGAGTGTCGCAATACTTTCGGCAATATATTGTATAGATATACCATTTTTTCCAGTCTGCATTATTTACGTGTTATTTTTTGGATTTGGCAGAAGACAGGAAGGCAAAGGCAGCATCTGCCCCGGCGGGCACCAGTGCCCCAGTGGAGGAGGAGGGGGAGCCACGGGCGACCACCAGCGCTGGTATATACTGTTTTATTTTGCAACGACTTTTGGTCAAATACAGAAAAAAATTTTGTTTACTGTATTTTCATTTAATTTTTTTATGTATAGCACAAGAGGAGCAGGAGGAGGAAGAGGAGGAGCAGGGCGATGGAGAGAGGGAGCCGGAGCTGCAGCAGGAGGCCGCGAGTCCAGGTTTTTTTTTTACTGTTGTATTTTGCATCGACTTTTGTTCAAAAATAAATCAGTTTTGTTGTTTACTGTATTTTTTATTTCTTTAATTTCTTAGATATAGCACCGGAAGAGATGCTGATGGTGGTGGTGGAGGAGGAGGAGTCGGAGGAGTCAGAGCCTCAGGAGGCCGCCAGCACTGGTATATACTACTGTTATATTTTTTCAAGACTTTCAGTCAAAAATAGAAACCTGCTTTACTTACTGTATTTTCCTTCTTTCATTTATTGGATATATAGAAGGAGAAGCCAGACCGGACACTGACAGGTCCAGCGTCAGGATGGCAATCGGCGAGCTACGCCGGGCTGGCAGCAACCTCGATGCCATACAGGAGTTGCTGCAGGAGTTCAGGCAGCATATTAACAACGCCGTAGAAATCCTGGAGCGGCAGTGAGACCAGCCTCCTCCTCCCCTATGTTTGTGCCCCTGTTGGGCAGTTTGACAATGCCATGTGGCATGTTGTAAATAAATTTTATATTTTTTCTATATTTTCCCGTTTGTGTGCGTTGCTTTTCCTTACTTAATAAGTTAATATGTATTGCTTGGTTTCTTTTCCACACTGTTAACATTATATGTACATAAATTTATTGACATTTCTATGGACCCTTTGTCATAAATTTGTCAACATATTTGTGGCCATGAATGTGACTGTGCACATTCTACACTGCCTGCCTGGCCAAAAAATGTCACACACTAACACAACCTTGTTGTACTGCCTTGAGATTTGATTACCGTGGCATGGTTTTGTTAAGCTTAGGCGATGTCACAACAACACGGATTTTTGTCCACAGTCACATTCATTGCATAACCAAGAATTTATCAAAAAATATTGATGGCAGCACTGCGTGAAGTCTTCTCCGACACAACCCAAAGATCCTCAGTGCGGCTCAGGTCTAGTTTATTTGTCCCTGTTTGCAGCTTTACGCAACACCTCCTTCCAGCTATGAGCTCTCTCTCTCCCACTGCTGCCCGCTAAGACACTGCCCGCCAACATGGTCACGTCTTTGCAGGAAGACAACAGCGTGGGGGAACGGCAGCTGCTGACAGTCCCAAGACCTCGTCACAATGACGTCAGTTCTGGAGTTAACCCCTAACTGAGACCAATGGTGGAGATAGGGGGTTCATTGGAACCCCCTATCTCCCAATCCGTGGCAGCTATCGGTTAATGTTTGGTATCTTTGGATTGACCAGAGCATGGCCTTTCCAACAATACCAAACATGACAATGTTAAAAATTATAAAAAATTTAAATATAAAAAAATAAACAGGTTTTTTGTTTTGTTTTGTTAATGCAGCAATATTGTTCCCATTTCAATTATAATGTGAACAATGATGCTGCACTAAGGATTTTTGTATGGGGTGCGTTTGTTAAAAATAGTGTAATTTTCACCCAAAAAAATATAACAAGTCCCCATTTCAATTTTTTTTAACAAACGCAACTCATAAAATATAACCGCAAACACTCGCATGTTAAAATGTGGAAAAAAACACTTTACACTTTGTAAAACAAACATTGAAAATTCAAATTTTATTGCATTTTTTGTTATAATATACAGACAGGACATGACGCATACATATGATAATGATATATTATGAATCATCTGCCGAGTCTGCCGGAAAGAACGATATATAACATGTCTGGGTCATATTATAAAATAAGGCTTCAAAACGCGTTTAAACAAGAGGAGCGAAACTGTTAAAAATTAGCTCAGCAGCAGAAGGGAAGCCGTGAAATGCCTCAGCAGCGAAAGGGTTAAATTTTTTTTGTCACTTTTAAATCATTTTATTTGTTGTTTTTTTTTTCGTTTCAGATAATTTTGATCAACTACTTTTCCGTTTTAAAACCTTTTGTTCTGGTTTTTATTTTTAAAGTCAGACCATTCGGGTCAGTTTCGCGTTTTTTAAATCGTTTTGTTCATTTTTTTTTGTTCCTTGGCTTTCATACCATTTTTTTAATGTGATTAAATAAAGTTGTGAAATGTATATTCATAAGAAAAAAAGGATCTTTATTTAATAAAAAAAAAACACGATAGAATCGCCAGAATTATCGTATCGACAGAATGAATTATCGGATCCGAAAAACAAACCAAAAATGTATTATAAAAAAATATATAAAGTATAAAAAAAGTAAACCATAGTAGTTTACGTCAAAACGAATAGAGTTAGACACTTTGAAACGAGGAGAACAGACGTTCCGAAAAAAACGAAAATTTCCAAAATCACGAAAAGTCGATACAAAAAACGAGCAAAGTGACCCGAAAACACGAAAAATGGTCGATATTCCGGAAAAAAAAATGTACACGAAAAATGAGCCGAACCGAACCGAATCGAAACAGAAATCGGTCGAAACGAGTCGAATCGAAAATTTTAAACATCCGAACAAATCGAACCGAAAAAAAAATCGGTGCACAAGCCTACAGCATTCCTGGTTTGAAAGGAGGAAGGATGATCCAGAAGAAATTAATGTCACAATTTAAAGTTACATATAATATAATAGGACTTTAATTGACAAATATAAATAAACTTCACATAGATTATAAGGTTTGACGATAGGAGAGCCTACCATACAAGCCTCTTATGATCTGGGGTTGCCTAAGATGGTCAGGTCTAGGTTCAGCAACATTATGAGCCCCACAATGTGGTCAGCTGACTCCCTGAATATACTGAACCAAGTTTTCCCAACAATGGATTGTTTTCTTCCCTGATGGCACAGCGGGCATATTCCAAGATGACAATGCCAGGATTCTTCAGGCTCAAATTGTGCAAGAGTGGTTCAGGGAGGCATCATCAAAGGCATAATTTTCCCACATGGATTGACTACCAGAGAGTCCAGACCTTAACCCCATTGAGAATCTTTGGGATGTGCTGGAGAAGACTTTACACAGCTCCTCGACTCTCCCATCATTAATTCAAGATATTGATAACAAATTAATGCAACTGTAGAAGGAAATAAATATTATCACATTGCAGGAGCTTATCGAAATGATGTCGCAGTGATTGCATGCCGCAATGAAAGCAAAATGCTTTCCAATCAAATATTCAAGTTTTGGACTTTATTTTTGACCAGGAGGTGTATTACTTTACAGGTTTCACTAGTGGTGGAACTACCAGGGTCGCAGCGGTCGCAATCGCGACCGGGCCCTGGCAATTCCGCCACTTGAGGGGGGCCCACTGGCTTGTGGAGACTGGCGCAGCGGCGAGCGAGCACTGCACTATTTTTTCAGCAGCGCGATCGGCGTTCCGATGATGAGCCTCGGCTCGTCGTAAGTTAAGTTCCTCCCCCCTCTCCCTGCTCGCTTGCCGGCCGCACGTGTGTCCATGTGGGTGTATGGGCATGACCAAGGAGACAGTGAGCGTCGAGCGAGACAGAGCAGGGCCGGGATTAATCCGCGGCCGGAATTGTTCCTCTCCGGGCGGCTCCAGTGAGTCCCATGAGTCTGTCCGGCACCACCGACCACCCACCACACCGCTGCAGCTGACTCCTGGGCCGTGACAGTCACGGTCTCCCACTCACCCACTCAGTCACTCTGAGGCCGCCGCCACAACGTTCCGACCCCGTCACGTCAAGTCACTGTCAGACACAGTATATCATTCAGCTGGGCCTGACGCCACCACCGCACCACTGCAGCAGACTCGTGCAGTACCCACTGCCCATGACAGTCACTGTCTCTCCTGACAAACGTCCCAGTCACAACATCATTCAGCAACAGCCACTCAGGTAATTATGTTCAAAATCAAATTAAAATCAAATGATGGTCCGGTCGCTTACTAGTACTGCACTTAGTTTGGACTGCGTTACCGTGGGGGCTGGGGGGCCCTTAATATAAATGGTGTACTTTTTTTTCATTTTATTTTTTTTGTATTGCAGAAAAAAATAAGTAAAATTATGGATCTTTTTTTTGGGGGGGGGGCCTTCATGGATTCTTGCACCTGGGCCCTCAGGTTTCTAGTTACGCCACTGGGTTTCACAATAAGATCACGTGGTTTTTTATCTAGAAGTTCAGATGATAAAAGAAACTACATTTTTTTTAAATTAAATTAAAAAAAAATTAAAACCAGTTTGGTCATTGTTAAGAATTTTATCCCTTCAAATCCCCTGTAGGTTTTCATTATTGAGGAATGAGATGAATGTTTGCACAAAATTAAAAAAGAAGAGACTCTCACAATTGAATGTTCTGCACTTTAAAGATTTCAGTCTATATGCTTTCTGTTTCTTAGAAACCAATCATGAAGCTTCAAACTTCAACATAACGTTATTTAATCCAGACTAATTTTCACGTATTATAGTATGACTCTGGGAACAGAGAAAGAGCAAGCGAAAATATTGCTGAAGTTGAAAAAGAGCTCATTGTTACGTCGGTAATAGAAGATGATTAGGTTAATGCGGCACTTAGCGATATAAAAACACATACCTGCACACTCATACATTGTATATTAATATACGAAAGGCTACGAATGAACTTGTCATTTTCATCCAAGAGCATAAGCAGGCAGCAGGAAGTAAAACATTTTCCCACTGGATGAAATAACATTATTATTGGCCATAAGTAAGGTGTATTTAAGTTATATGTGTGTCCAACAGCTTGTTCTCTCTCAACTAATAACTTGCTCTCTGGAAATATTTCAATAAAAAGGGAGTCCACAGTTCCTGCGTCGAGGAGCCAAATATACCTCGCTCGCATGTAAACAAGTAGACCATTATGTTTCTTATTGAGATAAAGAATACAATGATAAGTGGGGACTTCAGGAAGACAAAGGGCTTTCTATTGCGAGTGTGGATAATCTTCCAGAAAACTCTGTGTTTTGGCAAATCTCACCAGATTAATCTATTAGGCATCTCCTTTCATTATCAAATTTCCGCTGCCTATCACAGTGGTTGCCTTATCGAGCGCCTGTTTTTCAATAGGCGGCCCATTCCTAAGATTTCAGGTGTAGCCTCCTTAGCTCAGAAAACAGGTGTCCCTACTGTTTTAAGGCAGCAAAGGTCTCTGCGCAGAAGCCTGGGAAAGGGCAGGGGTATCAGCGACTGTTCTACCTGAAGGAACAGGTAACTGAAAACTGTTGATTCAATGAATTGAGCTTAATTGGCACACATTAGCTCGCAGTAAGTGTTCCGCGAATAAGAAAAAAAGCTTTTAAAATATTCGCACAAAAGAATTAATAAAACAAACAGAGCCCTATTTTTTATACATGATTTGCGTTCTATGAAACAACTGGGATTTTTTTTAAAAAAATCTAGTATAGCTTTTCCATTGCTTTTCTTTTCTAAGATCGTGCAGTGATTTGCTCGTTGCGTACACCCACAAGCCCACAAGGAAATAGACCCTGGATCTCAACAAAAAGCTAATATTGCAAAGCAATTAGTATGATGTATCATGTTTTCCAGATCTCAATAAGCATGCATGCCGGCTTGCATTTTTTTCTTTCCCTTTCCTTCTTTCTTATTCTTTTATTTTTTTTTCTCTTTTATTAAATCGGACATGTCATCTCCATGCAGACCTTTTTTTTTTTGCTTTCAGCTTTCCAGAACAGTTGAGATCGAGGTGGGCACCCACAGAGAGTAGAATATTACATTCCACAAAAGATGGTATTTATTATACTAGGTTAATTTTTTAAATATGAATAAATATAACTTGGTGACCATTAGAGAAAGAAATCATGCAAAAATAACATTTTTTGAGTCAAAATTGATGGAGACAGTGAGATTGCTTAACAATTAGTTTATTGCATTCAACCACCTCTCTACCAAGTGATTTTCCATAAAACCATTGGCAGGACCCAATGGTTTTATAGAAGATGACATTCCAATACACACCCAGTGAAGAATATATACAGAGGTGTCCCACTCATGCAATTCACTGTGCGTAAGCCCTACTTGACAGGGAGAGGGCTCCCTCTGCTGGCCAAAAAGTGCTACTACATTTACTGTAGAGCTTGGGGTGTTTGAAGGAAAATGTATCACAAAGGTTTAAAAAGCATGTTAAAACAAGCATTTTTACATTATTAATTAACTGCCATTAGCAAGTGATTCCCATTTAAAAAGAAGAGTCAATAGATATCTCTCTCCAGACCTAAACATGTGCTTATTGAAGGCAATGAAGTGGCAAACTACCGAGTAAAGTTAAAGAAGTTGCACAATTTGTCTAGATTGAGATGACAAAAGAAAAGTAGGATGTAATGGGGGAGATATACCAAATGCTCAAAGGATGGATGCAAGTGGGATATCATAAAGACAGTAGGCTTGTGCGCCGATTTTTTTTTCGGTTCGATTCGGTTCGATTTGTTCGGATGTTTAAACTTTTCGATTTGGCTCGTTTCGACTGATTTCTGTTTCGATTCGGTTCGGTTAGGATCGTTTTTCGTGTACATTTTTTTTTCGGAATATCGACCATTTTTCGTATTTTCATGTCACTTTGCTCGTTTTTTGTATCGACTTTTCGGAAATTTCGGAAATTTTCGTTTTTTCGGAACGTCTGTTCTCCTCGTTTCAAAGTGGCTACGATAATTCTGGCGATTCTATCGTGTTTTTTTTTATTAAATAAAGATCCTTTTTTTCTTATGAATAATTGAATATACATTTCACAACTTTATTTAATCATATTAAAATGGTATGAAAGCCAAGGAACAAAAAAAATGAACAAAATGATTTAAAAAACGCTAAACTGACCCGAATGCCACAAGAAACAAGTGATAAGCATTTACAAATACAAAATTTACAGAATCAGCGATATAACCAATAATAGTTAAATATACGATTTCCAGAATTACCGAAATGGAACCGAAATCACGAATGGAACCGAAATCATGAATAGAGCAAAAATAAATTTCGATTTGACACATTTCAAGTCCATTCGAAAATTCCGAAAAAATTTTGTTTCGGCTCGGAAAACTTTTCGGATCTATCGGTTTTCGGGTCCGATCCAATTCGGAAATTCGGCCGAATCCGAAGACACGAATCGGGAAATTTCGTGAAAATTCCGAAATTCCGAAACCCGAAACGCACATCCCTAAAAGACAGTGGAGAAAGCCATATATAAAATGGAGACAATATGGGACCATAGGAATTCAGGAAACTAGAGATACCTGTGTGTAGAAGAAATAATTCCAGAAAGAACTCAGAAGGAGGAAATGTATGTGGAGAATACAAACAATAGGAAGAGGGTGAAAGGGATCAACACCTCAAAAGATAAGGAAGAAAAGTAAAATGTTAATCTGAGGGGGTTAGCAATAAACAGCTGGAGTTTACCATTGTTGCCGAGATGATAAACTATGTCGATCCCACAGGGAAACTCACCAGGAGCAGGAGAAACTCTATTAATGAAGCTTCTCCAGAGTAGGCGGGTAAAATTGAAATTATTGTGGAAAACCAGAGACACAGAATGTGTTACAGGCTTTTGGTGCCATCTTTAATTTACTGCAGCCAGAGCAGCCCAGCTCCTCCTTCCCCCAGCACCAACCCCATTCTAGAGGATGAAGAAAGGACCACAATTGATTCTCAGTAAAGCCATTGTTTAATTGAAATAAGGGAAATGTATTACTGATTTCAACATTGCTGAAAAAAATAAAATATAGGGGAACACCTCTTTCTTTTTCTGACCTCCTTTACAGTCCATTATATTTGCATTGGGGATACATAGATAATTGTTATCGTTATTTGCAACATCGGCGAGCTACAGTGCTTTGTGAATAAGCCCCTAGATAGAGCAGAAGAAGAAATTGATTTGAACTCAAAACAGTGAGGAGACAGCGATAATATAAAATGCAATGAATGGCGGGCCAGAAGACAAGCATGAAAATAAAGTTGGATAAGAAAAAGAACTTAAAACACCTAGGGCTCTATAACATTCTTTGTGTAAAAATACAAGGTAAACGCGTGAATTTTTGCGCGAAGCGTTAAACGTTAATGAACGCTGGTATTACAATCCGAGCGCATTTTGTCATCCGTCAAAAAATAACGTGCGTTAAAAAGACGCGCAAAACGCGTGCGCATTAACGTTGCGCGCAGAAATCGGTGTGCAGACTGTTTTTTCACGCAATTCAGCCAATCAGAATTAAGAACCACAATTGTCTCCCGTTATGTTTTTGCGCCTGTCAAAATCAATCTGAGTATATATGCTGCAGCAATAATAAAAACACGCACACCTTATCGATTTTATTGTTTGGGTATGTGTAGAATGTGTAACTATACGTTGCCGTATTTTTTTTTTTCGTGCTGGTGTATTTAGTTTCAGCCAGGATGTTCAGATTTGCCGTTACCACCATCTTTTCAAAGACGTTCAAATTATGCGCGCAAACATCGTCCGTTAAATTTTGCGCATAGATTGTAATACCATCCGCGTACCAGAGCACAAAGGCATTTGCGCTCACGATGTTAAGTATAGGATGCGAAAAGTACATTACGCTCGCGCAGCGTTTGCGCAGGTTCACCCGTGGTAGACGTTAACGTGCATTTTTTGCGTGGACATTGTAATACGACGTTCTGCGCAAAGGGTTTTGCCCCTCGCATTAATGCGTTTTTGCGCACGCGTTACCGTTTGCGCAAGGAATGTAATAGAGCCCTTAGTGAGGAACAAAAAAAAAACATACACCTTAGGGAGCAGAGGAAATGAGTGAATAAGAGAGAGGAAATGGAGAAAATGAAGAGGAAATTGAAAATCACAAGTGGGAAATAGATCACTATAATGGATGAGGGTCGAGACAAAAAAATTATAAAATGAGGTATTGTGGGGCCCACAATATCTTGGGCTCTAGTCCAACCCTGGTGTAAACTTAACCCGAGCTATAGTAAGCTTCCCAGAGCCACTATAGTCTACGAAGATTTACACCAAGGTTGGAATACAAGCCCCTTACTGGTTTCAAAAATTTCTGACAGTCTTTCTAAACAAAAACATTTAATAAAATACGTTATTACATTGATACATCTTAGTTCAGTCGATTTCTTTTAGTCTTCAACACGGGCACCATTCCATTTATTTTATAAATGCGCACAACGGTTATCTAGACATATGTAAACTGTGTTTTTCTCCCTTCGAGACTGACTGCAATATTCATAATGGCAATAAAATCAAAGTATTCAGGAAAGGACTCAGTGTGACAACAGGAAATGGCAGTCTGCATTCAACTCCCAGCTCTGACAGCATGGTTGCTCAAAAGGTAAAAAAAAAAAAAGATGGTTCCCAAGTTATGCTTCATGGGACGAAAGCATTTGATAAGTGCGTGCCTCTGCTTCCTCTAGCCCCACAGCACAGCCTTTGTTTCATCTACAGATGATTAAATAGTCTACAGGGCAATTATGAACTGGAGGAAGGAACAGCCAACTCTCTCCAGGTTTCCTCAATCAGCCTGATTGAATTTCTCAAAGGACACGAGCAGTAGCAAAGCAGTCTCGGTGACTTTTCTCGGAAAATGTTTTTCTGTAGCTTAGCAGTGATCGCTCCTTTAACTGCTTGCTGTTTCGTTTTATCACGTGCAAATTGTGATTTAATAGATTTACAGTAGCTATAAAACTCCTTTACTCCCTTTATTTATTTTTTGAAGGAATAACGCGCCCCCCCCCCAAAAAAAAAACTGCATAAGAAGCCAATTGGGATTGACTGAAACTTAAAGATAGATTGCTGGCTGGATTTGACGAAGTAGAAAATAATTTATAAAACCCTTTCTTGGCATATAGTGCCATTAGAATATATATTTTATGGTGAAATGCACCAACAAACTTTGAAAAAATAAAAATAAAAAGTACAGTGTATTAGTGTTTTTTTTATCGTAGACTGTTGTTTTATAGATGGTTGTGCACATTTATTGCTGTACTGGCGTGTTCTTGGCAAGGAATTTGTTTTTCAGTGGACGCTGAGCAGAAAGCTCGTTTGATCAGGGCTATGTTACCGCGTTTCTTTTTCTGTACCTCGTTTCCACAAATTTTTTAGATTTATGTAATTGTACAGCACTGCTGCCTATATCCATATTATATAACATTAATAAGAAGTTACGCTTCTCTGATGGATATATTTTAGCTGAATTGTTACATTATTACAGATATCAAAATCACAATATGGCCCTGCTTGGTCATTAATTAGTGGCATATTCTAGTATGTAATTAATAAATCTTTTTAAATGAAACTGACGCAAAAATTAATTTACGCTACACTAACACTGAATAATTAATGCAAAACACACAGCCAAAGTGCAAGGTGTATACAATAAAAGAAATAACACATTTTTACTTAGTATTTAAACTAAAGTGTCTATTCACAAAGCCCTAAAATTGTGTGCACTTTTGGTGCGTTGTGTTTTGCCGCATTTCGGCGTACATCGGCAGTTCCAGTTCACTGAATATACAATAAATTTACTATTTAGCGAATAGTTACCGTATTTTGCTGACATTGAAGCAGTTGTCGGACGTCAGTGAAAACCACCAAATTGCGCCGATAACGTCTGAATTGTATCGAATTGGTATTTGGGAATTCCACCGAACTGAAGAAAAAAGTAAGTCTCTTATTCTCCTAATTAGTGATCAGCCGAACACCCCTGTGTTCGGTTCGCATTGGTACTCGAACAATTTCAAAAGTTCGAGTTCGAACTCGAACCAAACTCAATGCAAGTCAATGGGACTCGAAAGTTCGATTTTTAGAGTGCCCTCCAAGAGGGCATATATGCAAGATATTTGCCATAAAAAGTCTATGGGGGTCCGGGTAGTGCCCTGGGGGACAGGAAACAAGGACAAAAAGTAAAAAAAAAAGTTTTTAAAGGAACAGTGAGTTTTCCATGAAATAAAGGTTAAGAATAAAAACGAAAAATTCCTTCAAATATCATGCCTAGGAGGGCCCCATTACCTACCCGTGAAGTGGCGGATTTGTAGGATGTGTAGAAACATTTAAAAACAAAAAAATGACAGTTCAAATGACGGTAAATGGTTTTCCTTTAATCTATTCATAAACAACTGCTTAGGGCGGCAGCCTGTATGAAAAGAGGAGACGTTTTAGGACACGCAGAACAAGTTTAGTAATTTTTTGGCTAAATTATGGTGAAACTTATGCAGGCTTTGGATGAAAGTAACAATAGGTGCTTTAAAATTGGGCCTTTAGTGTCGGCAACAGTGCCGTCACACCGTAACCCTTCTGTGGTATTGTGGAAGAGTGCAGGGTTGGACCCTGCGGTCCAATATTAAAATGATATGAGTCTGGTATAGGTGTCAGTGGCAGTGCACCCAAATATTGTGCCTTTGGTGGCAGCAAGTGCCTTCACACCGTAACCCCTCTGAGGTATTGTGGAAGAGTGCAGTGGTGGAGGTTTTGGTAATGCAGAAGAGATCCCCGATCTATTCAGTTACATCAGCAGCTATTACAAAACTGGGTCAGCAATGTTTAGGCACTTGTACTGCACTACTGTATATGGTGAGAATCGGTGCACACCAGTAGCAACAGGAAGCAAACAGAACAGGCAGGGAATACACAGAGAGAATAGTCAAATGGCAGGCAAAGTCAGCAACAGATTGGGTCCTCAGAACAAGCAGGGTCAGTAACAAGTATACAAACTGATTCGGTAAACTAGCGATGCGGGAATAAAGGCTGAGACACACTGAGCGTGTAGCGACGCACAGCGTAGCGAAGCGAAGAGAAGCAAACGTTTTGCAGGCTTGACTTCACTCCGCCTCGCAGCGTGTCTACACTGCATTACGTTTGCTTCTCACCGCAATGGACTGGAATCCACTAACTAAATTAAAATGTACACACAAAACCGTTTTATTTTCACAAAGCACATGTTATATAGGCAAAAAAAAGTTTCTACTGAATAAAATACATCAAAAATTACTGTTAATTTAATAGGAATAGTATAAAAATATAAAAAAGGTAACCCCTGATCATATATATTATAGGGACACGGAGCACTGTGTATAGAGTAGGGATGGATTGATACCACACACAGACATATATGTATATATCAACACGCAGACCTATATATATGTATATATCAACACGCAGATATATATATACACCCACCCACAGACCACAGACCATATATACACATACGCACATGGGAGGGGGTGGCATGTGGACAATCTCAACTAAATGCGCCCCCCCCCATTTGGCTGATCCCTCCAGAAGAAATGTTGAACCCGACAGAGCAGAGAATATATATATTATTCTCTGCTCTATTGGGTTCAACATTTCTTCTGGAGGGATCATCCAAATGGGGGGGGAATTAGTTGCCAAAATGTGTGTGTAATACAAGTCTGGATATATATATTTATAAGAATATAGATATATATCTTATATATATATATATATACAGACCTCAAAATTTCCACTCACCAGCTCGCATTTTGCGAGTGGAAATTACATAAGTGCGAGTTGAAATGCAGACACAGGCAGCATAATCAATGCTGTGCTGCTTATGCTGCGTATTCCAGCGGCGGGCGTTTTTTTTTCCTGGCACGCCCCTCTGATGACATCAGAGAGGGCGTGCCAAACGTCTGCCGCCCATGCCTGCACAGTCCACTGCCAGTGAACGGACTCTCAGAGCAGGCAGGCAAAGCACAGCACCCAGGCACCATGTGAAAGACATCAGGGATAATAACAGGCAGCTGAGCTCTAGTTCATTCAGCAACAGAAGGGTTAACTCTGCCTGCTGCGGGTCACTGAATGGCCGGAGCTGCTGTCTGGAAGCCTCTGCACAGAAACTCATGAGGAAGGGGAGGGGGAAGACGGCCCAGAGTCCCTGCACACGCACTGATGGGGAAAGAGGGGGGTAGAGGAGCAGCAGAGGGTGATGGTGACAGGGAGCAGCAGCCTTTCAGTGCTGGGTGAGACTTGTTCACTAAGGACTCGGAGCCTGTGTGATTTCAGGCAGCAGTGACCCCCACACACAACCTCTGTCCTTATCCTGCACCCTCGGGTCACAGATACCGTTCAGCACTCAAGAGCTGCAGTATGATCACTTCGTGACCTCCAGGGATTATGAAAAATAAATGTTTATAGACTTCCTAAAGGCCTCATTGTTTTATAGGTTGCTGTAATATTCAGGCTGTTCTGCTATACAGCTCTCATATCAGAAACTTTATTGAAATATTTAAAAAAAAAATCAGTTTAATTGCAAAAAAGTAAGAGAAACCCATATTACCATTCTAACAAATGTCACATATTCATTAAATAAAACCAATATCCCCCTTTGTTTTAAGTGGGCTTTCCCACAACTCCTATCACTCTCATCTGCTCCTTTTATTCAGCTTCCATGTGTCCCTATTCAGTAAGGACGGTCCTTATTTTAGAAAAGTCACACTATCGCTCTTTATTTTTTTATAATTTTCCAAAATATTTGATGTTTGTGGATCTATAAATCAGCTGAAAGTAATAAAGTCAAAGTTACTCAGGAAGTGCCAGAGTAGATTGTAAGCTCTGGGGCAGGGTCCCCTCTCCTACTGTTCTGTGTGTATGTATATTTGTTATTCTGTTTCTCCCATAGTACAGCGCTACGGAACTTGTTAGCGCTTTATAAATACTTGTAACTGCAACACTGCGCAGTTGCAACAGCGACAGAATTTGAATTTCACTTTTGTAATGGTGAAACGCCAAAGAATGGTATAAGATTCATCAATGAAGCTTCTCCTGCCACTGTATGAACTTCCCTTTTGTTAAAACGATGAAATTTGCTGATGATGCAACTACAGCTTTCTAAATAATAGGCTTGTGCACCGATTTTTTTTTCGGTTCGATTCGGTTCGATTTTTCAGATTTTTAAACTTTTCGATTCGGCTCGTTTCGACCGATTTCGGTTTCGATTCGATTCGGTTCGGCCCGTTTTTCGGGTACATTTTTTTTCGGACTTTCGACCATTTTTCGTATTTTCGTGTCACTGTGCTCGTTTTTTGTATCGACTTTTCGGAATTGCACATTTTTCGGAATATCGACCATTTTTCGTATTTTTCGTATCATTTTCCGTTTTTCCGAAAATTTTCATTTTTAGAAAATTTTCGTTTTTCGGAAAATTTTCATTTTTCGGAAAATTTTCGTTTTTCCGAACATCTGTTCTCCTCGTTTGACACATTTCAAGTCCATTCGAAAAATCTGAAAATATTTCGTTTCGGCTCGGAAAACATTTTGGATCTGACATTTTCGGATCTAAAAATTTTCGGAAATTCGGCAGCATCCGAAAACACGAATCGGGAAATTTCATGAAAATTCTGAAATTCCGAAACCCGAAACGCACATCCCTACTAAATAACCTCCACACTAACGAGTCTGTAAAGTACAGGGATGTATATACAGTATAGCGCTGAAACCCGCACACCCTGAATATATGGCGGAACCTCAAACACACCCTGACTGTTTTGGTTGGCGCAGTTTTGGGAGGCAGAATTTCTTCCTTGGATCCAGGCAGCACAGAGTCGTGCTGGGTCAGGGAAGGCATCTACTCCCAGCATCTCTGTCGCTGGCAGGGGTGAAGAGTAGGGATGAGCCGAACACCCCCTGAGTTTGGTTCGGGCCCGAACCCGAATTTTTTCAAATGTTCGGGTCCGAACCCGAACCCGAACCCCATGCAAGTCAATAGGGCGGAAAATTCGGTTTTTAGAGTGCCCTCCAAGAGGGCACATATGCTAGATATTTGCCATAAAAGGTGTATGGGGGTCTGGGTAGTGCCCTGGGGGACAGGAAACAAGGACAAAAAGTAAAAAAAAAGCGTTTTTAAAGGGACAGTGAGTTTTCCATGAAATAAGGGTTAAAAATAAAAACGAAAAATTCCTTCAAATATCGTGCCTAGGAGGTCCCCATAACCTGCCCGTGAAGTGGCGGATTTGTAGGATGTATAGAAACACTTAAAAACAAAAAAATTATGTTTCAAATATCGTGCCTAGGAGGTCCCCATAACCTGCCCGTGAAGTGGCGCATTTGTAGGATGTATAGAAACACTTAAAAACAAAAAAATGATGTTTCAAATGACGGTAAATGCTTTTCCTTTAATCTATCCATAAACAACTGCTTGGGGCGGCAGTCTGTATGAGAAGAGGAGACATTTTTGGACACGCAGAAAAAGTTTACTGATTTTTTTGGCTAAATTATTGTGAAACTTATGCAGGCTTTAGATGAAAGTAACAATAGGTGCTTCAAAATTGGTCCTTTAGCGTCCCCATCAGTGCCGTCACACCGTAACCCCTCTGAGGATATGAATCTGATACAGGCGTCAGTGGCAGTGCACCCAAATATTGTGCTTTTGGTGCTAGGCCTGCAAGTACTATCATACAGTAACCCCTCTGTGGTATTGTGGAAGAATGCAGGGGTGAACCTTGTGGTCCTATATTAAAAAGATATGCATCTGGTAAAGGCGTCAGTGCACCCAGATATTCTGTCTTTGGTGCAAGACTGCCAGGCCAGCAAGTATCATCATACAGTAACCCCTCTGTAGTATTGTGGAAGAATGCAGGGGTGGACCATGTGGTCCTATATTGAAAAGATATGATTCTGGTCAAGGCGTCAGTGCACCCAGATATTGTGCCTTTGGTGCAAGACTGCCAGGCCAGCAAGTATCATCATACAGTAACCCCTCTGTAGTATTGTGGAAGAATGCAGGGGTGGACCATGTGGTCCTATATTGAAAAGTGTTTTTTTTTATCTGTTAATGGGCGTCAGTGCACCCAGATATTGTGCCTTTGGTGCCAGACTGCCAGGCCAGCAAGTATCACCATACAGTAACCCCTCTGTAGTAGTGTGGAAGAATGCAGGGGTGAACCTTGTGGTCCTATATTAAAAAGATATGCATCTGGTAAAGGCGTCAGTGCACCCAGATATTCTGCCTTTGGTGCAAGACTGCCAGGCCAGCAAGTATCATCATACAGTAACCCCTCTGTAGTATTGTGGAAGAATGCAGGGGTGGATCATGTGGTCCTATAATAAAAAGATATGATTCTGGTCAAGGCGTCAGTGCACCCAGATATTGTGCCTTTCATGGCAGCTAGTGCCTTCACACCGTAACCCTTTTGTGGTATTGTGGAAGAGTGCAGGGTTGGACCCTGCGGTTCAAAATATTTAAATGATATAAATCTGGCACAGGCCTCAGTGCAGCCAAATATTGCGCCTTTCATGGCAGCAAGTGCATTCATACCGTAACCCTTTTGAGGTATTGTGGAAGAGTTCAGTGCTGGAGGTTTTGTGAATGCAGAAGACATCCCCGATCTATTCCGTTACGTCAGCATCAGGGGGTTGATAGCTGCTGATCCAGGACTTATTCATTTTTATAAATGTCAGCCGGTCTACAGAGTCAGTGGACAGACGCACTCTTTTGTCTGTGACAAAACTTCCAGCGGCACTGAACGTCCTTTCAGAAAGCACGCTGGATGAAGGGCAACCTAGTAGCTGCATAGCATTTTGGCTAAATTCTGGCCAGTGATCCAATCTCAACACCCAGTAAGCCAGTGGATCATCTGCTGGAAAGGTATCCAGGTCTGCCCTTGCCCCTAGGTAGTCCTGCACCATATGGGTGCCTACATTTGACGTCCCTGGGCGTCGTGGACTAAAAATTTTTAAAAATGCATCAGTCAAGCGGCCCTGGCCTTCACCACTATTCCTCTGATCATCCGCAGCCTCAGAAGCACTTGTGTCAGCACTTGGTAATCTACCAGTGCCTGGAAAGGTGTTACACAAGTGTCGCTTTAGAGCGTCCTCAAGTTTTTTCATCCTGTGCTCCCTCTGTGCGGGCAGGATGAGCTCTGCAACTTTCCCCTTGTATCGTGGATCAAGAAGGGTTGCCAACCAGTAATGATCCCTCTCCTTGATAGCACGAATCCTGGGGTCCTTTAGCAGGCTTTGCATTATTAGGGAGCCCATGCAGCGTAGGTTGGAGGTGGCAATAGCTTCCGAGTCATCCTCGTCAATGAGGATGACCGTATCGTGCACTTCCTCCTCCCAGCCACGCACTAGCCCTTCTGTTTCTGGGCACACGAAACCCTCTCTTGAGGAATCCCCACCTTCAATGCCCCCACTACTTAAATATTCCTCCTCTTCCTCCTCCTGTCTGATCTGAGTAGGACCCGCTGGAATGCTGTCTGCGGAAAGACTGGGGCCTTGAGAGCTAGGGAAGGCCTCCTCTTCCTCCCGCTGCTCTGCCTCTAGAGCCACATCTATAATTCCCTGCAGAGTGTGCTCCAGCAGGAACACTAAAGGAATTGTGTCACTGATACATGCACTGTCCCTGCTCACCATCCTCGTTGCCTCCTCAAATGGTGACAGTACAGTGCATGCATCCTTGATCATCAGCCACTGCGGGGGGGGAAACCAAGTTGACCTGAACCTGTCCTTGTGCCATACTCACACAGGTACTCATTGATGGCCCTCTGCTGCTTGTGCAGATGCTGCAGCATTGCTAATGTCGAGTTCCACCTGGTGGGCATGTCACAGATCAGACGGTTTGTGGGAAGGTGGAATTCTCTTTGAATTTCTGCCAGGCGAACGCTTGCTGGGAATGACCATCTGAAGTGGCTGCAGACTTTTCTGGCCTGGCTGAGAAGCTCTGGCTGCCCTGGGTACTTGGTTAGGAAATGCTGTACCACCAGATTTAGGACGTGTGCTAGGCATGGTACATGCGTCAATTTACCCTTGCGTAGGGCGGAGAGAAGGTTGCTGCCATTATCACAGACGATCATTCCCAGCTCAAGCTGGCGTGGTGTTAACCATCTCTGCACCTGGCCCTGCAGAGCTGACAGAATTTCTGGCCCGGTGTAGCTCCTGTTCCCTAAAGAAACCAGCTCAAGCACAGTATGGCTTCTTTTTGCTTGAGCCATTGCGTAGACCCTGTCAGTCGTCGGTTTAACTGCCACTTCGCCAGAGACAGAGAAGGAGGAGGAGGAAGAGGGAGAGGTGGTGGTGGTGGAGCAGACAGACCTCATACAAGCAGCTTTCTGGAGGCGTGGTGGATGAACAAGCTCCAGCACAGAGCCCCGTCTTGGATCCCTCCCAGCTGCAATCAGAGTTACCCAGTGTGCCGTGAAGGAAATGTCCATGCTTGCTGGACCACGTGTCTAAAGTCACATGCACCATGTTGCTGACTGCCTTTCCCAATGACTGGAAAACATTGTCTTCCACGTGCTGGTATAGTGCTGGAATGGCCTTGCGTGAAAAGCAATGGCGTTTTGGAACCTGCCACTGTGGTACAGCACATTCAGCAAATTCACGGAAGGGAGCAGAGTCCACCAGCTGGAAAGGCAGCAGCTGCAATGCGAGTAATTTTGCTAAGCTGGCATTTAGACGCTGTGCTTGGGGATGGTTGGGACTATATTTTTTCTTACGCTGCAGCAGCTACGGCAACGTAATCTGACTGCGTAAATCTTCAGCTGCTGGGAGGATGTCACATTGTGAGGAAGGACCTGGTACATCCATTACTGTAGCATCATCCCTGTCAGTGGAGGTTGTAGGCAATGACATGGCAGGACATACAGTGGGGGTAGAGACAGATGAGGAAGAGGAGGACCTACGCAAAGTTTTGCGGCAACGGGATGCATGGCGGGTGGTCAAATGTCACCTCAAGCACGTGGTACCCAAGTGTCCGGTGTTTATCCCACGCTTCAGCCTCCTCTGACATAGATTACAAATAGCAACGGTGGGGTCTGCTGCACATTTCTTAAAGAACTCCCAGACTGCAGAGTTCCTGCATGTGTTCTTTGAGACAACAGCGCTCTGCACCGGAGCAGCTCTGACATCTGATGCCTTGGACTGGCTAGTGCTACGGTTGGTCACAGAGGATGTTGTGCCTCATGTTTGCTGTGCCTCCTCCTCCCCCTCCTCCTCACTTGATTCCTCAGTTCGATCTGGCACCCAGGTGGAGTCAGTGACCTCATCATCAATGTCATCATCACCCCCTATCTCCTCGTCACTGGAGCCAACTTGGCAGTATGCTGCAGCTGCTGGGGCAACATGAGTGCCAGTTATTTGTGTGTCATCACTGGCACCCCCTTCCTCTAGGTTGATTATACTCCCTTGCTCAACCTCAGAGATTGAATCAGAGCACTGTAGTTGCTGCGCATCCTCAAGCAGCATGTCACTGTCATTTTAGTCAAACAATTCAGCTGACTCCTCCGTGTGTGATAGCGAGGCTACGGCAGGAGTGGCTGTGGACATGGAGGCTGCATTAGATGCTTTGGCAGCTGAGGTGGACTGTAAAGCACTAGAAGCCTGGCTGGCAGAGGACACGGAGGATGAGGATGGCCTGGCTAGCCAATCCACCAAATCCTCTGTATGTTGCTGCAGGTTAAGAAGATGGCCAGCACCAGTTATAAAGGACAAGCGTGCCCCTGCAGAAGATGCACCACGTCCACCACGACCAGAGGCACAGCCTCCCGACACAGGGGCTGCTTGCCCTCTTATCTGTGTCTGGGAGCGTCTGCCTGTCCTTTTTGTTCTTTCAGACATGGTGAGTGATATAGATTAAATATATGCAGAACTCTGATTCAACTCTGGTATAAAGATTAAAGATTTACAGAACTCTGGTATAAATCAGTGAGACCCTTTGATGGGTGGCAGTGAAACCTCTTATAAATCAGTGAGACCCTTTGATGGGTGGCAGTGAAACCTCCTATAAATCAGTGAGACCCCTTGATGGGTGGCAGCCAGTGAGAACACACGGATTAAACAATTCCCAAATATTTTGTAGAAATTAGTGACCCCAAAAATACTGCGTGGTACTGCCCGTGTGACAAGACACAGATCACCTCAATTCACAAATGTTTTAAAGAAATTAGTGAGCCCCAAAATACTGCGTGGTACTGGCTGTGTGACAAGACACAGAAGATCACCTCAATTCACAAATGTTTTAAAGAAATTAGTGAGCCCCAAAATACTGCGTGGTACTGGCTGTGTGACAAGACACAGATCACCTCAATTCAAAAATGTTTTGTAGAAATTAGGGAGCCCCAAAATACTGCGTGGTACTGGCTGTGTGACAAGACACAGATCACCTCAATTCACAAATGTTTTAAAGAAATTAGTGAGCCCCAAAATACTGCGTGGTACTGGCTGTGTGACAAGACACAGATCACCTCAATTCACAAATGTTTTGTAGAAATTAGGGAGCCCAAAAATACTGCGTGGTACTGGCTGTGTGACAAGACACAGATCACCTCAATTCACAAATGTTTTAAAGAAATTAGTGAGCCCCAAAATACTGCGTGGTACTGGCTGTGTGACAAGACACACATCACCTCAATTCACAAATGTTTTAAAGAAATTAGTGACCTCAAAAAAACTTGCTGGCACAGTGACAAGACACACATATCAATTCCCTGATATTTTGTAGAAATGAGACCCCCCCAGACCCCCCCAGTAGCGTGGCAGACCGGCAGTAACAACACACAACAATCTCCTCTGAAATTTCCTTTGAAATGCGTGCAGAATCGGCGCGTGGAAATGTTATATAGTGTGCTGCGGGACTTAGCTCTGTGAGCCCATGATTAGGCAAAATTTGCCCAATCAGGACTCTGAGCGGTGATTGGCATACTGTTGAACCTGTCTTGCACCAGACCTGTGGTCAGATGCAAGGCTGTAGCCAATTACGAGCTTCAGGCCAGTGGTAAAATGCATTGTGGGCCATTGTGATGCATTGTGGACTCGAACATGTGCCGAACCCCCGGAAATGTTCGGAGTTCGCGATCTACCCGAACAGGCTAAGTTCGGGCCGAACTCCGAATTGTCAGAACCCGAAGCGCTCATCCCTAGTGAAGAGGAGCAGAGATAAGCGGTCCAAAGACCCCTGTGCCTCCTGCAATGAGTTGACATCTTCCCCCAGTCTGCACGGTGGCAGGGTGCAGCTGCCTTCCCTGGCCCAGCAATTCTGTCACTGGCAGGGGGTGTAGAGGAGCTTTGCTGCCTCCTCGCTCTGCTCACACTAAGGTCTGATGTCTGGGTATACATGTATCTGATAATTTAAAATTGTGCATTTAGTTAATGGCAGGGTAGAGGTTGGGTGGGGCAACTGTTGGCGAGTAACTCTTAAGGCCTGGCTAGTAGCTTGGGACTTGAAATTTTGAGCCCTGCATATATATATATCATACCTGCCCTTACCTTCCCCTATAAATTTGCTAAAAATATACACACAAAAAAAACAAACCACTGCCTGAGACCCCGCGCAGCCCACATGCCCCCCCCCTCTACCTGGCTGAATGTACCTAATATATATAATTAAATACATTCAGCCAGGTAGAGAAAGGAAAAAAAAGTTTTATTTTATGTTCCCGGGGACATTTAAAAATGTCCTCGGATTTTTTTTTTTTTTACAAATGTGTCGCCTTACCTTAGGCTGGTGGTCAGTGGGGGCTCCCTGGATCCTGGTTGTGGGGGGGGGTCTGCCGTGGCCGCAGGTGCAGTGGCTCCCTCCCTGCGCTGCCTGTCTCTGCTGAATGTACCTAATATATATAATCAAATACATTCAGCCAGGTAGAGAAAGAAAAAACAAGTTTTATTTTATGTTCCCGGGGACATTTAAAAATGTCCTCGGATTTTATTTTTTTTAGAAATGTGTCGCCTTACCTTAGGCTGGTGGTCAGTGGGGGCTCCCTGGATCCTGGTGTGGGGGGGGGGTCTGCCGTGGCCGCAGGTGCAGTGGCTCCCTCCCTGCGCTGCCTGTCTCTGCTGAATGTACCTAATATATATAATCAAATACATTCAGCCAGGTAGAGAAAGAAAAAAAAAGTTTTATTTTATGTTCCCGGGGACATTTAAAAATGTCCTCGGATTTTATTTTTTTTAGAAATGTGTCGCCTTACCTTAGGCTGGTGGTCAGTGGGGGCTCCCTGGATCCTGGTTGTGGGGGGGGGGTCTGCCGTGGCCGCAGGTGCAGTGGCTCCCTCCCTGCGCTGCCTGTCTCTGCTACATGCACCCGGGCGGCTAGCCCGCACAGTCACAGCTCTGTCATCCGGCGGCCGCATGCTCCTGAAGGGGATCCTTGGGAGGTCCCGGCAGGCTGCCCTCTACAGTGCCTGATTAGAGGGCCGTGTCTGCCTGATGTTTTAGTAACAAGAATGTTTTATCCCATAGGCTTCAATGTTAAAAATATTCCTGTTTTAATTCAATATCTATTAAACCGTTGCTTATAATATTCTGCAGTAAAGAGTCTCTTTATTTCTAGATTTTTAGGTTTTTTTAAGCATTTTTTATACTTTTTACAATTTATTTTTTTTTCGAACTTTTGGCGAACGTCCCAAAAAGTTCTTAGTTCGCGAACTGTCTAACGGCCGATGATCGATGCGAACTCCGAACAGATCGAACCGAACAGCTCATCCCTACTCCTAATAACATTTAAAATCATTAAAAATGTGTCAATAAAAAAGGTCTTTTAAAAATAAAAAATAAAAAGAGTGTTCTATTTTTTACGTTGAAACTTATTGGATTCACCTGTTTAAACCTGTCAATTTGAAACACTGAAATTCTGGGCATTTTGCCCCAATTTTGGTGCAATTCAGCAATCTGTGAATAGAAAACACAATAGTCTACTATGGGACAATTTCTGTCTCGTCGAATTGCACCAAATTTTACTGTTAGTTCACCAGCATTTGGGATCGATGATTTTAACCCTTTCACCGCCAAGTGATTTTCCATAAAACCAATTTCAGGAACCAGTTTTTTTGTGGAAACACACTGTGCAGTAGCCGTACAGTGAAATTTACTTAGAAATCTCAAAAGTTAAATTTTCATACCGTATGCACTATTTGAGGGGGAGATGGTGCCATCTGCTATCCAGAAAGCACCATTACAGCTTGGGCTTCGTTTTGTTTCATTCAATTAAAAGCAGAGCCCAAGCCGATCAAACTGATTAGCACTTGGCTCTCATGGCCAAGGGTCTAAAACTTTGTGAACACATTCAGGAGTCCATTATACTTGATACTGAGGTACCAGCCAGAGCTTTTGAAGGTCAAGTGTACTTGTTCATGGTCACGAATGGGTTATGTTTGAGAAAAACATGTTTCAAGACCAGTTCTCAAAATGACCAAGCTTTGATAGGAAATGCCAAGCTTGACATCTCATTACCAGTAACTGACAGACCCTCGAACATATGCATTTTGTCACATGTTCATAGATTATTTTAGCAGAAATGTCATAGTATCCAACATGTTGAGCTAATTATCTATTATATAATGAAGTGGTTCCCAACCCTGGTCCTCAAGTCCCCTTAACAGACCAGGTTTGTCAGATATCTGAAGCACAGCACAGGTGATATGGTTTGTTATGTTTAAATGTTATGTGTTAACTTCCTGTTTATCTGTTATAATGGTTATCTATACTGAACATGTGTGGTGGGTGGGGGTGGAGTCTCTCGTTTGGTGAATGGGGAATGTAATAGGGATGTGCGTTTCGGGTTTCGGAATTTCGGAATTTTCACGAAATTTCCCGATTCGTGTTTTCAGATGCGGCCGAATTTCCGAAATATTTTAGATCCGAAAATTTCAGATCCGAAATGTTTTCCGAGCCGAAACGAAAATTTTCGGATTTTTCGAATGGACTTGAAATGTGTCAAACGAGGAGAACAGATTTTCCGAAAAACGAAAATTTTCCGAAAAACGAAAATTTTCTGAAAAACGAAAATTTTGTAAAAACGAAAATTTCTGAAAAACGAAAATTTTGTAAAAACGAAAATTTCTGAAAAACGGAAAGTTTTCTAAAAAACGAAAAGTCGATACAAAAAACGGGCAAAATGACACGAAAATACGAAAAATGTCGATATTCTGAAAATGTGCAATTCCGAAAAACGAAAATTTCCGAAATTACGAAAAGTCGATACAAAAACCGAGCACAGTGACACGAAAATACGAAAAATGGTCGAAATTCCGAAAAAAAAATGTACCCGAAAAACGTGCCGAACCGAATCGAATCGAAACCGAAATCGGTCGAAACGGGCCGAATCGAAAAGTTTAAAAATCCGAAAAATCGAACCGAATCGAACCGAAAAAAAAATCGGTGCACAAGCCTAGAATGTAAGATGGCGGCGGTCTGTGAAGAAGCTCAGTAAAGTAGATTTATTTCCAAGCTGTTGAATTTTTTTTATTTGTGTTAACAATATGATTTGCTGCTCAGTGATTGCAGGATTCAGTCTTCATTTCCCGCAAGGGAATCCTTAAAATCTGGTCTGATATGGGAACCCGAAGACCAGGGTTTGGAACCTCTGATCTAAAGCACAAAGCCATATAAGGACATAATGCCACAATTCTTCTGTTTTTGGCTTTTTTATTCCATATTACCTGTGAAGAATCCAGGTACCATCATCCCTACGTCATTCTGGAAAACGAAACCCTCATGTGTGCTGCCAGTATCTTACCCCAAGGCGCCGTGCCCGTAAGAAAGGCAAAAAGTCTAATAAAACACATTAACCTTTGCAATACCTGCCTAATCTATTCTGCCTAAAACCTGATTCCATCTATGGTTCTGCTATTGCTTCAGGTGTTTCCGATGATCACCTAGCTCTCCCCTACTAAAGGGCTAAAGACCCATCATGCAATGCTTCTGCATTGTTAGGACATTGCTGATTAAGGCTAGGGTCAGACGAAAGCATTTTTCCCCGCGAACGTGAAAAAGTGCGTCCGAACGCATTGACGTATTTTTTCACGGAATGCGCAAAAACGGTCAGACGACGCGCATTTTCGGGCGTGATTTTGTACGGATCGTCAATAAAACTCTTTTTGCGTCTGGACGTTATGTAGGCTGGACATTAGCAGCGTCTGACATCTCCTAATCACGCAAACACGCCGCTATGCCGCAGCTGCGCACTCAGTACGTCAGTACTAGCGGTTCAGCGTTCTCAGAAAAATGCCTTCAAATTCCACTTGCGTTGCACGGCCGGACTTTTGTGCGGCCATACATCGTATATTGGCCGTCATTGCCTGTCATCTGCTGCTAGTGCGGCCGTAATTATGTGCGCCAGAACGCACGTTAAAAGTGCGCAGGTCTGACCCCAGCCTTAGTGTGTTCTTGCTGTCTGCTAAGCCTGCCTGTTTTGGATACCAGTGTACCAGATCTATTGCTTGGAAAATATATGGACTTTGCCTGTGACCCTTTGACCTATTGGATTTCAACATGGATATGCCTATGGATTTGCCCTTTTGATACCACGCTTGAGTACCCTACTTCTATTTGCCAAGGACTTTATTTTGCTTCAAGTATTCTATTATTTTTCTGGACTTTTCAGAACTCCCTGGAACCTACAGCCATATTACACCCTTGGGCTCCAACTCCCAGTATCCCTGCACCTTCATTGTATTCTGTTATATACCAGTGTTTCTGGATTAATTCCTATACCTGCTTCATCATCTTCAGTGTTCTGTGTATCCTCTTTAAATTAACCCTTTCTTGTTTGTCTCTCTCGAGTCCTGTTTAAACTATTTATTCCTGTAGTGTCCCGCTGTTTAATATCATAATCTCTTCTGTACTTTAGTTAGCCTCTTTCATTGCTCAGTTTCATACAGTGTTCTCAGTTATCTCTATTATTACTTATCCTCTTGTTAATTGTTTTCCTGGTATCTATTCGGTGTCTGCCCTATTTCCTGCTTCTTTCTTAATTTGCTTAGTATCTACTTTTCACTGTTGCCCTTTTGCTTATGTCTATTTGCTTAACCCTTTCAATGTGGTGGACGCGCTCAGCGCGTCCACCACCCGCATTGCTACTTCGCTGCGGAGGACGCGCTGAGCACGTCCTCCCTTTGCAGCCGCGATCAGCCGGTATTCCGGCTGATCGCACGGCCCCCCGGTGCGGGCTGACATCATCGATGTCAGCCCAGCCTCCGGGACCCCGGCGGGCATGATAGGCGTCATCGCGCATGCGCGATGACGTCTATTTCAGGCACCCCCCCGCGCTTGCAGGGAAGGTGCCTGAAGGGGAGGGGGGTGAGGTCCTTCGGACCTCTCCCCCTCCCCTTCCCCGCGGGCCAGCGATTAAAGACAGGCACCGCCTGGAAGGGCACAGCCTGCCCTTCCAAGCGGCGGCTGTCTTTAACCCCTAGGGGGCTGGATCGCAATATGGCGCTAACATGCGCCGTATCGTGGTCCCCTCCCGGAGCAGGCGACATCTTGGATGTCGGCCAAGCTTCCGGGAAATCCCCCTAATGACTGGTGTCATCGCGCAGAGCGCGATGGCGCCAGTTTTGAAATTAACCCCTTGCTGCCACCTATAGTGGAGATAGGGGGTTCATTGGAACCCCCTATCTCCCGATCCGTGACAGCTAGTGGTTAATGTTTGCTATCATTGGAACGGCCAGTGCGTGGCCTTTCCAATGATACCAAACATGACCATGTAAAATGTAAAAAAAATAATTAAAAATAAAAATAATTTTTTTTTTTTTTTTTAAAAACTGTTGTTTTTTTCATTTTATTAGTGCAACAATATTGTTCCCATTTCAATTATAATGTGAACAATGATGCTGCACTAACGATTTTTTCTATGGGGGGCGTTTGCTAAAAAACATGTAATTTTCCCCCAAAAAAAGTAACGATTCCTCATTTCTAATTTTTTTAACAAGCGCACCCCATAGAAAATATAACCGCAAACGATCGCATGTTAAAAGGTGGAAAAAAACACTTTACACATTGTAAATTATTGAAAATTCAAATTTTATTGCATTTTTTGTTACAATACAGTTGTGTTCAAAATTGAAAACACCTGTGGATGTCACGGAGCAACAATAAAGCATAATAAGCACCAATTAGGCAGCTTTAAAATGACTGTGATACTCAGCTCCTTCTAGACATTTACTGGTGTGGTTACAAACATGGTGAAGTCAAGAGAATGGTCCAGGAAGACAAGAGAAGAGGTGATTACTCTTCACAGGAAGGGCAATGGCTATAAGAAGATTGCAAAGATGTTAAACATACCAAGAGAGACCATAGGAAGCATCATTCGCAAATTCAAGGCAAGGGGCACTGTTGAAACGCTACCTGGTCGTGGCAGAAAGAAGATGCTGACTTCGACTGCTGTGCGCTACCTGAAGCGTAGAGTGGAGAAAAGTCCCCGTGTGACTGCTGAGGAACTGAGAAAAGATTTGTCAGATGTGGGTACTGAAGTTTCAGCTCAGACAATACGGCGCACACTGCGTATTGAAGGCCTCCATGCCAGAACTCCCAGGCGCACCCCCTTGCTGTCTCCAAAGAATAAGAAGAGTTGACTGCAGTATGCTAAAAGTCATGTGGACAAACCACAGAAGTTTTGGGATAGTGTTCTGTGGACTAATGAAACAAAATTAGAACTGTTTGGGCCCATGGATCAACGCTATGTTTGGAGGAGGAAGAACAAGGCCTATGAAGAAAAGAACACCTTGCCTACTGTGAAGCATGGCGGGGGGTCAGTCATGCTTTGGGGCTGTTTTGCTTTTGCAGGTACAGGGAAGCTTCAGCGTGTGCAAGGTACCATGAATTCTCTTCAGTACCGGGAGATATTGGATGACAATGTGATGCAGTCCGTCACAAACCTGAGGCTTGGGAGACGTTGGACCTTTCAACAGGACAATGATCTCAAGCATACCTCCAAGTCCACTAGAGCATGGTTGCAGATTAAAGGCTGGAACATTTTGGAGTGGCCATCGCAGTCACCTGACTTAAATCCGATTGAGAACCTCTGGTGGGACTTAAAGAAACCAGTTGCAGTGCGCAAGCCTAAGAATGTGACTGAACTGGAGGCTTTTGCCCATGACGAATGGGCGAAGACACCCGTAGATCGCTGCAAGACACTTGTGTCAAGCTATGCTTCACGTTTAAAAGCTGTTATAACTGTTAAAGGATGTTGTACTAAGTACTAAGATTGAATGTCACTTGGGGGTTGAATAAAACTGATAATGATGTGAGTACAGAAAAGACATTTGTGGTTATTTCATTATAAATGTTATGTTATATTTGTCTGACCTACACGTGCCTCTTTGATTTAATTGTAAGCAAGATGACTGAATGATCAAAATCAATGTCAAACTGGCCAAAACACTCAATTTCAGTGGGGGTTGAATAATTTTGAACACAACTGTATACAGACAAGACATAACGTATACATATAATAATGACATATTATGAATCTGCACAGTCTGCCGGAAAGAACGATATATAATATGTCCGGGTCATAAATTAAAATAAGGCTTCAAAACGCGGTTAAACATGATGAGCTAAACCGGTAAAAATGAGCTCAGCACAGAGGCGTGAAAAGGCTCAGCAGCGAAAGGGTTAATAAACCCTTCAGTTTATATGTGCCTGCACACTAGCTCGAACCCCGCAATCCTGTACGCTGAATCAGTTATACTGTATAACAGTCTGCTTCTAACCACCAATGCACCACCAATGGGGTGCGAACATAGCATAGCTCTCCCAGGGGATGGGGTGGCAGCTGTAGGCAATCATGTTCAGAATTTATAAGTAGTATCAATTATATACTTTTATTGTTTTAAGTTTTTTGTAAAAAAATCAAGACAGTAAATTGACAAAAACTTGTAGGTACAAAATTTTAATGAGAAAGGAAATGCTCAAATTGGCCCAGTTATGGGAGCTCTCTGTAAAACCATCAATAACCAAGGGTGAAGGAAATGCTGGGGCTTTTTAATATTCAATTAAAGACTTTAAACTTGGGTAATAAAATTATTTTGAAAATATTTAAGGACATAAACATGGAGCACAAACAGTTTATTTTTGGTGCTGCAATATCATTTAAGGTGTTACTCCCTAACCACCAACCGCTCTTTCATCGAAGGGATGATGGTTTAACTTTAAAATACAGTGAAGCAAGTATGGAAACCTCTGCTGAATACACCACATAGGGAACTGCCTCTGTTAGATTGCCGTACTTTTCACTATTTCATGATTACATTTTCTTCTGTGGATATTTTTACCATTGCTTGCAACAACGGTGAACATCTGTGCTTATTGACTTACCCCTTTACTCGTATGTAAACAGGTGCTCATGTGAGTGCTCAGCATCAGAAGACCTTATAGAAGTGTGCCCAAGGTGTCCAGTTTATAAAAGGAAGAATCCTAGGATAGATAGGTTGGGTAATGTCATCTTTAATCAGAATACTATTGTTATAGAGATGCTGCAATAGCAACAAATATGTTGGCACTAAATTTAATAGGTTTAACGTCTGGCATCGATCTTCCATAGATGATGCTACATTGGGGTGAAATCGGCGCTTTGCAGCTTGCGTGATCTTACTGTACTTTGCATCTCCTATATTTAACATGGGGAACACAATCCATTTTTAACGTCTCGAGACAGGAGGTGTTACAGGGCGCTTGTGCACATTTATTGTCAGTACACGAATTGACAAATTTTAACTCCTAAAAGCTGTTATGGTTCTGCAAATGCAAAACCATTTACTTTATACTCTACCCCCCCAAAAAAAAATTCTCACCTTTCATCCTTATGTGTAATGGGCCGTTCAATACGTGTTTCTTCTCACCAGGGGCAGAGTGAGACTGGGAACAAAGAGTTCCTAATCTCCCTGCACAATCTTTCAAAAGGAAGCCTGCAGATGTGTGCGCAAAGCTCCATGGACTTCATGAGCTGATACTCGCTTTGCGCTGTGTTCTGGGACGAGATGTTAAAGTGGAGACAGTAAGGGAAAATCCGTGGGCACAGGTTATCCAGTTTAGCGTCAACTATGGAATAGGTCCCATTTGTGATTACTGGAAAAACATCGGAGAACAAATTCCTGAGACTTCTTCTCTCTTGCAGCCCTCTAACACAGGGCTCAAAATTTCAAGTCCCAAGCTACAAGCCAGACATTAAGAGTTACTCGCCACCAGTTGCCCCACCTATCCCCTGCCCTTAGCCCTGCCCTTAACTCCTCCCCTAAACACGCCCTCTTAAAATATCTTACAAAATTACAGTTAAATGTTTTTTATTCAGAATAAAGTTACAAAAATAAATAACATTAACAATTAATGTTAATTACATTGGCACAGGTCCCCTTAAATAGTCACAGGTCTCCTTACATAGGCACAGGTTTCCAATAAAAATGCCCCCAGCTCATGGATACTACCCCAGCACATGGATATGCCCCAGAACATGGATATGCCCCAGCTCACACATGGATATGCCCCAGCTCACACATGGATATGCCCCAGCTCACACATGGATATGTCCCAGCTCATGGATATGCCCCAGCTCATGGATATACTGCCCCAGCTCATGGATATACTGCCCCAGCTCATGGATATGCTCCAGCTCACACATGGGTATATAGCCCCAGCTCACTTGAGCTCCTACATGGGTGGGTGTATAGCCCCCAGCTCTCACCTCCACCCGCCGGCGTTCTTCAGCTGTCCCAAGGAGGCGAGCGGCCACTGATATGCAGCTTGGTCGCTCGCCGGGAACCACCTGACCAGCCGGTCAGGTGGTTCTCATCCCAGGCGAGCGGCCAAGCTGCATATCAGCGGCCGCTCGCCTCTTCGGGACAGCTGAAGAATGCCGGCGGCGATTTTCCCTCCTGGATCCGCCCCTGGCTGCAGCGTGCCTCCCACACTCATAACACGAGTCTGGGAACGGCACGCTGCAGTGGTTCCGCCCCCTTCCACGCGTCACCTGACCCCTCCTATGTGATGCGTCGCACACTCGCAGTGTATGATGCATCACATGGGTGGGCAGGTGACACGCGGACATCACGGGCCGCGTGGGAGGAGGCAGCGCCGATCAGAGACAGCTCCGGATTCGGACTCCAAGAGTCCGATACCGGAGCTGTGAATAAAGGCGGCGGCACACTGAACCTGGCACCAGCACGGGTCAGTCTGCCCCACTCGCCCTCAGATAATTTCCACTTGCCAAATGCGAGCAGGCGAGTGGAAATTTTGAGGGCTGCTCTAACACATTATCCACTCCTTCGTCAGTGTATTGATACCACTGAAGGACAATCCTTCAACTCTACTGCATTTGCATTCCATATTGAAGGATGGTGACAGTGCCCGGGCAAGTAGTGGCTTGTAAGATCTCATAAGATGCGATCTTTCATTTATTGATTCTTATGATTAAAGCTATAGCCTTTACTTGATGGGATTTCGCATGGGAAGTGAACCTGTCAATGACAGACTTACTTCAACTTCGTTAACTAAAGTCTTGATTTAATTTGGCTTGATAGTCAAAATATATCGATTTTTTTCTACTGCAAAAAGGCTGATTCTCGATCCGGCAGAGTTATTTAACTCATTCACTAACAAGACCGACTATACTCAATCTGCAAGGCATCTTCTGGTGCCCTGTTATTAAGTACAGTCAATACGGTGTTCCACAGGAGCATTGCAGTGGAATTTCGTTTATTGCAAATTAAATTTGCTTGCATATGGGCCCCAGAACATGCCTCTAACGTTTAAGCACTCTGGACACGATGCCTGAGGTGGTAACACGTCTTAAAACAAGCTAGGAACACGTCTGACATTTTCCCCGCTGATTCTACATGGAGACCTGAACTGCAATAACTACTTTGGTCAGCAGTTTATTACAGAGGATACAATGGAGATGTCCCCAAATATTTCATACTGTATTATTAGCTAGAAATGATATACCAAAAAAGACTGGTTCTTGACAGTGTTTTTTTTTGGAAACCACATTGGTGGCAGAGGGGTTAAGGGCATACTGTCATTTCAATTGCAGTATAAAAAGATTGGCTCAATTATTGGCTGTTCCTAAAGGAAATTTCAACTTTAGCGATGCAATTCTAATTTATTAGTAAGTCAATGCTTGAAAAGATTTCAAGTGCTGAAAAAGGTTGTTCTGATTTCTGAAAATAAAATTTAGCAGAGAAAATCAAACTGAATCCTTCATTTAAACACTAAGGGCTAAACTACAATCTTCGCGCAAACATTTGCGCCGGCGCAAAAAAACATTAACGCGAGGGGTAAAACCCTTTATGCCTAATCCCGTATTACATAGTGCAACAACCACTCGCAATCGTCTACCGCGGGTGAACCTGCGCGAGCTTACTGTACTGCGTGAGTCCTATACTTAACATTGTGAGCGCAAATGCGATTGTGCGCTGGTATGCGGATGGTATTACAATCTATGCGCAGGATTTAACGCCCAGCCTTTGCAGCATAATTTTAGCAACTCCTAAAAGCTGGTGTTAATGGCAAATCTGAACAACCTGGCCTAACCCAAATACACCAGCCACCAGTTTGCTCTGAACAAAATGAAAAACCGCTGAAACGATCTGACAAGTGCATCCGACGATCCTCCAAACAGACTGCCAAATCAATCCAAAAAAAACGTTGACCCACCGAACAGACAGCTGACCAGCGGCCGGAGAAAGCCGACAAACCGGTTAACAGAAGTATAAAAAAAGCCCCAAAACCCATAACGCTTAAAAGGCGTTTTAAAAAAAAAACTACTGCATGAAAATGCAGAGAAATAATATATACGGTTCTATGAATAACAATAAAAATTTCTGTTACAGAAAAAAATCACCATTTTAAAAAAAATCCCAAACAATGCCTATAAAAATTCCTAGAAATTATATCAATAAAGATACTTTTTGCCGCAAATGAAAAGAACAAACCGTTGAATAAATATTTAAGAAAAACGGGGAATCGCCTGTTTAAACCTGTTGAATGAAACCACTAAACATCAGGGCAAATCTCTGACATTTCTCAGCATTCTCTGAATAGATTAGCTATGGGGAATTTCACTTCCACTGAAGATCACCGTATTTTGATGGCAATTTGATAATATTTGCCGAATTGACAGCTTTTTGAATAGCTGAATGGCTCCAAAATGGCATTTGGGGAAATTCACTGTTGGGTGCAATTTTGTGGCCAATATGTTGCTCTTTGAATGTCCTACACTTCACTTGAGGGGTTAAGTACCTCTTCTGGGTAATGGCCGAGATAGTAGACACTATGTGCCATGGACCTGTGTCAGGTTAGAATCCATTTTAATAGCTGTATATGAAATTTGGAATTAGAATGTGATCTGTTTACATAATCATTGATCAATGCTTTTTGAGTATCCAAAATTTTCGCATGTATATTGAAATCCCATCTTCTCCTTTGACAACCAAGAGGCGTTGCAGCCCAACAAGGAATTTTTGCAAACATAGAGCAATACACTTATGCACAGAGCCAAAATTGGCAATTTGAAGAGGACTCAGTATCTTGGGCTGCTTATCTAGTTCTGGGTCTTTAACCACTTGACTGCTAAGGATGCGCTCAGCAAGTCCAGCCAAGTGGTTCTCTTGTGCTATGGACGCGCTGAGTGCGTCCTAGCACAGGAGGCAGAAATCGGCCGGGATTCTGGCCGATTGCTTTGCCCCCCTGTTGCGGGCTGACATCTTGGATGTCAGCCCGGCACTCTGGGACCCCGGCGGGGACAATAGATGTCATTGCGCTAGCGCAATGACATCTTTTACAGGCGCCCCCCCCCCCCGCTACTGCAGGGAAGGTGCTGAAAGGGAGGGGGGAGGTCCTTTGGACCTCTCTCCCTCCCCTTCTGTAAGGGGCAGCGGTGAAAGTCAGGCACAGTTTGGAAGGGCAAAGCCTGCCCATCCAAACAGTGGCAGACTTTAACAACTTGGGGGCTGTATCGTGAATCGGTGCCAAAAAGCGCCAGATCGCGATCCTCTCCCAGAGCTGGCCGACATCTTGGATGTCAGCCAAGCTTCCGGGATCTCCCCCTGATGACTGGCATCATCGTGCATAGCGCAATGACGTCAGTTCTGGAGTTAACCCCTAGCTGCCACCAATGGTGGAGATAGGGGGTTCATTGGAACCCCCTCTCTCCCGATCCATGGCTGCTAGGGGTTTATGTTTGATATTGTTAGATCGGCCAGAGCATGACCATGTTAAAAGTTTAAGAAAAAAAAAATTAAAATAAGTAAAAATAAACAGTTTTTTTGTTTTGTTCCCATTTCAAATATAATGTGAACAATGATGCTGCACTAACGATTTTTGTATGGGGTGCGTATTTTCAAAAAAATCGTGGAATTTTCCCCCAAAAAATTGTAACAAGCCCCCCATTTCAATTTTTTTTTAACAAACGCAACTCATAGAAAATATAACCGCAACCGCTCGCATGTTAAAATGTGAAAGAAAACACTTTACACGTTGAAAATTCTAATTTTATTGCATTTTTTGTTATAATATACAGATAGGACATGACGTCTACATACAATAATGATATATTATGACACTGCTAAGTCTGCCGGAAAGAACGATATATATATATAATATGTCTAGGTCATATAATAAAATATGGCTTCAAAATGCGTTTAAACATGATGAGCGAAACCGGTAAAAATTAGCACAGCACACAGGCGTGAAATGGCTCAGCAGCAAAAGGGTTAAATTCCATAGGCAAAAAAACTAAACATGCAATAATCTTGAAGTATGGACAGTGTTTGATTTGTAAATCAGATGATACTGGAACGCAAAGTGCATGTGAGAGCAGAGGGGTGACGAGGCGGGCTCAGGTCCCAGATAGTGCACAATGCTGAAAACAACATGCTATGCACTCAAATGCTCACTTATTAATAATTGGCATGATAAACATGAAGGCAAATTTAAATGATTATTTTAGATTTTATAGCATGTGAAGTACCAGATCTGCTCAAATAGGTCCTGGAACAGACAACAAATGAGAGGTCTCAGATCCAGTACCCCCAGGATCCCCCACAAATTAAGTCCTGTTGTATGGGGAACATAGATAAGCATCGCTACGTGCAAATCCTCCGCTTGCAATTCACACACTCTAAAGAGAAAAAATAAATGAATGAACACACACTGCATGCAACAGTGACTAGGAGCCTCCAGTGGATTCAATCACTTTTGCAGCTCACAGAGAATTATTGTTTAAAGGATAGACCACCTTGAACACCCCTAGATAAAAAGAAACAGACCAGGCATTTTCACCCACAAAGCAGAAATGGGATGCTAATCATTTTTTTGTATTCCTCCCTGTTAAACTGAGACCTAGACTGTTTTCCACTGCACAGTCTTGTAATTAACTTGTCTGATATTTTGGCTTTTTATTAACCTATTTTTTTACTGAAACACGGTGTCATGTGTATTACATACTGAAATGTTTCCGAGATCTGAACACTTTTGCTTATATGTTCCAAGTCTCCTATTTCCTCCCTGATGAGCTCTTTCAGATGTATCTCGTGTTTTATGATATAGACACAGTGCGTTTTAATTCTTGGCACACAGTCTAATTTATGAAGCTTGCAAAATAGTCTTCAGAGGAGAGCACGAAACTTTAGGATCTCATTTTTTTTCTTCTTTCACTCTTTTTCATACCAGTACCCTGTTGGTTTAATTTGTTGCATACAGACATAACATGGAGCATAGCTGTACAAACTAAAGAAAAAATATTCAATAACTTCATTTTTTTCAAGTTGTTTTCCTTGCGTTCTTAACCCCTTCATTAGCCAGTGATTTCCATAAAACCACTGGTAGGACCCAGTGGTTTCATGTAAAATTAAATTCCATTACCCGTATATATATACTGATGTGGGTTGAATATTTGATACAGTCCTAAACTCAACATCTGAGGGTTGGGATTTAGGCCCCGTTCACACTGTGCGATTTGAAAATCGCGCGACTTTCCGCGCGATTTTCATATTCGCGTCATGGTGCGATAATGTCGCGCACAAAAAGGGTCATGTACCAGCGACATGCTTCTGCAACGCGCGACATGCGACGTGGCGCGGCAAGATGTGAACAGCTCCATTGAAATGCATTGGAGAAGCTACAAAGCGCGACATCGCGCGGATTTTGCTGCGAAGTCGCGGCAAAATCCGCGCGATAAATCGCACAGTGTGAACGGGGCCTTAGGGGTTATTATTGCAGAGAATCTAAGGGTAAGTAGACAATGTAATAGAGCAGCAGGAAATGTTTGGTTGTGTAGGGAGAATTATTAGCAGTAGAAAGATGGAAGTACTCATGCCATTGTACAGAGCAATGGTGAGACCTCACTTGGAGTACTGTGTGCAGTACTGGAGACCGTATCTCCAGAAGGATATAGACATCTTAGAGAGAGTTCAGAGAAGAACTACTAAAATGGTGTACGGCTTGAAGGAGAAAAGTTACCAGTAAAGGCTTAATGATCTTAACATGTACAGCTTGGAAAAAAGACGAGACAGAGGAGATATGATAGAAACATTTAAATACGTAAAGGGAATCCACAAGGTAGAGGAAGGGAGTATATTTAAAAGGAAACAAAGAAGCAAAACAAGAGGACATAGTCTTAGATTAGAGGGGCAAAGGTTTAAAAGTAACATCAGGAAGCATTATTTTACTGAGAGGGTGGTGGATACATGGAACAGCCTTCCAGTAGAAGTGGTAGAGGCCAAAACAGTAATTGAATTTAAGCAGGCATGGGATAGGCATAAGGCTATCCTAAACAAAAGATAAATCCAGGTAAAGTATCCATGTAATTGGGCAGACTAGATGGGCCGAAAGGTTCTTATCTGCTGACATATTCTATGTGTCCCTCTGTATGTGTTCCCTGTAGGTAGGTAAGCTGTTTTTGACAGATAGGGCTCCCTCTGTTGGCCAAAAAGTGCTACTACATTTATATTTTAGCTTGAACTTCCTGTTTTCATGCAGAAAAAAGACAGATTTCAAAGCTTTTCAAATAAGATGTGTTGAAATTTCTGGGGTTTGTTCTGAACCCATTGGTGTGTGAATTTCTTTTGCAATTAGCTAAATTCCTTGACATTGTTCCAAAGTTAGCCCACAAACTTGATATCCATACACCAAGTCAATGTACATAGAGTATACAATCCACAAGTGTATGGATAAACAACAAACAACATTACAATTACACCAAACTCACAGTCTTAAATAGAGCAGGACAAAAAACTATCTACTATAATAAATTAACCAGAACTGAATATAAATACTCCTAACAATACACTAATTTGAGTTGAAAATATCCCAAGAATATCCGGTTGAGCATAAAGATACTTAACCAGCAAAGAATCCATGCTGCTACTGCAATCACTGCTTTGTCACCAGCCAGGTCTTACTTTGAATGAAATTCCCATATTGTCACGTTTGATACCCGGATTGCAGGATAATGGGCCCAGTATGCGGCGATGCAATAATACACAGGTGGATTATGGGTGATGGTTAGCAGCAAGCAGGAGCAATAATGAGCAGAGACTAAGGGAGGATCACGTATAGGGCTGACCAGACTGGAAACAATGGATGATGGGAAACCTAGTCACAGAACTCACTTCACAGCAGGAGACACAAGGACTTGGAAGCACATGGAAATAGGATAGGGTATGTTGATCTTGAGAGGGGATACTACGCATTTGAGATGGGGTACGTAGTACACACGGTGTGATCTTGGTAATTGAAGACAGAAGGTTGCTAGGAGAAGCAGGAGTATACTGTGGGAAGCAGGATACTGGGGAACAAACTTCTTGAGCTGACAGGTAAATTGAGGTGTCTTTGATCAGCAGAAAATAGGTCTTTCCTTAGCTACAAAGCCACAATGCTGAAGCCACTGGTTGGAATGGGGCGTAGCCCTTTATTCAGGTAAGTGTGTCATGTGGTTTTTGATTAAACTGTTTGCGCTGGGATCCCAGTGTTGATGATGAGTAATACAGGAATGCTGCTGCCAGGGTTCAGTGGGTGCGACGTGATACATATCTTATCCAAAACTGGTATGTGGCAACCAGTGAAAAAGGGAAATGGTTTATTGGAACAAAGAACAGACCCAAAATTTTGCCTTTAACAATTTCTAAGTTAATTCTGCAGAGGGGAAGGGTGTTTCTGCGTTGTATGCAATGCTGAGGAGAAGGTGCTTGTGATTACATTAGAAAGAGGAAAGTAGACTTGTGCACCGATATATTTTATTTTATTTTTTTTCTCGGTTTGGTTCGGTTCGTTCGGATTTTTTTAATTTTTGTTTCGGCCGATTTCCGTTTCGGTTCGTTTCGGCTCGTTTTTCGTATCAACTTTTTTTTGGGAATATCGTCCATTTTCGTGTTTTTGGGTCTGCTCGTTTTTCGTATCGACTTTTTTTCGTGATTTCTGAAATTTTTGTGTTTTTCGGAATGTCTGTTCTCCTCGTTTCAAAGTGTCTATTCGTTTTGACGTAAACTAATGGTTTTTCGGATCCGATATTTCTGTCGATACGATAATTCTGCCGATTTCTATAGTTTTTTTTAATTAAGATTAGGGATGAGCGTTCGGTTCAATTCGAACGTGAGTTCGAATCGAACATCGGCCGTTCGAGTGTACGCGAACGCCGAACATTATGGGATGTTCACGGTTTGTTCGACCGCGGACATTCAATAATACAAAATGCGTCCACAGGCCTCTTAAATCTACCGGCGGCTGCCGGTACATTTAGGAGACCTGTGGCTGCGGCCCCTGGCCCCCGTATCTCACCTGTCCTGCAGCTGTCCCGGCTTCTTGTTCCCCGGTCCGTCAGCTCCTCCGGTCCGTCTGGCCGCGGCTCCTCTCTGCCCCACGTCTTCATGCTGAATGATCTGATTGGGCAAAGTCCTGCGCCTGACCTGGACTTTGCCCAAATTCAATATTGAGCCCTAATTGGGCAAAGTCCAGGTCAGGTGCAGGACTTTGCCCAATCAGAGCTCAGCATGAAGATGAGGCATGAAGATGAGCTTTAACCAAGCTCTGATTGGTTAAAGTCGGTGCAAGACTTTAACCAATCAGAGCTTGGTTAAAGCTCTGCCCCATGCCTCATCTTCATGCTGAGCTCTGATTGGGTAAAGTCCTGCACCTGACCTGGACTTTGCCCACTCAGGGCTCAATATTGAATTAGAGCCCTGATTGGGCAATCAGATCATTCAGCATGAAGACATGGGTCAGAGAGGAGCCGCGGCCAGACGGATCGGAGGAGCTGACGGACCGGGAACAGGAGGCTGGGACAGCTGCAGGACAGGTGAGTTACGGGTGCTGGGGGCCGCAGCCACAGGTCTCCTAAATGTACCGGCAGTCGCCAGTACATTTAGGAGAACTGCGAACACATTTTGCGTGTTCAGCCCCCATTGGTTTACTATCAGGGATATTCAGAGAGCGTGAAAAGCAGGAGAATGACTGGAGAATGAAAAATTCTAGGTCAAAATAGCCGATTTGGAAAGTGAGATGAAAGGGAGAATTTTTCTGGTTTGGCTATTTTGACCTAGAATTTTTCAGTCATTCTCCTGCTTTTCACTCTCTCTGAATAACCCTGATTGTGTTCGAGTTCATATTCGAACATTTGGGCCGTTCGGCTGTTCGGATACGAACCGAACACAGGGGTGTTTGGCTCATCCCTACTAAAGATCCTTTTTTTCTTATGAATATGCATTGCACAACTTTATTTAATCATATCAAAATGGTATGAAAGTAACAAAAAAAATGAACAAAACGATTTAAGAAACGAAAAACTGACCCAACCCAAATGGTCTGACTTTAAAAATAAAAACCAGAGCAAAAGGTTTTAAAACGGAAAAAAAAAAGGTGATCAAAACCAAAAAATACGTTGTCCGAAATTACTGAAATGGAACCGAAATCAGGAATGGAGTCGAAATCACAAATAGAACGAAAATGAATTTTGGATTTTACACATTTCTAGTCCATTCGAAAAGTTTTCATTACGGCTCGGAAATTTTTTCGGATCTGCCGTTTTCGGATCCGATCCGATTCGGAAAATCGGCCAAATCCGAATCCACGAATCGGAAATTTCGTGGAAATTCCAAAACCCGAAACGCACATCTCTAGAAGAAAGCTCCAATGTAAAACAGAAAAGAAATAGTACTGACTCTCTTCTATACAGGAAAAATAGTTTTTTATCAAGTCTTCCCCAAGATTTTACGTTTTACTACCAAGTTTCTTTCCATAAATCCACTGCCAGGCCCCATGGATTTATGGAAAACAAATTTGCATTATATGTATATTGAAAATGTGTCTGAAATCTCAAAAGCACGTTCTCAAATGTATCCACTATTTCATAGGCAAATGGTGCTATCTGCTGGACAAGAACATTATTACATCTCCATAACACAGCTTGAGTTATGGTTTATTCTTGAGTAAAAAATAGGAATCCAAGCTTTTTAAACTGTTTTGCCTATTTAAGTATCATGCCCAAGGTGTAAGAACTCTCCTGGCACATTCTAGAGCCCAATTGCAAATGGGTTTTTTGCAACAAATGGAATTCCTTTGCATTGCTCCAGAATTACACCATAACAGGTATATTCTAAATCGGGGCACCAGCCGTTGCATTCAAGATCAAGTACAGTTAATCAAGGCAGTGAAGGGGTTAAAGAGAAACATTATACATTTTAAATTTTAATAATAGATACATTTAGGCTCCTTTTTGATTCTGGATATATCATTCCATTAAATAGTTGGCATGTACAAATGTATATTTGCATTTAAAATGCATTTTTAGCACTGGTTTCTCAGTTTAAAAAAATATGTGGTCAATCGACCTTGGAGCTGTGTTTTAACTTTTTATTGAAATATTAAATTATTTATGGTATTCTAATATTATTCTCCAAACATAATGATATTACTTTCAGAGTCACTGAAACAATTTTTAGAATATAATAAATATATATATATATCTCTAGCAATCTGGTATCAGAATAAATGACAGAATGAATTCTCATCCCTTGTATAGTAACAGGTTTTGTTTAAAAATAGCAAAATGCACAAGTCAGCCCTTCTCAGTGTAAGGTTGTCAAGAGTGTGCTAAATTATTCAGTAGGTGATTTTTCTAAAATGACACTGCAAATCTATAATGGTAAAAACATCAACCTGACAGTGATCTTTCACCTTGCTCTGGAATATGGTGTTTTAAATGTGTCATATTGCAATGTGAAAATCGGAAATAAGTGCAAATTGGTAGACAAGTCAAAGTAAATATATTGTTCCCACATGTATGTTTTGAAATTAATAACATAATTGCATAATTTGAAACAGTTGCAATAAATACCAATGCAATCAGTTACATGACTCACTGCAATTATAGTCGTATTATATAAAATGTAATTATTTATCTGGTACATTCTATTCTTGATTTGAAGGTTTGAAATACGCTCCTGCACAGACATTTGGGGCTGCAACAGTTTGTATCTGTGTTTCTGCTCTATTAGGGTAAATCTTTGTAACAGCCAGTTAGTCAGGTTGGCCTAATCCTTCAATTATATACTTTGTTATCGTAAATCAGACTTTTTCCTTTTTTAAATTGTGTAATTTACAATAATTTTAAAGTTAAACCAAAATGTTCTGCTTAACCTCTATTTTTTTTAAACTATATGCTCACCCGTAAACTGATTTTTATGTTGACTCGCACAGGTGCTGAGATCCATGTTATGCTAACAGAGCAATAGAGCGGATGCACTCACTCAAGGTCTTATTTTAATATAATGAATAATAATAATAATCATGGCCTCTCATAAACATAACCGTCATTTTAACACCTTGAAAAAGTAGAAATGTATGTCTTATGTATGTGAGTCCATAAGTAAATTAAAATGTTTTGAAATGAAAACAGTGTGCATTTTCTCTACTATACACTTATATATATATATATATATATATTTATTTAATTTATTTATACATATAAGGAGAAGTACAGAAGTATGGTTAAAGTCAGGCCCATCTTTAATATTGATTGGACCCTGGGCAAACATTTTCTTGGGCCCCCCGAAAGCCCGCTGTCATATCCTCAGCCCCTGCTATGCTGCCTGGGGGGTCTGGGCAAGGTTCTGTGCCAGCAGCTGGCGGGGCCTGGCGTGGTCACGAGGAGCTGCCGGGTTTAAAACAGGGCGCGAGGAGTTGCCCCGTCGTGGAGTTCTGTTCCCGCATCGCTAGCTGATTCTGTGTATTGATTTTTGTTGCCAACCCATTTCTGGATTCGATCCCTGCTCCTGCTTTTTGACCCGGCTTGTTTTGACCATTCTAATTGCTGCTCGATTACGATCGCCTGTGTGGTGCTTTGGAGGTGTAACCCCATGTTTGCCGCTGGGGTGCTTACACGTTACTGGGGTGTTGTCCCTTCACGTTTGTGGGTATCGTCTGTGGCCTCATTAGGTTCCTATACCCAACCCAGGGCTAATGTTTTCCTTCCACACATTTATGTAAGAACTGCGATCGAAAGGTACTGTTTATATACGGCTCATGTTCAGTGTGCCCTCACCGCCAGATATACTCGATACTGTACCCACTATAGACCCCGATGTGTATGTGTTGCCTCTGAATATCATAAAGTACCGTTGACCAACTCCAGAGTCTCAGAAAACGTTAAAGCGGCACATTTCCTGACTGCCCTGCAGTCTGCGCAATTCACCACTGTCTGATGTATCTTTGTGTTTCTGAACGTGCTTTAAGTTGTCGATCGGTCTCGAAACCTTTAGTGCTTAGTAGCAGCTCAGTGGTTTGCTCATCATTCCTGCCTAGCGCGTATAAGACTGAATATACCAAGCAGTGTTTAAACTTCCAGCAGATTTAGCAGTCCTTAAGGATCTCAACTCCGCTACTCCTTAGTGGGCGCTACTCCACCCGTTACACCTGCCCACCACATAATTTTGCTCTCCACCCCCAACATCCCCAACCCCCCCCCAAAAAAGCCACAAATACATCATGGACTTGTAAACATAAAGAACTGTCTCACAAACAAGTCCTTAGATTGATCTGTAACAGTACATACATGCCAATTACAGCCTCTTCTAGGCTGTTTCTCATCATATATTTCTGTTAACAGTTATATGTTCTTGGGAGAAAAGGCATCTTAATAGAAATATATGTACCCAGCACAGACCCCCCCCCCAGAATTATATGTACCCAGCACAGGCCCCGCCAGAATTATATGTACCCAGCACAGACCCCACAGAAATATATGTATCCAGCACAGGCCCCCAGAAATATATGCTCAGCACAAGCCCCCAGAATTATATGTATCCAGCACAGGCCCCCAGAATTATATGTATCCAGTGCTGACCCCCCAGAATTATATGTATCCAGCACCGACCCCCCCCAGAATTATATGTATCCAGCACCGACCCCCCAGAATTATATATATCCAGGACAAAACCCCCCCCACAAATATTTGTATCCAGCACAGGCCCCCAGAGTTATATATATCCAGCACAAACTCCCCAGAAATATATGTACCCAGCACAGACCCCCAGAATTATACTTACCCAGCAAAGACTGCAGGATCAGATGACCGCGTGTTCCTCCGAGTGCCAGCATTTACCTCCATGTGGCCGCCGGCTTCTGAAGGCTGTGACGCACTCTCGCGAGATCCTGCCTGTAGGCCGTGTCACAGCCTTCACAGGACGGCGGCCGCATGAGGGAGAACGCTGGGGCTCGCAAGAAGACACGGCCAGTCGAGGGGACTGCTAGCGGAATGCTGTTAATGCATTCCGCTTGCAGCTTCGGCGGTCATCCACGGTTTACACGGGTCCAAGGGGCAGCTGCTTTGGGCCCCTCAACAATGACTGGGCCCGGGGCAACTGCCCCTTTTGCTCTGCGTTAAAGACAGCCCTGGTTAAAGTCAATAAAACATTACTACACACTGACCCCTTTCACATCTCCTGATGATGCTACTATGAGGTAGCGAAACGCATAGAGTGACAATTCCAATGCAGGTTAAGGGTATCTTTATTTAAGCTGGGTTTCAATTCTTCATGTGAAGGTCTTTCTGTTGCTTCACGTTGATGTTTTCTGTTTACACAATTCCTTCTTACTGTCCTATAACCACCAACCCATGAAGGTTGGTTTCTTACTTTTTGAGAATAGAAAACCGCATTAGAGAGGTGTATTGAGACAGAACACTTGAATAACTAATTGTGAGACAAGCGATCAATACCTAACCTGCAAAGTCTGTGTGTGTGTAAGTACCACTGGGGTAAGTGGTTTTTATGGTTTGGTTTTATATACAGATCAATAAAAGTTATATTTTATACATGTTACTGTCAATGGTAATCACGATTGTCAATTGAACAATTTAAAGTCAATAAAACAATGATGCTAACTCAAACCTTTTTTTCAAGGAAAGCTTGTTGATTCAGCATTCCTCAACATAATTGCTGCCAATATAAACACAATTTTACACATTTCTCAAAACACCCCCAAAAATCTACTTTTGTCAACATAGTTTCATCTCCAGTGACAATTGCATTAGAAGTGGCAGACTTCCCATCTTTGAACGTCATGAAGAACTATTTATCAAACTCAACTCAAACAGTTTTATTTGTTCTGTGTTCATCAAATATGGAACCCAGCAGGCGCACGTCTTGGTGAAGTCCAAGTTGTCATGAAAAATCCTCAACACACTCATTTTTGGAATTTTGAACTCTTATACAAGCTTTCTGACAATGGTCTGAGGATGCTGATGCAGAAATTCCTTCACTTTGGCCATCCATGGACTAGTCTCATCCATGGACTTGCTGGAACTGTTCCTCTCTTGGTTCATCACAAACATCAAAATGTCCAGTCTTAAAGCTGCTAAACCACTTAATTACCTTCTGGAGACTTGGAGCTTTATCACCAACATGTATTTTGAGGTCTTCCAAGCACTGTTTCACAAAAAAAAAAAAAACAACCAACACTTGAGTCATTTCAGATCTACAGGATCGTCTGCTGGCATATATTTTTTTACAATACAAGAAAGAATAGGCTTTTTCAGAAGCAAAATGAGTAAGCAACATTATTTCATTGAATTTAGGCTTGTTAAGCTCCCCTATATATAGAAGTATATTTGCTTGTTGTACTGCTTATTTTTCCACAACCAGCTTATGTGTTTCACGGCTCACCCTTCTAGTAATTTATTTTTATATATTTCTTGTGGTGCATGTTAATTATTGAACAGATTTATATATATTCAAGTGGTTTGGGGACATTTCTTGATCCAGGCAACTGTACGGTACACATATCACAGAGGAGAAAAGAAAAGCACTAATGCTCTCGCTCCCGTATTAGGCTAGGGTCAGACTGAGGCAGTGCGAACGCGCGTGCAGGCGCACTTAATCACGGCCGTAGTAGCAGCAAATGCCGGGCAATGACAGGCAATATACGAAGTACGGTCGCACAAAAGTCCGGCTGCGCAACGCAAGTGGCAAACGAACGCATTTTGTCGAGAACGTAAAACCGCTAGTACGGTTGTACAGAGTGCGCTGCGTCCGCTAGCGGCGTGTGTGCGTGAATTGGAAATGTCAGACACTGCTAATGTCCGGCCAACATAACGTCCAGATGCACAAAGTGTTTTATTGATGATCCGTACAAAATCACGAACGCAAATGCGCATAGTATGACCGCTATCGCGTACTCCGTGAAAAAATGCGTCCATTCGTTCGAACGCACTTTTTCACAGACAACGTGAAAATGCGTTCGTCTGACCCTAGCCTAACTCATCGAACCTTCAGTCGGTACTTCCTTTTTATCCCTTTCATTACCAAAATTGAGTACTTGATCTTCAAGTTTTTCATATGCTGCATTAATTATACTGTAGAGGTGCTGTCCGGCAGTGTGCGGATTCATATGCTGTATTAATTATACTGTAGAGGTGCTGCCCGGCATGTACGGATTCATATGCTGCATTGAAACCTATGGGTTAAAAAGCCTTGTTTCTTTAAAACACTTAAGAAACCTAAAATTTCACCCAAAAAATGCTTAAAAAATCTTAAAAGAATAAATAAGTAAAGGAACTTTCATTCTATTAATAATGCAGGATAAAACAAAAAACCAACTGAACCGAATGACCGGAAATGAGCCGAATCACTGAAATGATCCAAACACCGAATTGACCCAAATCATCGAATAACCCAATTTATCAAATCGACCCGAAACTTCGAATCATCCGAAATATCGAATCGAATGAGTCAAAATTTCGAATTGATCTGAAAATTTCGTGTGGTCGACATTTCGGATTCGGGATGTCCTTGGAAGCACGAAAATGGTAAATTGCGTCCAAAAAAACGAATCTTACGATTCTGAGAAAGGTGTAAACTTAACCAGAGCTGTTGTGTCCTTGCCAGGGCCATTAATGTCTATGCAGTTGCTACGTTTACAGCTGCTCCAGTTAGAGGACCACGGCCACCAAAAAATGAAATGTCCGTATTGTGTTTATGTTATGTTGCTGATATCTTACATGTGATTTGTTTTTCTCATGTATGTTTAGTTAAGAAAATATTTTACTCTATATGTGTCACTGGGTGCATCCATTGTGTGATCTTTTGTGTTGTAAACTGCCTCCTCCCACAGTATCCTTATATCACTTGATCCTCACTATGTGACTTAGAGTAAATAGCTTGATTACAGACTCAAATAATTTTATTGTGTGGGATGTATTCAAAGGACATCACCAGGTGGTAGATTAGAAGTCTTTTTAGGTCCCTGTTTTATCTCATTCAGCTGCCATCTTACGTAGCAGAAGCAGGACAATAACCCCTTCCATTTTATCTAAAAATTCCCTCCTCCATCTCATTAACCTCCCTGACGGTATTCCCGAGTGTGGCTCGGGGTTAACTTTTTGTACCGAAAGCGGAATCCCCAAGCCACACCCGGGCTGGATACTTACATGTCCGGCGCTCCCTTGCTGATCCCCGCAGTCTCCTCCAGCCACCCGCAACATCACACTGCCTGGTTCTCTTCCCACGAGGAGTGAACCAGGAAGTGTGACATTGTGATCGGCTGCAGTGCGACTGCGGGGACAGCGAGGGAGCGCAGGGACATAAAAGTATTGGCCCGAGTGTGGGTCGGGGATATCGCTTTCAGTATTGAAAGTTAACCCCCGAGCCACACTTATACCGCTAGGGAGCTAGATTAATTGGACCGCCAGGGAGGATAACTGTTAAATACTGTAGATTAGATAATTCACAGCAGTAAAGCAAAACATTTGCACAGATTTTGGTAAATGTTTCATCATGAGAAAAATCCACAAAATGGAAACCGGAAATAAAAAAACATTATTTTTCCTTTTTCCCTGCAATTACTTTAAACAAAAAGACAGCAGCATGTGTTTTATAAAGTGGTATTTGCAACGCACAAGTAATCTAGTTACAGCGTATGTAAGTGGTAATGTCCCTTTAAATTCACACCTGACTTGGAATCTAGCCCTGGATTTGTGCCGGTGCAGCCTTAGCACTACTGATTAGCTGTCCGGTAACGATGAAGTGACAATGATTGTGAAAAACAGAAAGTTCTATACTGCTTTGTACAAGAAAGTGAATGTTAAAATCACTTTACTATTTTCACACTTCATTAAGTATTAATTTAGGAAGAATTGTCCTCGCAAGTTGGAAAGAACTAGAAAAACCCCCCAAAAAAAACAAAATTGATTTAACACATGGAAATCTACACATACTCGACAAGGCAGTAAAACACAGGCAATGTGAGACAGTAGCAAAGGTTGGACATTCAGCATCTTGTGATGTGCAGTAATCTGTCTCCTATGGCACTTAAGTGGTTACAAAGGTCAGGTGGCTCGAATCCTGCTCGCAGGGTAATGCATTTACCATGACCATTTGGTAATCTCATTAATTTCCCCATAAGTAGACACTGCTTAGAAAATATCATGTAAATCTAATAATCATTAAGTCTTCTCTTTGCTCTTCAGGGAAACATTTGCATTGACCCTATATTTTCTATTTGCTTAACACGTGCACTGGGCAGCTTTGATATTATCTGCTTCCATAAACAACAAGCTTCAGCCCACTCTCAGGATACGCCATTCCCAAATCAACTGAGAAACAGACATATTAATCATGTTTAAGACTAAACATGAACGATTATAAATTGTGCAAATGGATTTTAGTTCCTAAATCCCAGCAGGCCTGTTTCTCGGCTATATGTTTTTTATTATTCTGGATACATGTGTTTTAGTGGAGCAATGTCCGTTTTTTTTACAGCAAAGACATTTATCCAAGTCTGTGAAACAAGCAGTCATTATGATAAATTAACAGTCTAACAATAAAAAAAATTATCATTCTTACAGAGTCGTTACTGTAGAAAAATCGGCTCCTATGTGAGCCTAGGTATATTTCAGAATGGGAGAACTCTGGGTTTATTGTTTAAAGTACCTTTTTAATGTTTTACTTTTATTAGAACTTTTTAGCTTGTTAATACGTTTGTTCAATAAATATGTGCCTACGTGAACCTGGAGATCATAACACATTCGTTTCATCAGCTTGGGACAAGGACTGAGGTTCTTGTTAAATTTTCTAGATATCAATTAAACTGAAGATTTGAGAGTCAACTGCTAAAAATAGAGGGCTGAGTATGAGAAGAGAAAAGGCCTGACAACCATCACGTCAGAAATGTCCAAAGCCATGGATTGATTATTGATATCCTACATATTATTTATTATTGATATCGTTATATCTCTATCTATACATCTGTCTATTTATCCATCTACTTTTTTTTGGGATAGAGTATTTTACCAGGAAGGATCCATTGAGATTTCTCTTGTTTTCAAGTATGTCCTGGGTGGCGAGTATGTACCGTTAGGTGTCTTGCCCAAGGACACTTTCTGGAGAGGTGCTCTTGCCGGGATTCAAACCTGTCTCCACAGTCACAGAGCACTGAGAGCAGTGATGTTACCTCTACTCCTCCCAGCCGGTACTTAACCAGAAAGCTATCTGTCTATTAATCCAATACCACAATATAAAAAGAAAGTGGTTCGATCCTCATTTTCCTACAGAGCACCGCAATTATGGAATAACCTCCCAGACGTCATCAAATCTTCCCTAAAGTCCCTCAAGAGAACTCTATTGACATACCTCGATACAGAATGCACTTGTAAACATGTAACATAGTGAATATATACAGAATGCACCTGCAAACATGTAACATAGTGACTATATTTCCTACATATTTATTTTCTGTGTTAATCTGCATATTTGCGATTTGTTTTTAATATCTTGCATTTTATTACTTTGTATTTCTGTGATGACTGTAACAATTTATTGTTCTTGAACCCAGAACATACTTGAAAATGAGAGAAATCTCAATGTATCCTTCCTGGAAAAATTACTTTATAAACCAATAAATAAATCCACCTATCCGTCTACTTATCCATGAAGCAATCCGTCTACGTATCCATCTAGCTATCAGTCCATCTATTCATATATCTATCCATCTAGCTATCCAGCTATCAGTCTATCCATCTAGCTATCCATCTATCAATCTGTCTATCTCTCTATCTATCCATCTTTCAATCATCTGTCTGTCTCTCTATCTATCAGTCTATATATATCATCTGTCTATCTCTCTATCTACAGTTGTGTTCAAAATTATTCAACCCCCAATGCTGTAAAGGGTTTTAGGGAATTTAGTGTACATTTGTAATTGTATTCAGAATGAAATCCTACAAGGAATTTTTAAAGAACCATATGCAACTAAAATGACATCAATTGGTTTTGTAATACAGTAGTAAATGTTTCTTTTGTGAATTCTTCATTGACACAATTATTAAACCCCTTAAAGACTACCACTCTGAAGAACAGAGGTTCATTCAAGTGTTTTCAATCAGGTATTGAAAACACCTGTGGATGTCACGGAGCAGCAATAAAGCATAATAAGCACCAATTAGGCAGCTTTAAAATGATTGTGATACTCAGCTCCTTCTAGACATTTACTGGTGTGGTTACAAACATGGTGAAGTCAAGAGAATGGTCCAGGAAGACAAGAGAAAGAGGTGATTACTCTTCACAGGAAGGGCAATGGCTATAAGAAGATTCCAAAGATGTTAAACATACCAAGAGAGACCATAGGAAGCATCATTCACAAATTCAAGGCAAAGGGCACTGTTGAAACGCTACCTGGTTGTGGCAGAAAGAAGATGCTGACTTCGACTGCTGTGCGCTACCTGAAGCGTAGAGTGGAGAAAAGTCCCCTTGTGACTGCTGAGGAACTGAGAAAAGATTTGTCAGATGTGGGTACTGAAGTTTCAGCTCAGACAATATGGCGCACACTGCGTAATGAAGGCCTCTATGCCAGAACTCCCAGGCACACCCCCTTGCTGTCTCCAAAGAATAAGAAGAGTCAACTGCAGTATGCCAAAAGTCATGTGGACAAACCACAGAAGTTTTGGGATAGTGTTCTGTGGACTGATGAAACAAAATTAGAACTGTTTGGGCCCATGGATCAACGCTATGTTTGGAGGAGGAAGAACAAGGCCTATGAAGAAAAGAACACCTTGCCTACTGTGAAGCATGGCGGGGGGTCAATCATGCTTTGGGGCTGTTTTGCTTCTGCAGGTACAGGGATGCTTCAGCGTGTGCAAGGTACCATGAATTCTCTTCAGTACCAGGAGATATTGGATGACAATGTGATGCAGTCCGTCACAAACCTGAGGCTTGGGAGATGTTGGACCTTTCAACAGGACAATGATCCCAAGCATACCTCCAAGTCCACTAGAGCATGGTTGCGGATTAAAGGCTGGAACATTTTGGAGTGGCCATCGCAGTCACCTGACTTAAATCCGATTGAGAACCTCTGGTGGGACTTAAAGAAAGCAGTTGCAGTGCGCAAGCCTAAGAATGTGACTGAACTGGAGGCTTTTGCCCATGACGAATGGGCGAAGATACCCGTAGATCGCTGCAAGACACTTGTGTCAAGCTATGCTTCACGTTTAAAAGCTGTTATAACTGTAAAAGGATGTTGTACTAAGTACTAAGATTGAATGTCACTTGGGGGTTGAATAAAACTGATAATGATGTGAGCACAGAAAAGACATTTGTAGTTATTTCATTATAAATGTTATGTTATATTTGTCTGACCTACACGTGGCTCTTTGACTTAATTGTAAGCAAGATGACTGAATGATCAAAATCAATGTCAAACTGGCCAAAACACTCAATTTCAGTGGGGGTTGAATAATTTTGAACACAACTGTATCTATCTATCTATCTATCTATCTATCTATCTATCTATCTATCTATCTGTCTATCTCTCTATCAGTCTATATATCCATCTATCAATAAATCGGTCTATGTCTCTATCTGTCTATGAATCCATCTGTCTATGTCCAAAGCAATAGATTGACTAATGATATACTTCATTATGATATCAGTGATATATCTCTTCTATCAGTCCATCTCTTTATCTATCTATCTCTCTTTTGTTTTATCTGTAGACCTGAATTATTCAACTTATGTCTTACATAATTTATGTTTCCTAACTACATAGTCACATGTAAGAAAGAAATATTACAGAAATTTTACATACATGCAACTGCTAGTAGATATTATATTGCTAACGCATAGTATAAACTCTGCAGATAGATTTAAATTGTTACTATCTGTTAAAAATATTTCCTTAGTTCAGGTTAATGCTACTACAATTTATTCCTGACATCAAATATCAGTTTTGACTAAAGTAAGAAAAAAAATATATATATAAATTTCTAAATAGAAACATTGTTTAATAAATTGATATATAGAACGTGGTATTTAATCAAGGTTTGAGGGCTGTTTCATGGGACATCGTATTTCTAAAGGAAGACTGGCTACTACAGACACATCCAAACTTTATTTACATTGAGAAATACATCCCACCATTTGTTTATGAAACGCTTTGAATCCCTGTATTGTTTACCACTGGACAGCAGTAAGTCTTTTCACAAAAGGAGGCAGACATCTGTTTATTGAATTATTAGGAAGCAGCATCCTTTTCATTCGCTAAATGGAAACACAGGCAACATTTATGGGGTTATAGCCGGGCTTTCAAAACATCACATCTTATAAGTAGATAGTATTCTCATTGAATATATAGTGACACACACGCATAAATATGTACAGTGGTATATAACAATGCCGGCTCTGCCGAAACAGAAAGATACAAATTCAAATATTAAAAAAAAACAGCATTAACAAACAGGGTTATTCAGAGAAAGGTGAAAATCAGGAGAATTGGCAGGAGAAGAGAATAATTTAGACCAAATAGCCGATTTGGAAAGTGAGATATATGGGAGAATTTTTCTGGTTTGGCTATTTTGATCTTGGATTTTCACTTCTCCAGTAATTCTCCTGAGTTTCACCTTTCTTTGAATAGACCTGAAAGTGAGTGTGAGTGCATTTGTTATATAGATGGTAATAATAGTTTAATAACATATTGGTGAGTTGCATAAACACCAGTTGGCTGATTTTAAAGAAGTGTTTTCACACACAATAAAGGGACACTAAAGACACTGTAACAAATTTACTTTTTAAAAATATTTATGGAACAATGATCCTTTCTGCAGTGTCAGGTTTGTTCTATGTTAAAATATAATAATAATAAAAATAATAATTATTAGGTGCGGGATCTTGAATACCATAACTAACACACAGTCATTTGTCCATAATCTGTAAGGGTCATTCTGGTTACACTGGGAGGTTTTTATTGTGTGAGTAGACTCTTCAAGGTCAAAGTGTATCACATCTCCCTAAAGTGTGAGCTAATTGCTAATTGGCAACTGCCAGGAAAAGAGCCAGCCACGGTGGTCACACTAGACAATATACACTGCGTGCAAGAGTCTCACGTTAGGGAAAGCATGATTACTTATGTTAGTGTTATTTTAAATTTCTTTTTGATGTTATTACATACATTTAATTTTGTGATTTCGATGACTTCTCAAACTCGTTGTGCCCATGCAGCCGGAGAAGCATCACTGGATCTTGTTGTACACTTACCTAGTGTGAAAAAGTGATGTGTGCAGTGTGTATAACTTATTTAGGATTCCTGTGTCAGTTCTCCTTGCATCTAATTTTTTGCTCTGGGTGTTTTACACTAGATTGTGGATGTGGAATCACTGACATTGTTGATCCGTCGATGGGAGAAAGTACAGTTGAAACTCGAAAAATTAGGATATCGTGCAAAAGTTAATTTATTTCAGTAATGCAACTTAAAAGGTGAAACTAATATATGAGACTCGTTACTTGCAAAGCAAGATAGTCCAAGCCGTGATTTGTCATAATTGTGATGATTATGGCTTACAGCTCATGAAAACCCCAAATCCACAATCTCAGAAAATTAGAATATTGTGAAAAGGTGCAATATTCTAGGCTCAAAGCGTCCCACTCTAATCAGCTAATTAAGCCATAACACCTGCAGAGGGTTACTGAGCCTTTAAATGGTCTCTCAGTCTGGTTCAGTAGGAATCACAATCATGGGAAAGACTGCTGACCTGACAGTTGTACAGAAAACCATCATTGCCACCCTCCATAAGAAGGGAAAGCCTCAAAAGGTCATTGCAAAAGAAGTTGGATGTTCCCAAAGTGCTGTATCAAAGCACATTAATAGAAAGTTATGTGGAAGGGAAAAGTGTGGAAGAAAAAGGTGCACAAGCAGCAGTGATGACCACAGCCTGGCGAGGATTGTCAGGAAAAGGCCATTCAAAAGTGTTGGGGACTTTCACAAGGAGTGGACTGAGGCTAGAGTCAGTGCATCAAGAGCCACCACACAGACGGATCCTGGACATGGGCTGCCTCTTGTCAAGCCACTCCTGAACAACAACCAATGTCAGAAGCATCTTACCTGGGCTAAAGAAAAACAGACCTAGTCTGTTGCTCAGTGGTCCAAAGTCCTCTTTTCTGATGAGAGCAACTTTTGCATCTCATTTGGAAACCAAGGACCCAAAGTATGGAGGAAGAATGAAGAGGCACACACTGCAAGATGTTTGAAGTCCAGTGTGAAGTTTCCACAGTCTGTGTTGATTTTGGGAGCCATGTCATCTGCTGGTGTTGGTTCACTGTGCTTCATTAAGTCCAGGGTCAACGCAGCCGTCTACCGGGAGATTTTGGAGCACTTCATGCTTCCTTCCACAGACAAGCTTTATGGGGATGCAGACTTCATTTTCCAGCAGGACTTGGCACCTGCCCACACTGCCAAAAGCACCAAAACCTGGTTCAATGACCGTGGGATTACTGTGCTTGATTGGCCAGCAAACTCGCCTGACCTGGACCCCATAGAGAATCTTGGCATTGCCAAGAGAAAGATGAGAGACATGAGACCGAACAATGCAGAAGAGCTGAAGGCCGCTATTGAAGCATCCTGGTCTTCCATAACACCTCAGCAGTGCCACAGGCTGATAGCTTCCATGCCACATTGCCGCATTGAGGCAGTAATTGCTGCAAAAGGGGCCCAAACCAAGTACTGAGTACATATGCATGCTTATACTTTTCAGAGGTCCGATATTGTTCAATCCTTATTTTATTGATTGCATGTAATATTCTAATGCTTTGATACAGCACTTTGGGAACATCCAATTTCTTTTGCAATTACCTTTTGAGGCTTTCCATTCTTATGGAGGGTGGCAATGATGGTTTTCTGTACAACTGTCAGGTCAGCAGTCTTTCCCATGATTGTGATTCCTACTGAACCAGACTGAGAGACCATTTAAAGGCTCAGTAACCCTCTGCAGGTGTTATGGCTGAATTAGCTGATTAGAGTGGGACACTTTGAGAATAGAATACTGCACCTTTTCACAATATTCAAATTTTCTGAGATTGTGGATTTGGGGTTTTCATGAGCTGTAAGCCATAATCATCACAATTATGACAAATCACAGATTGAACTATCTCATATATTAGTTTCACCTTTAAAGTTACATTACTGAAATAAATGAACTTTTGCACGATATTCGAATTTTTCGAGTTTCACCTGTATGTGGTCCTTCGACATATGTTAATTGGACCCATTCCGAAAGCTTGCCTTGGAAAAGAACTTGCCTGCCTCATGATCAATGCTTAGCACTTTGGGGTTTGAATCATTTCTGGTGTGCTTTCAAATATATTGGAGACATAATCAGTTGATAGGTTATGTGGAATAAATTTATCCTTTTGTTATCCTGGTGTTACGTGTCTATATACTATTCTTGGATGTTGTGGATTTGGGGAAGCTCTGAGACAGTGTTCCCAGGCATACAGAGTGTGGTGACGCACACTAACAGGATTATTCAGTAAAAAGGTGAAACTCTGGAGAACGTTTGGAGAAATGAAAATTCTAGGTCAAAATAGTCGATTTGGAAAGTGAGATAAATGGGAGAATTTTTCTGGTTTGGCTATTTGGACCTAGAATTTTCACTTCTCCAAACGTTCTCCAGAGTTTCACCTTTCTCTGAATAACCCTGTAAATATACATAGAGGTTCATAAGGACTGCCACAGTTTGTACTGACTTTTGGGTTTTGCGAACAGCTAATTTGTTGTGAATCTTGCATTTCTTCTCACATCATCACAATGTCAAACCTTAGTATCTCTAGACCACTGACTGTGACAATGCATATGACTTAGTAGGGGTATATACAATTGAAAACTGGTCAATAACATATAGGTGCCCTGTCTGTTTTTCATAAAAGAAAAAATCACAAGGGTAAAGAAGAGAGCAGAAACAAGCAATGAAGTAATAGAAACATGGGGCTCATTTGCTTTAGTCCCCATTTTTGTAAAGCACAATAAACATTTTGTTGGAAATAATATTCTTAGCACTGGGGTCCAATTCTGATTGCCAGCGTCAAAGTCATTTTCATTTTGTAATATAGTAGTGCATCAACAAACCTAATCAAGAATAACATAAATCAAGGTAAGTTACATGTTATATATAGGGCAGGGGGTGTGTGATCAAACAGGTGCTAAATCATGCTTGAGGAGTTCTTCTCAATTCCTATTGGTTGGTTTTAGTGTCCCATGTAATCCCATCTCGATGACTACTTGAGGTGTCCCCAAAGAGCTCTCATGGAGTACATGATCATAAACTGGAACGCTTGTTGTATTTGGTCTCTTTGTTCTTTATGTATGTTAACTTCAATCCAATCTATTTGGAACATATGGGATAATTTGATTTTGTACATTGTCAAAGAAAGTGCATCGGCCATTATAAATGTTCTCAGAATGGTGTTCCTGGCCACCGTTAGAACCAATTGGATAAATTGGAAGCACTTATTGGTTCTATCAGGGAAGTTTCAGAATATTGACGGTGCAAACAGGGCAGTGGTGACTGGTTAGACACTCCCCAGGTTTGACTGTATTTCCCTTTGGAGTTTCTTTACTCTTGCACAGGTCAAGAAGCAGTATAACAAGTCGACTACTCATTCACCACATTTAATACAGGATGAGGGATCTTTCATTTTAAAACAGTGTTGGGTGCTTGTTGTTAGGTAAGCATACAATACCATCCAGTTATTCATCTCTTGCCATATGGGTACAGGAAGGGACTTGAGAAGTTTGTTGGTAGCCAATAGAATGTCAATGGTGGACAGGCAGGGCTAGGCATGGATGTTGTCCATTTCTGTTTACGACTGGTTGAATAATCAGTTACTTGTCTGATTCTGCTGTGTAATACATTCATGGAATAATGTATGCATGTCGAATATCTGAGAATTTTTTCAACCAAATTATTTCCATTTTTATTTTCGTATACAACTACAATTCTTTTTAAATAACCAGCTAATACTTTTGTTTAGTAGTGGTTTTAAATCCAGTTTTGTTGTTTTTTTCTTAAGAAAACAATAAAAGAAGGTTTTTCTTTATGGCATTCTATTGGTAATGGTTTGAAAGAACAGAAAAACAAAACAAAAGCATACGTTGCCCAAAGTTTCTCTGTAATAGACGTTTTACAAGGCATCCAAACAAATGAATGAGAATTGAGTTGCAGTGTTTTTGCAGTTTTGCATTTATTATTGAAATACAATAAAAAACATTTGAATTGGCATATAAAAATCCCATGAGTACAAGATTAGAGTTCTCTCAGGAAAAAACGAATTCTTTCTGAGCTCTCACCTTCTTTTTCTGTAAGCTATAGGGAGCAGGTCACACACTGACTGTAACAAACATTACTGCTGCATTACAGCAGCCAGGGTGAGATGGTTGAAAACAGGGAGTGCTCTGTAGTCACTCACTACTGCACAGGGATAATATTTAGACTGTTACAGTGAATGGAATGCCTCATATACGGATATTAAAATTTATATTTGTTTGCAGAAGCTTCATTGCTAAAGATCTCATTATGATCACTACAAATCCCCATAACCAGGATATCTGACCATTTTATTTTCTAACGTCATCAAATTTACTGTATGACACAAATGCCTTTTTTTTTTTGAGAAAGTATTTTACCAGGAAGGATACATTGAGATTTCTCTCATTTTCAAGTATGTCCTGGGTGGCGAGTATGTACCGTTAGATGTCTTGCCCAAGGACACTTACTGGAGAGGTGCTCTTGCCAGGATTCAAACCTGTGTCTCCTCGGTCTCCACAGTCATAGAGCAGTGATGTTACCTCTACTTCACCCAGCCGGTATGCTCGTATGCTGATAATGTAGACCACATTTGTATTTGTGCAAGATAATGGACACCATCTAGAGCTTAGAACCATTCATCCCAGCAATATTCCTGTTTTTATATTCTGTAACAGTTTAAGAAAGACACAAAAAATTAAAAATTAGCAAATTTACATTATTTTTAAACTTTTAACCATGTCAGAATAATGATATTTATGCAAAACTGCTATTTTACATTAACTTTCAGTGTTAAACATGCTTAGAATCTATTATATTTCCAACAAAGGTGCTTGGTAGAGAAATGTTTAAAATACTGTAGTGCTCATGGTGGTTTTCATACCTATATAGAAATGCTTTTCTCTTTTGTATTTACAAATTAAAGATGGACTTTCCTCTAGGAGTTTGAAAGTAAAACCTCACAACCTCAAACTCATTTAGTTTAACGTTGAATTGGTTTGTATTTTACTTTTTAAAATACCTTCATTCTACCAGCAGCTTGGACTTAATTCTATAAAACCATAGAAATAAAAGTTAAAGATGAAGGAGCATGTGTAATCAGATCCAATCCAGTCCTGGCAGCCAGACAAAAAGCTAGCTGAATTATTGAGCTACTGGATTTAGTAATAAATAAACACTTTGTTTGCAGAGATACTAATTATTAAGGTATTAATTATAAGTAGAGATTCATTTCTGCCCCTCAGCCTCTTGAAGCAATACCACACAAAATATTTAAAAGTTTAAAAAAGTAACCTTTATATCGAGTTTGTATTAAAACCAGCATAAAGCTGATATCTATTGCTGAAAACTAGTGACTAAAAAAGATAAAAAAAAGATTAGTCTGATTAGTGCAGCTGGGATTAATTTGGTGCAATCACAAATAATTTAATAAAAAACTGCTCTTTGTTATAGACCACTGTGATTTAATTTAAAATAATCTTCTTAGTAAACAAAATGAATATCACACAGAACTCCAGTTAGTATCATTTTCATGAAAAAAATAATTCAATTACATTTCATATTTTCATACAGCATGCTCACATTCTCTTTCATTTTGGGTGCTTATACATTGTTACTGACATTTCAAAATAATGTATAGGTTTAGTGTCTGGTATAAGTGGAATTGCATGGCTAATAGATAGGTATTAGCAGACATTATCCTAGTTTTATGCTTCTCAAATGATGGAGCCCCGAACAAGAATTTTCCATACATGTATATTTATTAATTAAAGATTAAATATGCAACAAATTGATTTGAGAGTGATTTTAATTAGTGCTTAAGAACCTTTGAGCTTCAAACGTTTACATGGCTTTCTGTATTTACAGCTCAGAGGAAAACCTGATTTATTAAAGGGTATATACATTCAATTATACAGTAAATAATGAAAGTGTATAACACATTGTTGAAGTGACTAAGGACTGGAACCACCTGCCGTCATCTGAACAGCTTGTTAGAAGGTCAACATTAGTGAATCTACGTTGAAGTCCTCTACACCAGTGGTTCCCAACCGCGGTTCTCAAGTACCCCCAACAGGTCAGGTTTCCAGATATCTGATGCACAGCGCAGGTGATAGGATTTGCTGCTCAGTGATTTCAGGATTCAGGCTGTATTTCCCCAAGGGAATCCTTAAAACCTGGCCTTTTAGGGATACTTGAGGACCGCGGTTGGGGAACCACTGCTCTAGACTGTAAGCTCCTATGAGTAGAGCCCCCTACACCTCTTGTTTCCATCCTATGTCCATTTATCTGTATCTTGATCCCTTTGGTTATTGTAAAGAGCTGCGAAACCTGTTGGCGCTATGTAAATGATAACAATATTAATAATAATTTATGCCTCCCAGAAACAGAGCTTCTAAACAATGCATAATTATCAAGGCTGTTAAATTGAACATTAAGCTTATTCCACTGGTCTGGTACCAACCTTTGTTTAGCAGCTTGCATGGTGCTGGTGTGTGTTTGGAATGTGGATAAATCTTGTGAGGACTTTCTGGATCATAGGGTTCAACTAGTCCTGTGAATCAGCTTGATATACTCAGGCTATAATAAAGTCATTGGGAGGGATCATTGGATTTCATGAACGTTATTTTAATAGACTGATGTCAACCATAGGGTGAAAGGTGACTCATGAGACCACATTTTTATGTTCTTCAGGAGCCGCTTGCATCTTAATTCATGTAATGCATTATGGTTCTTTGGCTTTGTTTGTATGTGATGTGTGTCTGCGTGTGTGTGTGTGAAATTTGCACTCAAAGTTTTACAACAAAACTAGGTAACAAACAAACGTCTATCTGCAAATTATTGACTCTGTATCATGGTGCAATTGCATTCACAACTTATATAACCTTTGGCTAAATTCCCTTCTCCTTTTTGACCTCTTAAATACCACTCACAGTGGTATGCCTTGTGTCAGACTGAGGTGAAAAGAGCAATGTCTCCCAGGGCAGATATATATATATTAACATGGGGTTGTCACTCTGACCTCAAGGTCTGGTAAATTTGACAGCACATTAAGATTGTTGCAGTTGAAATAAAAAGTATGAATTACATACATTACATTACACTACATGACCAAAAATATGTCATTTTTATTAATATTGAAAAAACGGTGTCGCGCCTGATTCCCATAGGGGCAGCTGCAGCTACCAGATGTATCCAGCCCAGTAACATGTATAAAACATCTCTTTTCCCCCCTTTTTTTTTCTTGTTATGTTTTATAACACATCTGGTAGTTGCAGCCACCCCAGTGAGGATGAGGCGCAACACCGTTTTTTCTATATTATGCATACAGTATTTTGTTGAATTTCCAGCCAGGTCATCTTTGCAGCCTATTCCGTTCTGTGGCTTTGTTTTTTGATCCCATGGTGGAATTGTTTCTGGGAGGGTATAAATGAAAGCCAACCAGTCTTCCTCATGACTGAGAAGCAGCATAGAAACATAGAAACATAGAAAAATGTCGGCAGATAAGAACCTTTCGGCCCATCTAGTCTGCCCAATTACATGGATACTTTACCTGGATTTATCTTTTGTTTAGGATAGCCTTATGCCTATCCCATGCTTGCTTAAATTCAATTACTGTTTTGGCCTCTACCACTTCTACTGGAAGACTGTTCCATGTATCCACCACCCTCTCAGTAAAATAATGCTTCCTGATGTTACTTTTAAACCTTTGCCCCTCTAATCTAAGACTATGTCCTCTTGTTTTGCTATTTTGTTTCCTTTTAAATATACTCCCTTCCTCTACCTTGTGGATTCCCTTTACGTATTTAAATGTTTCTATCATATCTCCTCTGTCTCGTCTTTTTTCCAAGCTGTACATGTTAAGATCATTAAGCCTTTCCTGGTAACTTTTCTCCTTCAAGCCGTACACCATTTTAGTAGCCCTTCTCTGAACTCTCTCTAAGATGTCTATATCCTTCTGGAGATACGGTCTCCAGTACTGCACACAGTACTCCAAGTGAGGTCTCACCAGTGCTCTGTACAGTGGCATGAGCACTTCCTTTTCCTACTGCTAATACCTCTCCCTACACAACCAAGCATTCTGCTAGAATTTCACTACTGCACAGGGATAATATTTAGGCTGTTACAGTGAATGGAATGCCTCATATACGGATATTAAAATTTATATTTGTTTGCAGAAGCTTCATTGCTAAAGATCTCATTATGATCACTACAAATCCCCATAACCAGGATATCTGACCATTTTATTTTCTAACGTCATCAAATTTACTGTATACCATTTTAGTAGCCCTTCTCGGAACTCTCTCTAAGCATTTGTGACTTGCTAGAAAGCAGCCTTTGGTTTCATTAGGTAGGATTCACCTTTACTGGAGGTGACTTGACGCGGCAGGTGAGCTTAAAACTTCAATGGCCATTCAAGTAAACTAAAACCTCTAATTGTGTATTTGTTCACACAGTGTTATAGCGATAACCACAGATGACCCTTTTTTCATGTCATTTTTATTAACCTATTCTTATCAAACCTCATTCTTAAATCAAGGGCATTGGGCATCTATGTGTAATATAACTCATGTTGGTGCTGTAACAGACATCTCTTTTTGATCAGTTTCATTGTAATTGTTGAAGATTATTTCAGAGAATTGCTCCTGTTTTTGGAATTATTGACACTGGGATAGATATTGCCACATGAAGTAGGATAGCTAGCTCCTAACATAGAGTCATACGTTGGTGTGCCAAATCATGAAGATGCTTCACCCAACTGAAGCCAATATTCTGCATTCCTTTGTAATTCTTATCTAATAGAATCAAAACCAGAGAAATAAGGAGGTCTCATAACTGTACAAGTAGGTATACAGTTTTCATATAGTTTGCGCATTGACCTTTATACTTTGATATATATAACAATTGTTGATCTATGTGCCACCTAAGAGTTATCTATGAGACTGACTCTGAACAAACCTTATTTTTTCATATATCTTGCAGTACCTGCTATTTATTAGCATGATACATTGTCTCCCAACCTATTTTGGCTCAGCTTTGTAGAAAGGATGGTTGATATTATTCACTTCAACTAGTATTATAGTTGTATACTTGAAAAACATTCATTGCTTTAGTGAACACATTGTGAGGCCTGACAATGGCTAGGTTACAAGGCACAACAAATATTTGGCCACACAGATTGTAGATCCTCTTTGTACTGGCTACTTGTATGGTATATGCATTGTATTAGGAGGTTGCAGGATATATTGCCTGGCCAAAAAAAAGTCACACAATTTACTATTTCATAGGACAACCTTTTGTGTTGATTGTAGCACGCGTATGCCATGGCATTGCTTCGATAAGCTCATGCAATGTGACAGCATTTATTTCCATCCAAAGCTGCATTCATTTATTATCAACAACTTGCATTGATGATGGGGGAGTCGGAGCGCTGCGTAAAGTCTTCTCCAGCACATTATCCTAATGTTTCTCAATGGGGTTAAGGTCTGGACTATGTGGTGGCCAATCCATTTGTGAAAATGATGTCTCATGCTTACTGAACCACTCTTGCACAATTTGAGCCCAATGAATGCTGGTATTGTTATCTTGGAATATGCCCGCGCCTTTAAGAGGAAAAAATTCAGTGATGGATAAACCTGCTTGTTATATGTCAGATATACAAATGTCAGATATCCTTTTTATTAACCAAAAAGTCACTTACAGTTTTTGGGGTTTATTACAAGACACCTTCATGGCTGCTTTTCGTTACCTCAGACACTCCTCGCACACACAGAGATAGGGCGGGGCTTTCTAACACTGACGGCATCCTCTCATCTCTCTCATGTGCACAGGTGGGAGTGTGGCTTCAGCACAGGCAGCATCATATGTTCTCACTTACATAGCAGCTCCACCGCACTGCTCATTCAGTATATTCGGGTAGTTGGCTTACCTAACATTTTGCCAGCTGAATCAATGCAGTAATTATTCAGTGGAAGGCTCTTATCTATACCTATTACCATAAGTGTGTGCAGGGGGTGTGCTTGGTGTGCTCAGGCACACCCTAATGTTGTGTGAAGAGGTCCTCTTTCACCTCATACATTGACATTTTAGATGTCCCTTATCTGGTTAATGATGAATAATATAAAACCTAACTGTATCTCAGATTACAGGGTTGTTGTTTTTAATGAAAAATATGTTTAGAAGATTTTGCTCAAAATACACAAGTTTTAAATAAATAAATGTTCAATTGGTGCAAACCCTAATGTAACAGCTCGCGCACGCCAGTGCCTATTACCTATGCTTAGGTAAACCCAGGTGGTGACTATTTTGGCCATGCAGTGTATATTGGAGTATAACCAGATACTAGTTAACCACTTCGCTGCGGAGGACGCTCTCAGCGCGTCCTGCCGCAGGAAGGGTTGGTTGCGGAAGACGCGCTGAGCGCGTCCTCCCGAAGCAGCCTGCGATCGGCCGGATTCCGGCCGATCGCTGTGCCCTCCGGTGCGGGCTGACATCTTGGATGTCAGCCCGTCAATCCGGGACCGCCGCGGGCACATTAGATGTCATCGCGGTGGCGCGATGACATCTATTTCAGGCGCCCCTCCGCGTGTGCGGAGGAGGTGCCTGAAAGGGAGGGGTCCTTCGGACCTCTCTCCCTCCTGATCGCCGGGGAGCAGGGAGTTAATACAGGCACTGCTTGGAAGGGCACAGCCTGCCCTTCCAAACGGTGGCTGTCATTAACCCCTGGGGAGCCGGATCACGAATCGGCGCTGAAAAGCGCCGGTTCGTGATCCTTTTCTGGAGCTGGCTGACATCTTGGATGTCGGCCAAGCCTACAGGAACTCCCCCTGAGGACTGGCATCATCGTGCATAGCACGATGACACCAGTCCTGGAGTTAACCCCTAGCTGCCACCAATGGTGGAGATAGGGGGTTCCAATGAACCCCCTATCTCCTGATCCGTGGCAGCTAGGGGTTAAAGTTTGGTACTGTTGGATCGGCCAGAGCATGGCCGTTCCAACGATACCAAACATGACTATGAAAAAATATTTTTTTAAAAAAAAAATAAAAAAAAAAAATAAACAAGTTTTTTTTTCTTTTTTTTGGTTCGTTAATGCAGCAATATTGTTCCCATTTCATTTATAATGTGAACAAGTATGCTGCACTAACGATTTTTGTATGCAGTGCGTTTGTTAAAAATCGCGTAATTTTCCCCAAAAAAAATGTAACGAGACCCCATTTCTAATTTTTTTAACAAGCACACCCCATACAAAATATAACCGCAATTGCTCGCATGTTAAAATGTGAAAAAAACACTTTACACGTTGTAAATTATTGAAAATTCATATTTTATTGCATTTTTTGTTATAATATACAGACAGGTCATGACGTATACATATAATAATGACATATTATGAATCTGCCGAGTCTGACGGAAAGAACAATATATAATATGTCTGGGCCATATACTAAAATAAGCCTTCAAAACACGTTTAAACATGATGAGCAAAATCGGTAAAAATGACCTCAGCACAGAGGCGGGAAATGCCTCAGCAGCGAAAGGGTTAATATCGACTGATTATAAGCGAAGTTGCACTTATGGGCTATCTATTCTGTCCTTCAGTTTGACAGCAGAAGATATGTACCATAAGTAAGACTGTATCCACAGGATGATTGTCTCAGCTCATCTTCCTGTGTACAACTTAGACTTAGGTATTATTCATGAAAATGTTGCCTGCTTACTGAAATTCTTGGAACATGTACATATGCTTTTATGGATCATTTTATTTTAAAAAAGTTAGAATGCTTGCATTTCACATTAGCAATATTCCACTTTTTTGCTGAATTTTATCTATACTTATTAAGACTATTGTAATTTCTACATATGTTGACATTTTACATTTATAATACGTTTAAAATGTTCAACATTGATGTATGTGCCCAGTCGCCAGTGAACTTTGTTGTATTATCCAAGCATAAAGTTGCTACTTTCATCCGGGAAACATAAAATATTACTGTTATGTAACGGTAACTCTTTACACTTTGAAGAAACTCATAAAAGGATATGGGAACCATCTGGAAGAATTAAATCAAATGGAGTTAGATTCATCACTTGAAGCCACACATGAAACAAAAATGGTTGGAATCTGGGTGAAATAAATATATGGATAGAATTTTAGCATTTCAATGCAGGCCATTCAGGATTTATTCTAGACTATCAATCCCTCAATTTCCAATCATATCACTCCTCTGCTTTCTCTTTCTTACCATATTTTTCTGCACTCCTAGTCCATCAATATTTTAATAAACTTTTCCTGGATGGAGTAGAGGTAACATCACTGCTCTATAACCGTGGAGACACAGGTTGAATCCCGGCAAGAGCACCTCTCCAGTAAGTTTCCTTCGGCAAGACACCTTACGGTACATACTCGCCACCCAGGACATACTTGAACAAGAGAAATCTCAGTGTATCCTTCCTGGTAAAATACTTTCTCAAAAAAAAAGTAAGATTTTATCTTTCCACATTTCTGCTGTCTACTCGTTGTATGCATAATATCTTCATTACCAGGTGTTTTTCCATAAACCCACTTCTTTCAGGAAACAGCGATTTTATGGAAAAACATTTTACAGCAGCCACCACCCAGTAAAAATGTGCTGTAGAATCTGTATGGCACATTTACATACTTTATGCCCCACTTGACAGGAAAAGGGCTACCTGTGCTGGCCAGGTAGTGGTAAAGGTGCTGCAGTGCAGCTGGGACCGCTCATTGGTTGCCTTGTCTGGAACTTTAGGGGTACAATCTGGAACCTATTAACAAATGAATTTTATTTGCAATAACATTTACATTGCTCCAGATTAGTACTAGTTCAAGTTAAACCAATCATGGTAGTGAAGGGAGTAACCCCTTCAATACCAAGTGATTTAAACTGCCAGGAAACAGTGTTTTGTTTGGAAAAATAATTTTTAATTAATAATTTTAATTAAACCTGCATCTGTGTTGGCTGGTAATACCTCATATGTCAAGACATTCAATTACTGTTTTTAAACAATTTTAGCACCTTGGGCATTATGCCCATGTGGCTAATACTTTGAGGCACCTTCTGGGGCCAAAAAACAAACAAAATTAATTTGCAACAAATTCATTTAACTTGCAGTCATACCGCACTGCCCCATATCATGTTAACATGGTCTCGGGCTGCTGGGTCTACCAAAGCTGATTCTGTGTACAAGATTCTTGGGTAGTGAAGGGGTTAAATTATTATTTTTTATTTATACAGCGCCACATATTCCACAGCACTTTACAAGATCACTGTACAAGGGGTTGATACATTGGAACGCCACACATGGATGAAGACCTGATTCAGGGGGACCCTCTTCCCAGAGGAATTTACAATCTATGAGATGTACAAGTATTTTGTGAGGTGGGCGAATCCATATCTTTGGGTGTCTTGCCCAAGGACACTTGCTGGTGGCGTCTTCTGAGTGGGATCGGGTCGTCTTTCCATGATTGCAGATCAGTGACCTGGTTGTTAGGTTGAACCCACTTCTCGTAAAGTTGAGACTTGCTTCTCCCCAGTTGTATTGGAGGAATGAACTGCACGGGATTTGACTTGCTTCTCCACGGTCAAAATGGTTAAATGACATGATGTGCACTGACATGAACACCAAACAGAAAATGATTCCTTGTAAATTTAGTTATAGATAAAGCAAATTGCCTTGTTGCAGGGAGTTTCATTGCATTGCATAAACGTAACAATACAAGATAAGAACATTGCTCTATTGCATTACAAAGTACGACTACAGAATGAAAAGTCTGGTTTTATAGATATTCATAGTACTCATCTTAGCTGCAAACACACACATGCATTCTCTGCAATGTACACATAACAAGGTGAAACCTGAATTTACACTCACAAACACCACACCATTACCTCTCTGTATTCACAAACCCTTATTCGATATAAAAGCACATCGCTTCATACATTCAATAAGTACATATAAACAAACCTCGATTTTATACACTCTTTTAGTACATAGAAATATATTCATGGTTATTCAAAGAGATCCGAATTGCTTGCGAAAGATAGCCGAACGCTGAAAATCAGCGTTCGGTTAACTTTCCTGGCCATTCGGCTATCCAGAGAGCAGGCAATTCACAAAATCCTGGCGAATTGCCTGCACATACTGTGCCTGTTCGAGGGCAGTGAATCCCCATCAGAAAGCAAAACCAAGCAGTGAAAAGTTGCCGAATTGCCCTGCCATTCGTTGGTTTCATGCGGCAGGTTTATTCAGGCGAATCCCATAGGCTTCAATATTAAAAACTTTCCCGTTTTAATTCAATATCTAATAAACCGTTTATTATTGTATTCTGCAGTAAAAAGTCTCTCCATTTATAGATTTTTTTGGACCTTTTAGTCATTTTTTGGGATTTTTTGCAAACATTTTTTTCCGTTTTTTTTTTAATTGTTTTTCTTTTTCTGTAACAGCCCTTTTTATTATCATCCATTGGATTTGCTATGTAAATTTCAGACATTTTTTCTTAGTAGTTTGTTTGCAAACAGCGTTTCACTTTTCAAACATTCAAACGTACAGTTTTTTTTTTCTTCACCTCCTTCGTCTGCGGTGTCAGGTTTTTCCGGCGGCTGCTCTGCGCTGTCATCGGCTCCTGCTCAGGTTTCTCTGGCGTCTTCGGCAGATTAATCCAGTTGTTTTTGTGGGTTTTGGTGTGCGTTCGCTGTCATTTTGCGGTGAGTTTTCGGCGGGTTTGCCGCGACTTTTCCCTGCATTTCGGCGGCCCTGTGGTACTTGCTGAATACACCGCAGGATCGCAGAAATGGGATTGCCAAATCGTACCGAATTGAAGAGAACAAAACGTCACCGAATGTGCGATGACTTTTCGATTCTCTTTGAATAACCCTGACAGTATTTCTGCATTCATGTACGTGCTGTCATTTCAAACACATGTTCATACTAATATTCTATACAAATAGAGAAAAACATGCGTGTTTTCACTCAGAGCAAATACAGGTACACATAATACACATATGGACACAAGAGGGTTATCCACAAAAGATGAGAACGACTAACAAAATAATTTTATATTCGAGACCAGAATAACAAATGAAGGATAAAATCTCAAAATTTGGCCTAAAATTTACTTTTTAGTGCCAGTGTTCCATAATTCCTGGTTTAATAAATGAAACTCCTGTATAAGTGGTAAGTATGTTTGAGGGGTTCTGTGATTAGGTTTGCCAGGAGTGTATCTACGCTGGTAATGATTGCATCAGGATATTAACTATTTATCAGCCCTTAAGGCACAGCTATCCTGATGTGACTCTAAGGATGCCAGTTTTGTGAAATGATGTATCTTATATTGGGTTTACAATGAATTACCACCTTCTGGGAAGCATACGTACATACTGTATATTGCCGTTTCTACGGCTTAAGATATATGCACATCCATCTATAAACAGGAATAAAAGTTCTCCGGGTCACTTCAGAAAATGCAATCTATGGGTAAAGTGAAGAAAACCTTGAATAACAATAATCATGCTAGTACTGAAAGAGCATTCTTTAAAATAGTTATTTAATGACTTGCCATGAGTAAAAAGAAAAGACAAATTGAGAAATGAAAGAGCTGTTAAGAAAGTTAGAAAAAGAGTAGGTGAGAGATGAAGAGATACACATACAACGAGACAGTTTCAGCTGTGTTTATTAAACGTTGATAAGTACCAACAAGGAAGAAATCCAAGAAATCCATGCTATAGTATAGGGACTGTGTTTAATTTAAAAGAAACGCTAAAATGTAATATTAACATGGTAAGAATAGTATACATTGTGTATTTGTTATTAATTCTGAGGTTTCTTCCAATTTTTCTCAACATCAGCTTAGTCAAATGCATGCAAACAAAATGATAGAATATTTTTTTGTGTTTAGAGTTTTGCAAGAAGCTGAATTTTCAAAAATGTCTGAACTTTTTCACAAATACTCAAATAAAATAGATTGTAAATTCCTCAAGAACAGGGTTGGTCCTCTAATCCTACTGCATCTTGTGAGATGGTCAAATGGATCTGTAAATGAGTCAACAAAATTGAGTCTACACGTATTGTACAAGCCTCTTTTGATCTGGGGTTGCTTCAGTTGGTCAGGTTTAGACTCAACAACATTGTGTGTCCAAAACACAATGGCCCCTATTACATTCTTTGCTCAATTCTGTTTGCGCTGCGTAAATTTTTTTGCGCGCATCGTCCGGCGTTATCGCGCAAAACTTAACGGAGTATTCAGATTCGAACGCATTTTCTCATCCGTCCGAAAATAACGTTCGGAAAAACGACGCACAAAACGAAGAGTAATATGCGTGCAGTAACGTAGCGCACATAAATCAGTGTGCAGACTGTTTTTTTCACCGGATTCAGCCAATCAGAATGAAGAACCTTAATTGACATCAATTTACCTTAATTGACTCACTTAAGTTTTTGCACCTGTCAAAGTAAACTTGAGTATACATGCTGCAGCAATAAAAAAAAATATGCACGAATTCACAATTTTTTTGTTTGGGTATGTGTAGAATGTGTAACTATATTTTGCTGTATGTTTTTTTTCCTGCTGGTGTTTTTTGTTTCGGCCAGAACGTTTCCGATTTGCAGTTACCACCAGCTTTTCAAAGACGTTAAAATTATGCACGCAAACGTCGTTCGTAAAAAGATGCGCATCGATTGTAATACCATCCACATACCAGCACACGAACGAATTTGCGCTCACAATGTTAAGTATAGGACGCGTACAGTTCATCACGCTCGCGCAGGTCCATCCTCGTTAAACGATAACGCGCATCGTTTGCGCGAACGTTTTTAATACGACGTTCAGCGCAAAGGGTTTTGCCCCTCCCGCAAATGAGCATTTGTGCACGCAAAACCAATTGCGCGAAGAATGTAATAGGGGCCAATGTCAGCTGACTGTCTGAATATACGGAATGAGCAGGTTTATCCCTCAATGGGTTTTTTCTTCCCTGATGGCACAGCGGGTATATTCCAAAATGACACTACTGGGATTCATCAGGCCCAAATTGTGCAAGATTGGTTCAGGGAGCACGAGACATAATTTTCATACATGGATTGGCCACCGCACAGTCCAGACCTTAACCCCATTGAGAATCTTTGGGATAATGTGCTGGAGAAGACTTTACGCAGCGCTGCGACTCTCCCATCATCAATACAAGATCTTGGCGACAAATTAATGCATTTATAGGAGGAAATAAATGCTATGACATTTCATGAGCTTATCGAAACGATGCCAAGGCGAATATGTGCTGTAATCAAAGCAAAAGGCGCTCCATTGGAATTAGAGTGTGTGCATTTTTTTTGGCCAGGCAGTGTATGTTCTAATGAATCATCCACTCATCTTATAAAGTGCCAGTAGACAATATTTAGCCACGTTATATGCCTGCATTTTTCATACCTCTGCGCATTACAATTTTTTTTTCTATTTTTTGGTAATATTGCAGGTATTATATCTGGGATAAGTTTAACTTTGTTGTATACATTTATAGATGAATAAAACAGAGACTAATAAAGTATTTTAATAATGTAAAATATTTTATTTTTTGCAAGAAAAATAAATTTATCTCTCTATACGTTATATATATATATCGTTTGTAAAACACATTTGACATAATCATTAGATTTATATATGTAACAAAAGACGCTTGGTAATGCTGATATTAGTGAGGAAAAGGGGGGTTTGTGAGGGTCCTGAGAACGAGCAACAGCACTAGTGTCTCTGCTCTATGGTGGGTGCCCGCTCAGGTCTCACAAGGTTTTAGCTTGTATGTGCCATTACAGGGATGAATGCTCCATATGCAAATCAGCCTGCTCTCACCCAATAAGGGTGGCCAGTACTGACTGTCAAGAACGTCATCTGTGCACAAGAGGTGCAGCAACCCCCGACGATCGTTTCGGCCTTGTTAGGCCTCATCAGGAGGGTATAGCTGACACCCCTCTAGGCACACCAAGCAAGGGGTCCACGTCTGGATGACCCTGTAGACTAATAGTGAGGAGAAGGGGGGTTTGTACGTGGACCCCTTGCTTGATGTGCCTAGAGGGGTGTCAGCTATACCCTCCTGACGAGGCCCAATAAGGCCAAAACGATCGTCGGGGGTTGCTGCACCTCTCGTGCAGGGATGACGTCCTTGCCAGTCAGTGCTGGCCACCCTTTCTGGGTGAGAGCAGACTGATTTGCATATGGAGAATTCATCCCTGTAATGGCACAATCAAGCTAAAACCTTGTTTGTAAGACCTGAGCGGGTCCCACCGTAGAGCAGGCCATTAGTGCTGTTGCTCGTTCTCAGGACCCTCACAAACACCCCCCTTTTCTTAATGCTGATATTAAATTCATTCTTTTGAAGGAGCTTGTATATTTTTTATTGAAAAGAATGCAATTACAGACATTAAACGTGTTAATTAGACCTTTTTAATAATAGAATAATTTAATTAATTAATAAATTTATTATTTAATATTTTAATAATAGAATTTGGCTCTTTCTTGACCTTTCTCACCAAATTTGGAGTTTCCACATTTAAGACAAGTTGCAACATGGTACAATTCACTAATGTGTTTCTTTTCCCTCCCAAAATAAAGCACTGTTTTCAGTTCTAAAAGGTTTCACTTGGAGCATAATGGATCAGACCTTAGTTTCTTGTAAAACCAATTGTTTAGCTGGAGGTGGTGAGGTGGGAGGTTAACATTGAAATATTGCCATGACTTAAACAAATATATTAAAAAATGTATGATTTGTGCCTCTATATTGCACATTTTAAACAGAATGTTCTTATACGGTCATGTGTATTGTACAGGAATCCTTGACCACCCAGAAGAGAAGAATAAAACTTTGACTAATTTCTGAGCCAGAAATCTGACAAAAACACATTTTCGTCTATGCGAAAAGTGTATATCCTTTAAATTTACCTGGTTTGTTAAAAAAATATATAAAAATAAACTTATGTGAAAAACCCATAAGGGTGAAAAAGAGCTAAAATGAGTCACAGTTTATAATAAATATAGAAAATGCAGTTACAAGGATTAAATGGCAACCAATTGTATGTTTTAAGACCACGTCGACTGTAGTTTATTCTCATTTGAGGGATTCAAGATGCTTATATTATCTGCCTGGTGCTTTACTTTCAAACAGAAACTGCATTAATTGTATTAACACAATGTCAAAATAGAGCATTTTGGACCTAAAAATGTAGCCTACCACCATGTTTGCCTCTTAACTGTTCTCCAAATCTCTATTTATTGGAAATGACAAGCTCAAGTACATTGGAAGTGGATAATGATTTAATCTCTCTGTCTTTTGATGCGAGCATGGAAGATTGGTTTATGTTTTACGTAAAAGACATGGAGCATATGTTGCCTCAACTGAAAAAAATAAAATAATTTCACCAAAGTAATTTTATTTTCATCGTAGGCTCAATAGAATCATTTTTTTAAAAGCCCAAATGTTTAATATGAGATAATTTTATTTAACGAGGGTCAGTCATTTTTGGAAAGTAAATGAGTTTTTCTAGTACGAATGCCAACTTTTTTTTTTCCGCTTTCAAAAGTCATCCTTTTGCCAGAAACGAGAAGTGTTTATAACATTTTCTATTATGAAGAGCTAAATGACTTTAAACACCATGTATGATTCCACCACTTATAAGCGATATTCATCAATAGTCTCAGTTTAAATTGACTTCAGAGTTGCATTATTTCGAGTTGATAAAAAAATGTCTGATTATGGAAAAGGTGATTCAACAGATAACATAATAAGGCTTTGGTGATTTGGGGTATCGTTTCATTAATACTCAATTTCATGGCTGCAAATTTGGAGAAGGTTTGGGAAAGCAGCATGTGCAAAAGTAAAGTAAATATCAGATAACCGTACCTAATTTACAAGCTATAAATTGCAAATCGGACATGATGGAATGTTATTCTATGAGACAGCTCTCTATGTAATGACGGGTGTGTTGGATCAGTGGGATTTCCTTTTTTTTTAAATTGAGCACCATCATTATTTTAATTATTAAAGAAAATAGATAGAACTGTACACTTTAAGCATGGAAAACCGTGGAACAACTTCCAGATCATCAGGTAAAGGTTAGGGAGTAAGCCTTGAAAGCCAACATTTTGACATAGATGTCCAGAAAAACAACAATAGAATGTTGGATGGTTGTATAACAAACTTCTCCCAGCTTTCCTGCCAATCCACTGGTCAAAATGATGAGGATTACAGGTAATAGTAGAAGATTATATACTTAGGGCTATTTGATCTATCCCAGATTTTCCAAATAAGTAGGAAATTTAATTAAAATGAATGGTGCCTATTCCGTTATTGGCACTAAAATGGGGATGCTAACAGGTTAACCCGTAACGTCCCATTATAGCACCATATTCCGGGACAGGCGCTAATTCAGCAGCCTGCCCTGGAATGCAGCGCTACCTTGGTAGATAAGTGTGGCAGCGCTTTTTCACTGCGAGTATCACATCCTGGAGTCCATAGGACTTGCGCTGCCGGGCCATGAAATTGTGCGGCGTCGGAGTGATCACGGAGGGAGACTGGGGACTATTTGTCTCCTTTCTCACTCTGCTCCGGCAGCCAAAAGCAGTGGGTCGGGCAGCTGTTCTCACGGCAGGATGAGAGGTGAGTTACTGATTTATTGAGGGAGTTTTTGGCTGGTGCTAACTGATTCTACAAGAATGGAATCAGTTAGCACCAGTTCAGTTTCTAGCAGTAGCTAAATTTTAGGTTTTTCGCACCAGTGGAGTAACTAGCACTAGGACTTTGTAATACCTTACTTATCCTAACGCTAATTACTGATTGCGCTTCCTATGTTAAGTATAGGTTGGCAAAGTACAATAAACTCAGGCAACCTAGAGCAATCACCGATGCGCTAACTGATTTCTCACAGGTTTAGCGTTAGGAAGGTAATATGGGGGACATGCATTAATGTCACTTATCCCGACGTTAGCCTTCACAAGGGAATAGTGCCCTATGTCTGTGTACAAGAGGTTACAAAAAGGGGAAAAAAGCAATTTCATAGAGATAGAAGCTTCCAGAGACAAAGGTAAAGAGTATTTCAGACTGATTGATGCATATAAGACTGTTATCTGAAGATCAAGTATATATGAGATTTTATAGTGAGTAGGATTGAATTACCAGTTTGTAGCCACAATCATAGTTTCTCAGATATTTCAACTGAGACATTAAACGATCGGTTAAGATAACAGCCCCAACCACAATCATAGCTTTACTTGTAGCTCAAATATTGTGACATGTCACTGTAAATAAATATACTTTGCTTAGGAGCCTTTAATTTGCAGCTAGCTGATGTAGAACGAGTTATTCCAACCTCGATGGTTCATCAGAGCTTGAGCTGGTATTCTGAAATGAATAATGACTATTAAACACTGTTGCTACGTGATTTTGCTTTTACACTTAAAGACATAACAAAATAATCATAAACATATCTTTCATATGGCGTTGGAGAGAGCAGCACGATACGCCACTTCTTGTTTTGTTCGTAAGCAAAGGAAGATGGAGGACGTATAGTTCGCAGTGTTCTTCTGCTAACTCTGTGCAATCTTGCATATATGAACTAACAGCAGGATCGCACTTAAGTCCATTGAGTCCTATGGACTTCAGTATCTGATACAATGGTTTCTGCTGGTATCAGTTAGTAGATCCCTATTAATGGAGTTTGAGGAAGTAACAGGGAGCCTCTTTCAGCATCATCTGCCCAATTATTTAAGGTCTAAAACCCCCACTATAACCCCCTGAACCTTATCCCTGTACAGCAGTGAGTGAAACCAGAGCCTATATTCTGCACTCTCTCCGTGGCAGCTGTAATGCTGCAGTAAGCTATTTGAACTTTTTGTTACAGTGAGGTTTAGGACTGCTATATGCAAATGGTTTTGTCTCTACAGGGTACTTGGAGAGTCATAAAACAAAGAATTTGGTCTCTCCACAGGGACTTTAAAAAGGTGCGATAATGATCTTTTGATATGTTAAGTAGTGCTTTTCAATGGAATACGTTGCAAAATCAAGAAAACTCGATTTTGGGTGTGAATGGGGTTAATAATCAGCTATGCATATGCATTCCTATCTACTTGTAGTTTTTCAAGTTCTCGTATCTTTTCAAATCTTCAGACATTCCTTTATATCATTACAGAACATGCAACAAAATATAAAATGTTGCTAATTTTTTTTTGTAGAATGAGAATATTTATTCTTATGCTATAACATAATAATCGTCACCAAGAGATGACATAAAGTGTATATTGTATAATGCCAAGAAGAAAGCTGTTCACTGAGCAAACATGTCTTCAACACACATACTTTGACCGTGAGTGTATTAAATTTAAGTTTTAATTTCCTCTGTTCACTAGAATCTCTTGCCTTTTAATTTCCACTAAATGTATCAATTTAAAAGTGCAAAGCTACATCTTTTTCCATAAACAAAAGATTGAACTTAAAACTCTGCTCACCAAGCAGCAACATACGGAGAGTTGACAGCCAAGTAGCTCAATTCTGGTTAAAACAGAAAAGTTAGAAAAACAAACCGCATGCATCAGCAAAATGAGAAATCTTTTCCAGTTCAATTATTTAGCCCTACATTTTGCAAGCCATTTGACAACTCAACACAACTCATTGTATATTGAAATGCCACATCATATCACCGTGTTTAAAAGTTGTTTAGATTTACACAACACTACCCAACTTCAAGGTCACAATAAGCTACAGTCAATGTGTAATGTTGTGTAATATTGAGCAACATTTGGACTATAGGTCTTGAAATATATATTAGATTATTTTGTAGTTTAACAATTTGAATAATATTGTAAAAATGCATATAATGTTGGTAATGAGTCAGACATGGAAAATATCTGACTCAATTCTAGAATTCTATTTCAGAAAATTATGTAATTGTAAAACCAAAACAATCAAAAGTGAATGATATATATACAGTCAGGTCCAGAAATATTGGGACATTGACACAATTCTAAGCTCTTTGGCTCTATACACCACCACAATGGAGTTGGAATGAAACAAACACAATATGCTTTAACTGCAGACTGTCAGCTTTAATTTGAGGGTATGTACATCCAACTCAGGTGAACGGTGTAGGACTTACAGCAGTTTGCAGATGTGCCTCCTACTTGTTAAGGGGCCAAAGGTAATGGGACAATAGGCTTCTCAGCTGTTCCATGGCCAGGTGTGTGATATTCCCTCATTACCCCAATTACAATGTGCAGATAAAAGGCCCAGAGTTCATTTTAAGTGTGCTATCTGCATTTGGAATCTGTTGCTGTCAGCTCTCAAGATGAGATCCAAAGAACTGTCACTATCAGTGAAGCAAGCCATCATTAGGCTGAAGAAAAAAAAACATCAGAGAGATAGCAAGAACATTAGGCATGGCCAAAACAACTGTTTGGAACATTCTCAAAAAGAAGGAACGCACCGGTGAGCTCAGCAACACCAAAAGACCCGGGAGACCACAGAAAACAACTGTGGTGGATGACCGAAGAATTCTTTCCCTGGTGAAGAAAACACCTTTCACAACAGTTGGCCAGATCAAGAACACTCTCCAGGAGGTAGGTGTATGTTTTTCAAAGTCAACAATCAAGAGAAGACTTCACCAGAGTGAATACAGAGGGTTCACCACAAGATGTAAACCATTGGTGAGCCTCAAAAACAGGAAGGCCAGATTAGAGTTTGCCAAACAACACCTAACAAAGCCTTCACAGTTCTGGAACAAGATCCTATGGACAGATGAGACCAAGATCAACTTGTACCAGAGTGATGGGAAGAGAAAAGTATGGAGAAGGAAAGGAACTGCTCATGATCCTAAGCATACCACCTCATCAGTGAAGCATGGTGGTGGTAGTGTCATGGCGTGGACATGTATGGCTGCCAATGGAACTGGTTCTCTTGTATTTATTGATGATGTGACTGCTGACAAAAGCAGCAGGATGAATTCTGAAGTGTTTCGAGCAATATTATCTGCTCACATTCAGCCAAATGCTGCAGAACTCATTGGACGGCGCTTCACAGTGCAGATGGACAATGACCCAAAGCATACTGCAAAAGCATCCAAAGAGTTTTTGAAGGGACAGAAGTGGAATGTTATGCAATGGCCAAGTCAATCACCTGACCTCAATCCCATTGAGCATGCATTTCACTTGCTGAAGACAAAACTGAAGGGAAAATGCCCCAAGAAAAAGCAGGAACTGAAGACAGTTGCAGTAGAGGCCTGGCAGAGCATCACCAGGGATGAAACCCGGCGTCTGGTGATGTCTATGCAGTCCAGACTTCAGGCTGTGATTGACTGGAAAGGATTTGCAACCAAGTATTAAGAAGGGAAAGTTTGATTTATGATTATTATTCTGTCCCATTACTTTTGGTCCCTTAACAAGTGGGAGGCACATCTGCAAACTGCTGTAAGTCCTACAGCGTTCACCTGAGTTGGATGTACATACCCTCAAATTAAAGCTGACAGTCTGCAGTTAAAGCACATTGTGTTTGTTTCATTCCAACTCCATTGTGGTGGTGTATAGAGCCAAAGATGTTAGAATTGTGTCGCTGTCCCAACATTTCTGGACCTGACTGTATATTGTCATAAAAAATGACTCCATTGTGAAAAAAGTTGTATAGGTCCAGATTAAGACCATGAATATTGACTGAGAGGTGCAAGCGTTTCCTTTTAATCATTACATGGTACAGGGGCAGTGCAAGAACTTGACTGCAGGTCCAAAATAATGACTGTAGTTTAATAGCAAAATAAATTGCTACAACAATATTCACGTGTCAGAATGAAAAAAAGAAGAGGTCTTAGGCCCGTGTCAGACGAACGCAGTTATCATATCTGTGTTGCCGCACAGTTTAACGTCCGTGGTAGCATAGAATCATGAGCAATAGAGACCCACAAACTAAGTGCGTTCGCACCGAACAGCGCACGCACAACGCATGATGCAAACGGACGCAAGCTAGGCAAGAACGTAAAACTGCTAGGACGGACGCGCAGAGTGCACCACATCTGCGTAGCGTACTATGTGCGTGATGGCACGAAGTCAGACGGACCACATTTGCGACGTCCAGCACCTTGACGCACACAATGGCTTTTCATATCATTTTCCAATTTTTATAATTTTTCATATTAATTTTGTTTCCCATAATTCCCTTTTTTTTCTATGTCCGTCAAGAAAAACGGACCGTGTGGTGTCTACAGTATCTTCAGTCAGTACGTACCTCCGTTGTGCACGGACGCAGAGTGTGCTCAGACTGCGTTCGTCTGACATTAGCCTAAGGCTGGGGTCAGATGAGCGCACTTTTCACGTCCGTCTGACCGTACTGTTTGCTGTCCGTTGTAGCTTTTCAAAGGAGTCAATAGAGAACAACACACGGAGTATGTGCGCACTTTTTCCCGCGCAGACAACGCATGTTGCAACGGACGCCAAAATGGCATCGAGGTGAAAAAGCTATACGGAGGTAAAGAAACCCCTGCATACGTTTTTTTTTTTCTTTTTCTCAACATCATTCAAAACTAACTGATACAATGTAACCACAATCTCATCCGTTATAAACTGCATCCATTACTGTGCGCAATCAGCTTAAAACACTACACTCTTGCAAGATCACACTTGACATACGTATTGTTGAGGGATAACAATTACTTTGCAACCTCATGCAAGTTTAACCTCTTCTCTCCCGAGGTTAACTTGATTTTGCATTGTAATACATTGAAAGGTACTCATTAGCATATCAAAACCCAATTTTCACACCTTTATAAAGCAAGATAAGTGTGCCCCCGGTGGGAAAAGGAAATCCTTTGTAAAACAAGCTGCAAATAAAAGCCCCAAACCTCACAGTAACAAGAGGTTTGAGGACTATGCTGATGGATTACAATAGCTGGGATATGGTAGAATACAGAAAGAGCTCTGGGGTTACTCACTGCTGTACAGCGTTAAGATTCAGGTGGTTATAAATGGCTGAAATCCCTGTACAGTAAAGATACAAGGTGTTACTGTAATTTACATACGCAGGCATTACGCCACAGATAATATTTTTATGTTCTATTGGTAATTTTTGGAATTTGCATTGCTAATAATTTCACTACGATCCCTACAAATCCCCGTAAACAGGCGATATGACCATTTTTATTATCTATTTTTATCACATTTGACACAAAGGCCATTTCTGCCTGTATGCTGATAATGCAGATCCATTGTGACATTGTGCAAGATAAGGGATGCCATCTAGAGTTCAGAATCTTTCATTCTAGCAATATTTCTGTAAAGGATAAATGAAAACATCAACAACTAAGAATGTGCAAATGTACATAATTTAAATTTTTAGCCATATCAGAACAGCACTATCTGTGCAAAACTTATATTTTTCCATATATTTAATTCTTATCTATGCATGCCATGGTTGAAATAAATGTCATGATCACGTATTTATCAAGAAAAATCACTTGGTAGTTGCACACTTCCGTGGCCTCCTACAGTCCCTGGACTGCCAGGAGTGAGCCAGGAAGGTCACATATTGGGCCTTAGCCATCTTGTCCACCCTTTCCTTCTTTTTATGTTTGGGTCCCAGAGCACTTTTTGGTGTGTGCCCCCCCCCCTTCCGGTTTAAGATAACCCCAGCCACACTTTCTGTGCTTTTGAGATGTCTTTTGTAGTGCTTTTGCTGTTATATGCCTTTTGAGACTTGGCCCTGCATGGCAGTTATGCTGTCATGTCTGTTTCCTGATGACATTCTTCTACAATAAAAAAATTGTCAATGAGAAAAATAAAATCACTTGGTAGTGAAGGGGCTAATGAATTTCTTTGGGGTTGTGAGATCTTTACTGTAACTAACAGAAAATGCTCCTGAAATGCCCAGTTTGCGAGTGCTTTAGAGACTATCAGGGTTATTCAACGAGATCCAAATGGCTACCGAAAGGGAACCGAATGCTGAATATCAGCATTCGGTTACCTTTCTTGGCCATTCGGCTATCCAGAGAGCAGGCAATTCGCCAAATCCTGGCGAATTGCCTGCACATACGGTACCTGTTCATTGCCTGTTCGAGGGCAGTGAATCCCCATAAGAGAAGCACTGCTTTGGCTATTCAGAGAGCCAAAGCCAGCAGTGAAAAAGTGCCGAATTCCCCTGCCATTCGGTGGTTTCATGCAGCAGATTTATTCAGGTGAATCCCATAGGCTTCCATGTTAAAAATATTCCCGTTTTAATTCAATATCTAATAAACCGTTCATTATAATATTCTGCGGTAAAATATCTCTCTATTTATAGATTTTGTAGGATACTTTAAGCATTTTTCTGGATTATTTTTCTTAAAAAAAAATCTGATTATTGTTTTTTCCTTTTTTTTTAACTTTACTTATTTTTTCTGTAACAGCCCTTTTTATTATCATTCCTTGGACCTCATATGTAAATTTCAGACATTTTTGTTAAGTAGTTTCTTTGCAAACAGCGTTTCACTTTTCAAACATTCAAGCAAACTGTTTTTCTAATTTATTCACTGCATTCGCCTGCGGTGTCGGCTTTTTCCGGCGGCTGCTCTGCGTGTGATCGGCTCCTGTTTGGGTTTTTCCGGCGTTTTCGGCGGGTTAATTCAGATGTTTTTGCGGGTTTCGGTGTGCGTTCGCCCTCGTTTTGCAGTGAGTTTACGGTGGGTTTGCGGCGGCTTTTCCCTGCATTTTGGCGGCCCGGTGGTGCTTGCTGAATACACCGCAGGGTTGCCGAAATCGGATCGCCAAATCGAACTGAATTGAAGAGAACGAAAAGTCACCGAACATGCGGTGGCTTTTCGATTCTCTTTGAATTACCCTGTATGAAGATCGTTTATGATCAGTCATGCTCATAAAAATATATATTTAAGTTTAAAGTTAATTTCTTAGTGAAATTATTCATAAATTGTGACTTACAAATCTGAACTTGCACGGTTTATAAAAATATCTATCTGCCCAGAATTTCTATATAAGGCTTAAAAGAAGTCAAGAGCCAGGCATGGTTGGGGTCTTTGAAGTAGCAATTTATTCAGACCAGGCTCGTTGTTTTGGCTCAAGTTTGATTTAAGCTCGTGCTTGAGCTGAAATGTCATTCTTGGTCTGAACAAAATGCTCCTTCACGGATCTGATAATTTTTCCCTAGACTTTTCATTTCTTTTTATACCTTGTGAGAAGGAGTTTGACAGTCTGGATCATGTGGCACCCAACCACAATGTTCAGACTGAAGCCGGACGCCTCTCCGTTTCTTTTAGAACTTCTATATTAGCTGTTTGGTTACAAACTATGATCATATATTGCATAAGCCTGCCACAGGGTCAGTGTACTCCACCATGCCAGGTCCTACTCTATTTCAACCTAAAACCTGCTGTCATGAGGTAAAGCAACTTGCGAAGGACATACATTCACCTGGGGTTCCCAGGAGATCAAAATTTAAAAAGAAGCTGCAAAAAAGTACCTGTGACAGGGAAGGGTGAATAACCAGAGAGGGTGGTCAGCCCTCAAAACGTACTATACAAAATGAGAATGGCTGCATTCAACCTGAACGTGGGTTTTTCATAAGGATGCTTCTTAGACAAATGAACACAACAACCAAAATTCAGAGCACTGTACTTTAATAAAGATTTGAAAAACCTCTGACAGGAACAAATGATGGACATTGGGTTGCAAGATATTATCACACACTACAGAAACCTGTGCAGTTTTACTCATGCTAGAATTGGCATTCATTTGGGAACATACTGTCCTATGAAGGTCCTTGCTTGATTTCTTTCTAAGTCATTGGGAGAATATATACAAGTATTGCATAGTCTACCCTATTGAGTGAATGCCTACTGCACTACAGCCAAGTTATTTGGGCTCTACATCACTTGAAAGCAATCCTGTTTCAGAGTCCCAAACTGTATCACACTGTTGTTGACTTTATTATTCTTGTCAAGATAAGAAAACCCCTGAAGAACCCTCAAAAATACAAGTATTTATTACATTACTTCACCGCCTGAACACTTTGCAAATATAAAGCCACAATCTCAAAAATTTAGCAAAATTAGAAATACTTGTTTTTGTGCTATATGGGAATACAATATAACCTTCTACATCTTACATGTTTTTTGAGATTTAACACTCTATCACCCATAAAGGCTGCAGGATTGCACGGTTTCACTACACTAAAACAATACTATTTTCAATGCAATACATCACCACTTTCTACACCTAAATTAAATGCCTGGATTAAATAATGGGATTTTAAATAACACTGAATGCAACCCACAACAATTTATCTAAACCAAAGATAAAAAAGTACTATATATGGGTTCCTTCCAGTCCCCAAAAAATACTATATTAAATAGTATATATAGGACCAAAATAAATCACATAGATCAATAAACGGAAAAGTTTATTAATACATATTGAAATACAACATTTCACAAATAGAAAATTAGTATATAACGACTATCAACACATACAGGGTTATTCAAAGAGAATCGAAAAGTCACTGCACATTGGGGACTTTTCATTCTCTTCAATTCAGTGCAATTCGGCGATCCCATTTCAGCGACCCTGCGGTGTATTCAGCAAGCACCACAGGGCCATCGAAGTGCAGGGAAAAGGCACCGCAAACTCGACGAACACTCACCTCAAAACCCGGCGAACGTACACTGAAAGCCGTAAAAACATCTGGATTAACCCTGCTGAACACGGCGGAGAAACACGACTAGTCGCCGATCACAGCGCAGAGCAGCCGCCGGAAAAAGCCGACACCGCAGACGAATGGAGTGAAAAAAAAAAAACAAGTACGCTTGGACGTTTGAAAAGTGAAACGATGTTTGCAAAGAACGAAAATGTTTGAAATGTACATACAGTATAAGATCCAGTGAATGATAATAAAAAGGGCGGCTACAGAAAAAAGAAAATACGATTAAAAAAAAATTCGGAAAAAAATCCCGAAAAATGCCTAAAAAAATCTATAAATAAAGAATATTATAATCAATGGTTTATTAGATGTTGAATTAAAACAGGAATATTTTAAACATTGAACCCTATGGGATTCGCCTGAATAAACCTGCCGCTTGAAACCACCGAACAGCAGGGCAATTCGACATCTTTTCACTGCTGGTTTCTGTTCTCTGAATAGATGAAGCATTGCTTCTCTATGGGGATTTCACTGCCCTCGAACAGGCATCGAACAGGCACCGTATGTGCAGGTAATTCGCCAACTGCCTGCTCTCTGGATAGCCAAATGGCCTAGAAACGTAACCGTACGCTGAATTTCACTGTTCGGTTACCTTTCGGCCACAATTCGGATCTCTTTGAATAACTCTGATAGCAGTGTACACAGGAAGACCACAATAGTTTTTAAACAGAGAAAGAATTAGGGTATTCTCGCAAAGCAACATGATATGGAAACATAAATAGAAACCTAAGTGAAAGGGCTGGGTACCACACAGCTCCCTCTATCACTCAATGTTTCGGTAACACACTGTTACCGTTTTAACGGGTTCAAGTGGGGCTGGACACAGTTCACGCTGCAATCCAGGGGTCCTATTCCATGGTTGTCGTTAAAAGTCAGACGCTAATGGAAAAAATAGTGCTCCAGCTGTTAATGTCAGTATTCCAACCAAGACACATGTCAGGACACTAAAGTTGGCTGGAGGTGAAAAAATTAAACTAATTACTCCTGCTGTTAACACAACTGTAGAATAGAGCCCCAGGATGGGAGTAGAGTGCGAGACTGATTTTATGTGTATGTAACCATTTTCTTTTTGGCCCAGCCAGGTCATCATTATTATTTATTTTTTTTGCTGCAGTTCCCACTACCATTTCGTTTTACCCAAGATTTGTGCCTGAAACAATTTACCAATTTAAAACACCCAACATAACTGCTCAAAAGTTCAGGGTTATTCGGAGAGATCCGAAATGTGGCTGAAATGTAACCGGACACTGAATTTCAGCGAATGTGGACATTTCAGGCCATTCAGCTATTCAGAGAGCAGGCAATTTGCCAAATTCTGGCGAATTGCCTGCACGTACGGTGCCTGTTCGAGGGTAGTGAAATCTCCCATAGAGAAGCAATGGTTAATCAATCTATTCAGAGAACACCAAACAGCTGAGGAATGTCAGTGAAATGCCCTGCCGTTCGGTGGTTTCATTCGTCAGGTTTATTCAGGAGAATTCCATAGGCTTCAATGTTAAAAATATTCCAGTTTTAATTCAATATCTAATAAACCGTTTATCATTTTATTCTGCAGTAAAAAGTCTCTTTATTTTTAGTTTTTTTAGGATCTTTAAGGCATTTTTTGGGGATTTTTTTGTCAAATTTTTAAATCGTTTAATTTTTCTGTAATAGACCTTTTTATTATCATTCATAGCATAGTATAAGTAAATTTCAGACATTTTCGTTCAGTAGTTTTTTTGCAAACAGCGTTTCAAATTTCAAACTTTCAAGCAAACTGTTTTTCCTTTTTTTTTTTCACCCAGTTCGTCTGCGTGTCGGCTTTTTCCGGCGACTGCTCAGATCTTTCTGGCGTGTTCAGCTTGGTTTTTGGTGAGTGTTTGGTGAGTGTTCAGCGAGTGTTCGGTGGGTTTGCGGCAAGTATTCCCTGTACTACAGGGGCCCTACGGTGTTTGCTGAACACACCGCAGGGTCGGCGAACTAGGAATCGCCACTCGCCCCGAAGTGCAGGGAACAAAAAGTCACCGAACGTGCGGTGACTTTTCAGATCTCTCTGAATAACCCTGATAGTGATTGTTGCAAATGCCCTAACTAACTGCCTGGAATTTCTATATTTACTGGTCAGAACACCCTAACTAACTGTCTGGAATTTCTATATTTACTGGTCAGAACACCCTAACTAACTGCCTGGAATTTCTATATTTACTGGTCAGAACACCCTAACTAACTGCCTGGAATTTCTATATTTACTGGTCAGAACACCCTAACTAACTACCTGGAATTTCTATATTTACTGGTCAGAACACCCTAACTAACTGCCTGGAATGGTTAGATCAGGGCTGTCAAACTCTGTCCCACAGATGTTTCTGAACTATACCACCCATGAGTCCAAGGCCATGTATTGCATTGGAAGAATTCTGGCAATTGTAGGCATCAACATCTGGGGTGTAGGTTTGGCAACACTGGTTTAAATTATCATTCAGAAGACCAAGACTAACTGCTTCTGTTTTAACTGTTCAGAGCCAAAATAACTGCCTGGAATGAGCAAATGGACTGTTCAAAAATGCCTAAAATAACTAGGCCAGAACTTCCGTTATAGCCTCAATGCAGACAAAAAAAAGGCACAATTTCAGGTATCAGCAGGCATGAAAGAAAATTAATGTGCTTTATTTTCACAAATAAAGGATATCCAGGAAGTATGTACAAAGGCAATACAGTTTCACTTGGGTCCCAAGGGGCACATGAACATGATGGAGTCTCACATATAGGCAGGAATTTAGAAGGTTACACACAGGAATCTGGACAACATACTGAGCTCGGGATACTCCATCAAAAGCCTTTGCAGAAGCCCAGATAGGGTTGCCAGATCAGCCATGTTTTCCTGGACATGTATTACTATTTAATGCATTGGGGAGCCCAGAGAAAAGTGATCAACTGCAAGATGTAGAATTCTTATCCTGCAGGAAGGAAATCAAGGCAGGTCACCTGGGATTTCTTTTTGATTTCTTACCTGCAGCATATGGATTCTACATGCTGTGGGGTGGCATTTTTCATGCATGGCCTATCAGCATGAGTAAATTATGTTTGTCTGGGAAAACATGGCCGCCCTGGCAACCCTAAGCTCATAGCAAAAGGAACCCCACTCTTACATAGCAGGAAAGCTAGGCCTGGAGGTTTAATGGGCTCCCTAGGGTATGCAGATAGAGAAACCATGAAAAGATCTGCTCTGCATCAAGTCTTTACATCCTCAGCTCTGAACTTTCTACGAGTCCTCTTCATCCCAGAACAAGGTACAGGACTATGATATTTGCTGTATGTTGCCAACTCAGATTTTCAAAATAAATCCCAAAAGGATTGTGATTGTGGCACAAAAACCACTATATATTGAACTTTTCATCCACTCAGCAGCAAATGCTTGTTCAAGAAGACCAGTAAGCAGGTGTAAATACTGCAAAACCAGTGTAGTGCATGTTTTGTATAAGCAATACATGATTTACACAAATAATGTGTAGTTTTGGTGGCAATGTATAGATTTTGTAATTAATAGTGGTCTAGGAGCAATACTTATGTTATTTGACCCTAGAATTATATGATAGGGTCGCCAGGTGCGCCATGTTTTCCTGGTCACATGTTACTACTTTACGAAGAGGGAGAGCACAGGAAAGGACTGGCCCTGTAACATGTATGATTTATATGGGAAATCACTTATCAAATCAAGGCAGTCCACCTCTTTGATTCCCTACCTGCAGCATATGCTGCAGGGTTACATCTTTCACGCACTGCCCCTCTGCATGAATACATTAAATGTGTCCAAGAAAACAAGGCTCATCTGGCAACCGTACTGACAGCACGATGGAATGTGTTAAATAAATGTGTCAATTTTGGAAGTGACTAATCTGGACCAGCTAATCAATTTTTTTAAAAAAAAATATATAAATCAGGCCATCTTGGTTTGTACGTATAATTTTGGAAAATAAAATATGCCACATTTTTGGAAAAGCCAATAGAAATAAGAGCAAAGCGCATCAGCATAAAAAGTGATGCGAGTGGAGAATTCTCCGGCCAATTTTGAAATGACACACTAATTGCTTCCAGGCGTATATATCTCAACAGTCTTTCAAATTATGCTTATATAAAATAGCACAAATAATTTGGGTGAAAAGTTTTTGGTTTGTATCTAAAACTATGAAATGAAACCCCTATAAAATGGACTGAATTGGCCCTCTGCCCCAGCAAAAGCCACATGACTGGGATGATTATTTCAGGAATTAAGCAGCAAACTCCTGCAGCTGATTAGAACTAAATGGAAGAAACCAATCTCCATGGTGTCCCAGGCAGGCATGTCCGCTAACATCAGAATAAGCAAACATTTTAAAAATAGGTTGGGTTTCCCTCAAGCCCCTATTAACTCAGGGGGTCTAGCTACAATGATTCCCCATTCCTCTACACCCCCCCAAAAGCAATATTCAAAAAATAGTAATGATAAAAAAATGTGAGAACCTTTGACGCACTCTTGGTAACTATATTGTCGTTAATAAATAAGTTTAAACTAAGACATGCTCCCTTTCACTTCAACCATGCTTTCAAATGATGTAAAAAGGGTTGAAAAAGTATAGATTCGTCTATAGGTCCCGACGTAAAACCTTTTGGCTGATTAGTTAACCACTTCAACACCAAACACGTTTTATAAAAAAATATTAGCATACCATTTAGGTTCGTGTCAGACGAGTGCACTGATCACGTCCGTGTTGCCGCACATTTGTACATCCGTTATAGCATATAATTGTGGATTATTCCAGCCTTGGTGTTAGAATATTCTTAATTTTAATAAAGACAGGAGGGGAATATTTTGCATTCTCTTCTCTTTACTAAACCACAGCAGCAAAGAGAGTTTTACATAGCAACAGTAAAAACCAATAAACAAATAGCATTCCCACAAGAGAGCAGTAAGTCCCTCCCACAGCCTCTTTTCTTGCGTGCGGGACGAGCAGGAATGTCCATGAAACAGAAAGTGCGGAACAACTGAAGATGAAGAAACCTAAGTGAACTTGACGTCAACTGGCAGAACAGGAGGAACCGGAGTTCAACAGGCGAGTCGCAGAAATGCAGACCAGCGGAGCAACGGAGTCCAATCAGGCTAAGGAGAAAACAGAGGATACGTGAAAGTACCATGCGATGGAAACATGCCAATCAGCAGGTAACTAACTCACTAGCGAAGAGCTATCAAGAACACTATGAACAAGGTCGAGAAGACTAGCCCTAGACTAGACTAACTAGACATGCAAACATCCAATCCTACTAATGGAGGGAAAAACAATTAGATAAATGATGGACACAGAGTCGTCGAAGTCGTGTTTTTTTTTCTTTTTTTTTTTTTTTCTTTTATTTTTTTATTCAGTAGAAAATGCGGTAAATGTAAACAACCAGGGCATGGGCGGGAGGGAAAAATATTCGCCTCCTGTCTTTATTAAAATTAAGATTATTCTAACACCAAGGCTGGAATAATCCACAATTTTATATCAAGGCAGGAGGCTTCATATTTTGCAGTTTTAAAGCTGCACTAGAGCCCCAGATGCATGGGAACGAGGGTGAAAATAGAAGGTACGGAACATAACCGCCCTGGACCAATCAGCAGCCGCCAGTATATTGGACAGAGAACCCCCGGCGTCCGCAACAGAGGAAGCCGCAGCGCCCCGCATGGAGTGCATGCCAAAGTGAGGAGCAACGCCCGCAAGGGAGAGTAGCCAGCGAACCCATCTAGAGAGGGTAGGTGAAGAGACAGGTTTGTAAGGGGTGACATAGGAGACCAAAAGTTGGCCAGTAGGAGAGGAGCGCAAGGGACGCAAACGAGAGAGGTAAGTGGAAACACAACGAGCAACACACAATAGGGGATCGGAAGGAAAGTAAGGATAGGAAACCTCCGGAGAAATTGTTTTAGTACGCCTGGTAAGTGTGAAAACTATGCCCTCAGGGGAGAAAGCCACAGCGTGCGCATCGAAGGCCCTAACATCTGAGACACGTCGAAAGGACACCAAACCTAAAAGGACTGTTAGTTTAGCCAAGAGCTGACGGAGGGACAGCGAATCATTATCTGGTCAGCTACGCAGGAACATCCCAAAAATGAGCATACTTAGGGGCCGGCGGGCGAGCGAGCCGAATGCCTTGGAGGAGACAACAGACGGAAGGGTCCCGACCCACAGGAACGCCACCCAAGGGAGCGTGAGCTGCCGAAATGGCCGAGCGGGACAGATTAACCGTACGGTATGATTTTCCGGTCGTGGAAAGGTCCGCTAAAAAATTAAGTATTAGAGGTAGAGGGGCTGTAGCGGGATCAGCCTGTTGTTGCACACACCAACTACACCAAGTTCTCCAGGTGTAACGGTAGCTCTTTCTTGTGCCAGGAGCCCAGAATCCCCATTATAAGGAGCGAGCTGCATCTGATAGGCCTGGCAGCATGCAGGGTCCCTGGAAATCATCCACTCCACCAGGGGAAGGTTGCCCTCCAAAACCAACTGGTGTGGCCTGCCTTGAGGGTCCAGCAGAATTGAGTGGAAGGGCGGTAGCAGAAGCGGGTGGAGACAAGAAAGTTCCAACGTCAGAGGAAACCAGGGCTGAGCGTGCCACAGGGGTGTGATTAGGAGAATCTGAAACCTCCGTCTGTGGACTTCCTGGATCGTGCGTGTGATCATCGGGAATGGTGGAAAAGCGTAGGCTCCCGACGGTGGCCATGGTTGGAGGAAAGCGTCCACTGCTGTCGCCTGCAGGTCTGGAAGCCAGCTGAAGTAGGCCTGCGTCTGATGGTTCAAGCAGGAAGCGAACAGATCGAGATGAAAAAGACCCTCTCAGCATCGACAAGTGTTGGAACGTCGCATCGTCCAATTTCCAGTCGCTGGAGATTCTCCACTATCTTGAAACCCAATCCACCACATAGTTTGATGAACCGGGCAGATATTCCGCTGTGAGGGAGATGTTCCGTTTCAGGCAGTAGTTGAAAGGGAGAGCGTAAGGTCCAACAGGAGCTTGGAACGGGAGCCCCCTAGCCGGTGGACATATTGGACCGTGGAGATGTTGTCCATTTGGAGGAGTAGAGAGCAGTCCCTGAGGTCTTGGGTAAAACTGCGGACAGCAAAGGAGCCGGCGATGAGCTCCAAGCAGTTGATGTGAAGGTGCTGTTCCTCTGGCGTCCATGCACCTCCTGTGGACACGGACCCGCAGGTCGCTCCCCAGCCCGATTGGCTGGCGTCCGATTCCAGTACGAAGTACACCCATTCCATGCTTCCATGTGTCGCAGCCACCATAGGAGCTCCACTCAAACCTCCGGGGTGATAGGGACCAACTGGTCATAGGAGGGATTGAGGCAGAGGTATGTAGTGTTCAGACGTTGCATCTCCCGATAGTGCAATGGGTCCGGGAAAATGGCTTGGATGGAGGAAGAGAGTAGGTCTACAACTCTCACCAGATCTCAGAGGCAGAGGGTGTCCGTCAGGACGCCTCGTAGGGTCTTCTTGATGGTTCAAAGCTTTTGCGAAGCTTTTGCGAGACGTAGTTGGCAAGACATGGAGTCTATTTCGAATCCCAGGAAGGTGACCTTTTGGGCTGGACAAAGTGCCGACTTGTCCACGTTGATGATGAACCCGAGGTCTTGCAGGAGTGTAACCACTAAGGCCGTGTGACGGGAAGACTGGACGGGATCCTGAGCCAGTATTAGTATCTCATCCAGATAGATGATAGTCCTGATGCCTTGAGCGCATATGAAGGCCATAACCGGTTTGAGGAGCTTTGTGAAGCACCATGGCGCGGAGCTGAGGCAGAACGGTAGGCAGGTGAACTGCCAGAGGTCGTGGTGCCAGTAAAATTGCAGGATTGACCGAGACCATAAGGTATGCGTCTGTGAGGTCCAGTCTTGTGAACCAGTCGCCGTCTCAGAGGAGGTCCCTAAGCAGGTGTATTCCCTCCATCTTGAAGTGGCGATAGGACGCGAAGGCATTGAGGGCTTTCAAATTTATGATCGGATGGAGATTCCCAGGCTTTTTGTGTACTAGGAACACATGGCTTATGAAGCGTGGGTGGTCTAGTGCGGGGAGGATGGCCCCTTTTAACTGCAGGGAACGAAGCTCCCTGTCTATCAGTGACTCGGGCCGAGGGCTGTTGAAGCCACGACTGATGGGAACTCCCCGAGGATTGAACTTGATCTATATTGCACATCCGTGCTCTGATTGGTGGTGAGGCGAGGTCTATAGGAGTTGGTGTATCGGCTGGCGACCCGACCTCTTTGTGCGCCAGCCCTGGAGGAAAAACGAGTCTGTGGGTGGAAGACTCTTTTCATATTACACTGGACCTTCTGCGGGTTCGTATAGACCTTAACCTTACAGTTAGCTCTTTTAATAAGAGATCCCCAAACAGCAACCCCTTAGCTGCAGGACCCAACTCCTTGGTGCACATACTGGTAAGTTTTGCATCCAAACGAAAAAACACTGCCTTGCGGCGTTCGGAAGAGATGCCAACATTGGCGTTACCTAAAAGGCAGAGAGCATGCTGTGCCCATTCTCGGACCATCGCGGGGGTCTAGCGGAGTATTGTTAGTTAATGCTTTGTCCGCCATGACGAAAATAACGGAATGGGGGCCAAAAACGTCTAGCAGTTTGTCCTGAGGGACGCGGAGGCCCTGTTCCAGACCACGACAGGTCAGGTCAGGTGGGAGCTAGGCCGAAGAGCTGGGGTGGGTAGTAGTGCACGGGTCGAAAGAGAGTACTCCTCGAGCGTCGAGGATCTACAATGGGGTATCCGCGGACACCAGGGAGCGTGGCGGTACTGGCGCGGCAGAGAGAGGCACAATGGCCTGGCCATGGCATCAGAACGGGGCTCACCCGTTGAGCTAGGTGTAGCCGGTGGGTCACCGGCGGTCTCTGCTCCTTCCTCCTCCAGGTAATCAGCCCGGTAATCCTCCAGGTCGCAAATATCATCCCCTTCATGGTGGGCAGACATGCAAGAGGATTTTTTAGCGGGCCCTTGCCCTTGCCTGCGGAGTCAGACTGGCCCTTCCAGGGTCTTTTGCGTGACGGTGCGGCAGCTTCGGACTGATCGGACTGAGAGTCCACAGATTGAGCCGGGAACTGGGCCCGAGAAAGCACCAGAGGATCCGGCTGTGGAGGTGGAGATAAAGCTGCCAGGGCTATGGGTAGGGTCTCGGAAATAGCAGTAAGGAGCCAGGCCTTAAGCTCCTCCTGATTGATGGGATTTAATTGTGGAGGGTCCATCAAAAAAATCGGGAGTTACGGGGCTCACCCGTTGCGGATCTTTTATATATATATATATATATATATATATATATCCACGAAAGTAGCGCAATATATTGCTGTGTGATCGGGGTTCACCCGATGTGTTGCGGGCTGGTAATAACAAAATGCCGCTTGGTATATGCGTATGTATCGGGGCTCACCCGAGTTAACCGCGGGGTCCTGCAGGGAAGCGGAGGCTGTTTATTTCTCAGGGCGCGTGAAGTGTGCTGCCGCCTGTCAGGATTGCGAGCTCCGAATGGCGGCAAACGCATATGGAAAAACATAACAAGGAAGGAGAGTGTCATCTGCGCTCATTCCTATGTGTTCCATGTACAACAAAAATGAGGTTTTGTTTGTTTCAATGGCCATTGCAACGTAAGCCCACTCGCCACTTCAAGGCACCTCTTTAGAGTGGGTACCTAACAATTGTAACAAAAGGCCGCTCTACTGAGCAGCTCCAAGCCCCTCCAGCTGCTTTTCAGCAAGGAGAGACAAAGATGGTGGGTTTTATTTATACGCGCACCAAGCACTTCCCATTTGGGATCAAAAACAAAAACATGGAAAGAGGAACAGCTGCAAAACGACGGACTGGTGTTACGAGCATGATATACATAAATACAGAAAAAATGGCGTCGCGCCCATACTCACTTATTTTTGGAGCGGCGGCAACTGCCAGGAGTAACAGCCCAGTAAATGTATAAAACATAACAAGGAAGGAGAGTGTCATCTGCGCTCATTCCTATGTGTTCCATGTACAACAAAAATGAGGTTTTGTTTGTTTCAATGGCCATTGCAACGTAAGCCCACTCGCCACTTCAAGGCACCTCTTTAGAGTGGGTACCTAACAATTGTAACCAAAAGGCCGCTCTACTGAGCAGCTCCAAGCCCCTCCAGCTGCTTTTCAGCAAGGAGAGACAAAGATGGTGGGTTTTATAATTCCTTGTTATGTTTTATACATTTACTGGGCTGTTACTCCTGGCAGTTGCCGCCGCTCCAAAAATAAGTGAGTATGGGCGCGACGCCATTTTTTCTGTATTTATGTATATCATGCTTGTAACACCAGTCCGTCGTTTTGCAGCTGTTCCTCTTTCCATGTTTTTGTTTTTGATCCCAAATGGGAAGTGCTTGGTGCGTGTATAAATAAAACCCACCATCTTTGTCTCTCCTTGCTGAAAAGCAGCTGGAGGGGCTTGGAGCTGCTCAGTAGAGCGGCCTTTTGGTTACGTTGCAATGGCCATTGAAACAAACAAAACCTCATTTTTGTTGTACATGGAACACATAGGAATGAGCGCAGATGACACTCTCCTTCCTTGTTATGTTTTATACATTTACTGGGCTGTTACTCCTGGCAGTTGCCGCCGCTCCAAAAATAAGTGAGTATGGGCGCGACGCCATTTTTTCTGTATTTATGTATATCATGCTCGTAACACCAGTCCGTCGTTTTGCAGCTGTTCCTCTTTCCATGTTTTTGTTTTTGATCCCAAATGGGAAGTGCTTGGTGCGTGTATAAATAAAACCCACCATCTTTGTCTCTCCTTGCTGAAAAGCAGCTGGAGGGGCTTGGAGCTGCTCAGTAGAGCGGCCTTTTGGTTACAATTGTTAGGTACCCACTCTAAAGAGGTGCCTTGAAGTGGCGAGTGGGCTTACGTTGCAATGGCCATTGAAACAAACAAAACCTCATTTTTGTTGTACATGGAACACATAGGAATGAGCGCAGATGACACTCTCCTTCCTTGTTATGTTTTATACATTTACTGGGCTGTTACTCCTGGCAGTTGCCGCCGCTCCAAAAATAAGTGAGTATGGGCGCGACGCCATTTTTTCTGTATTTATGTATATCATGCTCGTAACACCAGTCTGTCGTTTTGCAGCTGTTCCTCTTTCCATGTTTTTGTTTTTGATCCCAAATGGGAAGTGCTTGGTGCGTGTATAAATAAAACCCACCATCTTTGTCTCTCCTTGCTGAAAAGCAGCTGGAGGGGCTTGGAGCTGCTCAGTAGAGCGGCCTTTTGGTTACAATTGTTAGGTACCCACTCTAAAGAGGTGCCTTGAAGTGGCGAGTGGGCTTACGTTGCAATGGCCATTGAAACAAACAAAACCTCATTTTTGTTGTACATGGAACACATAGGAATGAGCGCATATGGAAAAACCCCCAAAATGGCCGCCAGGGTGCGCAAGTGCAGTAAAAACACCACGCCCTGAGGAGAAAAGACCGCACGCGCGGCTAAAACTGGGAAAGCCGCACAACGGGTAATTAAGTGCAGAAAAATACGCTAAAAACGTGGAAAAACGTGGCAAAACATCGCCAATAGTCACCCGACGGTCAGAGGTGTAAAACGCTCGTCCCGTCGGGAGACCACAAGCAGATGGCAAAGCGCAACCTGCAGGCGGGAGAGTGCCCGCACAGCAGGGACGAACCTATGGAGGAAAACAGATTAAATCCACAGTAATACAGTAGAAAAACCATATAATAAAATTACAGAAAGATCGATCGAAAATACAGTAAAATACAATTAAACTAGGCCTGACAACCAGGAGCTGTTTCAAAAACGTCTCACCTGGTCGTCAGCAGCAAAGAGAAGAGGCTGTGGGAGGGACTTACTGCTCTCTTGTGGGAATGCTATTTGTTTATTGGTTTTTACTGTTGCTATGTAAAACTCTCTTTGCTGCTGTGGTTTAGTAAAGAGAAGAGAATGCAAAATATGAAGCCTCCTGCCTTGATATAAAATTATGACCAATGGAGACCCACACACAAAGTGTGGACGCATAACGGACGCGGCAAACGGACACAGGTTAGGCAAGAACGTAAAACCGCTAGAACGGATGCACAGAGTGCGCTGCGTCCGCAATGTCCGCGTAGCTTTGTGTGTGAGTGATGGAACGAGGTCAGACGGACTGCATTTGTGCCTCCAGTATTTTTGACGGACAAAATGGTTTTCATATTTCATTTATTTTCCCTGCTACATCTGTCAAAAATAACGTCAGTGAATAAAACGGTCTGTGTGGCCACTATTGCGTCTCCCGTCAGAAAGTGCGTCCGTACAAAATGCTCTCGTCTGACACCAGCCTTAATTGAAACAAGGGGGTAAACACTTAATTGCAGCATAAAAAATAGAAGAATAGACAAACTATATAGGGCTGCATAACACTTGTTGCATAAAGGGCTTCACCCCAATATTAAGAACTACAAAAGAAACCTACACCATTCTGCACTAATCTTCTGCAAAATAACTTTCAAAATAAGATTTTAATGATTATTAAAAAGTAGATTAGTGCAGAGTGGCACAGGTTTATTTGGTTCTTAAAAAAGTAATTGTAACTTGATGTGTCGATATTATAAAATACATAAAAGATTAAAATAATGTAAATTTACACATTAGTAATTTTTCATTAAAGTTGTGGGCACTTTTAATAATATTTATCATAAATGACAGTTACAATTCTTCAAGAATTAATAAATTACTATATGTCAAAAATCGAATGTAATGTGTGCATATATATCTATACACAGTATATATATATATCACAATTCTAAATATTAACACTTTGTTCTACACTGTGTATAATAAACATTTTGCATTTCTTTTTAATATTAAATATATATACACATATATATATATATATATATATAACAGAGACAGTTCTACAGTATTGATTATGTTCTATATGATACTATATATAGTATAAATCCTTGATCAAATCTTCCAAAGCCGTTCATGGAGGCAGAAGGTCAGCGCGTCTTTGGCAAGGTATAGCCCTTCTGTCCAAGAGTCAGGCGTCTGCAAGCGATTTCTAACTGTATCCCAAAAGTGAAACAGACAGACTTAATTTTGAATTCAGACTTGAGGAAACTCATCTTAAATATTAGCATAATTTCACAGAAGACAGAGAAAATTGTTAAAATATGTGATTTAGAGAGTGTCTGCAGGTTGGCTTTATTTAGCCAGCTCTTGGCTGCCACCCGGTGGTAGCAAATAATGCTGAGAAAATTCATAAATTCCTTATTATCCTGAGCACAGGTGAGAATTCTATCAGGGTTATTCAAAGAGAATTGAAAAGCCACCGCAAGTTCGGTGACTTTTTGTTCTCTTCAATTCGGTTCGAATTGGCGATCCCATTTCGGCAACCCTGCGGTGTATTCAGCAAGCACCACAGGGTCCCCGAATTGCAGGGAAAGGTCGCCGCAAACCCGCCGAAAACTCACCGCAAAACGAGGGCGAATGCACACCGAAATCCGCAAAAACATCTGGATTAACCTGCCGAAAACGCCGGGAAAACCCGAGCAGGAGCCGATCACACGCAGCGCAGCCGCCGGAAAAAGCCGACACCGCAGACGAATGGAGTGAATAAATTAGAAAAAACGTTTGCATGAATGCTTGAAAAGTGAAACGCTGTTTGCAAAGAAACTACTTAGCGAAAATGTCTGAAATTTACATATAAGATCCAGGGAATGATAATAAAGAGGGCTGTTACAGAAATAATAAGTAAAGTTAATTTTTTTTTTTAAAAATCCCAAAAAATGCTTAAGATATCCTAAAAAATCTATAAATAAAGAGACTCTTTACTGCATAATTTATATTGAATTAAAATGGGAATATTTTTAACATTGAAGCCTATGGGATTCTCCTGAATTAACTTGCCGAATTAAACCACCGAATGGCAGGGCATTTCAGGAACCTTTCACTGCTGATTTGTGTTCTCTGAATAGCTGAAGCAGTGCATTTTTATGGGGATTCACTGCCTTCGAACAGGCACCGAACAGGCACCGTATGTGCAGGCAATTAGTCAGGATTTGGCGAATTGCCTGCTCTCTGGATAGCCGAATGGCCAGGAAAGGTAACCGAACGCTGATTTTCAGCATTCGGTTCCCTTTCAGGAGCCATTCGGATCTCTTAGAATAACCCTGTATGTATCAAGTTGTGGGCAAGGTTGTATTGCTTGGAATATCTCAGTCTGGAAAATAACTTTCATTTTAGTATTAACACATGAAATATAAGATTATAACACTTGACGAAATGTTTCGACTGATGTCAACAAAAAAAAAAAATTAAGGGAAAACTTTGCGTGGAGTAGAGGTAACATCACTGCTCTATAACCGTGGAGAGAGACCGTGAAGACACAGGCTCGATCCCAGCAAGAGCACCTCTCCAGTAAGTGTCTTTGGACAAGACACCTAACGGTACATACTCGCCACCCTGGACATACTTGAAAATGAGAGAAATCTCAATGTATCCTTCCTGGTAAAATCCTTTCTCAAAAAAAAAAAAAAGAAAGAACACTAACAGGTTTATTCAAAGAAAGGTGAAACTCAGGAGAATGACTGGAGAAGTGAAAATTGTTGGTCAAAATAGCCAAACCAGAAAAATTCTCCCATTTATCTCACTTTCCAAATCGGCTATTTTGTCTAGATTGTTCTCCTGTCAATTCTCCTGAATTTCACCTTTCCCTGAATAACCCTGTTAGTTCACAGCTTTTTGAACCAATTATTTATTAATGATTGTACTTTAGACTCTCAATGCTTGGAGTTCTGCTTTACATCTCCGTTATACACCCAAATATATTGAGCTTCTAGAAAAAAGGTAATAATAATTATAAAGAATATAACCCTAAAGGGGTTATTCAATAAGCGACGAACTTGCCACTGAATTGCCCAGAACGGTGAATTTCACCGTACGATGCAATTTCCTGGCAGTTCATCTATTCAGAAATCTGTCAATTCAACAAATACTGGGGAATTGACATCAAAATACGGTGCAGTTTGCCGCAGATCGCCGATCTTTGGCGGCAGTGAAATTGGCCCATATAGAAGTAATGGTTAATCTAGTCACAGAACGCCGAACTGTACTGACATGTCAGGGAAATGCCTGGAATTTCATTGCTTAATTTCGACAGTCCCCATAGGATTCAATGTTAAAAAGTATTATCGGTTATAATTTTTTTTATTCAACAGTTTATTCTTCTCATTTTCAGCAAACCGTCTTTGCCGAACCAGAAAGCATTGAAATTTCACTGAAATTCTGCCTTTCTCTAAACTGCTGTGCAAGGCTCAATCCTAATTTTCCTATGCTGAGTTTAGTAAAGCCTGAGTACAACTAGCAGGGTTATTCAAAGAGATCCGAATTGGGGCCGGTAGGTAACCGAACAGTGAAATTCAGCGCACGGTTACCTTTCCTGGCTATTCAGAGAGCAGGCAGTTTGGCAGATCCTGGCGAATTGCCTACACATACAGTGCCTGTTCGGTGCCTGTTCGAGGGCAGTGAAATCCCCATAGAGAAACAATGCTTCGTCTATTCAGAGAACAAAAACCAGCAGGGAAAAGATGCCGAATTTCCCTGCTGTTCAGTGGTTTCATTCGACAGGTTTATTCAGGCAAATCCCATAGGCTTCAACGTTAAAAATATTCCCGTTTTAATTCAATATCTAATAAACCGTTCATTATAATATTCTGCAGTAAAGAGTCTATTTATTTAAAGATTTTTCAGGATCTTTTAGGCATTTTTCGTTTGTTTTTTTAGATCGTTTTTTTCTTTTTTCTGTAACAGCCCTTTTTATAATCATTCATTGGATCTTATATGTCAATTTCAGACATTTTCGTTCTGTAATTTCTTTGCAAACAGCGTTTCACTTTTCAAACATTCAAGAGTACTGTTTTTTTTTTTTCTTCACTCCATTCGTCTGCGGTGTTGGCTTTTTCCGGCGGCTGCTCTGCGCTGTGATCGGCGGCTGCTCGGATTTCTCCGGCGTGTTTGGCGGGGGTTAATCCAGATGTTTTTGCAGGTTTCGGTGTACATTCGCCAGGTTTCGCTATGAGTGTTCGGCGGGTTTGCGGTGGCTTTTCCCTGCACTACGACGGCCCTGAGATGCTTGCTGAATACACCGCAGGGTCGCCGAAATGGGATCGCCGAATCGCACCGAATTGAAGAGGACGAAAAGTCACCGAGCGTGCAAAGTCACCTGTAGGTGTTGGCTCAGTATGGCCTGCTCTCTGAATGAAAACCCACTTAACTCCATATCTCCATCTAATGTAATGAATGGAATTACTGCTGTGGTAGCTGAACAATACATTTGGGTTTTGTATAGATTTTATTTTAACTATTTTCTTATTAACTTATAGCATATTATTTTATGCCTTGACAATAGTGTGGTGTATCCTTTTGAACTGAGGCCTCAATTATATTTAGGCATTTTATGATGGTAAACTGCATTCTTTCTGGATCCCAAAAGTGACACTTTTTTTAAAAAAAATATAATCTATTGTACCAGGAAGTATACATTAAGATTTCTCTCGTTTTCAAGTATGTCATGGGTGGTGAGTATGTACCATTAGCCGTTAGGTGTCTTGCAAGAGGACACTTACTGGAGAGGTGCTCTTGCTGGGATTCAAACCTGTGTCTCCACGGTTATAGAGCAAAATAAATATTTAAGCATTATCAAACTGTAAAACTTTGGCAAAGACTGCATACAAAAATAATAAAATGTGAACCCGTTGTAATTTTTCTATAATGTCACTTTATTTGCTGCTCATAAGTATTTCCATGACAATGAATGCACGCATTCCAAACACAGCTCATGAGTCATTAATTCATCAGCAAACTAGGATTCTGTCCCCATCCTGCCATGCTAGAGGTCTGACATCAATTTGGATTCCCTGAGAGCCTGTCAGACAGGTAGTTAATAGTGGAGCTCAAGGACTCCGTGTTGATCTGCCACCTTGATTGCAAGTTGTCATTGAAAAACAAAAAAATTTATACATAATACCCCTTTGCACACATTTTTTTAATGAAAGATGAGTGTGTACCCTGACAGAAAGAAACCAAATGCTCTGTGAGATTGCACTCCTGTCACCTTGTATTACTGTAATGCAGCTACACTAGCAGCCGCCAAAATCACTGTAACGAAAAGGTCAGCAAACTTTAATGCTGCATTACAGCTGCCAGGGAGAGGGCAGAATACAGGGAGAGCTCTGCGGTCACTCACTGCTGTACAGGGATAAGATTCAGGGGTTATAACTGCTGCAAATCCCTGTACAGTACAGATACAAGGTGTTACTGTAATTTCCATACACAGGCATTATGACACATACAGATATTATTTTTATATTTTGGAAGCTGCATTGCTAATAGTTTCATTTTTATTTGCAGCGAAATGAAAATTTAGGTCTTGAAGAATTGAAAAGTTTGAGAACAGGAAAATAGTTCTAAGGGACAGTCAATGGAAAAGGGATGCATGGGTCAGATACATTCTTAAAAATATTTTTCTAGAAATCATTAGAACATTATGATGGTGAGGCAGGTATAGACAGATTCACTGATACAACGGTGCCAGCCTATGATTCCTATGAAAGGATGACTGGCACATATGAGCATTTGGATGACTGGTTAGCTTAAAGGGCCACTGTCATCAAACAATGAAATGTTCTTATTGTGTTTATTTTATGTTACTGATATCTTACTTTTTTTTTTCTCTTTTGTGTTTAATGAAATTTCAGTTCTCTTTGAATAACCCTTTTAGGAGGTGCATTTTGGCGGCAGTGAAATTCCCCATAGAGAAGTAATGGTTAATCTACTCAGAGAACGCTGAATAGCAGCAAAAAGTTGGCAAAATGCCAAGATTTTCAGTGCGGTCGTACAACAGGTTTAACCACTTGGCTGATAAGGATGCGCTCAGCCCGCCTAGCACAGGAGGCAGCAATCGGCCGATTGCTACGCCCCCCGGTGCGGGCTGACATCTAGGAAGTCAGCTCGGCACTCCGGGACCCCGGCGGGGACGATAGATGTCATCACTATCACTATCCCTCTATTGATCTCTATCAATCTTTATCCCTGTGTGTATCTCTATATCTGCCTGCATACCTACTTTTGTCACTATCTATTATTTCCTTGTATGCATCCAATCTTTCTAGCATATTAGGAGTTCAATGTAACATAATACACAGTTATCCAATATTATGAATAATCCACCACCTTTAGCATTAATCTACCATTTATTTATTTCTTTATAAAGGATTTTACCAGGAAGGATACATTGAGATTTCTCTCGTTTTCGAGTATGTCCTGGGTTCAAGAACATTGAGTTGTTACAGAAATACAATGTAATAAAAGCAAGATATTAAAAACAAAACACAAATATACAGATTAACAGAAAATAAATATGTAGGAAATAAAGTCACTATGTTACATGTTTACAGGTGCATTCTGTATTGAGGTATGTTAATAGGGAGCTCTTAAGGGACTTTAGACTGGGGGAAGATTTGATGGTGTCTGGGAGGGTATTCCATAACTGCGGTGCTTTGTAGGAAAATGAAGATCGAGACACTTTCTTTTTGTATTGTGGTATTGCAAGTAAGGTGCTGGTTATGGATCGGAGGTTATGCTGCTAGAGAGATATGTTTTAATACATCACTCTTACCCCATGGCTCACATTATCTATGCCTAATTACTAAATAAAAAAATAGGGCTACCTATTGTATAAACAACCGATGGCTGAGAAAATAGAGGATCCTTAAGGAACATGTCAGTATTTTTTTCTCAGTCATCAATATACTTGTTATTTGACTATTTCCTCACTGCTTCATCACAAAGCATCTTACTGAGTAGCACAGAGAGATACTATCTATCTCACATTTAGGTTCCCTTTGATCTCCTTGGTCCCTTAGAAGGTCAGAGTCCTATCTTTTCCTGTCCCTAATACCTAATGAGTCATGTCATTAACTGAATAGGAAGATTTTCATTGACAAAAGAACGCAAAACCAAAGCTACACTTATGCACCAATTCATTTGTCATTACATGTAGGATTAGTTTGCTAAGTAGAACTTAGGGATGTGCGTTTCGGGTTTCGGAATTTCGGAATTTTCACGAAATTTCCTGATTCGTGTTTTCGGATGCGGCCGATTTTCCGAAATTTTTTAGATCCGAAAATGGCAGATCCGAAAAGTTTTCCGAGCCGAAACGAAATATTTTCGGAATTTTCGAATGTACTTGAAATGTGTCAAATCGAAATTTATTGCTCTGAAACGAGGAGAACAGACGTTCCGGAAAAACGAAAATTTTCGAAAATACGAAAAGTCGATACAAAAAACGAGCTAAGTGACACGAAAATACGAAAAATGGTCGAAATTCCGAAAAAAGTACACGAAAAACGAGTCGAGCCGAACCGAATCGAAACAGAAATCGGTCGAAACGAGCCGAATCGAAAAGTTTGAAAAACCGAAAAATCGAATCGAAACGAAAAAAAAATCGGTGCACAAGCCTAGTAGAACTCTGAAGAGCAAACGTATTATTGCACAGTGCGATAGGTGATATATAGAGATTCTACTATGACAAAAGCACACATTTGTCATATTGCATGCTATATAAACATAATATAATGTCAGCAGACAGACCCAGGAGACCGTTTGTAGCAGCAAGTGGGTTAAGCTCAGAGGTGCATGCATTTGGTTGTTTATTATAGGCACCCACTATTATGGAATACATTGACATTGTGGTGCGAATGAACATCTTGGGATCATGGTTTGTGACTGAATCTCCATCTTTATTAATGTATCCTCCGTTAGGTTTTTCTAAAATCTGTTAAAGTGCACTCTGCTTATATACAGTATACTATATATTGTAAATCATAATACACTGCCTGGCCAAACAAAAGTCACCACCTGCATTTAACTAAGCAAATAGGTGCGAGCCTTCCATTGGATAATTACTGCAGTGATTAAATATTACAGCCGTCAAAAAATGAGCTCAGCTGACTCCCTGAATATACTGAATGAACAGGTTCTTCCATCAATTGATTTTTTTCTTCCCTGATGGCACAGCGGGCGTTTTCCAAGTTGGCAATGCCAGGATTCATTGGGCTCAAATTGTGTAAGAGTGGTTCAGGGATCATGAGGCATCATTTCACACCTGGATTGGCCACCACACAGTCCAGACTTTAACCCCGTTTGAAAAACATTTGGGATAATGTGTTGGAGAAGACTTTACGCAGCGCTCCCACTCTCCCATCATCAATACAAGATCTTGGTGACAAATTAATGCGACTGTGGATGAAAATAAATGCTGTGACATTGCATGAACTTATCAAAATGATGCCAGGGCGAATGTGTGCCGTAATCACAGCAAAAGGCGGTCCATCGAAATTTATTTATTTATTTATTTGCAAAGTATTTTACCAGGAAGGATACATTAAGATTTCTCTTGTTTTCAAGTATGTCCTGAAATATTAGCTTGTTTGTGTGACTTTTTTTGGCCATGCCGCAGTGGCGGAAGTACCAGGGTCGCAGCGGTCGCAGTTGCGACCGGGCCCTGGCATTCCGCCACTGGAGGGGGGCCCAGCGCCGCCGCCAGATTCCGGCAATCAGCGCCGGAATCTGGGAGCCGCACGCTGGCCGTCCCTCTCCCTACGCGAGCGGCCGCTGACATGCAGCTTGGCCGCTCACGTGGGAGAGAAACCACCTGACCAGCGCACGAGACCTCGCGCTGATCAGGTGGTTTCCGGCGAGTGGCCAAGCTGCATGTTTCCAGCGGCCGCTCGCCAAGGAGGAGAAGACGCCGGCGGAGCCTGTCCGGGGCCAGCAGAGGTAAGTAAGAGCTGGGGGGCCCTTATACCCATGATGAGCTGGGGCCTGGGGGGCCCTTATATCCATGAGCTGGGGGGCATATCCATGAGAGAGCTGGGGGGCAAATCCATGAGAGAGCTGGGGGCAAATCCATGAGAGAGCTGGGGGGCAAATCCATGAGAGAGCTGGGGGGCAAATCCATGTGTGAGCTGGGGCAAATCCATGAGAGAGCTGGGGGGCAAATCCATGAGAGAGCTGGGGGGCAAATCCATGAGAGAGCTGGGGGGGCATATCCATGTGAGAGCTGGGGGCAAATCCATGAGAGAGCTGGGGGGCATATCCATGTGAGAGCTGGGGGCAAATCCATGAGAGAGCTGGGGGCATATCCATGAGCTGGGGGGCATATCCATGAGAGAGCTGGGGGCATATCCATGAGCTGGGGGGGCATATCCATGAGCTGGGGGGCATACCCATGAGAGAGCTGGGGGGCATATCCATGAGCTGGGGGGCATACCCATGAGAGAGCTGGGGGGCATACCCATGAGAGAGCTGGGGGGCATATCCATGAGCTGGGGGGCATATCCATGAGCTGGGGGGCATATCCATGAGAGAGCTGGGGGGCATATCCATGAGAGAGCTGGGGGGCATATCCATGAGCTGGGGGGGCATATCCATGAGAGAGCTGGGGGGCATATCCATGAGAGAGCTGGGGGGGCATATCCATGAGCTGGGGGGCATATCCATGAGTGAGCTGGGGGGGCATAACCATGTGTGAGCTGGGGGGGCATAACCATGTGTGAGCTGGGGGGCAAATCCATAATCTGGGGGGCAATATCCATGTGGGAGCTGGGGCATATCCATGAGCTGGGGCAAATCCATGTGTGAGCTGGGGCATATCCATCAGCTGGGGCAAATCCATGTGTGAGCTGGGGCAAATCCATGTGTGAGCTGGGGCATATCCATGAGCTGGGGCAAATCCATGTGTGAGCTGGGGCATATCCATGAGCTGGGGCATATCCATGAGCTGGGGCAGTATAAATATATATATATATGGGGGGGATATACATGTGAGCTGGGGGCATTTTTATATGGTCTGTTCTTATTGGAAAGCATCACATGACATTAAAGAAAAGTATCGGTACTCGGTATCGGTGAGTACTTTTAAAAAGTATCGGTACTCGTACTCGGTCTTAAAAAAGTGGTATCGGTGCATCCCTAGGCAATACTATCTTTGTTTTATTTTGCAGTGAAAAATAAGTAAAAATACATAGATTTTTTTGGGGGGGGGCCCTTCATGGATTCTTGCACCGGGGCCCTCAGGTTTCTAGTTACGCCACTGCCATGCCGTGTATAATGTCTATATGTTACAACTCCTCATAATATCCTAGACGATACTGTGACATATTCAGTAACTTTCCAAATAGAAGATTAGGTTAGTCATCTCTTATTTTTTTGCCACCAGCAAATTCTTAGCAGTGTGCTGTATACTGCCACCTCACAAACAAAAGGCATTATGAACCCCATGTACAGTGGCAAGAAAAAGTATGTGAACCCTTTGGGATTACGTGGAGTTTTGCATGAATTGGTCATAAAATGTGATCTGATCTTCATCTAAGTCACAACAATTTGAAAAACACAGTCTGCTTAAAATAATACAACATAAACATTATATGTATTCATGTGTTTATTGAACATAACATGTAACATTCACAGTGCAGGGTGAAAAAGTATGTGAACCCCTAGCCTAATGACTTCTCTAAGAGCTAATTGGAGCCAGGAGTGAGCCAACGTTGAGTCCAATCAGTGTGATATTATTGGATGTGTTGCTGAAAGCTGTCCTGCCCTTTAAAAACACACACCAGTTTTGGGTTTACTGGTTTCAAGAAGCACTGCCTGATGTGAACCATGCCTCGCAGAAAAGAGCTCTCAGAAGACCTACGATCAAGAATTGTTGACTTGCATGAAGCTGGAAAGGGTTACAAAAATATCTCCAAAAGCCTTGATGTTCATGTGTCCACGGTAAGACAGACGGTCTACAAATGGAGAAAGTTCAGCACTGTTGCTACTCTCCCTAGGCGTGGTCGTCCTGTAAAGATGACTGCAAGAGCACAGCACAGAATGCTTAATGAGGTAAAGAAGAATCCTAGTGTCAGCTAAAGACTTACAGAAATCTCTGGCACATGCTAACATTTTTGTTGACACATCTACAATAAGGAAAACATTAAACAAGAATGGAGTACATGGGAGGACACCACGGAGGAAGCCATTGCTGTCCAAAAAGAATATTGAAGCACGTTTGAAGTTTGCAAAAGAGCACCTGGATGTTCCACGGCACTACTGGCAAAATATTCTGTGGACAGATGAAACCAAAATTGAGTAGTGAAAAAACACAACACTATGTGTGGAGAAAAAAAGGCACAGCACACCAACATCAAAACCTCATCCCCACTGTAAAACAAAGCGGAGGGAGCATCATGGTTTGGGGCTGCTTTGCTGCCTCAGGGCCTGGATGGATTGTTGTCATTGATGGAAAAATTAATTCCAGAGTTTATCAAGACATTTTGCAGGAAAACGTAAGATCATCTGTCCGCGATTCACACCAGACATCCCAAGAATATTGCTACACTGAAACAGTTTTGTGAAGAGGAGTGGTCCAAAATTACTCCAGATCATTGTGCAGGTCTTATCTGCAACTACAGGAAACGTTTGGTTGAGGTTATTGCTGCCAAAGGAGGGTCAACCAGTTATTAAGGCCAAAGGTTCACATACGTTTTCCACCCTGCACTTTGAATGTTTACATGTTCTGTTCAATAAACACATGAAAACATATAAATGTTTGTGTTGTATTATTTTAAGCAGACTGTGTTTTTCAAATTGTTGTGACTTAGATGAAGATCAGAGCACATTTTATGACCAATTCATGCAAAACTCCACGTAATCCCAAAGGGTTCACATACTTTTTCTTGCCACTGTATGTCTTTTGCTGCCCTATTCTTCTACAACAAACTCTGAAAATAAATGTATTTTTGGAGCCTATATATTCTACCTAATGTGGTGTTTCTGTTATTACTCCATTTTCAGTAATGTAGGGAAACAAAGATCACCTCTTTGCATTGCCGAAACAGATACCAAAATAATAAATGCATTGGTGTCTAGGATCCTAAAGCACAGTGTCAACAGTGGGAATAGCAGTGGCCCTTAATTATGAAAAGAGCATCCTTTTATAACCAGGGAGGATCTGAGAAGTGGAAAAAATGTGCACGGTCCTAGGACGTTTTGTTGTTCTCACTAGTGTTATTACTATTTTACAGGGTTTTTGGTATCTCAGTGGCTTAACCCAAGTCTGTAAATACCACTATAAATGTTGCCCAATATCTCCTCTTAGACAATTTATGAACAAATTAAGACACAAATCTGAATAGAATCCTGTAGTATTTAATTTACCATTAACCACTTGGCTGCTAAGGACGCGCTCTGTGCATCCAGCCAAGTGGTTCTCCTGTGCTATGGACACGCTGAGCGAGTGCGCGGAAGGTGCCTGAAAGGGAGGGGGGAGGTCCTTTGGACCTCTCTCCATCCCCTGCCGTGCGGGGCAGCGGTGAAAATCAGGCACCGTTTGAAAGGGCACAGCCTGCCTTTCCAAACAGTGGCTGGCTTTAACCCCTTGGGGGCCGAATCGTGATTCGGCGCCAAAAAGCATCAGATCACGATCCTCTCCCGGAGCTGGCCGACATCTTAGATGTCGGCCTAGCTTCCGGGATCTCCCCCTGACGACTGGCGTCATCGTACATAGTGCGATGATGTCAGTTCTGGAGTTGACCCCTAGCTGCCACCAATGGTGGAGATCGTTGATTCCAATGAACCCCCTATCTCCCGATCCGTGGCAGCTAGGGGTTAATGTTTGGTATCGTTGGATCCAACAATACCAAACATGACCATGTTAAAAGTTGAGAAAAAAAATAAAAATGAAAACAATTTTTTTTTAAAAAAATTAAATAAAAAAAATAAACAGTTTTTTTTTCTTGTTTTATTTATGCAGCAATATTGTTACCATTTCAATTATAATGTGCACAATGATGCTGCACTAACGATTTTTTATGGGGTGCGTTTGTTAAAAATCGTGTCATTTTTCCCCCAAAAAAAGTTAACAAGTCCCCTATTTCTAATTTTTTTAACAAGCGCAACTCAGAAAATATAACCACAAATACTCACATGTTAAAATGTGAAAAAAAAACCACTTTACACTTTGTAAATTATTGAAAATTCTAAATTTATTGAATTTTTTGTTATAATGTTCAGGCAGGACATGACGTATACATATAATAATGATATATTATGAATCTGCCGAGTCTGCTGGAAAGAACGATATATAATATGTCTGGGTTAGGGCCGGCGCTAGCGTGGCCTTACTAGCTGGCTTCCTGACAGTTTGAGGGGGCGGAATTCCTGGCCCCGAGCGCCGCCATCTTGGTCGGCCGGAGAGACCCAGCGCAGCTCTAGGGGCTGAACCACCTGACCAGCACCGCGCGCGATCTCGCATAGGACGTGGCTGCGCTGGTCAGGTGGTTCTCGCCTGGCGAGCGGCCAAGCTGCATCATGCCAGCGGCCGCTCGCCTCGGATAAGAACTCTGGCAGAGCCTGGGGGGCCTGTCAGCAGGTGAGAGCTGGGGCAACTATCTCCATCATTTGAGCTGGGGGGCAATATATCCATGTGTGAGCTGGGGCAAATATACCCATATGAGCTTGGGGTAAATATACCCATATGATCTGGGGGCAGATATACCCATGTTAGCTGGGGCAGATATATCCATGTGAGCTGGGGCAGATATACCCATGTGAGCTGGGGGCAAATATACCCATAAGAACAGGGGGGCAAATATATCCACATGTGAGCTGGGGGCAAATATATCCACATGTGAGCTGGGGGCAAATATATCCATATGAGGGGGGCAAATATACCCAAATGAGCTGGGGCAAGTATACCCATATGAGCTGGGGGGAAAATATATCCACATGTGAGCTGGGGGCAAATATACCCATATGAGCTAGGGAAAATATATCCATATGCGCTGGGAGCAAATATATCCATGTGTGAGCTGGGGCAGACATATCCATGTGTGAGCTGGGGGCAGACATATACATGTGTGAGCTGGGGCAGATATATCCATGTGAGCTAGGGCAGATATATCCATGTGTGAGCTGGGGGCAGATATATCAATGTGTGAGCTGGGGGCATATATATCCATGTGTGAGCTGGGGGCAGATACATCCATGTGAGGGGGGGGCAGATATATCCATGTGTGAGCTGGGGGCAATATATATATCCATGTGAGAGCTGGGAGCAATATATATCCATGTGTGAACTGGGGCAAATATATCCATGTGTGAGCTGGGGGCAATATATCCATGTGAGCTGGGGGCAAATATATCCATGTGTGAGCTGGGGCAATATATCCATGTGTGAGCTGGGGGCAATATATCCATGCGAGCTGGGGGCAGATATATCCATGTGTGAGCTGGGGGGCAATATATATATATCCATGTGAGAGTTGGGGGCAATATATATCCATGTGTGAACTGGGGCAAATATATCCATGTGAGCTGGGGGGCAATATATCCATGTGTGCTGGGGGCAAACATATCCATGTGTGAGCTGGGGCAATATATATTTATGTGACCTGGGGGCAATATATATATATCCATGTGAGCTGGGGACAATATACAGTCATGTCCAGAAATATTGGGACATCGACACAATTCTAACATCTGTGGCTCTATACACCACCACAATGGAATTGGAATGAAACAAACACAATGTGCTTTAACTGCAGACTGTCAGCTTTAATTTGAGGGTATGTACATCCAACTCAGGTGAACGGTGTTGGACTTACAGTAGTTTGCAGATGTGCCTCCCACTTGTTAAGGGACCAAAGGTAATGGGACAGAATAATAATCATAAATCAAACTTTCCCTACTTAATACTTGGTTGCAAATCCTTTGCAATCAATCACAGCCAGAAGTCTGGAAGGCATAGACATCACCAGACGCTGGGTTTCATCCCTGGTGATGCTCTGCCAGGCCTCTACTGCAACTGTCTTCAGTTCCTGCTTGTTCTTGGGGCATTTTCAGTTTTGTCTTCAGCAAGTGAAATGCATGCTCAATGGGATTCAGGTCAGGTGATTGACTTGGCCATTGCATAACATTCCACTTCTGTCCCTTCAAAAACTCTTTGGTTGCTTTTGCTTTGATGCTTTGATACTGATGCTTTGAGTCATTGTCCATCTGCACTGTGAAGCGCCGTCCAATGAGTTCTGCAGCTTTTGGCTGAATGTGAGCAGATAATATTGCCCAAAACACTTCAGAATTCATCCTGCTGCTTTTGTCAGCAGTCACATTATCAATAAATACAAGAGAACCAGTTCCATTGGCAGCCATACATGCCCACGCCATGACACTACCACCACCATGCTTCACTGATGAGGTGGTATGCTTAGGATCATGAGCAGTTCCTTTCCTTCTCCATACTCTTCTCTTCCAATCACTCTGGTACAAGTCGATCTTGGTGTCATCCGTCCATAGGATCTTGTTCCAGAACTGTGAAGGCTTTGTTAGGTGTTTGGCAAACTCTAATCTGGCCTTCCGGTTTTTGACGCTCACCAATGGTTTACATCTTGTGGTGAACCCTATGTATTCACTCTGGTGAAGTCTTCTCTTGATTGTTGACTTTGACACACATACACCTACCTCCTGGAGAGTGTTCTTAATCTGGCCAACTGTTGTGAAGGGTGTTTTCTTCACCAGGGAAAGAATTCTTCGGTCATCCACCACAGTTGTTTTCCGTGGTCTCCCGGGTCTTTTGGTGTTCTTCTTTTTGAGAATGTTCCAAACAGTTGTTTTGGCCATGCCTAATGTTCTTGCTATCTCTCTGATGGGTTTGTTTTGGACCTGACTGTATATATCCATGTGAGCTGAGGGCAATATATATATCCATGTGAGCTGGGGGCAAATATATCCACCTGTCACTGCGAACCCAACACCAGCTCTTTGCCACAACTGGTAGAATGCCCCCCCAAAACATATATATATATATATATGGACATGTTCTGGTCTGAGGTCTCTGTATTTATGTATCTGGGCATGTTCTGGTCTGAGGTCTCTGTATATATGTATCTGGGCATGTTCTGGTCTGTATATATGTATATAAGTGGGCATGATATCAGTGAGTACCTTGAAAAAGTATTGGTAATTGTACTCGGACTTAAAGTGGTATCGGTGCAACCCTAGTGTGTGTATATATGTATGGATATATAGAGATTATTATGGCACCTCTATCCTGATTGGCTTGATATGACATGGATGGGGGGGCACCAAAACGCACCTTCACCTGACTAGACAAAAATGCTTGCACCGGCCCTCGTCTGGGTCATATAATAAAACAAGACTTCAAAAAGCGTTTAAACATGATGAGCAAAACCGGTAAAAATGAGCTCAGCACACAGGCGTGAAGTGGCTCAGCAGCGAAAGGATTAATTTCCACAATAATTCCCTTAAACTTCCTTCATTAAATTTGTACAGTATCACTCTGTTAAATTGTACTATTGTAACTGCAAAACCTAACTGAGATTTACAGGTTTATTCATCTCTTCCCAGAATGCAATTATGCTAATATCAGTGAATCTGTCCTTTTGAAATACAATTTGGCCTGTAAATTACAGTAATGTACCTTTTTAAATTCTTTAGTATTTTGCCTCAATAAATCCGAAGAAAGTTTCCTCCTCCAGATCTCAAGCATACAGGACTACTCTATAATTTAATGTTCTTTAAATAAAGTTTAAATAATAAAATAAATATAGTTTATTCTCACAACTTTTTTCTAATATGAAGGGCACATGAGGATTTCCAGTTTTATAAAAGTTTATGAATAATATTTGCAATATACTAAACTTTACCTAGTTTTATCGTTCCAAAATGTAATAAAGTTGCATTTACCTCTACAATCTATTTATATACCCAATCGTACATCAAATCCCTGATTATCGTATTTTCATTTCCCCAATGCAACATCAGTACTTCTATTGAATCCTACACACCACAATCTCCAAACTGGTTTAGGTCTATAGGGCTGCCATCAGGGGTTGACACTACAGCCCATGACATGTGCAGAGGGCCCGGGGCCTAGGATTGTCCCCAATCCTGACTCTGGACAGCTCCAGAATTGGGAGCTATGTCCAGTGTCCTTAGTCTTCCAAATGTCTTGGCAGTGCTGATGTCCGCCTTTGGACACTGCAGCAGGTAAGCACAAGTTGCTCAGAATAATGTCCTTTTCCTTTCCAAAAAGATATCGGGTGAGCTCACTCGGCCACGGCCACTACCCACCCCCCCTGCAGTCAATGCTATGTTTCCTCTTTGAAAGCAAATAATTTACAGACAACAATATCAAGTGTTTATTGAGGACATATTGTAACCTCACCTCCTGCACTGATGCCTGTCACTAAAGAGGGACGGAATTTGGAAATGGCATGTTGGTTCTCCCATATGCGGTAGACTGCTCCCTTCACACAGCACCAAGCACCTTCACCCTCCATTTGTCCTGATACTTCATCCCCGCATAGTATCCTTCTGAGAAAAAGGAAGGAGAAAGAGAAGTACTGACAAATGGGTTGGAGGCACTGCATCAAAAGTGCATGTAGATCTGTGTCTGTGGCGCTACGGAACTCGTTACACTTTATAAATACTTTTAACTGTAACTGTGGTATCTGCAGTCAGGTCCAGAAAAATTGGGACATCGACACAATTCTAACATCTTTGGCTCTATACACCACCACAATGGAGTTGGAATGAAACAAACACAATGTGCTTTGACTGCAGACTGTCAGCTTTAATTTGAGGGTATGTACATCCAACTCAGGTGAACGGTGTAGGATTTACAGCAGTTTGCTAAATTTGTTAAGGGATCAAAGGTAATGGGACAATTGGCTTCTCAGCTGTTCCATGGCCAGGTGTGTGATATTCCCTCATTACCCAATTACAATGTGCAGATAAAAGGCCCAGAGTTCATTTCAAGTGTGCTATTTGCATTTGGAATCTGTTGCTGTCAACTCTCAAGATTAGATCCAAAGAGCTGTCACTATCCGTGAAGCAAGCCATCATTAGGCTGAAGAAACAAAACAAACCCATCAGAGAGATATCAAGAACATTAGGCGTGGCCAAAACAACTGTTTGGAACATTCTCAAAAAGAAGGACCACACCGGTGAGCTCAGCAGCACCAAAAGAACCGTGAGACCACGGAAAACAACTGTGGTGGATGACCGAAGAATTCTTTCCCTGGTGAAGAAAACACCCTTCACAACAGTTGGCCAGATCAAGAACACTCTCCTGGAGGTAGGTGTATGTGTGTCAAAGTCAACAATCAAGAGAAGACTTCAGAGTGAATACAGAGGGTTCACCACAAGATGTAAACCATTGGTGAGCCTCAAAAACAGGAGGGTCAGATTAGAGTTTGCCAAACAACACCTAACAAAGCCTTCACAGTTCTGGAACAAGATCCTATGGACAGATGAGACCAAGATCGACTTGTACCAGAGTGATGGGAAGAGAAGAGTATGGAGAAGGAAAGGAACTGCTCATGATCCTAAGCATACCACCTCATCAGTGAAGCATGGTGGTGGTAGTGTCATGGCGTGGGCATGTATGGCTGCCAATGGAACTGGTTCTCTTGTATTTATTGATGATGTGACTGCTGACAAAAGCAGCAGGATGAATTCTGAAGTGTTTTGGGCAATATTATCTGCTCACATTCAGCCAAATGCTGCAGAACTCATTGGACGGTGCTTCACAGTGCAGATGGACAATGATTCAAAGCATACTGCAAAAGCAACCAAAGAGCTTTTGAAGGGACAGAAGTGGAATGTTATGCAATGGTCAAGTCAATCACCTGACCTGAATCTCATTGAGCATGCATTTCACTTGCTGAAGACAAAACAGAAGGGAATTCCAGACTTCAGGCTGTGATTGACTGCAAAGGATTTACAACCAAGTATTAAGAAGGGAAAGTTTGATTTATGATTATGTTTCTGTCCCATTACTTTTGGTCCCTTAACAAGTGGGAGGGACATCTGCAAACTGCTGTAAGTCCTACACCGTTCACCTGAGTTGGATGTACATACCCTCAAATTAAAGCTGACAGTCTGCAATTAAAGCACATTATGCTTGTTTCATTCCAACTCCATTGTGGTGGTGTATAGAGCCAAAGATGTTAGAATTGTGTTGATGTCCCAATCTTTCTGGACCTGACTGTATATATCAACACGCAGATATATATATATTTACACCCACCCACAGACCTCAAACCATATATACACATACGCACATGGGGAGGTGGCATGTGGGCAATCTCAACTAAATGCGCCCCCCCCCCATTTGGCTGATCCCTCCAGAAGAAAATGTTGAACCCGACAGAGCAGAGAATATAGATACAGATATATATATATATATATATCATACCTGCCGTTACAATCCCCTATTAATTTGCTAAAAATATACACACAAAAAAAACAAACCACTGCCCCCCACGAGAACCCGCGCAGCCCACATGCCACCCCCCTCTACCTGGCTGAATGTATCTAATACATATAATTAAATACATTCAGGCAGGTAGAGAAAGAAAAAAAAGGTTTTAGTTTATGTTCTCAGGGACATTTAAAAATGTCCTCGGATTTTTTTTTTTTAGAAATGTGTTGCCTTACCTTAGCCTGGCGGTCAGTGGGGGCTCCCTGGATCCTGGTGGTGGCTGGGGGGTTGCCGTGGCTGCAGGTGCAGTGGCTCCCTCCCTGCGCTGCCTGTCTCTGCCACATGCACCCGGGCGGCTAGCCCGCACAGTCGCAGCTCTGTCATCCGGTGGCTGAATGCTCCTCGCTCCTCAATGCTCCTCAAGGGGATCCTTGCGAGGCCCCTGCAGGCTGCCCTCTACAGTGCCTGATTAGAGGGCCTTGTCTGCCTGATGTTTTGGTAACAAGAATATTTTATCCCATAGGCTTCAATGTTAAAAATATTCCCGTTTTAACTCAATATCTAATAAACCGTTGCTTATAATATTCTGCAGTAAAGAGTCTCTTTATTTCTAGATTTTTTAGTATTTAAGCATTTTTTATCCTTTTTTCAATTATTATTTTTTTTTTGAACTTTTGGCGAACATCCCAAAAAGTTCGAAGTTCGCGAACTTTCGAACTGCCAATGTTCGAATCGAACTCCGAACTGATCAAACCGAACAGCCCATCCCTATTCACTATGCTCCACCTCGCAGCCTGTCTACATTGGATTACGTTTGCTTCTGTGCACACTGAACCGGGATCCAACATCAATACATATAAATTACTGCCAATATATATATATATATATATATATGTATATATATCCGGACAGAGAGGTGAGTATCTCCGCCAGGGGTCCTGCAAAGCTGATGACGTGTGGGACACATCCTCCTCAGCATACAGCGGGAGTAACTGAGCCCACACGTCGTCAGCAGTGAAGGGGTTAAAAACGTCTTTTTTAAAAAACTTTTTGTCTTTGTTTACTGTCCCCCAGGGCACTACCCGGACCCGGACCTTGTTTTTAAATGTTTCTATACATCCTAGAACTCCGCCACTTCACAGGTAGGTTATGGGGACCTCCTAGGCATGATATTTGAAGGCATTTTTCATTTTTATTTTTAACCCTTATTTCATGGAAAACTCACTGTCCCTTTAAAAACGTTTTTTTTTTTAAAACTTTTTGCCCTTGTTTCCTGTCCCCAGGGCACTACCCGGACCCCCATACACCTTTTATGGCAAATACTGTATCTAGCATATATGCCCTCTTGGAGGGCACTCTAAAAATCGAATTTTGAGTCCCATTGACTTGTATGGAGTTTGAGTTCGAGTTCGAATATCTGAAAAGTTCGAGTTCGAATGCGAACCGAACTCGGGGGTGTTCGGCTCATCCCTAGTGAGGACTTGGCCTCGGTGTAGTACGTGTCATTTGATTCCACGTTCAGTTTGGTCCATGATGCAGGACAGGGGGCTTTAATGGCTAAGGTGGATATTGAGTCGGCTTTTCGGCTATTACCTATTCATCCTTCGTGTCATCATCTTCTGGGATTTTGGTTTGAAGGCAAAATTTATGTGGATCAATGTTTGTCTATGGGTTGTTCCATTTCCTGTTCCTTTTTTGAGTGTTTCAGTACATTTTTGGAATGGGTGGGCCGTGAAGTGGCAGGGTCGGATAAGCTGACACATTATCTGGATGATTTTTGTGCATGGGAAGGGAAGGGACAGGAGAGTGTTTGCCCATTCTTCGGTCTTTTCAGTGGGTGGCACATGGATTTGGTGTTCCTTTGGCTTCTGATAAAACGGAAGGTCCAGCGTCAGTTATCAATTTCTTGGGAATTGAGATTGATTCAGTGAAGGGTGAGTGTCGTCTACCTGTGAGGAAAGTGGTGGAAACTTTGAGGCAAGTGGAGGGGGCCCTGTTGGTTAAAAAATTGCAGTTGAGAGAGCTGCAATCGCTGATTGGTCATTTGAATTTTGCGTGCAGGGTCATTCCGGTTGGAAGAGTCTTTTTACGTGGATTGGCTTTGTCAACACGGGGTATTCGGGAAGGTCATCATTTTGTTAGAATATCTGGTGCCATGACGGAAGATTTGGAAATGTGGAGATCATTTTTGGTTTTGTATAATGGGGTAGCCATATTCCCTTCAAAGAAGAGGTTTTGGCGAAGGAACTGGAATTTTTCACGGACGCCTCGGGAGGTGTTGGTCTTGGGGTAAATTTTGGGGGTGTTGGTGTGCTTCTCGTTGGCATCTTCATTGGTTCGGAATTTGGCATTTTTGGAGTTGTTTCCATTAGTGGTGGCCTTGGAGCTGTGGGGAGGTGCTCTGGAGGGGAGAAGGATTCTGTTCCATTCTGACAACATGGCAGTGGTGTCGGCAGTTAATTCTTTGTCGGCTTCATCAATGCCAGTCATCAGGTTGTTGAAGAGGTTTGCGTTGCTGTGTCTTAAATTTAATGTTTTATGCAAGGCACGTCATGTTTCGAGTCACCTTAACTCAGTGGTGGATACTTTGTCTCGTTTACAGTGGGACAGGTTTCGTTCCTTGGCTCCGTTGGCAGAGGAGGTGGGCACCCCTTGTCCGGAGGGCCTTTGGCAGCTAGGCTCGGAATTTTTGGAAGATGGGTGAGAGGTTCTTTGTCTGAGTCTTCTTGGAAGGCCTACTCGCGAGTTTGGAGGGATTGGGATGCATTGGCTGAACGGTTCAGGTACGTTTTGGTGGGTGGATTGGATGAGGAGAGTTTGCCTAGGGCATACCTCATTCGGTTATTCGAATTAGGGGCATCTCCTTGGGTGGTACGGCGGTCATTGGCCGCCTTTGCTTTCCTTTTCCAGGTATCGGGAAAAGAGAGGTCACCAAGGTTTTTGTTATCAGGTTCGAGTGGGTGAGCTGGTGTGCAAGTCTAGGAGAGGAGGTGGTGGTTTGGGAGCTTATGCGGTTTGGTTGGGAGTTAAGGAAATCCCTCAGCTGCCGCAGATCCGCCTTCATCTGCTCCAGCAACTTTCCGTGAGGGACCACACCCAAATCGTTCCCTCCCATGCGTACCACCAGCACATGGGGAACTTCACCGTGCCTAAGAGCACCCAAAACCGTCGGCTTAAACTCCACCCATAGGAGTCCACAGATTCCGAACCACCGTACCCGTGTTGCCGACCCATGCAAACCCATCTGTACTCCAGATGTTCGCACCAATGCCCTTCTCCTCACCCAAAAAACCAACGAATCTCCAACGATCCATACAGCTCTCGAAGGATCCGCAAAAAAACAAAACAAATTATCAACATTTCCACGACACAAAATACTCCGAAAAAAGAAAAGACTCTCCGCCAAACCACTACACACCCCACCAAATAAACGATGTTCATACCTGCAAAGAAAGCATAACATAAACAATGACCATACTCCTCGCCTCCAAATCCTCCAACCCCCACACTCCTCCACAAACAACAAACAGATATACAAAGATAAAATAGAATAAATATATATATTCCATATTAAAAGGTAAATTGCTGGAGCAGATTAAGGCGGATCTGCGGCAGCTGAGGGATTTGGGTGTGGTCCCTATTGGTGTGCTGCTGGAGCAGATGCAGGTGGATCTGCGGCAGTTGAGGGATTTCGGAGTGGTCCCTCATGGAAAGTTGCTGGAGCAGATGAAGGCGGATCTGCGGCAGCTGAGGGATTTGGGAGTGGTCCCTCATGGAAAGCTGGAAAGCTGCTGAAGCAGGTGCAGGAGGATCTGCGGCAGTTGAGGGAGTGGTCGCCATGGACAGTGGTGGTGTGGTCCGAGCTGATGCCAAGGATGGTGTGGAGGCGTTCACCTAAATTACGTGGGCAAGGATCTGTTCATCCTGGGACTCAAGGAGGGGATTGAACAAGCCCTGTTTTTTCTTGGTGGGGGAGCTCTCCCATAAGGGGGTTATGTGAGGAGCTCGTGGCGGGGGCTTGTAGGCAGTGCTGGCTAGGGGTTCCTTTTTAGTTAGGATAATTTTGGTCAGATTGTTGGGAGTTGGGAAGTTTTTGTGGTTGGTTGGTTTGGAGGTGTGTGGTGGTTGTGGGGAGTCCTCTTTCAGCACTGGGTTATTGTTTTAATTTTGTTATGGGAATTTTTATGTCGTGGTGGTGGGTTTATTGTGTGGAGTTTTTAGCTGTGGCCTATATATAATAAATATATATATTATTCCACAGTTATGTGTTTGTGTATCTTTGAGTATTTATTGTCTCCCTGCGTACGACTCGGTCATCAGTAGGCGACTTATGTGGCTTTCGACTGTAAACTCATCGCTCGTACGCTTTAAATAGTTTGTTCGAGAGCCGTGCATTTGCAGCCAGATGGAGAGTCCTGTTTCTAATCCACGTCATGTTAGATACCAACTTTAAATTTCATGCAATATACTTGCTATATTTTTGCTGTGAAATATGTTAAACTGTAAACGTAGAAGATAAATTAACTGCTGATGGAAAAAGTAGTGCTTTACTGTATAGTATGCAGCATCTTAAAAAGAGGTACAAAGCACATTTCTGTGGATATCTATCAATTTGCTTTAATTCATGTTTAATGTAAAAATCCATGTGCAAATTCCACTTGTGACAGCTGCCTTGTGTTAGTTCCTTTATTTTAAACATTGATGTCATTCCTGAACATGTGATCTATATTCTTGAATAGCCATAGCCCAAGGCCTTATGGATGTGCTCTGCAGGCGTCCTAACTGCTATGGGGGGCCAGTCATTAGAAGGGCAGCTTCACTGATTTACAGATCTAGGAATAAATGAGTTGACTAATGTTGGTCTTCCTTAGGTTTCGAAGTCTATCAGTCCTTAAAGCAACTGCACATTATTAGTGAAGTTGCTTAACGACCCCTTCGCTAAACAAACATATATATCCAGTCTTTAAGCAACGACAAAAGAAAATAATTAATTTCAATTTCGATTCTCTAAGACGGATTTCCTGCTAATCGTTGAATCCTCTAAATTATATAGACGAGCACGGCTACCATGAGAAATCTTGGGGTCCCTTGCTGAACCATTGAACAAGCAGTGCCTCCAACCGCCCCCATAATTACCATCCAACTGCCCACACACATAAACAAGAACACAAACATGCCTCACCAGGCCCAGAAACGGGGATCCCCAAACCTCATGACTCAAGACATTGGTTCCCAGGCCCTACAATAAATGGGCTGCATGTTCCTTTAGACTCCAAGACAGAGGTACATATGCCTCCACAGGCTCCTATTTCGGGATCCCATGAGTGAGTAGAGTATTCCCTGCCCTCTCCTCAATGAGTGGCCCCATTCTTCCGCCATCCCTTTTTCAGTGTGAGTAACCCCATGCCCACCTTCATTTCATTGACCTTTCCCCCAAATGGAGAGACGCCAATTTCAATGCCTTCTCTAGTGGACAGCCCCACACACCAGATACAATCACAGAAAGCATTACATGGGTGGGGGGGGGGGTTCTCTTGCTGAGGCCCCCGGTAGGGTTGCCATCTTTTGTTCAGCTGTTTCCTGTACACTTTTTGAAGAGTTGTGACACGTGGTGGAGTGTGGACGTAGTTTCACACTTTGCTCCCAAAATATTTCGAAAAATATTTACAAAAATAAAAAAAATTAAAAAAAATACAAAAAGTTGCTAACAAAAAGTCTTTTTGCTGAAAATGAATGGTGTTTTTGCTTTTTGAAAAAAATGAAAGATATTACATTTTTACTTGGAATCCTACGGGTTTCGCCTGTTTAAATCTGTCAAACTGAATAACCGAATATCAGGGCAATTTGCCGACATTTTGGTGCCAGTCGGCGTTCTGTGAATAGACGGATCGTTATTTTTCTATGGAACAATTTTGCTGCTGCTGAAGACCCCGAACTGCAGCAAACTGCACCGTATTTCACCGTCAATTTGCCAGTATTGGAGAATTGACAGCTTTGTGAATAGACATGCTGCCCCAAAATTGCAACATACTGTGAAATTTACTGTTCAGTGCACGTCGGCGGCATGTTTGGGGCTTCGTGAATAACCCCTTTATATTTCTCTGCAACTTTCACACTTTTATAATAAAACCCTGTCTGTCTTCTCCCTGTATTAAACCCTTCATTACTATGATTTAGTTAAGTAGATCTTCAAAAGAACTTTTAGGTGCCTGAGCTCAAGTTCACTCAGTCTGTTCATGTAGCAGCAAAATATAGAATCAACGTGCTACACAGGCATAAACCCAGGATAAAATAACTTTATTGAAGCATCTTAACAGAAAGAAAATGCGACGTTTCGGCCACAATTGGCCTTAATCATGCATATTGGGGACAATTGAGGCATTTTCTTTCTGCTGAGATAGAAACATAGAAACATAGAAAATGTCGGCAGATAAGAACCTTTCGGCCCATCTAGTCTGCCCAATTACATGGATACTTTACCTGGATTTATGTTTTGTTTAGGATAGCCTTATGCCTATCCCATGCCTGCTTAAATTCAATCACTGTTTTGGCCTCTACCACTTCAGCTGGAAAGCTGTTCCATGTATCCATTGTCTCAGTAAAATAATGCTTCCTGATGTAACTTTTAAACCTTTGCCCCTCTAATCTAAGACTATGTCCTCTTGTTTTGCTACTTTGTTTCCGTTTAAATATACGCTCTTCTTCTACCTTGTGGATTCCCTTTATGTATTTAAATCTTTCTATCATATCTCCTCTGTCTCGTCTTTTTTCCAAGCTATACATGTTAAGATCATTAAGCCTTTCCTGGTAACTTTTCTCCTTCAAGCCGTACACCATTTTAGTAGTTCTTCTCTGAACTCTCTCTAAGATGTCTATATCCTTCTGGAGATACGGTCTCCAGTACTGCACACAGTACTCCAAGTGAGGTCTCACCAGTGCTCTGTACAGTGGCATGAGCACTTCCCTTTTCCTACTGCTAATACCTCTCCCTACACAACCAAGCATTCTGCTAGCATTTCCTGCTGCTCTATTACATTGACTACTTACCCTTAGATCCTCTGCAATAATAACCCCTAAATCCCTTTCCTCAGATGTTGAGGTTAGGACTGTATCAAATATTCTATATTCAGCCCTTGGGTTTTTACGCCCCAGGTGCATTATCTTGCACTTATCCACATTAAGACTCAATTGCCACAGCTCCGACCATTTTTTTAGTTTACCTAAATCATTTGTCATGTGGCTGATCCCTCCAGGTACGTCAACCCTGTTGCAAATCTTTGTGTCATCAGCAAAAAGACATACTTTACCATTAATACCTTCTGCAATATCACTAATAAAAATATTAAAGAGAATGGGTCCAAGTACTGACCCCTGAGGTACCCCACTGGTAACAAGACTTTGCGCCGAATAAACTCCATTTACCACAACCCTCTGTTGCCTGTCACTCAGCCACTGCCTAATCCATTCAACAATATTGGAATCCAAGCTCAAAGATTGCAATTTATTGATAAACCTTCTAAGCAGAACAGTATCAAAAGCCTTACTGAAATCTAAATAAGCAATGTCTACTGCACCACTTTTGTCTATTATTTTTGTTATCCAATCAAAAATGTCAATAAGATTAGTTTGACATGATCTCCCTGAGGTAAACCCATGTTGTTTCTGATCCTGTAATCTATGTGTTTTTAGATGTTCAACAATCCTTTGCTTTAACATGGTTTCCATTAATTTCCCCACTACTGACGTAAGACTAACTGGCCTATAATTCCCCGATTCCTCCCTACTACCCTTCTTGTAAATGGGCACAACATTTGCTAATTTCCAGTCTTCTGGGACAACTCCCCTTAACAAGGATTGGTTAAATAAATCTGTTAACGGTTTTGCTATTACAACACTGAGCTCTTTTAATAACTTTGGGTGGATCCCATCAGGCCCCATTGACTTATTTGTCTTTACTTTAGACAGCTGCTGTAGAACCTCCTCCTCTGTAAACTGATATGTAAATGTCTCGTTAGTGTTTCCTCCTAACTGAGGTCCCTTTCCTTCCTTTTCTTCTGCAAAGACTGAACAAAAATATTCATTCAGGCAGTCAGTGAGACTTTTATCCTCTTCTACATACCTTCCTTCCTTTGTTTTTAATCTAACTAATCCTTGTTTTACTTGTATTTTCTTGTTTATGTATCTAAAAAATGTTTTATCCCCCTTTTTTACTGACTGAGCTTTTTTCTCTTCTGTGCGTGCTTTGGAAGCTCTTATAAATTGCTTTGCCTCTTTCTGCCTAATTTTATCGGTTTGCCTATCTTCCTCACTCTGAGTTTTTTTATAATTATTGAATGCTATCTTTTTGTTCTTCACTATTTTGGCCACTTCTGTAGAGTACCACAGTGGTTTCTTCCCTTTTTTGTTTTTGCTAACAAGCCAAATGCAATTGTCTGTGGCCTTCAATACTGCCTCCTTTAAATAATCCCATTTCTCCTGGACTCCCTTTAAACTCCTCCAGTCTGATAATGACTAATTAACACAAAATTTCATTTTAGAAAAATCAGGTTTTTTTAAAGTCTAAAACTTTTGTTTTTGTGTGGTGCGGCTCCATCCCTGTTTTTATATTAAACCACACTGACTGGTGATCACTAGATCCCAAATTTTCACCTACAACAACGTCTGATACCAAACCTCCATTTGTGAGTATTAAATCCAATATGTCCTCTTTACAGGGTTGGCTCCTCAACTACTTGTGTTAGAGATAATCCCAGTAGGGAGTTTAGAATATTTGTACTCCTGGTGCACCCAGCTATTTTGGTTTTCCAGTACACCCACTGATGAAGCTCTGAGTAGCGAAACGCGTTTGAGGTGTATTTTAAAGGTTGTTTTAATAAACCGTTTGTGGATTTTATCATCTCGACTGATTTCCTGGTGATTTTATCCTTCCTACATTCTGAAAAGACATCTTGGAGGTTTGGATCTTCTGCTCCTGGATCGCTGAGAGGGGAATCGGTGCCCCTGAGTTTAATCCACCGATCTGCATACTGTTTGGTGCCTGTTAATCAAATTGGCACCTTAAAGTGTGAGTATATCTCCCTTCCACCTAATATACTCATTGAGTTATCACAGGCTGCGCAATATTTCTCCTTTTTGTATTTTTCCCTTCACCATCTCACCCTCGGAGGACGAGACACTAGGCTGGATAGCCCCTACTGGATCTGAAGAAACCAAGTGCCAGCGCCTGACACCAGCTCTAATATCTGGACGCTTGTATAAACCTGCTGAATGAAAGCACTGAACAGGAGGGCATTTGTCTGACATTCCACTGCTGTTCAGTGTTCTGTGAATAGGTTAACCATTGCCTCTCTATGGGGATTATTACTGCCGTCGAACAGGCACCGTATTTGCTGGCAATTCACTAAAACCTGGCGAACTGCTTGCTGTCTGAATAGCCAAATGGCCACGAAATTGCACAATAGAGGGAAATTCAGTGTTTGGTGCAATTCGGGGCCAGATCGGCTCTCTCTGAATAACCCTGCTAGTCTTCCACTCTGATGCCCATCTGGCTACTTCACGGAGCGCAGTTAGTGCGCTCAGCCCTGCAAGGCTCGATCCTCCTATGGAGGACCGCGCTTTGCAGCCCCATGAACCCCCATTGTAGCACTTCGACAGGGAGGCTTTTAGCACGTCTGTTGTATTGCGCGCAATTCTTGTGTGCGCTACAGCGTGTGGCTGGCCCTGACGAAGCATCACACAACGCTGCGAAGGATGCCGGGAGGCACATCAGTACGGGCACACATAGTGCGCTCGTCTGACCCCGACCTTACCCAGCTTTGCAAAGTTGTACTTATTAATGTGATCAGTGCATGTACACCCTCGGGTTTTTGCTGGGTAACGCACACCATTTAAATTCATGTCCAATAACATATACTTTACCTTTGTTCCGCCAACTTGTTCATTGTTCCAAGATTGCTCCTAGGTAAATTTCTTCAGAGTTTACGTCAGAATATTTCAAGTGAACATATTTTTCCACTGAGGGGATTTAAACATCTGTCACTCTTTGTTAAGCTAAATGAAAATGACTTGCATGTCATCATTTATTGTACATCTGCCTAATCTGGCTTAAATCTGTACCTTTTTATCAAACGGGTCATTTCCCTACATGTGGTTTGCCTCAGGTTTTTTTGTGTGAAGATAAATGACAACTAGATTTGTTAAATTTTCCACAAGGATTAAGGTCAAAACAAGTAGACAGCTACTGTATGTTTTGATATGTGAGATGCATAGGATTTCCTGACAGACAGCACATATGTCATTCATGAATTTTACATTGTTATCCAAAGAGGTAGTATAACGCTAAGCCTTTATTACAGCAGATTGCGGTTTGCTAACAAAAAGGTAGCTGAAAAGGTATTAAACGTAGCGTTTTGTCATAGCCCAGGCTGGAAATCTGCCATGGGCACCATGTCTGCTATACTGTAGTTTTTTTTATGTACAATGGTTATTTTAAAGGTTCCATTTACAAAGCACTGAAATTGCGTGTAATTTCGGTACTTTGCTTTTTTGGCACACATCGGCGATTCAATTTAAACCGAAAATACATTGAATTCCAGAATTCAAACATTTCTTACCGCTAACACCACAAGGCAACTCATCCATGCCCTTTTGATCTCCCGACTTGACTATTGTAATAATCTTCTTACTGGTCTCCTTCTCTCCCACCTCACCCCCCTACAATCCATTCTAAATGCCTCTGCCAGGCTCATCCACCTCACTCGCTGCTCGGTCTCTGCTGTCCCTCTTTGCGAATCACATCACTGGCTCCCCATCCACTGCAGAATTAGATTCAAAATCCTTACCCTCACCTACAAAAACCCTCACTAACTCAGCTCCCCACTAGCTGTCCTCACCAATCACCATAGGCGTGCACAGCCTATTGCATCCAAAAGTTCAAACAAATACAGTATATATACACATATTCACGCACCCTTATGCAAACATACACAGACACACACTCACGCATTCAGCCAAAATATATCATCACCATAGGAGTCATTCACAGAGCGCTGAAATGTCACTGACTGTTGTTTCCCGCACTTCGGGGAATCAAATTGCCCCACCCTGCGGTGAATTCACCACGCACCGCAGGGCCCCTAAAGTGCAGGGAATCAGCCACTCGCAACAGGAACCATGACGCCGCGATTGGCCGGAGGTGACTGCGAGAGGACGGCGAGGATACGCAGGGACAGGTATGTAACAGCCCAGGTGTGGCTCGGGGTTACTGCTTTCAGCATTGAAATTTAACCCCGAGCCACCTCGGGAAAACCGCCAGGGGGCTGAATAAATGCACCGATTTTGACATACAAAAATATGTCAAAATCGGACCGCCAGGGAGGTTAACCTCTTGCTGCCAAGCACCAATATTTAGTCTCCTACCTGTATCTCACGATGCTTTATTCACTATTCTTACCTTGTGCAGTGCAGGCAGAAGATATTGCGGCGATTCTAGGAGTAATACCAGCCTTTTGGGTGCAAGGCAAGAGGGCAACGCCGGGCTGAGACAAGGACACAGGTGCTGAATTTAATGCACAGCAGCCTGTTTAAAGACAAATACAAGTGTAGCGCTGTGTTAAAATCTTGCTGCTGGCAGTACCTATTTTTGGCCACAAGATGGAGACAATCGCGATTAGAGACACTGGACATTGGGACTACATTTCCCGGCGTGCTTTGCAAAGAGACAGGAAGTAGGTGGGACCCAGCACACTTACATCCCGAACCTCGTGGAGAACGCGCCAGAGCGCGCCAGGGAACGAGAGAGAGCAGACGCAGTGCCAGACATCGCGAGAGGGCCTAGGCCAGAGCGCGAGTGAGACCTGACAGTTTCTTTATCGGGTCATTCAGCACAAGTGAAGGAGACCTCCAAGTTCCAGAGATTGCTGCAGATCGAACAATCCGAAGACCCCGAGTGAGGAGTTACCGCGAGTTGATCGGATACGGAAAGCAGGCGGTGAGCTGGACAAGTCGTGGACAAGCTACGGAAAGTCATACAACGGATCCGGCCGCAAGTATCCCCAGTCAATATCGAGCGGAGAGACGTCCTGGTTCAGCGGAGCCTAAAGCAACCGGTGGATGGGTGAGAGGCCTCCAAGGCCGTTTGTAAATAAAGAACACGCTGCTGTTTTCTCTTTAAAGTCCACAGGGCCCCAACTTGACTAGTCGAAGACATTCCTTAAGTAAATTCACTGGCCAGTTGAACAGTACCCGGGTACCACACACACATACACACCTTTTACATTCCGGGACTTAACCTGTGCAGGACTCATTCTGTTACGATTCGGAACAGGGGTTAAGGATACGTTCCGAATAATATTTTTCTCTTTTCCGCTGCGCGTTTACCGTAATACGAAGAGATTGTATTTTTGGGTTTCGCTACGTGTCCCTTTTTCGAATTTCGTGCAATTGCATTTCTTTTCTGTTCGGTTGTGATATATATTTTTTTCCGAAATACGAAGCCTCGTGTTTCGTTTCTTTCCCGCTACGCGCTTTTACCGCGATACGAAAGTACTGTAATAATATCTGTGAATACCGTGTCTCAACATCTGCTTACTATTTTAGTAAACTATTTAAATGATAAAAACTCACAGCGGTGTTGGAGTATATTTATTCCCTAGTGCGGGGAGACTGACCCGTGGTTCATTTTCAGCGGCTCCTCCGGGAGTGAGCGCTACATGTGGGGGCTCGTCCGGGATCCAGTCTCTGGAAAAACCGCATCTAAAGGGTTAAATATGGATCCAGACACTGTTGCCGAGTGGTGTGAGGAGCACAGTAGTCAGTTAGAATGTTGTATAGTCATGGATATTCCCGCAGACACTTGGGCCGAAGATCAGATTCGCCAGGCCGTGGCCGCGCTGACACCAGACCATCGGGGGTTAATTCTGGACATTGTAAAGAACACAGATACCTCTCACACGTATGTTCTTCTTGAATGGAGAAAGGGTGTTCCACCATGTTTTCAGGGCGCGAGCGTGAAATTGGCAGATGAGGTGGAAGTCCAACTAATTCAGCCAAGTGTGCCACGTGGCGAATCCGCAAGTGTTCCCGCGCCTAGTCCGTTGGCCATGATCGGGCCTGAATTTATCGTGGCTATTGGAGATCTACTGGCTAAATGTCAGAAAACAAGCCCTCCTCACACTAACTTCGGTTATCGACGGTTAAGAAATTTTACAGGAAACGTACCAACTCCGGCGGGAGAAGAAACCTTTGAAGAATGGGTGGAACAGGAGATGCAGGCTCTGGATGAGTGGGATGTCCCTGAGGCCCAGAAAAAGCAAAGGATCACCGAGAGCTTAAAGGGACCTGCGTCAGAAGCGGTGAGAAACCTGAAACTGAGTAGAAAAGATTGTACTGCGTTAGATTACTTAAACGTTCTTGAAGAAGTTTTTGGGCGAACCGAAAAGGCGGCCGAATTGGTATATCAGTACGAACACACCTATCAGAGAAGAGGTGAGAGGATGACCGAGTACATGAGGCGCCTAGATAAGATTCTACACCAGATACTCCTCAAGAAAGGGGCCGAACCGGCCGAAGTAGATAAGATCCGAATAAAACAGATCCTGAGGGGCTCTCAACCTCTAGATCCAGTAATGATGCAGCTGAGAAGCAGAGCAGGTAACCAAGAGCTGAAGTACCTGGAACTGATCCGAGTTGTACGAGAGGAAGAGGCTTTACTGGAAGAGAAATCCTTCAGGCGGGGGGAAAGGGCTTATGCACAACCTGTGAGACATAGCGACGGTCTGCAGCCTGAAAGCGACTCTCTAGAAACTTATGGATCTGACGAGGACGAACAAGAACACCTAGTCGTTTTTAAATCTACAGAGAGGGCTGCCAAAGAATCGAACCTCCCTGAACGTGGTGAATTGTCCAAAACCGTCAAGAAAGTACAGGAAGCTCAAGCTGAATTGCAACAAGCGCACGCGGAACTGTGCCGAGTGTTGATGAAGGTGACCGAAATGCAGGCAGAAATGCAGACATTCCTCACAGGTATGCAGACGACGGGAGTTGCTGTGGCGTCTGGTCCAAGTCCTTTAACCAAATCTCAACAAGCAACTACGTCTCCGCTCTCTAAGAAGAGATGTTTCGATTGTGGAGAAATGGGCCATTTCCGCGCACAGTGCAAAGGCCGAAAGCCTGAGAAGGATAGAGTCGAGAGACTGTTGAAAGCCCTAGAAGGACTGTTATCTACCTCACCGGCGGGAAACGCCAGAGGGCACCAGTGAAGGAGCAACCTAGGTGCCCGAAGGTTGAACCCCGCTCCAAAAACCAAGCCAAGACTAAGAGGGCGAGAGGGCCCAAAGCCGAGCCAACTGCAGAGCCTGCCAGGACTGAAAGAGTCACTCCCTTAGCGTCCGGGTCTACGTCATGGGGAAGCAATGCACACCCAAAACCTACACGGGCCAAGAAAAAGGCCAGGGTACAGCAAACTGGGTCTAAGCGTCCGGATACCGCCACCAAGTTTCCTGACCAACTGATAGGTCCTTCTCCTATTGTGCCAATCCAAGTGGAGGGAGTCTACACTAAAGCCCTGTTAGATTCAGGGGCTCAAGTGACATTGATCTACAAAGACTTCTATGAGAAACACTTAAAGCACATTCCTCTGCAAGAATTGAAGGATTTGGAAATATGGGGTATCGGCACTGAGAAACTCCCTTATGACGGGTACCTGCAAGTGAAGTTGGAGATCGGATCTGAAGTCATCGGACAGTCTGGGGGTTGTGATGCATTGGCCATTGTGTGTCCTCGACCCTCAGGTGCAAACAGAAGCTCCCTGATAGTGGGGACGAATACTGACCTAGTGCGGCGTCTCCTGACACCTATTGTATTGGAAGAAGGTTCGACTCAAGGAGTACACCCAATGTTACGTCCGGTCTATCAGAGGATGGTCGAAGAACGAAAGGCACCTGCCGAGGTGGGGCGCCTGTGGAGACTGGGGGGAACGGAGAAGGTTCTGCAAGCAGGAGAAGTAGCGAGTTTCCGGGCTTCAGTCAAGTTGAACGGATCGCAACCAGGTCCCTATGTGGTGCTGGGAACCGATTTTAATCATGGGAGTGAAACCGGAGTCGAAGTAATTCCTGAAATAATCTCCACCAAAGCTCTGAAGAGAACACGAGGGAGAGTCTCGGTCAGTGTGTGCAATGTGACGGATTCTCCAGTGGTCCTTAAAGCACGAATGCCTATCGGGCAAGTAGAGTCTGCTACACCCCTCTCTACCGATTTAGGAGGGGGAGTGGATAAAGAGATTCCAGATGAAAGATTCTACCCCAAGGACGCTCCCATTTCGCCTGAGTGGAAGAAACGTCTTCAGTCTCAAGTCCTAAAGTGGAAGGAATTGTTCTCGAAAGATGAGTTCGATGTGGGCCTAGCTAAGAGTACTGAGCACCGCATTCGGTTACAAGAAGACAAGCCGTTTTGTGAAAGATCAAGGCGAGTTCCGCTAGGAGACTTAGATGATCTGCGAGAGCAGCTGAATGAATTGCAAAGAACCAAGGTGATTCAAGAGTCCAGGAGTCCATACGCATCTCCCATAGTGTTGGTCCGGAAGAAAAATGGTTCTGTCCGCCTATGCATAGACTACCGCACATTGAACCGGAGAACCATCCCCGATCAATATGCCACTCCTCGGATAGAAGATGCCCTACAGTGTTTGTCTGCAGCAAAGTGGTTTAGTGTACTAGACCTGCGAAGCGGGTATCACCAGATACCCATGCATCCTGAAGACAAGGAGAAAACTGCGTTCATCTGTCCACTGGGGTTCTTTGAATTCAACAGAATGCCTCAAGGCCTTACGGGGGCTCCAGCCACGTTCCAACGGTTGATGGAGAAGACAGTCGGGGATATGAATCTAATCGAAGTATTAGTGTACCTGGATGACATAATTGTGTTTGGAAAGACTCTGGTAGAACATGAGCAACGTCTGGAGAAGGTCTTGAAGAGGCTCCATGAAGAGGGGCTGAAACTGTCTCTGGAGAAATGCCAATTCTGTCTACCGTCTGTTACGTATCTAGGACATGTGGTCTCAGCAGAAGGTGTTTCGACAGACCCTCGGAAGTTGGAGGCCGTAGCTTCTTGGCCTAGACCCCGAAACGTCACTGAACTTAGATCTTTCTTGGGATTCTGTTCATACTATCGAAGATTTGTGGGAGGATTCGCGAAAATAGCTCAATCACTGAACAAACTCCTGCAGAAGGAAACCACAGAAGAAGGCTGCAAGGTCTCTGACCAAAACCCGTCAGCTCCAGGGCCAAGGAAAGCTCGAGAGTCTATACAAGGTGAATGGACCAGTCAATGTGAAGGAGCTTTCGTGAAGCTGAAAGAGAGTCTAACCCGAGCTCCTGTTTTGGCCTATGCGGACCCTCACAAGCCGTATGAGCTACATGTGGATGCCAGCCGAGAAGGTCTGGGAGGAGTCCTGTATCAGGAGTATGGTGGATTGCTGAGGCCTGTAGCGTACGTGAGCCGGAGCCTTACGCCTTCAGAGAAGAACTACCCTACTCACAAGTTGGAGTTCCTAGCCTTAAAGTGGGCAGTGGTAGACAAGTTAAAAGACTATCTGTATGGAGCCGAGTTTGTGATCAAGACGGATAACAATCCTCTTACCTACATCCTTACTACCGCAAAACTGGACGCAACGGGACATCGGTGGTTGGCCGCTCGGTCAGGGTTTCGGTTCAGCCTGAAGTATCGTCCTGGGGTGAATAATCGAGATGCTGATGCGTTATCGAGAAGACCCTACACTACAGAATGGACTCAGTTGACTCCAGACGGGGTGCAAGCTTTGTGTCAAGGAACAGAGCGCCGGGTCAAAGGAGGGATTGAAGCGGAGGCCATAGGAGTCATGGCTGCGGCTGTTCCTGAGTTTTACTGTAACCCTACGCAGTTAAGGGATAAAAGTTTGCCTACCTTTTCGAGACAGGACCTGAAAGCGGGTCAGGCCAGAGACCCTTTAATTGCCTTGACCATAAAGGCCCTGACTGCAAACCAGCGAGAGATTTTGTTAACCAACTCCCCGAGTGGAGCCAGATTGGTCTATAAGGAGTGGGAGTGGTTAAAGATGTTGGATGGGGTGGTCTACCGAAGGGGCCCCTCAACTAACTCTGAAGAGATTCAACAGTTATTCCTCCCCACTAAACATAGGGAGAGTGTGCTGCGATCACTACATGATGAGCATGGACATTTGGGTGCTGAGAGAACTTTTAAGCTGGTGCGAGATAGGTTCTATTGGCCTTGCATGAGAGCTGAAGTGGAAAGTTATTGTCATTCCTGTCTGAGGTGTATTCAGAGAAAGACTCTACCGACCCGAACTGCTCCAATGAGCCATCTGCAGAGCCAGGGACCCATGGATTTGGTGTGCATTGACTTCTTGTGCTTAGAGCCGGATGCTAGTGGGCAAGGGAACATTCTAATAGTGACTGATCATTTCACTCGTTACCCAAGCTTTTTCCACAAAAGATCAACGCGCTCCGACAGTGGCCAAGGTGCTGATGGAAAAGTTCTTTGTTCATTACGGACTGCCAAGGAGGATACACTCTGATCAGGGTAGAGACTTTGAAAGCAGACTGGTGGGGCAATTGTTAGAGCTGTTGGGAATCCAAAAGACCCGAACTACACCATATCACCCTCAAGGTGATGCTCAGCCTGAAAGGTTTAATCGCACACTGCTAAACATGCTGGGGACCTTGTCGAATGTGGAGAAGCAGAGTTGGAGTCGTCACATAGCTACTCTGGTGCATGCATATAACAGTACGGAGAGCGATGCAACTGGATACTCACCGTACCGTCTTATGTTCGGAAGGGAGGCTCGACTGCCGGTTGATTTGGCATTTGGGTTATCTCTAGACCAGACGTCAGTAGCTTCCCATAGAAACTACGTGGACAGACTTCGAAAGAATCTGGCGTCTGCGTTTGAACAGGCCCGTTTGACCTCAGGAAACAGGGAGCAAAGAAATAAAAGGAACTATGACTTGAAAGTTCGAATACAAGATCTACAACCCGGTGATAGGGTTCTATGAAGAACTTGGGTGCTGCTGCGAGACACAAGTTGGCGGATAGGTGGAGTTCCAGGTTTACATTGTCTGCAAACAACTGCCGGGTCTACCAGTGTATCAGATTCGCCCGGATGGAAAGGCTGGGCCTCTCAAGAACTGGCACCGGAATCATTTGTTACTTTGAGAGAGGCTGTGAGAATGCCAGTTGGGGACGAACTGCCTCTGCCAAATCCGCCTGCTCCACGTTTGCCTCCTGTTACTCGTCTCAACAGACCCGGGTTGCCGAAGAGAGCGAAAGAGACAGTGAAGAAGAGAGTTATTGTCTGGACTGGATGCGCTCACCGGAGCCTGAGGAGGTTGTCGTTGTTCCTGAGCGGTGGGAGAGTAACTTGAGGCCTGAAGCTCCTGAATTTCTGCTGGAAGTCCCTGAGACGGTTGAAATCCTGAAGCTCTTGAATTTCAGTTGGAAGTCCCTGAGGCTGTTGGGATCCGGTAGCTCCGGAAGCTGAAGCTTATTCAGGTGATTATAGTTCTATGCCTTCACTGGAGGGATCATACTCTGAAGAGATGTCTGATCCAGTGGAAGAAAGAAGGACTGAGCCAGCACCTATAGTACTTCCACCTGAAGAGGAACTGATTGAGCCAGAACCAAAACGCTCTGTTCGACCGCCCCAACGACTCATCTATGACTCACCAGGACATAGCACTGAAGAGGCCATCACCACAGTGCAAAGGTTGCCCGAAGTGTCTACTATGCTAGCTGAGGTAGCCCAAAATATGAGTCAACTTGAGGAAGTGTTTTTAACCCACTGCATGTATGCTGCTGAACCTGTACATGTTATGTAAACTGTATTCAAATAGTGTGGAAATGTAATGTAACTGTTGTACCTCCTTGGAGAGACCCAAGAGTTCTAGGAGGGGGAGAGTGTAGCGCTGTGTTAAAATCTTGCTGCTGGCAGTACCTATTTTTGGCCACAAGATGGAGACAATCGCGATTAGAGACACTGGACATTGGGACTACATTTCCCGGCGTGCTTTGCAAAGAGACAGGAAGTAGGTGGGACCCAGCACACTTACATCCCGAACCTCGTGGAGAACGCGCCAGAGCGCGCCAGGGAACGAGAGAGAGCAGACGCAGTGCCAGACATCGCGAGAGGGCCTAGGCCAGAGCGCGAGTGAGACCTGCCAGTTTCTTTATCGGGTCATTCAGCACAAGTGAAGGAGACCTCCAAGTTCCAGAGATTGCTGCAGATCGAACAATCCGAAGACCCCGAGTGAGGAGTTACCGCGAGTTGATCGGATACGGAAAGCAGGCGGTGAGCTGGACAAGTCGTGGACAAGCTACAGAAAGTCATACAACGGATCCGGCCGCAAGTATCCCCAGTCAATATTGAGCGGAGAGACGTCCTGGGTCAGCGGAGCCTAAAGCAACCGGTGGATGGGTGAGAGGCCTCCAAGGCCGTTTGTAAATAAAAAACACGCTGCTGTTTTCTCTTTAAAGTCCACAGGGCCCCAACTTGACTAGTCGAAGACATTCCTTAAGTAAATTCACTGGCCAGTTGAACAGTACCCGGGTACCACACACACATACACACCTTTTACATTCCGGGACTTAACCTGTGCAGGACTCATTCTGTTATGATTCGGAACAGGGGTTAAGGATACGTTCCGAATAATATTTTTCTCTTTTCCGCTGCGCGTTTACCGTAATACGAAGAGATTGTATTTTTGGGTTTCGCTACGTGTCCCTTTTTCGAATTTCGTGCAATTGCATTTCTTTTCTGTTCGGTTGTGATATATATTTTTTTCTGAAATACGAAGCCTCGTGTTTCGTTTCTTTCCCGCTACGCGCTTTTACTGCGATACGAAAGTACTGTAATAATATCTGTGAATACCGTGTCTCAACGTCTGCTTACTATTTTAGTAAACTATTTAAATGATAAAAACTCACAGCGGTGTTGGAGTATATTTATTCCCTAGTACGGGGAGACTGACCCGTGGTTCATTTTCAGCGGCTCCTCCGGGAGTGAGCGCTACACAAGCATTTACTCACGCTCATACACACCGCACTGTATGGCTGTATCACAGAATCTACAACAATAAAACCCCAGTAAGGTGCAGTGTGTATGAGTGTATCACAGAATCCACAGCAATAAAACCCCCAGTAATATGCGGAGTATATGAGAGTATCACAAAGTCCACAGCAATAAAACCCCCAGTAAAGTGTGGTGTGCAGGGCTTTTTTTGAGGCGGTACGTGCTGGTACGCCATACCGGCACCTCATTGCCAGCCGCCCTTTGCTTTTTAATTTTTGACAGCTTCAGTATCGGACTCTCAGAGTCCAAATCCGGAGCTGTCTGGTCGGCGCAGAGGCGGATCCTGCGGCCACCACGTTCTTTTCCTCTACAAGCGGCCGCCGGCATGGATATCTGCCGCTCGCCTGGGATCCATCCACCAGCCAGCCGCAATCTCGCAAGATCACAGCTGCCTAATGGATGGATCCCAGGCTAGCAGCAGATATCCATGCAGATGGCGCTCTTAGAAGGAAAGAACGCAGCAGCTGGCAATGACTCAGAGGGGCCTGGAAGAGGTGAGCTGGGGGCAATATATCCATGTGAGCTGGGGCAATATATCCATGTTAGCTGGCCTGGGGCAATATATCCGTGTGAGCTAGGGCAATATATCCAGTGTGAATAAAGGAGGATTTATTAGTGTCACGGTGGCCCATGTCCGGGGAAATGTTGCACCTGAGCCCCATGTCCGGGGAAATGTTGCACCTTCGCCCCATGTCCGGGGAAATGTTGCGGCCATCACAGCAGCTGATATCCAGAAAGCCTTATTCCAGGGTACTGTGTACTACAGGACAGAGAATGGTGCTGCCCGCGAATCAGATGCAACATGCAGGAAGGACAACCAATCGCAGCACATGACCAGCTACCCTATAGCAGAGCAGGGCGTCTCCTCTGAGCACCAATAGGTAGTGCTGTGGCTCTATTTAAAGGGCTTCCTTTCTCTTAGCAAGTTGCCCTAGCGTGTTTCCTGTTACTCCTAGTGCCATGTTGTTATTTCTTGATTCCTATTCTGACTGATTTCCTGGTGTATACGATCCCGGCTTGTCTCGACTTCCCTGTATTCTGGCGCCCTGATTTCTGGCATAGTATAAACTAGGGATGCACCGATACCACTTTTTTAAGACCGAGTACGAGTACAGATACTTTTGTTCAAGTACTCACCGATACCAATTACCGATACTTTTATTTTATGTCATGTGACGCTTTCCAATAAGAACAGACCTCCTATAAAGCCCCCAGGTCTCATGGATATTGCCCCAGCTCATGGATATCCTGACCCCAGCTCATGGATAATTGCCCCCCAGCTCATGGATATGCCCCCCTGCTCATGGATATGCCCCCCCTTGCTCATGGATATGCCCCCCTTGCTCATGGATATGCCCCCCCTGCTCATGGATATGCCCCCATTGCTCATGGATATGCCCCCCTGCTCATGGATATGCCCCCCCTGCTCATGGATATGCCCCCCTTGCTCATGGATATGCCCCCCCTGCTCATGGATATGCCCCCCCCTTGCTCATGGATATGCCCCCTGCTCATGGATAATGCCCCCCAGTTCATGGATAATGCCGCTCATGGATATGCCCCCCCTGCTCATGGATATGCCCCCCTGCTCATGGATAATGCCGCTCATGGATATGCCCCCCCTGCTCATGGATATGCCCCCCAGCTCATGGATAATGCCGCTCATGGATATGCCCCCCTGCTCATGGATATGCCCCCCTGCTCATGGATAATGCCGCTCATGGATATGCCCCCCCTGCTCATGGATATGCCCGCCAGCTCATGGATAATGCCGCTCATGGATATGCCCCCCCTGCTCATGGATATGCCCCCCTGCTCATGGATATGCCCCCTGCTCATGGATAATGCCGCTCATGGATATGCCCCCCCTGCTCATGGATATGCACCCCAGCTCATGGATAATGCCGCGGCTCATGGATATGCCCCCCTGCTCATGGATATGCCCCCCCTGCTCATGGATATGCCCCCTGCTCATGGATATGCCCCCTCGGCTCATGGATATGCCCCCCTGCTCATGGATAATGCCGCTCATGGATATGCCCCCCTGCTCATGGATATGCCCCCCTGCTCATGGATATGCCCCCCCTGCTTCATGGATATGCCCCCCAGGCTCATGGATATGCCGCTCATGGATAATGCCGCTCATGGATATGCCCCCCCTGCTCATGGATATGCACCCCCTGCTCATGGATATGCCCCCCCTGCTCATGGATATGCCCCACTCTCATGGATATGCCCTCCACTCTCCGCTCATACTTACCTTCCTTCAGCGCCGCCGGTAAAGTCTTCGCGCGCGCGCGCTCCTTGGAAGGACCCCAGCCGCGACCACGTGGGACCATGTGATCGCGGCTGGGGTCCTTCCAATGAGCGCGCGCGCGGGAACTTTCCCGGCGTCGCTGAAGGAAGGTAAGTATGAGCGGAGAGCAGCTGCAGGGCCTGTCCGAATGCTCTATCGGCATTCGGACAGGCCCTGCAGCTGCTCTCTTTGTTTATACTTACCTTCCTTCAGCGACGCCGGGAAAGTTCCCGCGCGCGCGCTCGTTGGAAGGACCCCAGCCTCGATCACATGGTCCCACGTGGTCGCGGCTGGGGTCCTTCCAAGGAGTGTGCGCACGAAGACTTTCCCGGCGGCGCTGAAGGAAGGTAAGTATTAAACACAGGGCGGAGAGCAGCTCCAGGGGCGGCTGTCCAAATGCCGATAGAGCATTCGGACAGCCGCCGCAGCCCCTCGGATACCGGCAAGCCGGCTCAATGCCGGCTTCCGGTATCGGAAAAAAATATCGGGGGTACTGCACGAGTACCAAGTACTCCTGCAGTACCCGGTATCGGCACCGATATCGATACTAGTATCGGTATCGGTGCAACCCTAGTATAAACGGACCTCTATTTTCTTAACCCCTGCCTATATGTGTTTTGTTGGTTTGCCCTGCTTAACCCGGCCATTATTAAGGACCGGCTAGCTAGAACATTGTGGGTTACTTTATTCCGCAGGTTGTTTTTCTTTGCACTCCACCACATTATTTGTGTTCATCATTCTCAGTATTACTGACCATAACCCGGCCATTTCTAAGGACCGGTTGGTCAGGGTCTGTTGGCTTACAGTCTGCAAGCGGGGTTACCCGATCCTGACATTACGCTAGGGCCATGGACCCTGCAGACATAGGTCAGCAGCTCGCTGCATGTGCCTCTCATGTCGATGAATTAGGCCACGCATGGATGCCTTTGCTCAGGCTATACAAACTATTCTTGTCCGTACTGCCTATTTGCAGCCTGAACCACAGGTGGCGACCTCTGCCCAGGTCCTGCAATCCCACACACCTGAGGTTGCTTTACCTGCCTCCCATGTATCCATGACTTCTCCAATTCGTTTTGGTGGGGAACAGACTGGGTATCGTGGCTTTTTGACTCAGGTCAGCATTCATTTTGAACTAAACCCTAGAATGTATGTTTCAGATCGTGCCCGTGTGGGATTTATGATAAATCATTTGTCTGGTAGAGCCCTAGCATGGGCTAACCCATTGTGGGAAAATGATGATGCCGTGGTCTATAACTACCACAACTTTGTACGTGCTCTCAGACGCACCTTTGATCCTCCTGGTCATTCAAAGAGGGCTGGGAGATCCCTGCTCAGAATTAAGCAAGGTTCCAGGTCTGTTGCAGATTATGCCATAGAGTTCAAAACCCTAGTAGCAGAGGTTGATTGGACTAATGATTGCCTTGTATTGCTTTTCCAGGAGGGCCTTGCTGATACTATCCTAGATGAGATAGCAGCTAAGAATTTGCCTAAGGAGTTAGAGGATTTGATCGATTACGTGATTGATATTGATAACAGAATCAGGGATAGAGCTAAACACAGAGAGAGACCCAGAAAAAGCGTTGCTAGGGTTCCTACACGAGGTTCCGTTAGTCCACCATCTCGCACTTCACAGGTCTGATACCGAACCCATGCAATTGGGTCACACTAAATTGACAGAAGAAGAGAAGTCCTATAGGCGTAGAGAGGGTCTTTGCCTATATTGTGGACTTGGGGGGCACCAACGCCTTAAGTGCCCATCACGCCCGGAAAATGCTCGCACCTAAGTCCTAGGAGGGGACCGGCCTTAGGTGTTCTTACTTTGTGCCCCAAACCGACCTCACTACGATTACTTCTTCCTGTCTGTCTAACATGGGGTTCTGTCAAATTCGATTGTGATGCATTGCTGGATTCAGGGGCTGCTGATAATCTTATGGATGAGTCCTTTGCCTCAGGTCATCTTGTTCCTCTGTCCCCTAGATCCAAACCCTTAATGGTACAGGCCATTGATGGTAGGCCCCTTACCTCTCCTGTTATAACCCAAGAGACAAAAGCTATTTCCATGTGTCTTGGGGATCATCATGACGAATCCATAGTGTTTCAGATCATATCATCACCGTCTTGTTCAGTCGTTTTAGGTCTCACATGGTTACAAAAACATAATCCTCACATTGACTGGGTAAAGGGAAAGGTCGTCGCATGGGGTTCCACCTGTTCCTCCTCTTGTTTTCCCTCTGTTACCTATCAGATTACTCAATACCCCTACTGCAAAACCTTTGTCTTCTACCATTCCGGAGCAATATCTGTCTGTTAAACAAGTGTTTGACAAAAAAGAGGCCGATAAGCTACCCCCGCACCGTCCGTATGACTGTGCTATCAAGTTATACCCAGGTACCATTCCCCTAAAGGGAGAATTTATCCACTGTCCCCAAAGGAACATAGTATCATGGAGGAATATATCCAGGAATCACTGGAGAAGGGTTTCATATGAAGATCTTCTTCCCCAGCTGGGGCAGGGTTCTTCTTTGTAGCCAAAAAAGAGGGTGACCTCCGTCCGTGCATAGACTATAGAGGGTTGAATCGTATCACCATCAAGAATGCCTACCCTATTCCTCTAATCTCTGACCTCTTTGACCGTTTTAGAGGTTCCACGGTGTTTTCTAAATTGGATCTTAGGGGTGCATACAACCTGGTACGAATAAAGGAGGGAGACGAGTGGATGACCGCATTCAACACCCATAGTGGCCACTACGAATATCTGGTCATGCCGTTTGGGTTGTGCAACGCTCCTGCGGTTTTTCAGGATTTTATAAATGACGTCCTTCGGGACTACCTCTCCTCATGTGTCATTGTCTATCTAGATGACATTCTGGTGCACTCTCCTGACCTACATACACATTATGATCACATGCGTTCTGTTCTCGGCACTCTGTTACAAAATGGTTTATATTGTAAGCTAGAAAAATGCATATTCCATGTGACACAGGTTCCGTTTCTGGGGTACATCGTGTCATCCAAGGGTTTTTTAATGGATCCCAAAAAACTGGAATCCATCCTATCTTGGCCTCTACCCAAAGGGTTGAAACCTATCCAGATATTTATTGGATTCGCCAATTATTACAGAAAGTTTATCCCACACTTTTCTTCTGTAATTACTCCTATCACCTCTATGACCAAGAAAGGGGCCAATACAACCAACTGGGCTCCCACTGCCCTTAAAGCCTTTGAGGATTTAAAAATGGCCTTTGCCTCTGCATCTATTCTAGCACATCCTAATCCTTCTAAACCATTTATAATGGAGGTCGACGCATCAGAATCTGGTATAGGGGCAGTACTTTCCCAGAGAGACACCTGGGATGCCCCACTTCACCCTTGTGCCTACTTCTCCCAGAAGTTGTCCGACTCAGAGAAACTATGACATTGGCAACAGAGAACTCTTGGCTATTATAATGGCTTTAAAAGAATGGAGACATCTGTTGGAGGGTTCACAAATTCCAGTGATCATTCTAACTGACCACAAGAACCTAGCCTAACTGGCAGACGTGAAGCGACTGTCCCCCCGCCAGGCCAGATGGTCGTTGTTCCTAAGTCGCTTCAATTATTTGATCACCTACTGCCCAGGGTCACGTAATACCAAGGCGGATGCTCTTTCCAGACAGTTTGAGGAAGAGGAACTGCCTCACACGAACCGGTTTCTCTCATACCCAGTACTCATATAATCGCCACTGTGTGTACGCAAGTGTCTTCTCAGTTGATCGAGCACATTCTGTCCTATCAGAATGCCGCCCCTAACTCTCTACCTCCAGAAAGATTGTATGTAGGAGAGAACGAGAGAAGGGAGTTATTACAAGTTATGCATGCATCAAAGGTTGCAGGTCACCCAGGAGTCAATAAGACCATTCTCGCCGTTTCTCGTCTATATTGGTGGCCCACTCTTCGTGTTGATATCCGAGAGTTTATTGCATCCTGTAATGTGTGTGCCCAGAATAAGACCCCTGCTGATCTTCCAGTAGGTCTATTACAACCTCTCCCTGTGCCTTCGAGACCATGGACCCATTTATCCATTTATCCATTTACCCATCTGAGGATAATACCACCATTCTCACTGTTATTGACTGTTTTTCTAAAATGGCCCATTTTGTTCCACTGAAAAAACTCCTTCTTCAGCTAGCCGGTATATTTGCTAAGGAGGTGGTACGGTTACATGGGATACTGCAAGAAATAGTCTCAGATCGTGGTACTCAGTTCATTTCCCGATTCTGGAGATCCTTCTGTAAAGAAATGGGTATCAACTTATCCTTTTCTTCTGCCTACCACCCACAATCTAACGGTGCTGCTGAACGTACCAACCAGTCCTTGGAACAATATTTACGGTTCTTCATCTCCCACCAACAAGATAATTGGAGTTCCTTATTACCTTGGGCTGAATTGGCTAGGAATAACGTGGTACATGACAGCTCTGGTCATACCCCGTTCTTTGCGACCTATGGGTTCCATCCTGCTTTATTACCTGGCACTCCGTCTGAATCACCCATTCCTGCACTTAACGATCACTTACAACTCCTACGTCAGTCCTGGACGCGAATTCAATCCGCTTTGCAAAAAGCTTCTTTAGCCCATAAGAAGTTTGCAGACCGCCACAGACGACCAGGACCTTCTTATGTCCCTGGTCAAAGGGTATGGCTCTCCACTCGGCATATCAAACTCCGGGTGCCCTCTCACAAATTGGCACCACGGTTTATCGGTCCGTACAGGGTCCTCCGACTCATTAATCCTGTCTCTTATGCTTTGGAGTTGCCTAAGTCCTTGAGAATCTCCAACTCCTTCCATACCTCCCTACTCAAGCCCCTTGTCTGTAACCGGTATACCACTCCCGTGAACCAGCCTCCTCCTGTCCAAGTTCAGGGTCAGGAGGAATACGAGGTGCAGGCCCTCATCGATTCCAGGTGGTCTAGAGGCGGATTGCAATATCTTGTGCATTGGAGGGGGTACGGCCCAAGGGAACGTTCCTGTTTTGCTGCCTCTGATGTTCATGCCCGGGGCTGATCTCCGCCTATCATCGCCACTACCCTTCTCGCCCTCGGGCCCGCCGTCAGGGGGGGGTGCTGTCACGGTGGCCCATGTCCGGGGAAATGTTGCACTTGAGCCCCATGTCTGGGGAAATATTGCACCTGAGCCCCATGTCTGGGGAAATATTGCACCTGAGCCCCATGTCTGGGGAAATGTTGCACCTGAGCCCCATGTCTGGGGAAATGTTGCACCTGAGCCCCATGTCTGGGGAAATGTTGCACCTGAGCCCCATGTCTGGGGAAATGTAGCACCTGAGCCCCATGTCTGGGGAAATGTTGCACCTGAGCCCCATGTCTGGGGAAATGTCGCACCTGAGCCCCATGTCTGGGGAAATGTTGCACCTGAGCCCCATGTCTGGGGAAATGTTGCACCTGAGCCCCATGTCCGGGGAAATGTTGCGGCCGTCACAGCAGCTGATATCCAGAAAGCCTTATTCCAGGGTACTGTGTACTACAGGACAGAGAATGGTGCTGCCCGCGAATCAGATGCAACATGCAGGAAGGACAACCAATCGCAGCCACTGGTGTATTTTGGCCTAGGCCGACTAGGCCCAGGCCTAGGGTGGCACTTTCCAGGGGGCGGCAGCCCACACTGGGTGGCCCCACCCCTAAAAAAAAAAAAAATTTTTTTTTTTTACTTTTGCAAAGTATTTGACCAGGAAGGATACATTGAGATTTCACTAATATACAATTTCAATTTCACTTTCCAGGGGGCAGCAAAAAACCTCACCACTAAATGGGTTACTCACAGAGCACCGAAATGACGCCAACTTTTGGTGTTCTGTAGTTCCCTGCACTTAGGAGAATAAAATTTCCCCACCCTGCAGTGAATTCACCATTCACCGCTGGGTCCCCAAAGTGCATGGAGTCGGCCGCTGAATGCTGCCACTGCAAACCCGTGGCATGCTGTTTTCAAAAGAACTACTGAACGAAAATGTCTGGAATTTACATACAGTTGTGTTCAAAATTATTCAACCCCCAATGCTGTAAAGGGTTTTAGGGATTTAGTGTAAATTTGTAATTGTATTCAGAATGAAATCCTACAAGGACTTTTTAAAGAACCATATGCAACTAAAATGACATCAATTGGTTTTGTAATACAGTAGTAAATGTTTCTTTTGTGAATTCTTCATTGACACAATTATTCAACCCCTTAAAGACTACCACTCTGAAGAACAGAGGTTCATTCAAGTGTTTTCAATCAGTTATTGAAAACACCTGTGAATGTCACGGAGCAGCAATAAAGCATAATAAGCACCAATTAGGCAGCTTTAAAATGACTGTGATACTCAGCTCCTTCTAGACATTTACTGGTGTGGTTACAAACATGGTGAAGTCAAGAGAATGGTCCAGGAAGACAAGAGAAGAGGTGATTACTCTTCACAGGAAGGGCAATGGCTATAAGAAGATTGCAAAGATGTTAAACATACCAAGAGAGACCATAGGAAGCATCATTTGCAAATTCAAGGCAAAGGGCACTGTTGAAACGCTACCTGGTCATGGCAGAAAGAAGATGCTGACTTCGACTGCTGTGCGCTACCTGAAGCGTAGAGTGGATAAAAGTCCCCGTGTGACTGCTGAGGAACTGAGAAAAGATTTGTCAGATGTGGGTACTGAAGTTTCAGCTCAGACAATACGGCGCACACTGCGTAATGAAATCCTCCATGCCAGAACTCCCAGGCGCACCCCCTTGCTGTCTCCAAAGAATAAGAAGAGTCGACTGCAGTATGCCAAAAGTCATGTGGACAAACCACAGAAGTTTTGGGATAGTGTTCTGTGGACTGATGAAACAAAATTAGAACTGTTTGGACCCATGGATCAACGCTATGTTTGGAGGAGGAAGAACAAGGCCTATGAAGAAAAGAACACCTTGCCTACTGTGAAGCATGGCGGGGGGTCAATCATGCTTTGGGGCTGTTTTGCTTCTGCAGGTACAGGGAAGCGTGTGCAAGGTACCATGAATTCTCTTCAGTACCAGGAGATATTGGATGACAATGTGATGCAGTCCGTTACAAACCTGAGGCTTGGGAGACGTTGGACCTTTCAACAGGACAATGATCCCAAGCATACCTCCAAGTCCACTAGAGCATGGTTGCAGATTAAAGGCTGGAACATTTTGGAGTGGCCATCGCAGTCACCTGACTTAAATCCGATTGAGAACCTCGGGTGGGACTTAAAGAAAGCAGTTGCAGTGCGCAAGCCTAAGAATGTGACTGAACTGGAGGTTTTTGCCCATGACGAATGGGCGAAGATACCCGTAGATCGCTGCAAGACACTTGTGTCAAGCTATGCTTCACATTTAAAAGCTGTTATAACTGTAAAAGGATGTTGTACTAAGTACTAAGATTGAATGTCACTTGGGGGTTGAATAAAACTGATAATGATGTGAGCACAGAAAAGACATTTGTGGTTATTTCATTATAAATGTTATGTTATATTTGTCTGACCTACACGTGCCTCTTTGATTTAATTGTAAGCAAGATGACTGAATGATCAAAATCAATGTCAAACTGGCCAAAACACTCAATTTCAGTGGGGGTTGAATAATTTTCAACACAACTGTATAAGATCCTATGATTGATAATAAAAAGTTCTGTTACAGAAAAAAGAAAAACCGCTATTAAAAAAAAGGGTTGGAATCTTGCCCAAAAAAAAGACTTTTTACTGCAGATTAAAATAATAAATGATTTATTAGATATTGCATAAAAACGGGGAATATTTTTAACATTGAAACTTATGGGGTTCGCCTGAATAAACCTGCTGATTGAAACCACCGAACATCAGGGCATTTCACTGGCATTTCTCTGAGTCTCAGTACCACATGACTGGCTGAACCACGTGAAACGCACGCGCACAGCTGCCCCCCTTTCGTTAACACAGACTCTATTCTGGACTGAACACCCACCGGGAAGGGAATCAAAGCTACAGTGCACCCTCTGACAGTGGCACCCCACTGCTGACAAGATGGCTCCACAGCATAATTGCTGTGTGCTCATATACACTCGGTTTGCTGGGAGTTTTACTGCAGTGGATTCTGATGCACTCATACAAACCGCACATTGCATTGCTGGGAGTTTTATTGCTGTGGATTCTGATGCACTCATACACACCGCACATTGCATTGCTGGGAGTTTTATTGCTGTGGATTCTGATACGCTGACACACACCACACATTGCATTGCTGTGAGTTTTATTGCTGTGAATTCTGATGCACTCATACACACCGCACATTGCATTGCTGGGAGTTTTATTGCTGTGGATTCTGATACGCTGACACACACCACACATTGCATTGCTGTGAGTTGTATTGCTGTGAATTCTGATGCACTCATACACACCGCACATTGCATTGCTGGGAGTTTTATTGCTGTGGATTCAGATACGCTGGCACACACCAAACATTGCATTGCTGGGAGTTTTATTGCTGTGGATTCTGTGATACACACTGCATATTACTGTGAGTTTTATTGCCCTGGAGCTCTGGGATACGCTCATACACACTGCACATTACTGTGAGTTTTATTGCTGTGCAGTTCTGTGATATGCTCATACACACTGCACATTTCTGTGGGTTTTATTGCTGTGCAGCTCTGATATGCTCATACACAGTGCCCATTTCTGTGGGTTTTATTGCTGTGCAGCTCTGTGATACGCTCATATGCAGTGCACGTTTCTGTGGATTTTATTGTTCAACCAATTAGAGCGGCTGTGATCCAGTATACTTGACATGCGTGGCTGTTCTTTGTAAAAATGCTTGAATTTAAACATTTCATAATTTTATTTATCTCAATAGATACATTTGAAATGGTATACAAAATATACAAGTAGGCACTTGGTATCCACTTTTAATATAAAGAGAGGAAAAGGCGGAGCTCTAAGAGGAAAAGGTGGAGCTTAAAGAGGAAGGGTGGGGATTAACCAGGAAGAGGTGTGCCCTTGCCCTTAAATTAGGGGTGCACGAGTTTAGTCAGGCCTAGGGCAGCACAAAACCTAAATACACCACTGATCGCAGCACATGACCAGCTATCCAATAACAGAGCAGGGCGTTTCCTCTGAGCACCAATAGGTAGTGCTGTGGCTCTATTTAAAGGGTTTCCTTTCTCTTAGCAAGTTGCCCTAGCGTGTTTCCTGTTACTCCTAGTGCCTTGTTATTTCTTGATTCCTATTCTGACTGATTTCCTGGTGTATACGATCCCGGCTTGTCTCGACTTCCCTGTATTTTGGCGCCCTGATTTCTGGCATAGTATAAACGGACCTCTATTTTCTTAACCCCTGCCTATGTGTGTTTTGTTGGTTTGCCCTGCTTAACCAGGCCATTATTAAGGACCGGCTAGCTAGAGCATTGTGGGTTACTTTATTCCGCAGGTTGTTTTTCTTTGCACTCCACCACATTATTTGTGCTCATCATTCTCAGTATTACTGACCATAACCCGGCCATTTCTTTTTTTTTTTTTGCATATTCAAGTTTATTCAAAATAAGGCATATTACAGAAATGCAAGGAAAACATTGCGCGTCACGTTACCAGGCATATAACAAATAGCAGGCCAACAATGAAAGAGGGCCAAAGTCACCCAGGTCAAAGTAATGATACATATGAAAGTTATAACTTTAAAGAGGGGTGAGACAATAATACAGGGAAGGAGAGCCATAAGGACTCAGGGTATAAACACAAAACAGAGTTCCCACGGCTGATGACACAATGCAAGAGGTGTAAAGGGTTCATGTGATTCTGCGTATATCTGATAGCCAATAATACCATTTTGCAGAATACTCCGCGTAGCGATCTCGGGCACGAAAAGTGAGTTCATCTACCCCCCGAATGCACTCCATTTCATCAAACCATACCGAAAGTGGGGGGGTGATATCTTGTTTCCAAAATCTGGGGATCGTGAGCCGTGCAGCATGTAACAGACATGGAATGATAGATTTTTTATAGCCTGAGATGCTGCAAGATGTGTGGTGTAACAGATAAAATTCCGGCGTGAATGGAGGAGAGGGCTCCACCAGCTTACACACGTATTCATGTATACGTTCCCAGAATAACTGCACTTTCGGACATGACCACCAGATGTGTAGGTGGTCCGCGTGTGGCGCACTGCATCTCCAGCACAGATCTCCACCCCCGCCTGAGAAGTGACTTAATCTGTCCGGTGTGCGGTACCATCTATATAATATTTTATAATTGACTTCCTGTATCCTAGTGGAGGGGGTGCAACAGTGAGCAAGGGTGTAGATCTTAGACCAGTCCTCATCCTTTAAAGTGATACTGAAGGAGGCTTCCCATTTGCCACAGAACTGAGTCGGAGGTGTAGAAAGTGATTGGAGGAGGCCATAGAAAAGTGATATACTGTGTGGGGGAGTTGTCCCTCGATGTGAGATGGTTTCAAATATCGTGAGGGGTCTACAGTATTTATCTAGCGGTGCCAGCGAGCCCAGGTAGGATATGAGCCGATGGAGGTGGAATTTACCCAGAAATCCTAATGGGCGGCTATATGGTAGTTGATCTTCCGCCACCTGAGCGCCAGCCGTTAGGAAATGACGCGGGAGCTGCTGTAGGGGGGTCTGCTGTAGGTGCCGTAGGGGTGAGGTGCCTAGAGAATACCGGTAGATGTTGCAGTGGCATCAATGGGGAGGGATAAGGAGCCACCGGTAGCTTAGTCTGCAGGGAGCGCCAGACGGAAAGCGTGGCCAATGTAGTTGGGAGCGCATAGTATAGGGGGCTTGCCAAATTTCGAGGCATCCATGGCAAGACAGCTAAGTTATCGCCCGCAAACCGTTTTTCAATTCCCACCCACAATTTAGGTGATGTGTTTTTGCCCCATTCCACTAGGCGTTGCATATGAGTCGCGCAGTAGTAGTGCCAAATGTGTGGCATGGACATGCCGCCCATGGAGCGAGGTGTAGTCAACAGATTAAGCTTAACTCGAGGCGCTTTACCATTCCACACGAACGTGCGGAACATGGAGTTCAGTCGTTTAAAAAAGAGTCGTGGTAAGCTAATAGGCAGTGTCTGAAACAGATACAATATCCTGGGTAAAACTGACATTTTTATAGTATTAATGCGACCGAACCACGATATATGCGGGAGAGACCATCTGCGTAAATCTAGTTCAAGAGAGGCTAAAAGTGGTTGGAAATTAGCTCGGTAAAGGTCATTAGTGTCCGGGGTCAAAAAAGTGCCCAGATATTTAAGTTGGCCCTGGCACCACTTAAAGGGGAACGAAGATTGCAGAGCTAGCGCCTCTTTAGGGGGAATGAGGACAGGCATGATTTCGGACTTATCCATATTCAATTTTAAATTACTCAGAGTTCCATAGTCGGCAAACATACGCAGCAAAGTAGGCAGGGTGACCTTAGGGGAGCGCAAAAAATAATAAATCATCGGCATATGCAGCCAGCCGATGTTCAGTATTACCCACCCACAATCCGGCTATATCCGGTGCGTCCCTGACTGCTTGTAAAAAGGGTTCAAGAGATAACGCGAACAGGAGAGGCGAGAGGGGACAACCCTGTCTGGTACCATTTGAAATGGGGAATGAGTCAGACAGGACCCCATTAACATTAATGCGGGCTGAAGGATGCGTGTACAATGCCCGGATCCAGAGAATCATATTCTCCCCCAGTCCCATATGTGACAGAGTTCGAAATAGGAAATCCCAGCGTACCCGTCGAAAGCTTTGTCACAGTCAGTGGACAAGAGCAGAAAAGGAGCAGTGGTTAGACGTGGTGAACCGTGTATTAAGTTCACTGCCCTGACAGTACTATCCTTCGCCTCCCTCCCAGGAATGAAGCCCGTCTGATCCGCATGCACCAAACCAGGGATGAACGGCTTAAGTCGGGTGGCCAGCACCTTGGCAAACAGCTTGACATCCTGATTAAGCAGCGATATAGGTCTGTAATCACTGCATTGATCCAGGTCCTTTCCTGGTTTTGGGAGTAGGGTGACCGTGGCTGTAAGTGTGGCGGGGTGGAGGCACCCACCCTGCGTGAGGGAGTTGAATGCAGATAACCATTGTGGTATCAACGTTTCTAGAAGTTTTTTGTAATATAAAAGCGACAAGCCATCAGGGCCTGGAGCCTTACCCGTGGGGGTGTCAGTAATGGCCATGCGAAGTTCCTCATCCGTAATAGGGGCTTCTATAAGTTGTCTGTTCGCTATCGATAATTTGCGTTTAACATGGGATTGCAGATACGTCTCAATCTTATGTGTCAAGGTGGATGTAGGTGGTGTCGTCTTGTCTAGATTATATAGTGTATGAAAATGGGAACGAAACACTTCCAGCATGGAGGAAGGCAGGGAGTGCTTCCCCCCAACCTGTCCGTGATTTTAGAAATGTAAGTTGAACTGCGTTTTTTGCGTAGAACTCTGGCTAGCAGTCTGCCACATCTGTTGCCGTGTTCAAAAAATAGATGTTTATAGTGTGTAAAGGACCTCTGGCTTTAATATTTAGCAGTGAGTTTAAATCTGCTCTAAGCGCCGAGAGCCGCACATAGTCCTCCTCAGAGCTAGTGGCTTTATGAGAGGCTTCCAATATGCGGATCTGGGCCGTCAAATCCTCCTGTCGTGCTATGCGCTCCCTCTTAATGCGAGCCCCTTGTTTAATGAGATATCCCCTTGCTGTGGCTTTATGGGCTTCCCACAGCAAGGGAGGAGTGACGTCAGGAACTGAGTTGTCTGTAAAGTACTGAGATACCGCTTCCGTTAGGCCGGAGAGTACCAACTGGTCAGACAACAGGGTTTCATTCAGCCGCCAATGGGACGCCTTAGGTCTGTACAAGCATGAGTTGAGTTCAACATCTACCGGGCAATGGTCAGACCATGTCTGTGAGCCAATTGAGGCGTATCTAATAAGATGGGATTGTGCGAATGGGAGAAAGATGTGGTCAATGCGGGAATAGGATTTATGTAGAGTGCTGTAGTGCGTATAGTCCCTGGTGGAGGGATGTAACGCCCTCCAGCAATCCGTCAGGGTGGAGTCCAGTAATGTTAGTCGTGTCGAGCGGATGACCGACAACGGAACACAGGTAGACCCGCGTGAGGTATCAAGCTTAGGATCCAGTGGAAGGTTAAAATCACCTCCCACCACCAGGTTGCCGTCCTGAAAGTCAGTGACCACAGACATGATCTTCTTAAGGGCTATGTGTTGTCTGCGATTAGGGAGATAAATAGAAACGAAGGTGTATAGCTGTTCTCCAATAGTGCCTTTGACCATGACATATCTGCCTTCATCATCCGCCTTGTGGGCCAACAATTGGAATGGTACATGCTTAGCAAACAGAACAGCCACCCCTCGGGATTTACCCTCCCTGTAATTACCAAAAAACCAGAGGGTATGAAGCGCTTCGGAGTGCCGGTGCCTTGTCACACAAAAAATGTGTCTCCTGAATAAGAGCCACCGAGACTTGAGCCTTAGCAAAGTCCCGTAAAGCAATATGTCTCTTAGCAGGTATGTTCAATCCTCCAGCGTTAATAGAGCGTATGAGCAATGGTCTGTGCTGGTATGCCATGATAGTTAACCCTTATACAAGAACCCGAAGTGGGTGTACCAAGGGGGAACGGGATAAGGGAAGGAGGGGGTGAATACAAAAAGAAAACAATTAAACCTGAACAAAATACCGCGAGCGTGTGCCCAAAGCGGGGTGTAAATCCCAGGCGACGCTCAGAGCGAAGCGGAGAGATGCCCCGCCTAAACAACTCCTTCCGGAGTGGGCTAATACCCCAGGGGAACGTATCCTGACATGAGAGTAATATAAGCGCAACAATAATCTGCAATAAAAGAGAAGAAAAAATTTACAAATTACAAAACCAGAGTCTCCAGGCGAATCTCACCCGCTGTCGAACGACCATAATTATTGTGTCTTGTTGAGAAGTACTGTTAATGGTGCATATAAAAACCACACAGCCGTTCCAGGCGAAAAATGCGGGAAAGGGAGAGCAAAGGAGCAGATATATATTCGGCGTATGACGTTCTCCAAAATTTGCAAAGACCACAGCGCAGGTCCGCTGGGGCCGTCAGATAGCCTCCTCTCCGTGGCAGGACTTGTATGCAAAGAACACGTAGAGGGGGAGCCATCCATCCCCGAAACCGCAGATGTCTCAATGGCAGCCAGAGGCAACGAAGGACACCACACGCAGTGTCTACATAATGTACCTCGCTCCACCAGAGCTGTACGAACAATAGCGCGGGGTATTCAAACCTGCCATTAGATGTTCTCTCCACGATTGTGCCATGTAACAGAAGGACGACGTGCAATCCTCAAGCCTCCTGTGAATCGAACTGTGCGAACCGTCCGTCAGCGGCGGCACCACGTGGTGTTCTGCGCTGTCGGGGGACCCGTTGAGGCCTCTGCGTAGCAGAAGTGAGAAACCGTATTGGGTCAGGCCATTCCAAGATAGTATCGGGTGGTAGATTCAGCGTGGAGAGAAATTCAGGCAGTTCGTCACCACCACACGCACCGTAACTGGGCCTTGAGGGGTGCGTACTTGTAATCCTGCCGGGTAGATCCACCGATATTGTAATCCCGCTTGTTGTAGGGCCGATGTTAGGGGTTTAAGTGCCCTCCTAGAATGTAAAGTGAGTAAGGATACATCTTGAAAGAGTTCCACTTTCGCTCCTTCAAATCGTAAGGCCGACTTATTCCTGGCCCCAGCCATGATAGCCTCCTTGACGCTAAACCGTAAGAGACAGCAAATGACGTCACGAGGGGGGCTGCCTGGGGGGCCCCGGGATCTTAGGGCGCGATGCCAGCGCTCCATTTCCACTACAGCATCCGGCGCTTTTTGCAGTAGAAAATTAAATAGGTTGGTGAGGATGCGGTGTAGATCATCCGAATCGCGTTCGTTTTCAGGCAGGCCTCGTATTCTAATGTTATTACGCCTGCCCCTGTTTTCGAGATCTTCAAGTTGTCTGGTGAGAGTTTGAAGTAAAGTGTGATGCAGGGTTAACTGTGTGGAGTGGGCCTGAATAGCGTCCGCCTGTGCCTGGTGTACCCCCTCCACCGCCACTATACGCTGGTGAGGCCTAGGACATCTTGTCTCACCTGCTGTATTTCCCCTGAGAGGGAATGGTGTAGTTCTCTGGTGGCCGCTGCGAGATCATCTCTGGTTGGCAGGGCCCGCATAATCTGCAGGACATCTGGCGGCGGTTCCCAGCTGCCGCCGGGTGAAGCTGGGGAGTGTGGCGCTGGTGGTGTAGTAGCGGCCGCCATCTTAGGCCCCTCGTGTGTAGCCGGCCCGGCCGCCATCTTGGATTCCCCCTGCGGAACCTGTGCTCCCGAATGCGGTGGAAAATAGCCACGAATCCCACTGTGAGGTGGGCTGTGGCGTTCCTCTGGGGTTCCAGGGGCTTGGGTGAGCCTTTTGTGCTTGCCCATGTCGCTTTAAAATGAAGCTGTGCTGCTGAAAGGTGAGAGTCCCTGGAGAGCCCAGCTAACAGGCAGCCATTAAGCTCAGCGGTCCGGACACGCCACCCCCGGCCATTTCTAAGGACCGGTTGGTCAGGGTCTGTTGGCTTACAGTCTGCAAGCGGGGTTACCCGATCCTGACAATTAGGACACGAAAAATCATCATAATAATCAGTTTTCCCTGGACGTGAGAGTACCCCCACCTATTTTTCCAGAAAAAAAGCACTGGCAGGTGTGTATGAGCATTTCACAGAATCCAGAGCAATAAAACCCAGAGTAATGTGCAGCATGTATGAGCATATCATAGTACCGGCTGGGTGGAGTAGAGGTAACATCACTGCTCTGTGTGGAGAGAGCCTGTGGAGACATGGGCTCGATCCCCAGGAGCACCTCTCCAGTAAGTGTCCTTGGGCAAGATACCCAACGGTACATACTCGCCACCCAGGACATACTTGAAAACGAGAGAAATCTCAATGTATCCTTCCTGGTAAAATACTTTCTCAAAATAAAAAAAAATAATAAATAAAAATCATAGAATCCACAGCAATAAAACCCCCAATAAATTGCGGTGTGTATGAGCTTATCACAGAATCCACAGCAATAAAACCCCCAGTAATGTGCAGTGTTCATGAGCAAATCACAAAGTCTACAGCAATAAAACCCCCAGTAAAGTGCGGTGTGTATGAGCGTATCACAGAATCCACAGCAATAAAACTCAACAGTAATGTGTGGCGCGTATAAATATTTAAATATACAAAAGTTGCCCCCTCTCCTACTTCCCTTTCTTTTTACATCGAGGTGGTTGAATATTGGTGATCCAGAAGGGGGGGTCGAGGAGGGGGAACCTGGCTGGCCGCATCTCATGGATAGCCGCCGGGCCCCTTCAAACCCACAGGCCTGGCGGCAGCCTCTGCTTCCCTGGCGGTTCGGTGGCTGTGGGGGTGCTGCATTGCGATCTGTGCTTTCGCAGAGACCACAGAGAACGTCCTACAGTGAGTGACCATGTGGAAATGCAGACTGAATCCTGCAATCACTGAGCAGCAAATCATGTCACTTGTGCTGTGCTTCAGATATCTGGCAAACCTGGCCTATTAGCAGGCCCTGAGGACAGGTTTGCGAAACACTGGTCTAAGCAGTGTTTCTCAACCAGTGGACCCTCAGTACCCACAATTGTTCTTGGTCATTAACCCTTTCGCTGCTGAGCCTTTTCACACCTCTGTGCTGAGCTCATTTTTACCGTTTTCGCTCATCATGTTTAACCGCGGTTTGAAGCCTTATTTTATTATATGACCCAGACATATTATATATCTTTCTTTCCGGGCGACTCGGCAGATTCATAATATATCATTATTATATGTATACGTTATGTCCTGTCTGTATATTATAACAAGAAATGCAATAAAATTAGAATTTTCAATAATTTACAAAGCGTAAAGTGTTTTCTTTCACATTTTAACATGTAAGCATTTGCGGTTATATTTTCTATGGGTTGTGCTTGTTAAAAAATTAGAAACGGGGAATCGTTACTTTTTTTGGGGAAAATTACATGTTTTTTAGCAAACGCCCCCCATAGAAAAAATCGTTACTGCAGCATCATTGTTCACATTATAATTGAAATGGGAACAATATTGCTGCACCAATAAAACCCAAAAAAAAAACAATTTTTTTTTTTAAATTTTTAATTTTAATTTTATTTTTATTTTTAATATTTTTTTTTACAGATTACATGGTTATGTTTGGTATCATTGGAAAGGCCACGCTCTGGCCGTTAACATTAACCCCTAGCTGTCACGGATCGGGAGATAGGGGGTTCCAATGAACCCCCTATCTCCACCATAGGTGGCAGCCAGGGGTTAATTATGAAACTGGCGCCATCGCGCTATGCGCGATGACGCCAGTCATTAGGGGGATATCCCGGAAGCTTGGCCGACATCCAAGATGTCGGCCAGCTCCGGGAGGGGACCGCGATACGGTGCATGTTAGGGCCATATCGCGATCCAGCCCCCTAGGGGTTAAAGACAGCCACCGCTTGGAAGGGCAGGCTGTGCCCTTCCAAGCGGTACCTGTCTTCAGCCGATGGCCCGCACAGATGGGGAGGGGGAGAGGTCCGAAGGACCTCCCCCCTCCCCTTCAGGCACCTTCCCTGCAATGGCGCGGGGGTGCCTGAAATAGACATCATCGCGCATGCGCGATGACGTCTATCATGCCCGCTGGGGTCCCGGAGGCTGGGCTGACATCGATGATGTCAGCCCGCACTGGGGGCTGCCGCGATCGGCCGGAATCCCGGCCGATCGCTGCTGCAAAGGGAGGACGAGCTCAGCGCATCCTCCGCAGCCAAGTAGACATGCGGCAGGATGTGCTCAGCGCGTCCGCCGCATTGAAAGGTTTAAGACGCGACCCAAAAATAATTGAATTTCTGAAACATTAGAATTTATTCCACAAAACAACGTGTGCGATATTCTACAATGTATACACTTTTTAAACAATTTTGTAACAAACAGATTCTTTCCAAAATGGATAGTGCGATAATCACAGAAATAGTGAAAACGAAAGCGCTGTTGAGGCAAAAACCCAATAAAATAAACTTTAATTGAAACAAATGAAATTAATTAGAACTTATGGGAAAACTGGGGATGCTTCTTGCTCTTAATAAGTGTCTCAAAGTTTGGGATGATGGTAGACAAAGCAACTCTCATGAACAGACTGGACATTGAACATGACCTATCATGCAGAGGCATGATCAGAGATCCCAGCTTGCACCTCTCTCTCCACTCTCTCCCCCCCTTCAGTCTCCTTTTCCCTCACCCCTCTTTCGGGGACTTGCCCCCCGACCCAGTCTGCCCCTGGTCGCGACCCAATTTCGATTGCGACCCACTACTTGAGAAACACTGGTAGAGGACAGTCTTAATGATGGTTGGAAACTAACAATATCACAGTATTAACCGACCATAAAACATTAACAGTCATTATAAATAGCCTGGGTACAGACAGATGAGAAAAGGTGAGCTTAAAGCAAGCAGTGGAAGGAGATGCGTATTTCAAAAAGGTATGACACAGTGGCCATAGTTGTGAGCAGGGAGTGTGCCTAGTGTGCCCAGGCGATCCTAATGTTGGGTGAAGAGGTCCTTCTTCATCTCCTACATTGAAATTTTAGATGTCCTTATCTGGTTCATGATGAATAGCATAAAAATTCACTGATTTCTGATCACACAGGCTTGTTATTATTAAAAAAAAAAATGAGCCAAATCTTCTAAACATAAGTTTTCATTTAATAAATGTTCCATAGGTGCACACCCTAATGCAATGGGCTGCACACGCCAATGCAGTGGCCTATGGACTTTTTGCATAATATAGTACTTCTGCTAGTTTTCTTGTGTTATCCAAATTAGGGTTTTTGACAGTAGGTCCGCAGAACCTAAGCTCATTTATAGAGTCTGGAAAATTGTTTGCAAATGTAAGACAGAGGAGTACACCATACACAATGCTTTGGAGAGGCTCAAGGCAGCACTCTCACCAGCTGGTGGCAGCATTACTCCAACTTGCATTTAAAATACCATCAGATTGGCCAGATTTGTGTTTTATGTTCTTTGAGTACTTTGTACAGTATATTTATACTAATGGAATAAGATGCATGTTTGAGTATAAATAAAGATAAAATTGATACAATGTGGTTCAGTGCAGCCCCAAAGGGCTAAATGTGAGCCATAAAATATTAAGTCACGCATGCAAACCCGTAACATGTGAAACCCATTATACCTAAAACCCTGAACTAAACACAAAGTAGTGTGATAAATAACACTTTCATGTTATTATGAACAACAAGGTATGTGAATAAATACACAAATAGTGCAAGAGGAAAACTGAGAAAACTTTCCTGAATAATGCCGAAATAGGTTGGACTAGTTCCTTGCTCACCAGCTAGCCACAAATTAACAGCTCCCATACAATGCATAGGAACCGCTACTTTACAGTAAGCAGCTGCAATTTCCGAACCACAAGCAAACCTTTTGGTTCCGTTGGAATAGGTCCACAAGCAGGGTATAAGAGTCTTTCCAGCTACACAATAGGTTTCATTTTTTTTTTCCGTTATCATAGTGTTATGATATTGTGAGTGTGACTGCGTGAAATAAAAAAAAAGTCGTTAATGGCTGAAAAACTGCAAACATTCAATATAAATATATTAGAATTGAGTCCTTTGCCGACAGGAAAGTGTCGGTGGATTCCTGGAAGTCGCTTACCATCAATCTAGAATTGAACTTGCCTATGTAGCTTTTTATAGCTGTTAGGCCCATGTCAGACGAACGCAGTGATCGCGTCCGTGTTTCCGCACAGTTTAACGTCAGTCGTAGCATAGAATCATGATCAGTAGAGACCCACACACAAAGTACTTGCATACCAAACTGCGTACGCACAACGCACGTGGCACCGGACGCAATTTAGGCAAGAATGTAAAACCACTAGAATGGACGCGCAGAGTGCGCCACGTCCCCATAGCGTTGTGTGGGTGTGATGAAACGAAGTCTGACGGACCGCATTTGCTATGTCCAGAACCTTGACGCACAAAATGGCTTTTCATACCATGTATCAATTTTTATCATTTTTCATATTAATTTTGTTTCCCATAGTTCCCTTTTTTTTGACGTCCGTCAAGAAAAACGGATTGTGTGTTGTCTACAGTATCTTCCACCAGAACGTCCGTCCGTTGTGCACGCACGCACAGTGCGCTCAGAATGCGCTCGTCTGACATTAGCCTTAACTGTTATTGTTTCAGTGTTCTAGTTCAACATTCTAGAACCCTCGCTTTTATGATTCTACCAACTTCCAAACTATATCCTGTTCAGAATAGTTTGTGTCTGAACTTTTAGGCTAGGGTCAGACGAACGCAGTGCGAACTCGCGTGCAGCCGCACTTTATCACGGCCGTAGTAGCAGCAAATGACGGCCAATGACGGGCAATATACGAAGTACAAACAAGAGATGGTGCAGCGCCACACAACATGCATCCACCACCAGAATGCCCAGATAGCCAACCACAGGATATAGTGGTTTCCCCTATACCATTACACACAATAATGAAAGAGATAACCTGGATCGGCGCAAATGTTGCTCTCTGGGGTTCTGGAGCCTCGCATATGTATATATAAAAAAAGGAGACAATAATAGTGCTATACTGATATATGCAATAATTTTAGATGTATATAATATGTATCCCACTCACAAGTGTAGAGCCGTAACACTGGCTCTGAGTGGGTCCAGACGTGCGGGTAATTTATCTTCAATTTCTCAGGTGACCCCCACCTTACAGCAAATTTTCTATCCAAATTTATGCAGTGGAGAGAAGAAAAAAGAAAATCCTTGTGCAGATCCACAAACAAAGGTCACGATGTTGTACACAGATGGAATCGTACTCACATTCTGGGGAGCTCACATAGCTCGTGGATGTATGCCCATAGGTTTTTTTAGGTAGGGAAAAAACCCAGAGGAAAAACCGCCAATGATCCAGGAAACAGCAAAGCAGAAACAGGATTGGAAATGGAAAAAAAAATAAAATTTATTTAAAACATGATTAAAATAACCACCAGAACGCGTTTCGCCGCACAAATAGCGGCTTCATCAGCTGGAATGCATTCCAGCTGATGAAGCCGCTATTTTGCGGCGAAACGCGTTCTGGTGGTTATTTTAATCATGTTTTAAATAAATTTTATTTTTTTTTCCATTTCCAATCCTGTTTCTGCTTTGCTGTTTCCTGGATCATTGGCGGTTTTCCTCTGGGTTTTTTCCCTACCTAAAAAAACCTATGGGCATACATCCACGAGCTATGTGAGCTCCCCAGAATGTGAGTACGATTCCATCTGTGTACAACATCGTGACCTTTGTTGTGTGGATCTGCACAAGGATTTTCTTTTTTCTTCTCTCCACTGCATAAATTTGGATAGAAATTTGCTGTAAGGTGGGGGTCACCTGAGAAATTGAAGATAAATTACCCGCACGTCTGGACCCACTCAGAGCCAGTGTTACGGCTCTACACTTGTGAGTGGGATACATATTATATACATCTAAAATTATTGCATATATCAGTATAGCACTATTATTGTCTCCTTTTTTATATATACATATGCGAGGCTCCAGAACCCCAGAGAGCAACATTTGCGCCGATCCAGGTTATCTCTTTCAATATACGAAGTACAGCCGCATGAAAGTGCGGCTGCGCAACGCAACCGGCAAACAAATGCATTTTTTCGAGAACGTGATACCGCTAGTACTGACGTACAGAGTGCGCTGTGTCCGCTAGCGGCGTGTGTGCGTGATTAGGAGACGTCAGATGCTGCTAATATCCGGCCAACATAACGTACAGACGCAAAAAGTGTTTTATTGATGATCCGTACAAAATCACGGACGAAAATGCGCGTCGTATGACCGCTATCGCGTATTCCCTGAAAAAATACGTCCATTCGTTCAAACGCACTTTTTCACGGACGACGTGAAAAATGCGTACGTCTGACCCTAGCCTTAGTGAGAGGGTTATCGTGTATGTGGTAATGTTGGTGATCTCCACCAGGGGGGGGTCTCGTGTCTTATATGTGCCCACTACATTTCTGCCTTTCTTTCTGTAAGAGACTGAAAAGCAAACATGTAATAACATACAAAGCAATGTGTCTTTTGTTACACGTGAGATAATTTACTCGCATCAGAGGTCTTTTGCTTGCGAGAAGGATCGGGTTGAGTTATTGGGATCTTTCAGCTGTTCTTCATTCGGCGCCATTACTGACTTCTCAGCCTAAAACAAAATACTTCAAAAATTTAGGCCCCTGTTCCAACATACACTCAGGTCCAGAAATATTGGGACATCAACACAATTCTAACATCTTTGGCTCTATACACCACCACAATGGAGTTGTAATGAAACAAACACAATGTGCTTTAACTGCAGACTGTCAGCTTTAATTTGAGGGTATGTACATCCAACTCAGGTGAACGGTGTAGGACTTACAGCAGTTTGCAGATGTGCCTCCCACTTGTTAAGGGACCAAAGGTAATGGGACAGAATAATAATCATAAATCAAACTTTCCCTTCTTAATACTTGGTTGCAAATCCTTTGCAGTCAATCACAGCCTGAAGTCTGGAATGCATAGACATCACCAGATGCTGGGTTTCATCCCTGGTGATGCTCTGCCAGGCCTCTACTGCAACTGTCTCCAGTTCCTGCTTGTTCTTGGGGCATTTTCCCTTCAATTTTGTCTTCAGCAAGTGAAATGCATGCTCAATGGGATTCAGGTCAGGTGATTGACTTGGCCATTGCATAACATTCCACTTCTGTCCCTTCAAAAACTCTTTGGTTGCTTTCGCAGTATGCTTTGGGTCATTGTCCATCTACACTGTGAAGCGCCGTCCAATGAGTTCTGCAGCATTTGGCAGAATGTGAGCAGATAATATTGCCCGAAACACTTCAGAATTCATCCTGCTGCTTTTGTCAGCAGTCACATCATCAATAAATACAAGAGAACCAGTTCCATTGGCAGCCATACATGCCCACGTCATGACACTACCACCACCATGCTTCACTAATGAGGTGGTATGCTTAGGATCATGAGCAGTTCCTTTCCTTCTCCATACTCTTCCTTCCCAACAATCTGGTACAAGTTGATCTTGGTCTCATCTGTCCATAGGATCTTGTTCCAGAACTGTGAAGGCTTTGTTAAGTGTTGTTTGGCAAACTCTAATCTGGTCTTTCTGTTTTTGAGGTTCACCAATGGTTTACATATTGTGGTGAACCCTCTGTATTCACTCTGGTGAAGTCTTCTCTTGATTGTTGACTCATCGGTGCGTTCTTTCTTTTTGAGAATGTTCCAAACAATTGTTTTGGCCACACCTAATGTTCTTGCTATCTCTCTCTCTGAGTTTGTTTTGTTTCTTCAGCCTAATGATGGCTTGCTTCACTGATAGTGACAGCTCTTTGGATCTCATCTTGAGAGTTGATAGCAACAGATTCCAAATGCAAATAGCACACTTAAAATGAACTCTGGGCCTTTTATCTGCACATTGTAATTGGGGTAATCAGGGAATATCACACACCTGGCCATGGAACAAGCCAATTGTCCCATTACCTTTGGACCCTTAACAAGTGGGAGGCACATTTGCAAACTGCTGTAAGTTCTACACCGTTCAGCTGAGTTGGATGTACATACCCTCAAATTAAAGCTGACAGTCTGCAGTTAAAGCACATTGTGTTTGTTTCATTCCGACTCCATTGTGGTGGTGTATAGAGCCAAAGATGTTAGAATTGTGTCGATGTCCCAATATTTCTGGACCTGACTGTAGCTGATAGTGGAAAATATCAGTGCAAACTGATAAGCTTTGGAGGCCCTGTTATGACCGAGTTGCTGTGGTGATAACGTTAGTGATCCTCTTATCGATACCAGCAGCAACAACTCCGCAAATATCATCTCCTGGAATCCATAGGAGACCATGCGCAAGCCAGCATAAGCAAGGTCGTGCCAGAGCTGTGGACGGACACAGAGTATAATTTGTTCTGAGTGTTGTGCTGCACTTGACCAGAAGAGGCAGCGGATTGTGCCGCCTCTGCACCGTGGCATCAGAAGCTAGAGATTGATTATTTTTTTTAATTTAGATTTTGCAAAAGGGTCACAGAGCTGGTGTTCATTTTTCATTGACACAAATTCAGTAGGACCTCCACAACCACCAAATTCCTAGAAGTCGGTGTGCCCAGCCAGCCACGATCCTCAAATTGCTCCAAAGCATGGTGTGCCCAGCAAGCCAAGATCCAAAATAAACTGCTGTTTTCAGCACGTCTACAAAATAATACTTCGGTTGGCATGACCAGCCAGACTAATTACACAAATCACCACAACTCTCAATGCCCAGGCAAATTTACTACATGAATCGCGTCACAGCTCTCACGATGACTAGGGTTGAGCGTTCGGTTCGATTCGAACATTAGTTCGAATCGAACATCGGCCGTTCGAGTGTTAGGCGAGTGTTAGGCTCCTAGTTCTCTGGTTACTAACCAGGCTATGTGATGGTGAAGATTCCTGTCCAGAAGTGAAAGTTATTGGAGTTGGTGATTCAGACAAATTGACCATACTCAGAGGGTGCCGCAGGATCTCCTGGACCGAAAGGGGATGCCGGATCATCAGGAGACAAAGAGATAGCATCATCCTAGAGGAAGGAGTGGAAATGCGGCACTTTCTCCTGATTTGGAAATCACTTTACGCCTTGATACTGAGCCACTTATTGTAGAGGCTCAGAAAAGTGTGAGTACATACTAATATCTTCTAATTATTTTTAAACCGAGAGTATATCTGCGCAATGGAGATTTTCTCCTCTTTTTCTCTTTAAAGTAAAGAAGTTGTTTGACTGGTGAGATTAGAAGTATTAGAAGACTCCAGGAATCGGGCGTGACCCCCCCACAAGAGGTCAGAAGGCCCACTACTTGAGCCATATTGAGGCTCCTCCTTTGTGAGTGAAAACTTGTTACAATATTAATTGGACTATTGCCTATGTACAAACAATATTGCACCATATGTCTCTTTTTGTTCATTTACACTGTAGGGTTTGAACCTATGACAGATTTTACTCCTCGAGAACAACATTATAAGATAAGTGTTGTATTTAAACTAATAAGAGGTGACTAGTAATACTAAGTTAAAAACGTGCGCTCACACAGGACTGACGTCCAACTATTTCCTGGCTTTATTCCGTGTATGGGGTGCATGTGGGTGTTTGTAGCAGCACAAAAGTATAATACCACCTGTTTATAGTGATTCAGCGCCAACTATTCACTCTTTGCCCTTGCGGGCTACCGATACAATAAAGTCCTGCACCTGACCTGGACTTTGCCCAATCAGGGCTCTAATTCAATATTGAGCCCTGATTGGGCAAAGTCCAGGTCAGATGCAGGACTTTGCCCAATCAGAGCTCAGCATGAAGATGAGGCATGGGGCAGAGCTTTAACCAAGCTCTGATTGGGTAAAGTCTTGCACCGACTTTAACCAATCAGAGCTTGGTTAAAGCTCATCTTCATGCTGAGTTCTGATTGGGCAAAGCCGCGGCCAGACGGATCGGAGGAGCTGACGGACCGGGGAACAGGACCCCGGGGCAGCTGCAGGACAAGTGAGTTACGGGGGGACTGGGGGCCACAGCCACAGGTTTGATAAATGTATCGGCAGCCACCGGTACATTTAGGAGAACTGCGAACACATTTTGCGTGTTCGGCCCCCGTAGGTTTACATTGTGTTCGAGTTCGTATTCGAACATTTCGGCTGTTCGGATACGAACTGAACACAGGGGTGTTCGGCTCATCCCTAACGATAACCAGCCTGCTGCCAAACTACACTAAATGGCACAACTCACATGGTGCCCAGCCAGCCAAATAATGTCTACTGAGGTTATTCAATAACCTCTGAATTGGCCCGAATTGGAATAGTGAATTTCAGTTTGGTGAAACTTTAGGTAAATTTTTCTATTCACGAGCTATCAATCCGCCAAATACTGGTGAATTGACAGCAAAATATGCTGCAATTCGGCGGCACTGAAACAGCCTCATAGAAGACTATCGTGGCTTTTATTCACAGACCGCCGAATTGCACTGATATTCCAGCAAAATGTTATGTATTTTTACATAACTTGCTCCTCACTGTGTGGCTTGGCCATAGTGTGGAGTGAATGGGTCATTGTATTGTGTGGGTTGTATTCAAAGGTCATGATGGGGGGTTTATTAGATGTATTTTAAGCTCACTGTCTTTTCTCTCAGCTGCCATCTCTTATCTCGAGTAGCCACTACCACCAGCCTGAACAATTGATGCAAGTCATGATGGATCCATGATTTCATTTTGTTTTCACCAAATTCAGACCCTGCCATCTGAATGTCGCAACTGAAATCAAGACTCCTCAGACCAGTCAATATTTTTCCAGTTTTCTATTGTCCAATTTTGGTGAGCCTGTGCGAATTGTAGCCTCTGTTTCCTGTTTTAGCTGACAAGAGTGGTATCTGGTGTAGTCTGCTGCTGCTGCTGTAGCCCATCTGCTTCAAGAAAGGACATGTTGTGCGTTTAGAGATGGTATTCTGTATACTTTGGTTGTAACAAGTGCTTATTTGAGTTACTGTTGCCTTTCTATGATCTCGAACAAGTCTGCGCATTCTACTCTGACATCAACAAGGCATTTTCTCCCATACAACTGCTGATCACTGGATATTTTTTATTTTTCAGACCATTCTCTGTAAACCCTAGGGATGATTGTGAGTGAAAATCCAAGTAGATCAGCAGTTTTTGTAATACTCAGACCAGCACATCTGGCACCAACAACCATGACACATTCAAATTCACTTAAATGCCCTTTCTTCCCCATTCTTATGCTCGGTTTGAACTTCAGAAAGTAGTCGTCTCCACGTTTAGTTGTCTACATGCACTGGCATTGAGTTGCTGCCATGTGATTGGTTGATTAGCAATTTGTGTTAAGCAATTGAGCAGGTGTTCCTAATAAAGTGGCCAGAGAGTATATAATTTCAACACAGAATGGTTATCCATATGAATATGGAGTGTTTCATTGAAAAAAAGAATTAGGATAGGTATTTTACATTTTGGGCTAAATTCATTACATTTTCCTGATAGATATACAATTTTGTTGCAAGATCTCACAGATTATGGAATGAAAACTGCTAACTAAGATAAATTCACTGTATTAAGTGAAAACCCCAGAGATGCTAACCTTTATTAAAGGGGCTTGACATAGGCTGAGTGCACCCAAAAGGTTACTGTTTGTGACGCTCCATGAAAACCTAAAGTGACCACAACCAGAGTGCATGGATTCCTATTTGCTATCTATTACTTGGATACGTGAGACCTATGTATTGAATGTATTGTGGCTTATTTCTGAGCTCTGTGCAGAGTTTATCTTTGCTCTGTTTTTAGAGGGACATGCTAGTCACTCTACTTTGGCTTCTTCAGGTGGTCAGAGTAAGATGAGTACACCCCCCACCCCACGGATAAGCTCTGAGAGGTGTTTCTTCCACCCACACAACAGTCAATCAGCAGACGGGCTTTTGTATATCCTGCCTGCTGGGACCAAGTCGGGGACGGATAACATCAGCACACTTCGATCATCGTGATGTCTCCAATTTGGCCACGGCCAAATCCAGAGGAGTCAAATTCGGCCAAATTGGAGTGTCCAGTTGATTGATTCTTATCGTGTGTTCAGCAAATGTGCCATTTACACACACACATAAGGCTCCAGGGATGTCCGCATTTGGAAGCCTTGCATTGAAAGAGGAGGGGGGAGTCCAGCACCAATGAAGAAAAAAGGTCATTATTGTAATCTAACCAAAAGAGCGATTAAAAAAAATAATTGTTCGGATGCTGTCAGCAGCATCTCCACAGTTATTAATGGATGGAAAGTGTGGGGCGGGGGGTGTGGATTTTAGGGTAGTGTGCCTTTAAGTATGGGAAGTGCCTGCTCTAACATGCCGAGATGAACCAAAGGAGTATAAAATATTGTATATAAAAAAACTTCTATTCTTTTTAAGATACGAAGAGCTGTCAAGGGAGAGAACACAGGCATTGCACTAGTACATTGAATAGTACTGACTGGGTGGAGTAGAGGTAACATCACTGCTCTACAACCGTGGAGACTGTGGAGACACAGGTTTGAATCCCAGCAAGAGCACCTCCCCAGTAAGTGTCCTTGGGAAAGACACCTAACGGTACATACTTGCTGTCACGACCACTAAGCGCTCTGCTGTGAAAGACGCCAGGTTAAGCCACCCACTATCTATCTAGCCTAGACCCAGATAATGACTGCATAGACAACAAGCCCCTGCGTGTTTGCTTACCTATCTGTCCCTGCACACTTTCACTCGCAACAGGTACGTAGAGCGCGACACTGGTCCCAGCATTGCAACGCAGTATAAATCTTCTCTTGAAGCGGGTACTGACTACGTCTCCCACAACCCCTGGGCTCACTTTCCTATTCTATTAGTTACACTGCCACCAGTCCTCATGGACACTACACGCATCACAGCGAGAGACGCAGGGCTAAGCAACCGCACTGTCTGCCTACCTTAGACCCAGACAGTGACTGCACAGACAACAATCCCTGCCGCCCCCAGCGACCGCAACTCACAATTTAGTATCTTCCCGAGCTTAAAACAATCAGTAATACTCCAGTCTCTTAGTTAGCGTGGATCTCATCAGCCAGAAGCAGAAAATTAAATAAGTTATATTTATTTATGATATAGAAAAATCACAGTGCATTGTTACAGGAAAAATTATAGCTAGAATAAATCAATTAATTACACACTACACAGCAAATAAAAGAAAGGGATTAAGCACAGAGCCTTACTTACACATCAAATAAGCTAATTCTCGGCAGCTCCTGGGGGGCTGGAGCTAGAAGCATGGACAAATCCTCATGGCACAGGACACATGAACCCCCTGTGATCTGCCACCAGCACATGGCGAGCTTCAGAATTTATACACTTCCTGGTCCTTCCAAAACCCACCCACAAATGGCCCAGCCTCCTGCACTACATATCCCAGAATTCCCCTCTCCGGTGCGTGCTCAGTATGCTTCGTCATTAATCTTAATTCCCTAGTCTATCAATCATCTCCCAAAGACCACCTTCTGTGATCAGAGAATGTGATTGCTTCTTTGATATGCGGTTGGGGTGCCGCTCTGGCTGCGTCTTCTCCATGCCATGAGCAATTGCTCTTTCTGCCTGCTCGGTAGACCCCAAAGAGGTGTTATCTTTAATTCACACCTTTGATGACTCCTGAGAAAATTGTCACGGACCTGTTTAATTGCTTCCTTCCAGCCATTGATTTCTTAGGCCAGCTGCGCCAAATGGCCTGGTATCTAAAGATAGCCATAGATATAAATATGCCTATATAATACATATTGCGATAGATATACTGATAGCTAGACACAGAGAGATGGGTATGTCTACCTGTGACACTCGCCACCCAGGACATACATGAAAATGAGAGTAATCTCAATGTATCCTTCCTGGTAAAATCCTTTCTCAAAAAAAGTAAATATTGGGGTTCTCTATTTATCTTCTCTCTTTTTAGTTTCATCTCTTTACTTGGTGTAATTTTGTAATTGCGTATGTAATACCTTGTTACATGTATGCAATGTAAATATTTGTTCATAATAAAAGTTCCTTTATTATGTTTCTCCTTCGTCTGGTCTAAAGTTCACACTGCTGAAGTACGCTATGTTACAGCATTGTGCTTTTATAGATACTTCTACAAGATTGTGACCAATTTGATCAAACTAAACATGACGTTGTTGGATAGTGAACACTGTCATTTGTTTTTTTTGTTGTAGATTTTGTTTTATTCTGGTTTATTGCCTGTAGTTTTATAGTTCCTTGAGATAAAGCTGACGTCCATACAGATGGAATCCAGAGGTGGCGGAGATACTGTGGCAAACTGCAAAACTTACTGTGCTGCTGAAAGACATGTTTTTATCAAACTGTGGAGGCAGTATGGATGTACATGCAGTCATGCTGTCTCTTGCAAGAGAATAAATCAGCCTTCATGCAAAAGTATTTTACTTCTGTTTTTGTTACCCATGGTCCATTTGGAAGCTGATTAATTTCTCCTCTATGCAGATCCAGGAAAGAGAAGCCGGTCACACCGTTACTTAAATCAAAAGAACTGGTTTACTTGAAAAGCAGCAGCGATGTTTTACTCAAAACATGCTCAAGCTTTGTTTGCAGGCAGCGTTGAAACAAGCATCAAGCGCTTTTAACAATCTCTTATTATAGTGTTTATGTGGTTGACATAAAGTATGCCGTTAAGGGGTTGTTCAGAGAGCACCGAAATGTCACCGACATTTCAGTGCTCTCTTGTTCCCGCAATTTGGGGAATCAAATTCCCTGACCCTGCGGTGAATTCAGCATTCACCGCAGGGTCCTCAAAGTGCAGGGAAAAGCCGCCGGACGGATCAGAAAAATCGCCGGAAATCAGCCGGTACAATCAAAAAAAAATCTGATCGATCCGAAACGCCGCAGAAAACCCGTCGAACGTACACGGTGATCCGCTGCAAACCCGTTGAACGTGCCCAGAAAAAGCAGATCCGCTGAACACAGCGCCGACCACCCGCTGGAAAAAGCCGACAAGCTGACGAATGGGGTCGGAAAAACCCCAAAAAATTGAAACTTTAAAATTTTAACCGCTGTTAGCAAAAAAAAACCTACTGGACGAAAATGTCTGGAATTAACATATAAGGTCCAATCATACCTATAAAAACGTTTTCTCCGTCGCTGCGCATCCGGTTTCTGTTGACTGCACGCGCAGCCAACAGAAGCCTGATGCGCAGCTTCGGAGAAACGCTGGATCTGCGCGCAGCCTCTACCCCTCGTCCACGTGCGCATCCTAGAAAATAGGATGAAAAACACAGCAGCCGGGTAGAGGCTGCGCACGCATCCTGTAGAGCCGGATGCGCATGCAGCCTATAGCTGTCTGCTGCGAGCGCTTCCGGCTCTACAGGATGCACGCGCAGCCTCTACATGCTGCTGCTCACGCATCCTGTTCTCCTAGATGCGCGTGCAGCCTCTACCCGACTGCTGTGTGTGCATCCTGTTCTCCTGGATGCGCGCGCGGCCAACGCGTAGAGGCTGCGCGCGGATCCAGCGTCATGAGCTGGGGCCATATATATCCATGTGAGCTGGGGGCAATTATACCCATGTGAGCTGGGGCAAATATACCCATGTGAGCTGGGGGAAATTATACCCATGTGAGCTGGGGGCAAATATACCCATGTCAGCAGGGGGCAATTATACCCATGTGAGCTGGGGGCAAATATACCCATGTGAGCTGGGGGGAAAATATACCAATGTGAGCTGGGGGCAATTATACCCATGTGAGCTGGGGGCAATTATACCCATGTGAGCTGGGGGCAATTATATACCCATGTGAGCTGGGGCAAATATACCCATGTGAGCTGGGGGCAATATATATATCATGTGAGCTGGGAGAAATATATATATCCATGTGAGCTGTGGGCAATATATATATCCTTGTGAGCTGGGAGAAATATATATATATCCATGTGAGCTGTGGGCAATATATATATCCTTGTGAGCTGGGGGTCAGAAACTGGGTGCGATAAACAGCCACATCATTGGGAACACTGGTCAGCCATATGCTCTACAACAATAGACTGCCCTCCGGGTAGGCTTGATACCTAGTGATTAATAATAAAAAAGTCTGTTACAGAAAAAAAAGAAAAATTGCCAAAAAATGCCTAAAAAATGAGTAGTCTTTTTGCTGCAGATTAAAAGAATAAACAGTTAATATATAATGAATAAAAACGGGAATATTTTTAACATTGAAACCTATGGGATTTGCCTGATTAAACCTCCTGAATGAAAGCACCGAACATCAGGGCATTTCACTGACATTCTCTGCTCTTCGGTGTCCCTGAATAGATTAACCATTGCTTCTTTATGGGGATTTCACTGCTGTCGAACAGCACTGTATTTCGCTGGCAATTCACCAATATTTGGCAAATTGCCAGGTTTTGAATAGCCGAGTGGCCCCCGAAATTGCATTGTACGTGGAAATTCACCATTCGGTGCAATTTCGGGGCCAGATCGGCTCTCTGAATAACCCTGTTAGTAGTTGTAGTTTCCTTTTCCAACTTGCTTTCTTTTTTTTCTCCCTACCTACAGTACTTGTTCTGTAATCCCCAGCAGGGGTTTTGTCAGCTCCTTTCTAGTCATATTGGCAGCTCGATAGCCACGGTGCAGGACTATCTTTGTGGCAACATAGAGAGCCGTATTTTATGCAGGGAAAAAGGGGCAAATGCCCTGAGCCCTTCATTTGTAGGGGCCCAGAGCAGCTGTTACTTGCACCCTGTGCCGCAGCACTTTGTGAACTGACCAAAGCCATAAACTGCACTAACAATAGGCCATGGACTTCATGAGCACAGTGTTCATCCTGCATTTAGTACGTCATACATTCCATGATGGCACAACACCACATTTGACATATCGTGGTAGTTGCAGTGCTATCTGGGAGCTCGAATGTAATGCATCGGACACTTGCAGGGTAATTCAAATAGAGCCAATCTGGCCCTGAAATGTAAATGGACAACGAAATTCAGCATATGGCGCCATAGAGAAGCAATGCTTCGTCTACTCAGAGAACACAAAACAGCAGTGAAAATTTGCCGAATTGCCCTGCTGTTCGGTGGTTTCATTCGACAGGTTTATTCAGGAGAATCCCATAGGCTTCAATGTTAAAAATATTTCTGTTTTAATCCAATATATAATAAACCCTTTATTTTATTCTGCAGTAAAAAGTCTCTTTATTTATAGATTTTTTTTTAGGATCTTTTAGGCAATTTTTGGAATTTTTTTTGCAAACTTTTTTTTCCAATTTTTTTAAATCGTATTTTCTTTTTTCTATAACAGACCTTTTTATTATCATTCATTGGATTTTATATGTAAATTTCAGACATTTTCGCTCAGTATTTTTTTTGCAAACAGCGTTTCAAATTTCAAACTTTCAAGCGTACTTTTTTTTTTCACCTTGTTCGTCTGAGTGTCGGGTTTTTCCGGCGGCTGCTCTGCGCTGTGATCGGCGCTAGTCGAGTTTCTCCGGCATGTTCGGCGTGGTTAATCCAGCTGTTTCTATGAGTGTTCGGTGAGTGTTCGGCGGGTTTGCGGTGAGTGTTAAGTGTGTTTGCGGTGAGTTTTCCCTGCACTAAGGGGGCCCTGCGGTGCTAGCTGAATACACCGAATTGTTGGTGAACTAGGATCGCTGAATCACCCCGAAGTGCAAAGAACGAAAAGTCACTGAACATGCAGCGACTTTTCGAATCTCTTTGAATAACCCTGTAGGTCAGGTTTGTTGACCACAATGCTGCTAGAGCGGTCATCATAAGCAGTGCCACCATGTCATGTAAAAATGTGGCCAAATCATGCAAAAACAGATAGTGAATTCTTCATACACTTGTATTTATTCTATTCCACTTGCCTCCAACTGCAAGTCACTGGAAGGGACAGGTCAGCTAAAAATTCCCAAAAACTAAATAAAAATCAAATGGGGATGGGATCTGGGAAGAGACATTGGAACATAAAACGGTCAGACTTTTCCCTAAGACATTCCAATTTAGGGAAGCCTACCACCCGACTCACTGATACACCCCACTGCCCCAACCAGTCCATCACTCTCACCTTGCAGTCCTCTCCTCCTGTTTCCACCCCCAACCCTTCTAGATTGCGAGTTCCCACGGGAATAGGGCCCTCATTTCCTCCTGTACTGGTTTATCAAATGTTGTGCCTATGTATTGTAACCCTGTCTATAATGTGTCCATTGTTCAGCGCTACAGAATATGCTGGGACTATATAAATAAAGAATATTATTATTATTATTATGAGATGGGGACCTTAAAAATGGCCTAAATCATGTAATAATTGGGGGGGATGGGGGCAAGTTATTTGGATTTGGGACAGAATTAAAATGACTAATATTAACATTTTCTGTATACAGTAACAGTGTCAACAGTTTGTGCAGCGCATTAATGTGGGAATCGGAATTGAACAAACAAAATTATAAACCAGCTTCGGAAAGTGAAAGCAGTGTAGAGGGCCATGCTCAGAGGAACTTACAATTTAGAGGAGTAGGGATGGAGGAGAACAAGAGGAGTTACCATCTTCTTAGTGGTAAGGACTTCTGCTACTCGAGTTTGCATCACACATGGTGACGGGTACGGTGGTAAGATAAGTTATGACACTATTAAGATGTGGGATAGGGTAAGTGAGGAGGGAGTTTAGTCAGGAATGTGGTACACTAATCTAAAATGATAGGTTTTGAAGAACTGTAGATTAGGGGAGAGTCTGATAGGGTGAGGTAGGTCATCCCACAGGTCCAGTCACACGTTATGGGCACTGCTTAATGTGACTAATCACTCAGTGTCTTCTCATACTTTTCTATTAGCTGTGTATATAAAGGCAGCGGTGTTCACAAACTATTTTTTTTGGATGTCAGCAAAGTTAATATTACATATTCCAGACACCATCTCTTTTTGTATAGAGATGGAGGAGTTACTATTACCTCATCCATCCGTCAATCATTTTTCAGTGATCATTAATACTATATTGTTTGCTCTGATACTGTTTATTTGAGGTTGTTGTGGTGTTAATTCAGACTTGGCAAAGATTTAGAGGAGGTCAAAACTTTGGGCACTATTACATTCTTCACGCAAACACACACGCAGAACACGTGAATTTTTGCTCGCAGCGTTAAACGTTAACGTGCATAAAACAACGCTGGTATTACAATCCTCGCACATTTTTTCATAAGTCAAAAGATAACGCGCGTAAAACGGACGCGCAAAAACGTGCGCGCAGCAACGGTGCACGCAGAAATCAGTGTGTGGATTGTTTTTTCACGCGATTCAGCCAATCAGAATTAAGAACCAAAATTGTCTCCCGTTAGGTTTTTGCGCCTGTCAAAGTCAATCTGCGCATATATGTTGCATCAATAATAAAAACACGCACAACCTCTCAATTTTATTGTTTGGGTATGCGTAGGATGTGCAACTATACTGTGCTGTATTTTTTTCTTGGGCTGTTGTATTTGGGTATTTTTGTATTTTTCGGCCAGGACGTTCAGATTTGCCGTTATCACCAGCTTTTCAAAGACGTTAAAATTATGCGTGCAAACGCTGTGCATTAAATTTTGCGCATAGATTGTAATACCATCCGCGTACCAGCGCACAATGTTAAGTATAGTACGCGCGCAGTATAGTACACAGTACACTCGCACAGCTTTCGCGCAGGTTCACCTGCGGTAGATGTTAACTTTGCGCGGACATTGTAATACAATGTTCAGCGCAAAGGATTTTGCCCCTCGCGTTAATGCGTTTTTGCGCACGCGTTAACGTTTGCGTGAAGAATGTAATAGAGCCCATTATCTTTAAGGAGGAATAAACCCACATGAATTGATGTGGTGTCTGAGCCATTTATTTCTTTCCAGAATCTCTATGGTGTATGAGTGAGGACCACTCCATCCTGCCGACTAAGTGAAAGCACTGGACCACCACAATCCATTGGTTAAATAGACAGGCTGCCCTGACCAATCATAAATGTTTTACCATCACTTATTTGATCAAATATCCTCTCTGAATCCACACTGCATGTGCATGTTTACAAATAGACTGGGCATATATTTATTATTATTAATATCTTTAGAATATATATGGCGCCAACAATTTCTGCAAAGCTTTACAATACCCAATGAGAACGAGATAAACTTAAAACAAGCATAAGAACAGCAACAAGAGGTGCAGAGGGCAGAGGCGTAGCAATGTCATGAGGCGCCCGGGGGCAAGTCTTTCATTAGTGCCCCCCCAACCAAAAATAATCACTACAGCATGCAATTTTAAAAATATTAATTCCCCCCCCAAATATAATAACTATTTTATTATTCAGACACATTTTAATGCATTTTTATTGGTCTAAACACTCATTAGAAGAATGGTAGAGTTCCGTTCTTTATTTTTTTCTGCAGTTCGGCGTTCTTTGGCGACTCCATCTTAAGGCACAATTTTGGGACCCTATTCACTTCACTGCATGCTCAGTTAAATGGAATCGCCAAAGTTCACCAAACTAGTCACCAAAATGTCGCTGATGCTTTCTGAATAACCCCTTAGCATATGTGGTGTTTATGAGCATATCACAGAGCTCCACAGCAATAAAACTCACAGTAATGTGCGGTATGTATCAGTGCTCCACAACAATAAAACTTACAGTAATGTGCAGTGTGTATGAGCATTTCACAGAGCACCACAGAAATAAGGCTAGGGTCAGACGAATGCATTTTTCGCCTTGTCCGTGAAAAAGTGCGTTCGAACGAATGGACGTATTTTTTCACGGAATACGTGATAGCGGTCATACGATGCGCATTTTCGTCCGTGATTTTGTACGGATCATCAATAAAACACTTTTTGCGTCTGGACGTTATGTTGGCCGGACATTATCAGCGTCTGACGTCTCCTAATCACGCACACACGCCGGTAGCGGACGCAGCGCACTCTGTACGTCAGTACTAGCGGTTTCAAGTTCTCGAAAAAATGCGTTTGTTTTCCAATGCGTTGCCCGGCTGAACTTTTGTGCGGCCGTACTTCGAATATTGCCTGTCATTGGACGTCATTTGCTGCTACTACGTCCGTGATAAAGTGCGGCTGCACGCGCGTTCGCACTGCGTTCATCTGACCCCAGCCTAAAACTCACGCTCATACACACTGTACATTACTGTGAGTTTTATTTCTGTGGAGCTCTGTGATACCCTCACACACACTGCACATTACTGTGAGTTTTATTGCTGTGGATTCTGTGATACGCTCATACACATTGCACATTATTGTGAGGTTTATTGCTGTGGAGCTCTGTGATACAGTAATGTGCAGTGTGTATGAGCATATTACAGAGCTCCACAGCAATAAAACTCACAGTAATGTGCAGTGTGTATGAGTCTGAGTTTTATTGCTGTGGAGCTCTGTGATACACTCATACACACTGTACATTACTGTATCACAGAGCTGCACAGCAATAAAACTCACAGTAATGTGCAGTGTGTATAAGAGTATCAGAGCTTCACGGCAATAAAACTCACAGCAATGTGCAGTGTGTATGAGTGTATCACAGAGCTCCACAGCAATAAACTTCACAGTAATGTGTGGTGTGTATGTGTGTATCACAGAATCCATAGCAACAAAACTCAAAGTATGTGCGGTGTGTATTAGTGTATCACAGAGCTCCACAGCAATAAAACTCATGCTCATACACACTGTGCATTACTGTGAATTTTATTGCTGTGGAGCTCTGTGATACACTAATACACAGTGCATATTACTGTGAGTTTTATTGCTGTGCAGCTCTGTGATACACTCATACACACTGTACATTACTGTAGCACAGAGCTCCACAGCAATCAAACTCACAGTAATGTGTAGTGTGTAGTATATAAGAAGAAAAAAAAAGTGGGCTTCTCAATTCAAAATGCCCAGGCCTATATGTTTTGTCCCAGTACGGGTCTGGTCTGGGCTAATTCAGAAATAACCGCTTAGTTGATTTACCCCATATTCACATGGGCCACATACTCGCCTATGGCTGCCTGTATCTGTGCTTGAACGTGCCTCTCATGCCCTCGGCCACGCTCCGGTGATATCTTTACATGATATTGTGGGAGCGTGGCCGAGACAACGAGAGGCATGTTCAAGCACAGATACAGGCAGGTACGCCATCCATGTGAATTTGGGGTAAATCAACGAAGTGGTTATTTCTGAATTAGCTCACAAGGGCCACCATGTGGAAAGAAAATATAAAATTAGGGGAGGTGGAAATAAAAAAAATCAGGGGGGGGTAATGAAAAAAATCGGGATAAGGATATAATTCCCTTCCCTGGCAGCCTGCTCTGGTTGGGGGGGCATGAGGGTGGAGTGAGCCCATACCTTGAATTCACTGTGGGACTGAGAAAAGGCAGCTCCTCCTGGCTCAAATGTAGAGATCGCTCCCTCTGCTTTTTTTTATCTTTTCCCGTGCATGATTGCTTCCGGGCTCTGGGCTGCAAGTCAGCTGAGCTCACGTCACACAGACCACCCGGAAGCTGAGTGCACAGTGCAGATGCTGGGAAGATATGAAACCACATCTTCCCAGCGCACAAGTCCAGCTGCTACCAGGTCTGAAGATCTGACCGGGCTTGTGGCACCCCCCTCAGCCTGGGGCCTGGGGGCAGGTGCCCCTCTCGCTACGCCACTGGTAGAGGGCCCTGCTCAGATGTGCTTACGGTCTAGAGGAGTTGTGGTAGAGGAAGACACGTGGAGTTTTATTGGTCATCATCGTCAGGATCATTTGCTGTAGTGTTACCGAAGTGGTGAGGACTTGGAAGTGGCCTCTATTATGATGCTGGTGTAGATGAGGTGAGGGATAGTTTGGCATCAGTAATGTACTTTTAATTTGGACTCCAATTTATGTTACACTGTTATATTTCCTTGTAGACACTTTTTATTTTTTTTGAGAAAGGATTTTACCAGGAAGGATACATTGAGATTTCTCTCATTTTCAAGTATGTCCTGGGTGGCGAGTATGTACCGTTAGGTGTCTTGCCCAAGGACACTTACTGGAGAGGTTGCTTGCTGGGAACAAACCCATGACTCCACAGGCTCTCTCCATGCAGAGCAGTGATGTTACCTTTAGGCTAGGGTCAGACGAACGCATTTTCACGTTGTCTGTGAAAAAGTGCATTCGAACGAATGGACGTATTTTTTCACGGAGTACGCGATACCGGTCATACGATGCGCATTTTTCGTCCGTGATTTTGTACGGATCATCAATAAAACACTTTGTGCATCTGGACGTTATGTTGGCTGGACATTAGTAGCGTCTGACATCTCCAATTCACGCACACACGCCGCTAGCGGACGCAGCGCACTCTGTACGTCTGTACTAGCGGTTTTACGTTCTCGAAAAAATGCGTTCATTTTCCACTTGCGTTGCGCAGCCGGACTTTCGTGCGACCGTACATCGTATATTGGCCGTCATTGCCCGTCATTTGCTGCTAGTGCGGCCGTGATTAAGTGCGCCTGCACGCGCGTTCGCACTGCCTCAGTCTGACCCTAGCCTTACTCCACCCAGCCGGTATACAACCATGTCATTTTAGCTTGTTTCTTTAGGTCAGGGGTGCACAACTTCAATCCTCCAAATGTTTTGGAACTACATCTCCCATGATACTCAACCACTCATTAGGTTGACACTTCCTTGTGGGAGATGTAGTTCCAAAACACCAGGAGGGCCGAAATTGTGCACCGCTGCTTTAGGTTATCCAACACTCTGAACTTTTATTTTAGAAAACCCTCTGTATCTTGTCTCTTGCAAATGGCAGAGCAGGCTATTATGTTAATTATCTGTAGAACTGTATATATATTTACAGTATAATAAAGGGAATTAAACACTGTGGGCCATATTACATAGTTGGTGCTAACTTAACCAGAGCTGTTGTAAACTTCCCAGAGCCATTATAGCCTATGGAGGTTTTCAGTTTACAACAGCTCTGGTTAAGTTAGCACCAACTATGTAATACTGCCCTGTGACTTTAGTATTTTCCAAGCTACTCTGATTGTTCCCTCAAGAACACATTTATTATTTTGAACCTTAACCATTAACCTGTTCTGCAATGTAATCCAATACTATGAGATCATAGTTGTTGATCTTCCTTAAATACTCTGCCAACATTTGTATTAATATATAAAGTTTACATCTTGATAAAACATCTTTCTGTTTTTATTCATGGTTGTCATAAGGTTCATAGGGTTAAAGAGCATTTACTTTTAACTGGAATTTGGTCTAACTCCCTAAAATCCCCATTATGAAGCTTAACTCTTGATATTTAAAACTCACTTTCTCTAATGTGTAACCGATCTCTTTCTCTCTAAAACAAAAATGATTTTTAGGCGTGTTCAGAAACTTCTCTCAACACTTTGGGCAATATTACAAAGTTGGTGCTAGCTTAGGCTAGGGTCAGACGAACGCATTTTTCACGTCTATCGTCAAAAAGTGCGTTGATGCATCCGAACGCATTTTTTCACAAAAGACGCGATAGCGGTCATACGATGCGCAATTTCGGCCGTGATTTTTTACAGATACAGACCAGGAAACTTTGGGTGTCTGGATGTCATGTTGGCCGGACATGAGCAGCGTCTGACGTCTCCTAATCACGCACACACGCCGCTATGCGGACGCAGCGGACGCAGTGCACTCTGTACATCAGTACTAGCGGTTCGACGTTCTTGCGAAAATGCGTTCGTTTGCCGCTTGGGTTGCGCAGCCGAACTTTCGTGCGGCCGTACTTAGTGTGTGGGCCTGCGTTGGACGTCATTTGCTGCTACCACGGCCGTAGTAAAGTGCGGCTAAACGCACGTTCGCACTGCGTTCGTCTGATCCCAGCCTTAACCAGAGCTGTTGTAAACTTAACAGGCCCTATCAACCTCCTACAAGCTAATGCTAGCATAGGGAAGTCCCCAGTCTCCCTCCACGATCACTCTGCCAACCAGCAGGATCTCGCAAGAGAGATCCTGCCGTCATGCGACGCAGCAGGAGAGGCCTCCATGGAGTCCTGTGGACTTCATGGAGTGGATGCTTGGGTCAGCTCGTTAGCTCTGCCCCAGCATCCTCGAACCTAGCGGCCGCTACAGGGCACGCTGCTGGACTCAGCACCAGATCTGCTGGTGAAACCGGGACGCAAAGGGGAAATTAGTGCTAATTTTTCACCTTAGCGTCCTGGTTTTAGCGAGAGGCACACGATGGAGCCCAACAACTCCATAGACTAAATAACTCTGGTAAGTGTACAACAGCTCTGATTAAGTTAGCATCAGCTGTGTAATATAGCCCTTTATGGTTTCCACTTATCCACCATACACAGATAAAACGCACCCTTCACCTTTCCAGCCTGGTGTTTAAGAGCTTTTCTGGGAAGCTGCCACCCTACCTGAATAGTCTGCTTCCCCCAGCAGTTCCCTCATCCTATAACCTCTGATCCAGGACCTGCACCTTACTTACAATACCACAATACAAAAAAACAGTGGCTCGGTCCTCATTTTCCTACAGAGCACCACAATTATGGAATAACCTCCCAGACACCATCAAATCTTCCTCCAGTCTTAAGTCACTTAAGAGCTCCTTACTAACATACCTCAATACAGAATGCACCTGTAAACATGTAACCTAGTGACTATATTTCCTACATATTTATTTTCTGTTAATCTGTATATTTGTGTTGTTTTTTTAATATCTCGCATTGTATTACTTTGTATTTCTGTAACTGTAACACTTCAATGTTCTTGAACCCAGGACATACATGAAAACGAGAGAAATCTCAATGTATCCTTCCTGGTAAAATCCTTTATAAATAAATAAATAAATAAATAAAGTGTCAAAATATATCCAAATAGACCCAATTTAGCTACCGGATGCTGTATTTTCTTAGTGCAAACCATACACAAAGGATTCTATCCATGCAATGCAATTCACCAACTTGGAAATAGAATACTGGAAAAATACACAAAAGGTTATTGAATAAAAGCCAAATTGGCCACTGAATTGCACCGAAAGGTGAATCTCACCGTAAGGTGCAATTTCGGGGCAGTTTGGCTATTCAGAGATCTATCAATTTGCCAAATAATGACAAATTGCCAGTGAAATCTGGTGCAGTTCACCTCAGATCGCCGCACTTTGGCAATCTTTGGAAGCAGTGAAATTGTCTCATAGAGAACTAATGGTTGATCAGTTCAGAGAACGCTGAACAGCACTGTAATGTTGGAGAAATGCCCAGACTTTTGGTGGTTCGTTCGACAGGTTTAAACAGGTGAATCCCATAGGATTCAGTGTAAATAAAAATTAGCATTTTTATAATTTTTTTTAATTCAACCATTTATTCTTTTCATTTGCAACAAAAAGCTTATTTATTTATTCAATCTTTTTTTTTTTTGGTATCTTTCTGGATTCTATTGCCGAAATTTTTCATTTCCATTTTTTTTACTCATCGCAGTTTTTTTTATTTTTTAACAGAACATTTTATTATTTTTCATAGGACCTGTATTACTGTCTGCCATGCATTTTCTTTTTGTTTTAAATATCTTTTTTTAAATTGCAGAGTTAAGTTTTTTTGTTTTTGTTTGTTTGTTTTTGTTTTTACCAGTTTGGTGGGCTGTTCGGCAGATCCCTTTCAGCGCACTTTCTACGGTGATCCTACGGTGACTACTGAGTTCACCGCAGGGGCAGCAAATTGAAATCGCCCAAGTGCGCCAAATGAGAGAGAACCGAAATTTATGTGAAATTTCGGTGCTCTCGGAATAACCAATACATAGTGGAATGAGGGAAAAATAATTAATGGTAAGGGATGTGCTTACTATACCCACTCAGTGGCGTAGCGTGGGGGTGGGCTGGGGGGGGGCGGTGGCCCCGGGCGTAGTTTTTTTGGGGGCGCCAGGGGCGCCATAGTGGGCCCCCGCCGCCGGTTTCCCTGCCCTGTGTGGTCAGTGCACACAGGCAGCCAGCGGCACATTATGGAAACGCCGCGATGGCGCCTGCACCGCCCCCTCACGTGACGTGTCACGTGAGGGGCGGCACCAGTGCAACGTGCTTAGACTGGGCTGCAGGCGCCACCGCGGCATTTACAGAGTGCGCCGCTGGCTGCCCAAGAAGAGCACGATGACCATCAAAGGCCGGGAAACCAGCGGGGGCCCGCTATGATGCCCCAAACCGGCCCCCCCCACCGACCCGCGGGCCCTCAGAGCCGTTGAGTGGGGGGGAGAGGGGGCAAATATATCCATGTGTGAGCTACTGGGGGCAAATATATTTATGTGTGAGCTACTGGGGCAAATATATTTATGTGTGAGCTACTGGGGCAAATATATTCATGTGTGAGCTACTGGGGCAAATATTCATGTGTGAGCTACTGGGGCAAATATATTCATGTGTGAGCTACTGGGGCAAATATATTCATGTGTGAGCTACTGGGGCAAATATTCATATGTGAGCTACTGGGGCAAATATTCATATGTGAGCTACTGAGGCAAATATTCATGTGTGAGCTACTGGGGGCAAATATATTGGTGTTTGAGCTACTGGGGCAAATATATTCATGTTTGAGGTACTGGGGCAAATATATTCATGTTTGAGGTACTGGGGGCAATATATATATCCATGTGTGAGCTGCACATTACTGTGGGTTTTATTGCTGTGGAGCACTGTGGTACGCTCATACACTCTGCACATTACATTGTATCACAGTTAAGGGGTTTAATGCCCTAATGGTGGAAGGGAATCGGGGCATGATAACGTGTCCACACCTTGGGGGGGCGCACAATTCTTGGCTGGCCCCGGGCGCTGACAACCCACGCTACGCCACTGTACCCACTTAACCCTTTCGCTGCTGAGGCTTTTCACACCTCTGTGCTGAGGTCATTTTTACCGGTTTTGCTCATCATGTTTAAACGTGTTTTGAAGGCTTATTTTAGTATATTACCCAGACATATTATATATCGTTCTTTCCGTCAGACTCGGTAGATTCATAATATGTCATTATTATATGTATACGTCATGTCATGTCTGTATATTATAACAAAAAATGCAATAAAATATGTATTTTCAATAATTTACAACGTGTAAAGTGTTTTTTTTCACATTTTAACATGCGAGCAATTGCGGTTATATTTTGTATGGGGTGCGCTTGTTAAAAAAATTAGAGATGGGGTCTCGTTACATTTTTTTTTGGGGAAAATTACGTGATTTTTAACAAACGCACCGCATACAAAACTCGTTAGTGAAGCATCATTGTTCACATTATAATTGAAATGGGAACAATATTGCTGCATTAACGAACCAAAAAAAAGAAAAAAAAAGTTTATTTTTTTTTTTATAATTTTTTTTTTAAATATATTTTTATTTTTAATTTTAATTTTATTTTTTTTAAAAACTTTTTTCACAGTAGTGTTTGGTATCGTTGGAACGGCCATGCTCTGGCCGATCCAACCATACCAAACTTTAACCGCTAGCTGCCACGGATCGGGAGATAGGGAGTGCCAATGAACTCCCTATCTCCACCGTTGGTGGCAGTTAGGGGTTAACTCTAGGACTGGCGTCATCGTGCTATGCACGATGACGCCAGTCCTCAGGGGGAGTTCCCGGAGGCTTGGCCGACATCCAAGATGTCGGCCAGCTCCGGGAAAGGATCGCGAACCGGCGCTTTTCAGCGCCGATTTGCGATCCAGCTCCCCAGGGGTTAATGCCAGGCACCATTTGGAAGGGCAGGCTGTGCCCTTCCAAATGGTGCCTGGGTTAACCCCTGCAACGCCGCCGATCGGAGGGAGAGAGGTCCGAAGGACCTCCCCCCCTCCCTTTCAGGCGCCTCCTCCGCACATGCGGGGGGGGGGCACCTGAATTAGGTGTCATCGCGCTGCCGCGATGACACCTAATTTCAGCGGCTGCGGTTCCGGATGCTGGGCTGACATCGAGGATGTCAGCCCGCACCGGGGGGGGCAGCGATCGGCCGGAACCCGGCCGAACGCTGACCCCAAAGGGAGGACGCGCTCAGCGCGTCCACCGCATACCAGCAGTAATGCGGAGGACGCGCTCAGCGCATCCTCCGCATTGAAGTGGTTAATAGTTGTATAGTATCCACCCACAAGCAGTGGTGACGGTAAATACTGAGGGCTCTATTAACTACTTCGCACAAACGTTAATGCACGTAAAAACGCATTAACGCGAGGGTGAAAACCCTTTGTGCAGAACGTTGTATTACAATGTCCGCGCAAAAATGCGTGTTAACGTCTAACGCGGGTGAACCTGCGTGAACCCTTTGCGAGCGTAATGTACGTTGCGCGTCCTATACTTAACATTGTGAGCGCAAATGCGTTTGTGCGCTGGTATGCGGATGGTATTACAATCTATGCGCAAATTTTAACAGTCAACGTTTGCGCGCATAATTTTAACATCTTTTAAAAGCTGGTGTTAATGGCAAATCTGAACGACCTGGCCGAACCCAAATACACCAGCCCGAAAAAAAAAAATGCAGCGAAGTATAGTTACACATTCTACTCAGGCTAGGGTCAGACGAGCGTGATTTCTACGGACTGTACGTCACAGTACACAGTAGTGGTCACACAGTCCGTTTTTTTCACTGACGTATATTTTGACGGATGTAGGAGGGAAAATAAATTAAAAAGCAAAACCATTTTGTCTGTGAAAAATGCTGGACGTATAAATGCAGTCCGTCTGACCACGTTCCATCACTCACACACAAAGCTATGCAGACGTTGCGGACGCAGCGCACTTTGTGCGGCCGTTCTAGGGGTTGTACGTTCTTGCCTGCCTTGCGTCCGTGGGCCACGGCCGTTGTGCGTCCGCAGTTCAGTGCGGACGTACTTCATGTGTCAGGCTCCAATGGGCTTTCTGTCATGCTATCACGGACGTACTTTTAGGCACAATCACGGACGTGAACACTACGCTCGTCTGACCATAGCCTCATACCCAAAAAATAAAATGGAGAAGTTGTGTGTGTTTTTATTATTGCTGCATCATATACTGTAAACTCAGATTGATTTTGACAGGCGCAAAAACTGAACGGGAGACAATTGTGGTTCTTAATTCTGATTGGCTGAATTGCGTTAAAAAACAGTCAGCACACCGATTTCTCCATGCAGCGTTAATGCACGCGCGTTTTGTGCGTCTTTTTTACACGCGGTATTTTTTGACAGATGAAAAAATGCGCACGGATTGTAATACCACCGTTATTTTTTTGCGCATTAACGCTTCGCGCAAAAAAAATTGTGCTGCGCGTGCGCTTTTGCGCGATAAATTTAATAGAGCCCTGAGAGTTTGGGTCAATTCTAAGTCCACCCGATCCTTAACATTTATGGATATAATGAAGGAATCCTTTAGGCTGGGGATCACCCTCATACACATGACCTAAAAATGGACAGAATATGAAACAGAAAACATGTTAAATACATTCCTAGCAGTTATACTATTCTTGTGAGTGACTGGGTTCTTGCAGATAATGAATCTGGTCTACAGAGACTAATCAGCTCTAACTATCTCCTATGTGGCTGGGGATAGTGGGAAGTGCAGTTCAGACCCAAAAAAAAAAATGTCACTCATCATACTAGAATTAATGTATTAGCTTAGGGCAGAAACCCATCTGCCCACACTTACACAAAGCACAGCACAGCCCCTTTAAGAACCCCTGCGCACGTCTATGCTTGCGGTATCCTATATGAGAGGTATTTCATTTATTTATTTATAAAGTGTTTTACCAGGAAGGATACATTGAGATTTCTCTCGTTTTCAAGTATGTCCTGGGTTCAAGAGCATTGAAATTGTTACAGTCGTTGCATTTTATTATTTTGTATTTCTGTAAGGTATTAAAAACAAAACACAAATATACAGATTAACACAGAAAATAAATATGTAGGAAATATATTCACTATGTTACATGTTTACAGGTGCATTCTGTATTGAGGTATGTTAATATAGGTCTCTTATGTGACTTTAGACTGGGGAAGATTTGATGGCGTCTGGGAGTTTACTCCATATTTGCGGTGCTCGGTAGGAAAATGAGGATCGAGCCACTTTCTTTTTGTATTTAAAAAGGTTTGTCCTGTATCCCTTAGCTCAGGGGGTCCCAATGGGTAATGGCAGCTGTCAGCTGATGCTAGACTTGAGTTCAGTTGTTATATCTACGTTTAATGGAGATATGCCTGCCAGCACATCCGTTAAATGCTGATTCAGGTCTCTGGATAGTGAATTGATAGTGAGCGTCTGAGGAAATGCACAAACTGACATTATCAGGTCTATTCACTAAAAGGTGAAACTCAGGAGAATGACTGGAGAAGTGAAAATTCTAGGTCAAAATAACCAAACCAGAAAAATTCTCCCATTTATCTGACTGTCCAGATTGGTCTAGATTGTTCTCTTCTCCTGCCAGTTCTCCTGAGTTCCACCTTTTGTGACTCGACCTGTCAGTTATACTGTTACATAATAAAATAGGTTGAAAACGTCCATCAAGTTCAACCTTCCACTTATCTCTATCGCTGCTGTTGATCCAAAAGAAGGTAAAAAACTCCCACTTCCATTTGTGCCCAAAAAGGGGGAAACAAATCCTTTGTGATTCCATATTGGAAATCCAATTTCTTCCTGGATCAACAAGCAATGCATTGAAATTTTAATTTTATACCATTATAATAATTTATATCATTGTAATTATATTGGCACTTCCTGAACAGGTACTTTAGTAAATGTGAACCAACAAGGGAGATTTGTGCAGGCGAATCCCATAGGCTTCAATGTTAAAAATATCCCGTTTTAATTCAATATCTAATAAACCATTTATTATAATATTCTGCAGTAAAGAGTCTCTTTATTGTTAGATTTTTTAGGATCTTTTAAGCATTTTTCGGGGGGGGGTTTTGCCACATTATTTTTCCCGTTTTTAAAAAAAATAAAAAAATTTAAAAGTTTTTTCTTTATTCTGTAACAGCCCTTTTTATTATCATTCCCTGGACCTAATATGTAAATTTCAGACATTTTCGCTCAGTAGTTTCTTTGTAAACAGCGTTTCACTTTTCAAACATTCAAGCGAACTGTTTTTTTTTTTCATTCCATTCGTCTGTGGTGTCGGGTTTTTCCGGCGGCTGCGCTGCGTGTGATCGGCTCCTGTTTGGGTTTTTGTGGCGTTTTTGGCAGGTTAATCCAGATGTTTTTGCGAGTTTTTGGTGTGCCTTCGCCGGGTTTTGCGGTGAGTTTTCGGCGGGTTTGCGGTGACTTTTCCCTGCAATTCGGGGACCCCGTGGTGCTTGCTGAATACACCGCAGGGTCGTCGAAATGGGATCGCCAAATCAAACCGAATTGAGGAGAACGAAAAGTCACCGAACTTGCGGTGACTTTTCGATTCTCTTTGAATTACCCTGTATGTGAATATATTTGATTTTCATTAGATTAAAAAACAACCTAAGATTAAAAAGCACCAAGATGTATTACGCTATTGTGTAAGAGCACCAGAGCTGCTTCTTCCTGAAAGAGGGAATGAAAATGTATTTTCCCAAGCGTATGAAAATCCAAGAGATTGCATACCACCAAATAACACATTCATCATATATAAACAGAGCTTGACACATGTATACTATACAAAGCAGCCATTAAGAAAACGAAGGAGCCAGCCATGCAATTTTTAGAGTCAGGTAATCATTTTTTACATATAGTTTTGAACAGAAAAAAATCCAGAAATTTAAGACCTTTTAAAATAGTAAAATGTTAAGTAAAGACACATCTCGTGTCAGTGCGGAAAAGTGGAAGTTTTCAATCTTGAAATGTAGGAAAAGGAAAAATCTGCTTAATTGTGAAGACGCACTTCATTATCTTATCTTCAGCAATGTAACATAACTGCGCATTGGCGAGGGAGGGTCTTATCGTTAACCAAACATCCATGTTTCCTCGCAAGGAACGCATTACATCACGTATTCCACAGCAAACACTTTGTCTTTGGATTCCGGCACGAATCATATCTATCGTTATTTTTTAACAAATATTTATTTTTTTGCTTCCGCTCTTGTTCCCCCATAGTTGAATTTCTTAAGCGCTTAACTATTAAAGTGCCAGATCAACGCCAACTGACACCTCCACGACACGGTGTTAATATAGCCGAAAATGTTCTAGTCCAGCAGGAGTGCGGTATAATTACACAAAACGTCATTAAATGATGTGCATGGTCGGGGTCGTATATAGCAAAACACTCATCGGAAAATGCGTTTGCTCTATATTTGATGGAATTGAGACACAAAATCATCCCCTTTATGGAGCAAAGCTTTATAGCCATGCTGTCTGTTAAGGACCACAGCAATTTTTTTTCCTATTTTTGCTGTGTACATGTTCACCTATGATTTTCCAAGGATATAGTTTTTAATTTATGTTCAATATATATTTATAATTATTAATTTCACATGGAAAAAAAATATATTTTTAATATATATATATATATATATATATATATAATAAAATATTTTTTATATATATAATATATATATTTAAAGAAAAATTAATTTAATAATTTGTAAAAACCTGGTGCAAATGATAAAGTGCAACTCAGACCCGATTCTGAAATTTGTACTGAATGTGGGAATACCTCATCTCTGGAATTTTTGAAACTTTTTACTTTATATGTTACTAGACTTGTATCACTGTTCCAAAGCTTGCTCAAATGCTGAAGTTTCACATATTCCATAGGAAGTCGCAGTGATCGCCTGTCCAGTAAGAACACAATCAGCTTTGCTGATCTGCTCAGTTTATCAGGATCCCGGCAATAGTGAAAACGGCACTTTCCAAGCACTCTACAGCTCAGAATGAGGATTTCAGCGCATGACGAGCTATACCGTCACTGGCATTAGACAAGTGGTTCCCAATCCCTGGTCATCAAGCTCCTCTAAGGATTACCTTGGGGAAATGCAGACTGAATCCTGCAATCACGGAGCACTGCAGCAATTGATGTCACTTGTATTGTATTTCCGATATCTTGCAAACCTGGCCTGATGGTACTCCCTGAGAACCAGGTTTGGGAAACACTGACCTAGACCGTCATGCAGTCCTTAACGAGCTAATATTAATTTAAATTGAAGTGTGCCGAAACTTGAAATTCATCTTGCAGAGAAAGAACATCTCACGTGAGTCTTTTCCTCAAAGTATCTAGAAAACAAGTTACATATTTGTGTTTTTTTAATGAAATTTATATAAAAAATAAAATTACAAGCATTTGATTGTATTTGATCCAAAGGTTATAGTGTTCCGTCAGTTATCAAACACATAATCCTGCTCCTTCCAGCTATAAAACATCTTATAAATGTTTATCGTAAAGATTACATAATTTTTTTACTTTTTTACACAATATACAAAATCAGTTGCATCCAAACAATGTCAAAACATGTACAATGATCCAGTATCCAAGACGGTAGAAAACGCTATTTTTTTTTATTAATATCTACAGTAATACATAATTTCACAAAAGCTTATAAAAATATATTATAAATCTCATCTTTTTTTTTTTCTTTTTTCCTCTAAACTATAAGAATGCTTTAAAAATACTGAGCGGCATTTAACAGAGTAATAAAAAAAATCTATATTTTGGCACATTTTGCATTTTTGCAATTATTTGGAGTGTTATAAAGTAGGCTCGTTGGACACAGAACACATTATATGGGGTTTTTTTTGGTTTCACTTTTACAGAATCTTGGGAACTCACAGATTTCATTGACCTTGAAGTACTTCGTCTTAGCTTTGTCCAAGAATGTTAATTTTGTATTAGTATATGTCAGTCGGAAAGTTCATCGCTGATGGACCGTTTCCTTTTAGACGTTCTTGCGCAGCATTTCTTTCTAACAGTTTTATAGGGTCCTAAGCTGTGGCCCCACACAGTACGCTGGATGCTGTCATTTCTTTGGGGTCACATTCTGGTCTTCCTGATATCACGAATGGCCAGGTCTGAAAGTACAAATTGGACAATATCAACGGAATGTTGCTGACAGTTGCGTTGGGCAATATTCCAAAGTTGGTGCCAACTTAATCAGAGCTGTTGTAAACTTAACAACTCCATAGACTGTAATGGCTCTGGAAAATTGACAACAGCTCTGGTTAAGGCTAGGGTCAGACTGAGGCAGTGCGAACGCGCGTGCAGCCGCACATAATCATGGCCGTGCTAGCAGCAGATGCCGGGCAATGACGGCCAATATACGAAGTACGGTCGCACAAAAGTGCGGCCGCGCAACGCAGGCGGCAAACAAACACATTTTTTCGAGAACGTGAAACCACTAGTACTGACGTACAGAGTGCGCTGCGTCCGCTAGCGGCGTGTGTGCGTGATTAGGAGACGTCAGACGCTGCTAATGTCCAGCCAACATAACGTCCAGACCCAAAAAGTGTTTTATTGATGATCCGTACAAAATCACGGATGAAACTGCGCATCGTATGACCGCTATTGCGTATTCCGTGAAAAAATAAGTCCATTCGTTCGAACGCACTTTTTCACGGACAACGTGAAAAATGCGTTAGTCTGACCCTAGCCTAAGTTAGCACCAACTATGGAAAAGAGCCCGTTTTGTTTATCAATCCATGAGTGCAATGGGGCCATACTGGAGGAAAGTTAATTGGACAGAGGAAAAGTTAATTAAATCAGGAGCATCCCCCATAGGAAAGCATCTTAAAATGATGTTGCATGCACCACACATCACTCTGCACCAATATCTTCCTGAACTGCATGGATAAACACAATGGAATGTATCAAATTTGTTCTTGGAATTTGTATTATTTTTACTGTTCCGCACTCTTCTACGGTTCCACTCCTGCTAAATTTGCAGACCATTAATAAACAATTAAAAATTTCAGGCCAAAGTTAACGAGCTGATGGGACAGTGAGATTTTAGTTCTTTATTTTTTAATTATTTATTAGTTTCCAGTTGGACTATATTGATTATTCTCTCCCAACCCACTACTTAATGAATAACCTATTATTGTAATTTCTAATAAATGTAACATATTAAATTGGGTATAATTAGGACATCATTTTCATCAATACTGAATCGTTACTTAGATTACACACTATGAATAATGCATATTAATTTAAAGTGTATAGTTTAAAAACAAATATAAAATGTATAACTTTATGCACGTCTTGATTTTGTGTGTACATATAAAAACAGAATGCTTTCGCAGGGCCAAAACATAGAAAATATTATCAGGGTTATTCAGAGAAAGGTGAAACTCTGGAGAACTTTTGGAGAAGTGAAAATTCTAGCAGGGTTATTCAGAGAGCGGTGAAAAGCAGGAGAATGACTGGAGAATGGAAAATTCTAGTTCAAGATAACCAAACCAGAAAAATTCTCCCATTCATCTCACTTTCCAAATCGGCTATTTTGACCTAGAATTTTCCATTCTCCAGTCATTCTCCTGCTTTTCACCTCTCTCTGAATAACCCTATAGGTCAAAATAGCCAAACCAAAATAGCCAAATTCTCCCATTTATCTCACTTTCCAAATCGGCTATTTTGACCTAGAATTTTCACTTCTCCAAAAGTTCTCCAGAGTTTCACCTTTCTCTGAATAACCCTGTATGTATTTAATACAGTTAAAAACTGACTTTAATAAAGGCTCAGAAGGAGCTGAAACATAAATTGTTTAATTATGTATTAATAAAGGATATTTTTTATGCTTCAAACCCATGAGTGTGTCCAGTTCTGTGGTTGTGGTTATGTGTATGTGTATATATACATATATTTTTTTGTTATTATTTTTTTTTACTAGTGCACTGGGCCATGAAATTTTGGAAACTAAGAGACACTTTAAGTGGTGAGTGCCAGACCTTGGAGTGTGTTTGTGTGTGAGATAGAATAAATATGATATATATATATATATATGTGGGAGCATGCTAGGGAGAAAATCCCCAAAATAATTCAACAATTTCCCTGTTGATTTTAAACAGACAGGTTATATATTTTTTTATGTATTTTATAATTATTAGGTGTATTAAACAGAATATTTACAGATATTACAGGCCCTGAGCCATATCCCAAGAGCAAAATCGTAATACATTTATAGGCACTGGATTTCTGCAGTTTTCCTATATGCATGCAATTAAATATATAAATGAAACTGTAACAAAATAAAAACAAGAGGGTCTTATTTCTAAACAAAATGTTGTGCTGACATGAGGACCAGTTTGTAAGATTTAGGCTAGGGTCAGACTAACGCATTTTTCGCGTTGTCCGTGAAAAAGTGCGTTCGAACGAATGGGCGTATTTTTTCACGGAATACGCGATAGCGGTCATACGATGCGCATTTTCGTCCGTGATTTTGTACGGATCATCAATAAAACTCTTTTTGCGTCTGGACGTTATGTTGGCCGGACGTGTGCAGCGTCTGACGTCTCCCAATCACGCACACACGCCGCTAGCGGACGCAGCGCACTCTGTACGTCAGTACTAGCGGTTTGACGTTCTCAAAAAAATGCGTTCGTTTGCCACTTGCGTTGCGCTGCCGCACTTTTGTGCGGCCGTTCTTCATGTGCAGCCTGGCATTGGACGTCATTTGCTGCTAGCACGGCCGTGATTTAGTGCTGCTAAACGCACGTTAAAACTGCTTTCGTCTGACCTTAGCCTTAGGGATTAGTAGAGCTGGAAAGCACTAATTTTATTTAATTTGAGATACAGATTTTCTATAATTTCTAAACTGCATATATGACCAAAATTCTGAATGTTTGTTATCTCCCACCACGACGTGAAACCGCAAAATTGCAACGTGTGTATAACTATAACCAATGAGAGTGCCATTGTTGGTATCCTCTCCTTGAGTCCATGGGACTCCATGAAGACTCGTGCAAGCCCTGCACAAGACTTTGCAGGTCACCAAAAGGCGCTGAAAAACTATCAATCCTCTGTCCTTTTCATTGTGCTAAGTAGAGTTTGTTTTGTTTTTTTCTTTTGTGGAAAGTGATTTTGGGAGCTGGTTATTTTTTTTTACTTGCTGCAAGTGAGAATAATGAGTGATCTTGGAATCGCTCATTATTCTCTGCCTGCCTCTACATTGGTGCTTCCTACACAAACTATAGAAGAATTAATTTAGAGTAGGCAGCCATAAAACGTAAGCAATGCGGGAAAATGTCATTTGACCTGGAATAAGACTTCTTATTGAATACATTTTCTTACATATATTTACTCACACGCCAATGCTAATGGATCGGCTGGAATAGGTCTCACACTCAATTTACCAGCTCCTTTTAAAGTCTGTGAAGTAGGTGTGTTTACAAGAGCATTGGTTTATTTTACTCATGGCTCATAGTCACATACATATACACAGAGATAGAGGATATGTATAAACATCCGAAGATCCCACACTCTATGACTCTGCTCACTCTAATGCCCGGGGCAAATATCGGTCAGTTCATATATATGTTCGCGGTGAAGAAGAACTCAAGCAAGACTTTTGGACTGAAAGGTTGACTTCTTTCAATAAAGATTATGATACTTTTTAGCAATTCTTTTGTGAGTGCGTCTTCACCTGGACTTTGTGTGTATATATATCCCCCCATCATGATAGATGTCATTTTCATGCCCTCACCATTTCTGAAACTCTAGCGCTAGTGATCCTGATGACCAATAAAACTCTTCTTGTCTTCCTCCACCCTGATTCCTGTAGATCAGTGATGGCGACCTACTGGTCCCATGATGCTTAGTCCCAGATAAGTCTGGCTGAGCATCATGGGACATGTAGTTCAGAAACATCTGAGGTGTCAAGGTTCACCATCACTGCTCTAGATTGTAAGGTCTTCCGAGCAGGGCCCTCTACACCTCTTCTTTCTGGTTCCTATGTCTGATTGTAATTTTGTCTCGATCTTATTGGTTATTGTAAAACACTGCAGAAACTGTTGGTGCTATATAACTGATGATGAGGATAATAATAAAGACGAATAACATTTATAGATAGATATGTAGCAGAGCGGTTTCGCGCTCACGTTCATTTTATATCTCTTTTCTACACCCAGTGCTCGACAGAGATCATTTATATAAAAATCCTCAATGATGCCAGCACTCCAGGACTTCAATAAATTCTCACTTTAATTAATCCATATAAAAATAATTTTTATATGGATTTATAATACTGAAGTTTTGTATAAGTCTCGACGTGCTGCGTTCATTATGGAGATCTATAAATCACACAACTGGAACTAATGCAGTCGAGAACCCTCTATTCGTTCCTTGCTCATGCTCACTCACACGAAAATCCATCTTAGCACTTCAGGGACAATTTATTTTGAGGTTTTAAAATACTATTTTCAGCCATTAAAAAATCCCAACGTTTTGGCACAGTCTTCATCAGGATACAAATTTTTACAAGCTGAGCTGAAACACTGGCTTTTTAATGGCATGAAATTCATTTTGAGATTTCAAACTACAAGTCCCTGGATCGCTAACCTGTTTGTAATGCTATACATATTATTATTTACATTGTGAGAGATCACGAATGATATACATGATAGAGAAGATATACATAAATATCCGTATATCTGAGAGAGAGAAAGATATATATGTTTATACAGAGAGAAAAAAATTTACAGAGAGAGAAGATTCGCTCATATATATAAATATATATAAGAGAAAAATACAGAGAAGATAGACGTATACAGATATAAGAAACGTTCTACAGTACTGAAATGTCAATATGTTGCAGCTTTGGTATAATTGATTGATTTTTTGATTGACTAAGCGCTTCCATCCTTTGGTGTTTTGTGGGGGTATATGTATGTATATGTGTGTATAGGGATATATATATATATATATACACACACACAGAGTGAAAATATATATATCGATAGATATAAAATATCCATACATAGAAGGGAAGGTAAACATATGAGTGAGATTATATGTTTACAGAGAGAGAGAAAGATATGTATCGCAGAGAGATTTTTTTATATATATATATATAAAACTAACACAGCCTATCGAGAATATATATATATATGTGAGAGATGCAGAGTATATATATATGTGTGTATATATGTGTGTATATATATATATATATATATACACATACAGAGAGAAGATGGATATAACGAGGGGCATATACAGAGAGGAGATATATATATTGAAAAAATAACTCTTTTAATAAGAAGTCTAAGATTTCAGGCATAAAATTGTAAATAAATCTGTTTGCACGGACTATAGTTCCAATAACTAGTCAGTCATATGGTTAAATATATGTATTGACCAAACATTCTGCATACAATCGTGTCTGTCTATGTTGGTGCTGGATGTATACATTGTTTATATTATAATGCACGATTTTCAGCAATAAATCAGTCCTATGTTCTTCTGCCTATGATAGTTCCAGTGATCTAGTGACTGGGTTTGCAGAGATCTACTGGCTGGCTAAGCATCATAAGACTGGCACTCCAGGCATTAACCCTCTGGTTCCCAGTGATATGAAATATACCAGATCTACAACACTGAGCCAAACTAATCTGCATTGGCTGAGCATCAGGAGTCCTGACATTAACCCTATGCCTGCCAGGGCACCGACACTGAACTGAATGTCATGTCACATGCATCTGTAGATAATGGGAATTTCAGGGCTTTACTGTTTCATGCATGCTAGTAGTCTCCTGCTGTTATGCCCACTGGCCACACTGATATCATGCACAGGCACACAGCATGCCATTGTCCTTTACCATGTGGCAGCCCTGGAGGATGACTGGTGCTGGCTGTATGGGAGCTTCATTCTTACCAGGTTGACTGGGTGGATATAGCTATTGTCATATCTATCCTCCTGCAGCAGTTGCCTGAGGTGCGCAATGTAGCTAGAGGCCAGCCTCAGGGTGTCCAGCTTGGAGAGCTTGGTGTCAGGAGGAACCCATGGCAGACTGGTCTTCAGCCTGGAGAAGGCTTTGCTCAGGACCCTCATGCGGGCTCTCTCCCTGGCATTGGCCGCGTTTCTCTGGGTCTGTTTGCACTCCTTGGGGGGCCTGACCCCTTGCTGCTTCTTGTCTGGACTCTGGTGACTCCTGCAGCCCCTTTTCCTTTTGCTGGGTGCCTCTACGACCTCCTCGTCAGAGTTGTCCGTGGAGTGGTCCAGCAGGAGCTCGCTGCATCCCGTTCTCTGAGCTTTGGGATACTGCAACTCCAGCACACTCAGCTCCAGCAAGTCCTCACTGTCACTCACAGATCCAGTGGACATGACTCCTCCAGTGCCCTCTCAAAGTCCAGCCTCAGGACCACAGTGCCTCCACATCCAACATGCATGCACCTCTGCTTGTACTGAGTCCTAACCCCCTGGGTGATGGCAGTCCTGTCCTGCAGAGGAGTATACTCAGTCATCCCCTCTCCTCTGCCAATTATTTCACTATTTATCCAGGGTCATTGCTGCAGATCATCTATCTGGAAGGGAGGGCTGTGGGAGTGGGTCTGGCTGGGGGTGGGAAAGGCAGAACAAAGAGGAGGGGGGCTTCTTTTGGGTGACTGTGATATGGTCAGATTAACCCTGCACTATCATCATACCTCAACTCCTCTCCATTGTATATGTTGTTTAAGATGCTTAAAAAACACTAATGGAAAGGAAACTGCCTTACATTTTTGTGATGGTCATTATATTTACCCTGGCATTATTGTACAGCACACTGAGCACAATACAGTATATAGAATTCACAACTTTGTATCAGCCTTCATTACATCCTTACAGTTTTCATTTGTGTCTTTCTGTCAACAGATGTATGTCTTCATGGGTTCCATATTTTACAGGATGACCTTAATTCACACAGTGGGTGTCTATATTGCTATTTATCTTTCTTTTTAAACTTTGATGAGTTACATTGTTTAACTATTTTGGTGCCAGGAGAAGGAAGCATAAAGCATGAGTAAGTCTCAATGCACCCAATATGCTTCTTCTGAGGAGAATCAGTGCAGAACTGTTTCAGTATCAATAGGTGAGGCCTTCTAAGTACAAATAAATATCCCCTTAAGCAAACAAACCATTCAAACTTACTCCAGCCTTTTTTAAATTTGTTTTTACAGTATTACTATCGATCAGGAAGCCCTAATCCTATAATACAGTTTATAGTAAGTATATTAAATTACAACTATTTATAAAACGCCAACATGATCCACAGCGCAATAGAATGAGTAGAAAAAAACAAACAGAAAATTTAAAAAAAATGTTTGACACACGGAGAACAATGGAAAAGAAGGACCCGTTCAAGAGCTTACAATCAATGAGTAGAGGGGTGACATACAGAGGTGAGGGTAAATAGTTGCGTGAGAACTAATGGGGTGCAACACTTATAACTCCACTGTAGATGAGCAATTTATCCCCATTGAAGTATCTCTAATGCAACGAAGAGTATACACAGCCCAATACATCTCACAGTGTGCTTACTCAGCAAAAAAATGATGCTGGGAGTATGTGGCTGCGGCACACAAACCCCTATGTGTTAACAGACCAGTGGGTAGTTGCCCCCAAACCCCCCCCCCATACCGAGAAGGTAGAGTCATATTACTGTCAACTAAAAAGTTATGCTTCACTGTAGCGGTTTAATAGTAAATTCTGAGATTTACGTCAATTTCAAAATATAAGTTCACAACCTATTTCAAGCCATTTGTTTTTTTTTTTGATACTTCTTTTTCATTACTAGTTTTTCTATTGGTATAAACAGTGCCCGGTGGGATATGCTGGTGGTGGCACAGAACATCGTATCCGAACACAAAACATATATGTTCATATACAATATATACACACACACATTCTTTTTTTAGATAAACATTTTCTTATTTGTTTATTGCTTCTTCGTTTTATTTTTATACACTGTATCTATAGTTAAACAACATTTTACTATAACAAATTCGCATTCTTAGTAACTTGTTTAAATATTTTAACCATTTTTCATTCAGTTAAAAGATAAATAACCCAGTATTGTTGTTGAAACTTCACAATCTGTTGAAAAGTGAGGATTTCTATAAGCATATATAGATAATACTAGTTTTCTAACCTTATTTATATTAAACGTTGCAGGTGATGTTGCTGCAGAGCTGGTAAGACTGAAAAACAGCCCAAGCCATTAAGCCATGGGTCGGCAACCTTCGCCCTCCATAGATTGAGACTACATCTCTCATGAGGCTCAGCTACTCATAAGATTGTCTGAGCCTCTTTGTAGTTGCAAACCATTTGAAGGACCAAGGCTGCTGACCCATGGCTTAAGCCCTAGCAGTTCCCTAATAACAGCTCAATTCTGTTCCAGTTGATGCATTGGCAAATCCACTGGTAATTGTAGGATGCAGCGATGTGCACTGTTGCTGGCTTCCTCTCCCGGAGTCCATAGAACGCCTATGAGAGTTGCACTAGATCAAGTGGATGCAGTATTGCGGGATCACGCTGTTCGGCTAAAGGACAACAGAGAACTATTTCTTCTCTGACTTTCCAACTATGGATATGCTGACACGGTATGAGAGAGGAGTTTTTAAAATTTCTAGTGTGGTGTTTTTTTGTTAGTGACTCTGTTGATGCAAAATCACTTAACCCTTTCGCTGCTGAGGCATTTCACGCCTTTGTGCTGAGCTCATTTCGCTCATCTTGTTTAAACGCGTTTTGAAGGCTTATTTTAGTATATGACTCGGACATATTATATATCGTTCTTTCTGGCAGACTCGGCAGATTCATAATATATCACTATTATATGTATACGTCATGTCCTGTCTGTATATTATAACAAAAAATGCAATAAAATTCGAATTTTCAATAATTTACAACGTGTAAAGTATTTTTTTCACATTTTAACATGTGAGCAATTGCGGTTATATTTTGTATGGGGTGCGCTTGTTAAAAAAAATTTGAAATGGGGACTCGTTACATTTTTTGGGGGAAAACTAAGATTTTTAACAAATGCACCGCATACAAAAATCGTTAGTGCAGCATCATTGTTCACATTATAATTGAAATGGGAACAATATTGGTGCATTAAAAAAAAAAACTTGCTTATTTTTTTTATAATTTTTTTAAAATATTTTTTTATTTTAATTTTTTTTTTTTTTTAAACTTTTTACATGGTCATGTTTGGTATCATTGGAAAGGCCATGCTCTGGCCGATACAACGATATCATACATTAACCCCTAGCTGCCACGGATCGGGAGGGGGTTCATTGGAACCCCTATCTCCACCAATGCTGGCAGCTAGGGGTTAACTCCAGGACTGGCGTCATCGGGCTATGCACGATGCCGCCAGTCCTCAGGGGGAGTTCCCGGAGGCTTGGCCGACATCCAAGATGTCGGCCTGCTCCGGGAGAGGATTGCGATCCGGCGCTTTTCAGCGCCGAATCGTGATCCGGCTCCCCAGGGGTTAATGTCAGCCACCCTTTGGAAGGGCAGGCTGTGCCCTTCCAAACGGTGCCTGCCTTAACCCTGAGGCCCCCGGTGATCGGGAGGGAGAGAGGTCCGAAGGGGGGCGCCTGAATTAGATGTCATCGCGCCGCCGCAATGACATCTAATGTCCCCACCGGGGTCCCGGAGTGCTGGGCTGACATCCAAGATGACAGCCTGCACCAGGGGGGCCAGCAATCGGCCGGACGTGCTCCGCGCGTCCGTAGCACGGGAGGTACACTTGGCAGGACGCGCTGAGCGCGTCCTTAGCAGCCAAGTGGTTAACACCAGCTTCTGGAGTCATTTTTTCTTCAAATATTAGCTGCAAACAAGACTAATGAGTGACCTTGGAATTTCTTGTTGTTTTCTTGCTGCCTCAGCCTTATCAATTGCTTTGCAAAGCATACAAAGTAGAGGAAGAGCTGCTGTAGTAAGGTGCCGTAACAGACGAGCCACAACAGAAGGCTGAGGGTCAGCTAAAATAACAGGGGAGCTGTTAGCTTTAGGTCGGGGTCAGACGAGCGTTTTTAAGAGCCGAAGGAACGTCTGCGAGAGTGGACTTCCTTCCACTCTGACGCCCGTCTGGCCATCTCGTTGAGCGCAGTTAGTGTGCCCAGTGCTGCAAGGCTCGATCCTCCTACGGAGGATCACGCTTTGCAGCCAAGTTGCTGTAGCGCATGCAATTTGTGCGCACGCAATTCATGCGCATGCTATAGCATGTGGTCGGCCCTGTTGAAGCGTCATAACGCTGCGATGGATACCGGGAGGCACGTTAGTACGGGCGCACCTAGTGCACTCGTCTGACCCCTGTCTTAACCAGCTATAATTATCGGCTCACTATTAATATTAACAGCTCTGGTGGAAAAGGGAATATATGTTTTTGGGATGTTTCACAAAAACTGCAAACTGCAGCGACAAACTAATATTATCTAGTTTTAAATTGAAAAAAGAGTTGCTCTGAGTTAGGCTGGGGTCAGACGAATGCAGTGCGAACGTGCGTTTAGCCGCGCTATATTACGGCCGTGGTAGCAGCAAATGACATCCAACGCAGGCCCACACACGAAGTACGGCCGCACGAAAGTTCTACCGCGCAAAGCAAGCGGCAAACAAACGCATTTTTGCAAGAATGTCGAACCGCTAGTACTGACGTACAGAGTGCGCTGTGTCCTCTGCGTCCGCATAGCGGCGTGTGTGCGTGATTAGGAGACGTCAGACGCTGCTCATGTCCGGCCAACATTACGTCCAGACATCCAAAGTTTCCTGGTTTGGATCCGTAAAAAATCATGGCCGAAATTGCACATCGTATGACCGCTATAGCGTCTTCCGTGAAAAAATCCGTTCGGACGCATCAACGCAGTTTTTGACGGTAGACGTGAAAAATGCATTCGTCTGACCCTAGCCTTAGAGATTTTTTCCAATGTTCGGTGCCATGTGGTACAGTTGAAAGGCAACATACAGGTCTATTCACTAAAGGGTAAATTCAGGAGAATTGGCAAGAGATGTGAAAAATCTAGGTCAAAATAGCCGGTCAATAAAACTACGCAGTAAATATGCTTTAAAAAGGAATTCTACCCCTATCTCCCCTACATCTAAGAAACAAGGAATGAAAGAGACTCACTTGAACAAAAATATAACAACGTGAGCCGGGTTTGTATACAAACGCAGAAAAGAATTATTAAACACAAAAAGACACACATAACATAATGAACAGCAATGGTTGTGGGATACCTTCAAATATTCAGTCAATGACACTTGGCAAGAAAAAAGAGAGTACCCCTATAGCCCAAATATGCATAATGCAAGCAATTATTGAACAATGCATAGGGCAGGGGAGAAATGCCAGGGCCTGTCTGCAGAATACAATGAACCAGAGTTAGTGACTCTGTTGTTAGCAGTTCCATCCACTCTGACGCCCGTCTGGCCACCTCGCTGAGCGCAGTTAGTGCGCTCGCTCAGTGCTGAAAGGCTTGATCCTCCTATGGAGGATCGTGCTTTTCATCGCCGTCGAACGGGAGTCGTAGCACATTGATGAGGAGGCTTTCAGGACGGCCGGAGCACGTCCGCTGCTGTGTGCGCAATTCGTGTGTGCGCTACAGCATGTGGCCGGCCCCGTCGAAGTGTTACAACACTGCGACAGAGGCTGGGAGGCACGTCAGTTCGGTCGTACATAGTGCGCTCATCTGACCCCATCCTTAGCACTGAACTAAGAGATGTGAAAATGTTCCTGCTTACCAAAAAAACATGAATAACCATATGGCAGATGCCAACTTAGCCGGCAGGTATTTTCATCTACATAAAAATGGCTATTTTACTATTTAAAGAATACTGAACATTTAAGAAATAAAATGCATTTCTGGCATGCCAATGGTTAGGGGAGGATAGGTATGGATTCAATTATGAGGCTACGTAATTACTTCCTTAACCTTGTGATTATCAGAAATGCATGGTGAGGCGTAAAAGGGTTAATGGAAGCTAGATGAAATAATGAGCCAATGCGAGACATTCCAGCAGCTCTGAAACCATATCTGCATACAATGCCTTTACTATTTTATCTGATCTATGTAACAGGTGCAGGCAAATTGTCACTGGGGAACTGGTTCCCAGTGCTTTCACAGAAATGATCTCAGACATCTCACTCTTCAGGCACGCCGGTTCCCCGTGTTTTAATCAGGCCTCTGCTTCTGTGCGTTCTTAGCAGAGCCCCCTTTTTTTGCCCTAGGAATTGCAATCCGGCGTACTTAATGTAAGTTCCACGTTCGCAGATGCAGTAATTTGGAAGCTCTGGAAAATACCATTTCAGAATGGATTAAAGGGAGTCGATGGCTTGAACATACAATAAAAAAAAAACAATTGAGTGAGAGCCTGACTGATGTTTCCTAAGTGTTGAAATACACAAATGTGTGAGTTTTGCAACTGGATCTCATGAACTCAAATTGACTTTGGCACTGTGCAGGGCAGAGACTTTATAGCGACTTGGATTTTCATACTATTGTCTTGCACATGGCATTGCATTGTGAGCAGTTTAGAAAAAAAAACGTTTCCCCATACGCACATTGAGACATTTTGGGGCTAATACTTTAACAAAGTCTTTTAGACAGGACCACCCTTAGCAATTCTGGAGCACTAGGGTTGCCAGATCGGTCATGTTTTCCTGGATGCACATAATCTATTCATACTGATGAACTGTGCATGAAAAATGCCACCCAGAAGCATGAAGAATCCATACACTACAGGTAAGAAATCAAAATGGAATCCCAGGTAGGGTTGCCAGATCGGCCATGTTTTCCTGGACACATATAATTTATTCATGCTGATAGGCAGTGCATGAAAAAAGCCACCCCGCGGCTAAGGCTGGGGTCAGACGAACACAGTGGGAACGTGCGTTGAGTCGCACTTTATCAGCACTTAGTAGCAGCAAATAACATCCAATGACGGCCAATATACGAAGTACGGACGCTAGAACTGCTAGTACTGATGCACAGAGTGCACTGCGTCGGCATAGCGGCGTGTGTGCGTGATTAGGAGAAGTCAGACGCTGCACATGTCCGGCCAACATCATGTCCATTTGTTTTTCATAGCTTCGTCACAAAATCATGGCCGTAATTTCGAACCGTATGACCGCTATCACGTCTTCCGTGAAAAAGTGTGTCCAGACGCATGGATGCACTTTTTGACGGTCGACGTGAAAAATGTGTTCGTCTGACCCTAGCCTAAACTGGCCATCGCTGGAATCTAGACGCACTCTACCACCCTACCTGAATAGGCTGCTTCCCCGAGCAGTTCCCTCATCCTATAACCTCCGATCCAGGACCTGCACCTTACTTACAATACCACAATACAAAAAGAAACTGGCTCGATCCTCATTTTCCTACAGAGCACCGCAATTATGGAATAACCTCCCAGACGCCATCAAATCTTCCCCCAGTCTAAAGTCACATAAGAGATCTCTATTAACATACCTCGATACAGAATGCACCTGTAAACATGTACAGTTGCAAGAAAAAGTATGTGAACCCTTTGGGATTACATGGAGTTTGGCATGAATTGGTCATAAAATGTGCTCTGATCTTCATCTAAGTCACAACAATTTGAAAAACACAGTCTGCTTAAAATAATACTGGGGGTGAGGTTTTGATGTTGGTGTGCTGTGCCTTTTTTTCTCCACAGATAGTGTTGTGTGTTTTTTCCAAACCACTCAATTTTGGTTTCATCTGTCCACAGAATATTTTGCCAGTAGTGCTGTGGAACATCCAGGTGCTCTTTTGCAAACTTCAAACGTGCTGCAATATTCGTTTTGGACAGCAATGGCTTCCTTCGTGGTGTCCTCCCATGTACTCCATTCTCGTTTAATGTTTTCCTTATTGTAGATGCTTCAACAAAAATGTTAGCATGTGCCAGAGATTTCTGTAAGTCTTTAGCTGACACTCTAGGATTCTTCTTTACCTCATTAAGCATTCTGCGCTGTGCTCTTGCAGTCATCTTTACAGGACAACCACGCCTAGGGAGAGTAGCAACAGTGCTGAACTTTCTCCATTTGTAGACAGTCTGTCTTACTGTGGACACATGAACATCAAGACTTTTGGAGATACTTTTGTAACCCTTTCCAGCTTTATGCAAGTCAACAATTCTTGATCGTAGGTCTTCTGAGAGCTCTTTTCTGCGAGGCATGGTTCACATCAGGCAGTGCTTCTTGAAACCAGTAAACCCAAAACTGGTGTGTGTTTTTAAAGGGCAGGACAGCTTTCAGCAACACATCCAATAATATCACACTGATTGGACTCAAGGTTGGCTCACTCCTGGCTCCAATTAGCTCTTGGAGAAGTCATTAGGCTAGGGGTTCACATACTTTTTCCACCCTGCACTGTGAATGTTTACATGTTATGTTCAGTAAACACATGAAAACATATAATGTTTGTGCTGTATTATTTTAAGCAGACTGTGTTTTTCAAATTGTTGTGACTTAGATGAAGACCAGAGCACATTTTATGACCAATTCATGCAAAACTCCACGTAATCCCAAAGGGTTCACATACTTTTTCTTGCAACTGTAACATAGTGACCATATTTCTCACATATTGATTTTCTTTGTTAATCTGTATATTTGTGTTTTGTTTTTAATATCTTGCATTTATTACTATTACTTTGTATTTCTGTAACGACTATAAAATTTCAATGTTCTTGAACCCAGGACATACTTGAAAACGAGAGAAATCTCAATGTATCCTTCCTGGTAAAATACTTTGCAAATAAATAAATAAATGTAGAATCCATACGCTGCCGGAAAGAAATAAAAAAGGAATCCCAGGTGACCTGCCTTGATTTCCTTCCTGCAGCCCATGAATTATACATGTTGCAGGGCAACACGTTTCTCTGTGCTCCCCTCTGCATGAAATAGTAATTTGTGTCCAGGAAAACATGGCTGATCTGGCAACCCTAATCCCAGGTGCCCTGCCTTGATTTCCTTCATGCAGCATATGAATTATACATGTTGCAGGGCAGCACTTTTCCCTGTCCTACCCTCTGCATGAAGTAGTAATATGTGTCCAGGAAAACGTCGCCAATCTGGCAGCCCTATTGGAGACCTGGGTAATTCATATTTGCAGGCTCCTAAAATGCATTTAAGTCAGTATTGCTAATCAAGACCTGATAAATTGAGTTATCGTATAGATTTTTAATGTTTTACGGATCTAAAGTTGCTGAATTTTACAGAACTGTTTATAAATCAGTATATGCATTCTCATACATTGGTAATCGCTGAGATAACTGGCCGTATCAGGGCTTGACTAGTATTGCTGGAATATACTCATGGCTTACTTGATTAACGGAATCAATTTGGCATAAAACAAGTAGGAATTAAATAATAGATGGAAATGATGAAAATTCTTATTTTTATCTAACAATGAGTTGTCCAAAAATACAGAAGAATGTCACTTTAAGACCTTTTTTTTTTCTTTCTCAGCCTTTGTTTATGAATGTAGACAGACAGACAGAGAATGATAAACAGAGGGATAGAGGGAGTGAGGGGAAGGAGGGGGACGGGATGAGACAGAGGCCTCAGCTTTTTGCTCCTTATCTTCCTTGTCTTCCTCATTCACAGCAAGGGGTGTTTTTTCCAATTATTTTGCTGTTCTGTGCAGGAAGAATGAGGGGGTTTGTAGTATTGATATCATGTTACAGAGTTTAAAGAGAAAACCAGAATACCATGTAAATCAGTCTGTTTCATCCACTTCTGTATTTTGCAGGTAAAAAAACCAGATTATTTGGAAGGTCTATTGACAGTTCTAAAGGTAATCAAGATGTGATTGGTAGTAGAGTGAAAATATATTGGATACAATTGAACACAACGAGGGCCATTCACTAACTATTGTTCTTAAGTTGACAAACGGTGGATTTAGTGTGGTGAAATTTAGGGAACAACGGTGATGGTGAGTTCTCTGTTTAGGGAACCTCCTGTTCTTTGTACTCATCACCGTTCTTTCCATCATAGTTTCTGCTATGCTATGACATAAACACTGTAGAGGACCACTCTGAGAACTATGCTGAAGAACTTCAGCAGAAACTATGTTGGACCCCCATTGAGATAAGAATCAACACTGAAAACAATGGTAGAAACAACACTAGACAACTCTGACTGAGACACTGTTGGAAACTATGCTGAAACCATAGAAACATAGAATATAAATCGGCAGATAAGAACCTGTCTGCCCAATTATATGGATTTTCCCTGGATTTATCTTTTATTTAGGATAGCCTTATGCCTATCCCATGCCTGCTTAAATTCAATTACTGTTTTGGCCTGTACCACTTCAACTGGAAGGCTGTTCTTTGTATCCACCACCCTCTCAGTAAAATAATGCTTTCTGATGTTACTTTTAAACCTTTGCCCCTCTAATCTAAGACTATGTCCTCTTGTTTTGCTACTTTGTTTCCTTTTAAATATACTCCCTTCCTCTACCTTGTGGATTCCCTTTACGTATTTAAATTTTTCTATCATATCTCCTCTGTCTCGTCTTTTTTCCAAGCTGTACATGTTAAGATCATTATCAGGGTTATTCAAAAAGATCTGAATTGTGGCTGAGAGGTAACCGAACAGTGAAATTCAGCGTATGGTTACCTTTCCCGGCCATTCGGCTATTCAGAGAGCAGGCAGTTCGCCAAATGTTGGTGAATTGCCTTCACATAAGGTGCCTGTTCGAGGGCAGTGAAATCCCCCATAGAGAAGCAATGCTTCGTCTATTCAGAGAACAAAAACCAGCAGGGAAAAGTTGCCAAATTGCCCTGCCGTTCGGTGGTTTCATTCGACAGGTTTAATAAGGCGAATCCCATAGGCTTCAATGTTAAAAATATTCCCGTTTTAATTAAATAGCTAATAAACCATTGATTATAATATTTTGCGGTAAAAAGTCTCTTTATTAATAGATTTTTTTAGGATCTTTTAGGCATTTTTCGGGATTTCTTTTATGAAAATTTTTCTTTTTTTTAAATCTTTTTTTTTCTGTAACAGCTCTTTTTATTATCATTCATTGGATCTTATATGTAAATTTCAGACATTTTTGTTTCGTAGTTTCTTTGCAAACAGCGTTTCACTTTTCAAACATTCAAGCGTACTATTTTTTTTTCCCCACTCCATTCATCTGCGGTGTCGAGTTTTTCCGCCGGCTGCTTTACGCTGTGATCGGCGGCGGCTGCTCGGGTTTCTCCGGCGTGTTCGGTGGGGTTAATCCAGATGCTTTTGCAGGTTTCGATGTGCATTCGCCGGGGTTTGCGGTGAGTGTTCGCCGGGTTTGCAGTGGCTTTTCCCTGCACTATGACGGCCTTGTGGTGCTTGCTGAATACGCCGCAGGGTGGCCGAAGTGGGATCGCCAAATCGCACCGAATTGAAGAGAACGAAAAGTCACCTAAACATGCGGTGACTTTTCGTTTCTCTTTGAATAACCCTGTAAGTCTTTCCTGGTAACTTTTCTCCTTGAAGCCGTACACCATTTTAGTCTCCCTTCTCTGAACTCTCTCTAAGATGTCTCTATCCTTCTGGAGATACGGTCTCCAGGACTGCACACAGTACTCCAAGTGAGGTCTCACCAGTGCTCTGTACAACGGCATGAGCACTTCCCTCTTTCTTCTGCTAATACCTCTCCCTACAAAACCAAGCATTCTGCCAGCGTTTCCTGCTGCTCTATTACATTGTCTGTTTACCCTTAGACTGGCATCAGATGAACGTTTTTCAGAGTGGAAGGAACGTCCGTGAAAGAGGACATTGCTTCCACTCTGACACCCGTCTGGACACCTCGCTGAGTGCAGTTCTGTAGTATCAGTTCTGTAGTACAGTATCAACTCTGAACGGAGAATAGCCACAGTTTACTCCTTTGCTGAATTTTCCTACAGTGGATAGACAGAGATCACAATACTTCCAACGACAATGATGTATACCGTTGTTTGCAACTATGGTGCCAAACAGTGCTTGGTGAATAACAAGAATATCCCTATAATTAAAGTAATCCTTTTTATTAGACGTTTTCCATTGGAGCAGGTTGACGAAATACTGCAATCCGACAGATAGTCATACCAAAACGGTAAAGAATTAACACAGTATAAGACATACAGAAGACAAAACCCAGAAAGCTTACTGTGTATGAAACCAATTGTCATTCCTATAATTAAAGTAATCCTTTTTGATGCTCCCCCTGATCATTAAATGTTTAGGACTGCATCATATACATTATTATCTACACATCTGAACAATATTTTTCACGTGATACCCATTGTTCTGAAGAAATAAAGTTGGTAACGGCAGTCCTGGTTTGTAATTGCTTCATTTGTTCACCTGTTTGCTCACCACAAATCACCTTTTTTGTCAGTAGATACACAATTAAGTGTTCTGTAAGGTAAAAAAAAATATTTAGCTGCTTCTAATGAACCTGTCCTCGTACCGGCTGGGTGGAGTAGAGATAACATCACTACTCTATAACTGTGGAGACACAGGTTCGATCCTGGCAAGAGCACCTCTCCATTAAGTGTCCTTGGGCAAGACACCTAACGGTACATACTCGCCACCCAGGACATACTTGAAAATGAGAGAAATCTCTCGTTGCAGCAAATTAATTCTACATCCACCTTTCCCATTAGCATGTAGCTGTTATGAGTGTCTCGGGAAATATGGAGGATCTGGCAGCCCTATATGTTGTACCCTGTGCTTTTCTCAGAGACCCCAAGCATTCCGGACTTCAGATTATTAAGGATTTTCAGAATATGGACAGGATTCTGAAAGCCAGAGGTGGAATGCAGTGGGGAGGTCGAGAAGCTCATGCTAAAGCAGCGCCAGCGAGGATACATGCTGGGAGATGCTATGTATTGCTGTGCAAGGGACATACTGTGCACAGTCAGCATGTCTAATGCTGGCCGTTTGCAGCACGTCAACCGTTGGAGCTAGACAGTGTGTCCCAACTTGTCATATGTTGCTGCTGCCCATATAGGAGAATCAGAATGAAAGAGGATTTATCTGGAGCAGCAGACAGGTAAGTAAATTCTTCCAAGAAAACCCAGACAACTCCAGTTTCTGGGGTCTTCCATATTTCAGATATCCGGACACTGGAGCTTTTCCTGTGTCCAGATATCTGAAATATGGGAGACCCCAGAAACTGGAATTGTCCGGGTTTTCTTGGAAGAATTTACTCATCTGCTTGCTTGGAATGGGATATACCAGTTGACTAATCATTTTTGTCAGTGTGTTTGAAATCATTGGTAGAGTGGTCTTGGACTATGAGATGTAATCGGGGGAGTTGGGTGGAGTAGAGATAACATCACTGCTCTATAACCGTGGAGACTGTGGAGACACAGGGTCAAATCCCAGCAAGAGCACCTCTCCAGCAAGTGTCTTTGGGCAAGACACCTAACCAGGGGCGGACTGACCCATCGGGCTCTCGGGCGCTGCCCGAGGGCCTGCACATCAGTGGGGGCCCGGTTTTGTAAGGGACGTTCCGACCACGGTGGCGCACTAACAAACCGCCTCGTCAGCAGCACTGCAGCGTGCCTTCCTGGGCCCCACGTGCACCCTGCATTGATGCCACCCCTCACTGTGTGAGCTACTGGGGCAGTATATATCAATGTGTGAGCTACTGGTGGCAATATATATCAATGTGTGAGCTACTGGGGCAATATATATCCATGTGTGCGCTACTGGGGGCAGTATATACCCATGTCTGAGCTGCTGGGGGCAGTATATACCCATGTGTGAGCTGCTGGGGGCAGTATATACCCATGTGTGAGCTGCTGGAGGCAGTATATATCCATGTTTGAGCTGCTGGGGGCATTATATATCCATGTGTGAGCTGCTGGGGGCAATATATATCCATGTGCGGTGTGTATAAGTGAGTTTTATTGTTCTGTGCCGCGGCCGCAGCTGCCACGAGTGTGTGACGGGTACCGCAGCAGAGCAGTGGCAGTTTGTAAGTCTGGAGGGGGCACAATGGATTCTCCAATTCGCTGGGGGCCCGAGTGGATTTTATTAACTAGTTAAAATTAATAGTTGGAAATTGTGCGAAGAAATAAATACTTTAAAGCAACAATGTGCATGTGGGTTGTGCGTTGTATGGGAAGGGTTTATGGGTGTGGCCTACTGTGTAGGCGTGGCACAAGGGGCCCCACTAACTCCTATTGCCCGGGGGCCCCATTACTTTCAGTCCGCCCCTGCACCCAACCGTACATGCTCGCCACCCAGGACATACCTGAAAACGAGAGAAATCTCAATGTATCCTTCCTGGTAAAATACTTTCCCCAAAATAAAAAATAAAACTCAAATAGCGGATTCATTCGAAATAAAAAATTAGGCTAGTGCGCTGTATAGATAGGCTTCAAATCCCAGTCAAAGGAACTCAAGGTATGTGTGAATCATGACTGGTCCATGTTTAAGTATGCTTGCTTACCTATTACCACCTTGAAATAAATTAATTAGCTGTAATGCATTCAGGGGATCCCCGAAAGTAAAAGAAGTGGAATTATGATGAGCAGATTTCGAGTTCCATGTTGGATTTAGGGTTAAGGTTGCTGCTAATGCTGTGTTACCCCTCCCTAAAGCGATGGGAGTGGAGCATACAACATCTTGTTTTTACTGAAATTAAGTTTAAGGGCTAAGTTACAACTGGGGTTAAAGTGATGCTATTGTAATTGGTGTAAGAATTAGTGCTGGTCTTAGAATTAGGGCTATCGTGACATTTAGGTTAAGACTTTTATTTGTTTGCGTAATCTGAGCTTTTAGGGGAATTTAGCGTTCTCTTGAAGTTTACATTATAACTAACCCTAAAATAGATTTCTATCTGGAAAGAAAATTAGAAAGTCAGTATTTTTAATTTTTTTGTCACCATTGACAATCAGAAAATGTTAAGTGGGCAAGTGGGCTTACTGCTTTAATGGGTTTTTAAGTGAATTAAAAAAAAATCTTTCTTTGTAGGTAGATGGGATTTGAGCACATATGGCAAAAATGTTGGACAATGTTTGACATATGTCATCTCTAAATAGTCTAATGAATTGGCTTAAAATACAATGTGAAACATTGGTGAATGTACATTTTGCAAACGGTGTAAAGGTATTATGATCAATTAATTTATTATTTAATTTGTATCTAGACATTGCATTGTAGGTTTTTTGGCTAAACATGTTTTTTAAAAATTATAGCTTCCAGACCTGAAAAGGAGAGGTATACTCTTGAAAGTTTGTCTTTTAAATGTAACGTTAGTCCAATAAAAAAGGTAGAGATGTGCATTCGATATTCGATAACTCGTATTTTGGAAGTACTTCCAAATAACGAATCGATACGATACGAATTTGAAACAAATCGAAATGGTATATAACGAATTTATAATAACGTTTTACACTGTGTCATCATAAAAGAAAAATTTGAATAATTGATATCAACTATTGAATTTGAAATGAACTATCAAATTGATATCAACTATCGGATTGATCTTCACTTACAATACAAGTAATAGTCAGCAAAGGACTTTATGAAAAAAATTTAGTTTCACTGTTTAATTTGACTCAAATACTAAATCTGTGACACAGCTTAAAATTTAACCCTAGCTTTTCTTTTAACAGCAAAATTTGTTTAATTGGGGTTTTATTTAGTGATCCAAAATTCTAAATGATATCAACTATAGAATTAATATATGAAATATGAATCAATTCTAAATTTCGAATTGATACGAAATTTCAAAACGAAACACGAAACAAAATTAGTTCCAAAATTTCGAAAACGATATTATTTATAAACGTAACGAAACTAATTTTCAGCCATTCCTTTCCTAAAAAAAGAAATCACTACTCACTGTTATACTATGGTGATTTTGGCATCTGGATTAACACGGTTTATCAAATTTATATATATATATATGTGTGTTTATTATTGCAGAAGCCACCCGCACATCACAGCAATTCAATGAATTGCATCCCAGACCTCCTGTGCCACATTCCCCATATGCAGCAAGGAAGTCTGTGTAGGATATGCAAATGAAATCTGTCTCACTTTTATGCATCCTGGATCTGTTATTACACAGAACCCTAAAATCAATGCTATGTCACACTGTGGCTTTCTAGCAGAGATAAGGTTATGCAACTGGTCAAAGCCACTCCCAGGACAGTGCTGTTTTGGGTTTGTTGGACCCTCATCAGCTGGAAGCTAGGCATGATGACCAGTTGCAGTGGATGCTTGGGACCCGTAGGCAAATCAGTATCTATAAGGGTTGTGGTGGAGGACAAAAAGTGAGATAAAAAGCCTCCACACTATAATAAGTGTGTTTATTATTGCAGAAGCCACCCGCACATCACAGCAATTCAATGAATTGCATCCCAGAGCTCCTGTGCCACATTCCCCATATGCAGCAAGGGATTCTGGGTAGGATATGAAAATGACATCTGTCTCACTTTTATGCATCCTGGATCTGTTATTACACAGAACCCTAAAATCAATGCTATGCCACACTGTGGCTTTCTAGCAGAGATAAGGTTATGCAATTGGTCAAAGCCACTCCTAGGACAACGCTGTTTCGGGTTTGTTGGACCCTCATCAGCTAGGAGCTAGGCATGATGACCAGTTGCAGTGGATGCTTGGGACCCGTAAGCAAAGAATGTGGAACAGGAGCTCTGGGATGCAATTCATTGAATTGTTGTGATGTGCGGGTGGCTTCTGCAATAATAAACACACTTATTATAGTGTGGAGGCTTTTTATCTCACTTTTTGTCCTCCACCACAACCCTTATAGATACTGATTTGCCTACGGGTCCCAAGCATCCACTGCAACTGGTCATCATGCCTAGCATGAGTGGCATAGCATTGATTTTAGGGTTCTGTGTAATAACAGATCCAGGATGCATAAAAGTGAGACAGATGTCATTTACATGTCTTACCCAGAATTCCTTGCTGCATATGGGAATGTGGCACAGGAGCTCTGGGCTGCAATTCATTGAATTGTTGTGATGTGCGGGTGGCTTCTGCAATAATAAACACACTTATTATAGTGTGGAGGCTTTTTATCTCACTTTTTGTCCTTCACCACATCCTATATATATATATATATACTAGTAAGAAGCGGGATGTGGCGGCACTCCAGGTCTGTTTAACAAACTTTCTTTATTGTGACACGAGGGACAATGTTTCAGCCCCCGTTTTGAGCTTTCCTCAGGACAATACAAATAAAACATGTAACATAATTCACATATTTATATAAAAGAAAATCAACTCACCCCTCCCTCGGGCTGTGGCGTTGCCATCCACTCTATGCGCATGCGCACATCTATCCCCATCCCAGCGGGATGACGTATCGAGTAACCACAGCAACGAAGAACGTGATTTCACACTCCCTTGGACTGCGGTGTAACTATCCGCATATTGTACGCATGTGCGCACATCCCCTAAACAGCGGGATAGCGCATTGCATAATCACAGTGACCCAGGATGCGGTACTCCGCTCCTTACATCCTGTAATGGGCAGAGACACCCCCAAACAGTGACATCCAAAAAGGTTAACTATCTAACACAAAGGCTAGGGAGACCAACACAATTCCATTACTGGAAAATTAATTGAACAAGTAATGGAATTGTGTTGGTCTCCCTAGCCTTTGTGTTAGATAGTTAGCATTTTGGGATGCCACTCTTTGGGGGTGTCTCTGCCCGTTACAGGATGGAAGGAGCGGAGTAGGAAAGAGCACTCCATATCGATGACCACTTTCATCCACCATTTTCTGCAACAGAAAAAAACACACATTTCAAAAAACCTGACTGAGGTAAAATGATGGAGATTCAGTTTAGAAAGTATGATCATAGTTCGCGTAAGCCTGTCACAGTCGTCAATGTACCCCATTGTTGACAGGTCCTATCTAACTTGACCGTATCTGCACTTACAGGATCAACTCACCCTGGAGCTCCCCAGCAGGCACTGGCCTTTTTAGGCTGTCACGGTGGAACAAACCTGTGAGCAGGGAGGCGTGCATACCAAATGAGAGTTGTTAGCTCTCCATATGTATATGTAGCGCTGCTTTAAAGACTGTGTTTTGCTGCATTTAATTATTATGACCACCAGAGGGAGATAGAGACATAATGGACTATGCTGGACAAACCCTGAACTACAATTTCCATCATGCTTTGCGGGAGTACAGGAAGTGGGTGGTGTAGGAAGAGGAAAGACATCAGCAGCCTCATGCAGGGGAGAGGTAGAGTGAGCTGAGCGGTGAAAGGTGGAGGACGCACGTGAAAACTGTCAAGGATCATGACCAGGCCAAAGTACAGGCGCTGCCTCACTGGTGCTGGAGATCGGGACGGTGACCCTGCTGAGACCTACCTACGCAGCGCTGAGAGGTCTGGATGGAAATCTGGTTCCGGCTGGACCCCGAGTGAGGAGACCGCGCTGATCGATTGGGAGTGCAGGCGGTGGATCGTTGTTCCTGTTGCGGAGATTTGACAAGCAGGGAGGGAATCCAGTGGCACAGAGTCCCAGTGCACGGCGGGAGAAGATCCTCGATCGGGTGCTGGACAGTTTGTCTATCGGAAGGGTGAGAGGCCTCCCAGGCCGCAGTTCCAAAAATAAGAAACGCACGCTGCAGTATTGTTTAAATCCACAGGGCCCCAACGTGACTAGTCGAAGATTGTTTGTTTCATTCACTGGCCAGTTGAATACAGTACCCGGGTACCCAAGACAATACACATACACATTTTTGAGCTATTATTTATTTATTTATATTACTTACACTCCAGAACTGAGGGGGTTAATTTTTTTCTTTTGCCGCCGCGTGTTTTTCCCGCGTTACGAAATTCTGTCGTTTAAATACCGTATCTACGTTATATATGCTGCTTTATTGGGATCAGTAAAGAATATAATCTATAAAAATCCACAACAGTGCTGGTGTATAGTTATCCCCTAGTGTGGTGAGACTAACCAGAGGTTAATTCAGCGGCTCCTCCGGGAGTGAGCGCTACATATAATACAAACCACAGGGGGGTTGCACTCAACCTAAACTCGCAACATAAGCGGGGGCATCTAAGACATTTAATACAAAACACCAGGAAAGAGCACTCCATATCCATGATCACCTTCATCCACCATTTTCTGCAACAACAAAAAACACACATTTCAAAAATTCAAAAACCCTGACTGAGGTAAAATGATGGGGATTCAGTTTACAAAGTATGATCATAGTTTGCATAAGCCTGTCACAGTCGCCAATGTACTCCATCTTAGATGCACCCGCTTGTGTTGCAAGTTTAGGTTGAGTGCAACCCCTGTGGTTTGTATTATACATATGGAGAGCTGACAACTCTCATTTGGTATGCACCCCTCCCTGCTTATAGGTGTGTCCCGCCGTGACAGCCTATAAAGGCCAGTGCCTGCTGGGGAGCTCCAGGGCGAGTTGATCCTGTAAGTGCAGATACGGTCAAATTAGATTGGCGACTGTTACATAGTTACATAGTTACATAGTTATATAGGCTGAAAAAAGACATGCGTCCATCGGGTTCAGCCTCTCCCACATAACCTACTACTGTTGATCCAAAAGAAGGCAAAAAACCCAGTCTGAATGCTTGCCAATATGCAACATACTGGGAAAAAATTCCTTCTTGACCCCAGAATGGCAGTCAGATTTCTCCTTGGATCAAGAAGCTTTTACCCACATATTAAATATTATAACCCTTAATATTCTGTGTCTGCAGGAAGTCATCCAGTCGTTTTTTAAAAGTCTGTACAGACTCTGACCCAACCACCTCAACAGGCAGAGAATTCCACAGCTTTATTGTTCTCACCGTAAAATAACCCTTCCTATGCTTTAAGCTAAATTTTCTTTCTTCCAGTCTAAATGGATGACCCCTTGTTCTATGTATAGTCCTGTTAATGAATAGGTTATCAGACAATGGTTGATAATGGCCCCGTATATATTTATATAAGGTTATCAGATCCCCTCTAAGGCGCCTTTTCTCTAAACTAAACAGGTTTAAGCTTGTTAGTCTTTCCTTATAACTTAACCCTTCCATCCCCCTTATTAATTTAGTTGCCCGTCTCTGCACTTTTTCTAGCGATATAATATCTTTTTTTAAGACAGGTGCCCAAAATTGCACGGCATATTCAAGGTGCGGCCTGACCATTGATTTATACAGAGGCAAAATTATGTTTTCATCCCGTGAGTGAACTCCCCTTTTAATGCATGCCAGTACTTTGCTGGCCTTGGCGGCTGCTGTTTGACATTGCACATTGTTACTTAGTTTGAAGTCTATGATTATTCCCAAATCCTTCTCCTGCTTGGATTTCCCTAACTCCGTACCATTTAGGGTATAAATTGCTTGTGTGTTCTTCACTCCAAAGTGCATAACTTTACATTTATCTAGATTAAATTTCATCTGCCATTTAAGTGCCCAGTCCCCCAATCTATCTAAATCCCTCTGCAGCGAAGTAACATCCTGCTCACATTGTATTACTTTTCCTAGCTTTGTGTCATCTGCAAACACTGATACATGACTTTCAATGCCTATCTAAAGGTCATTTATAAATAAATTGAATAGTATTGGTCCTATAACAGACCCCTGAGGGACACCACTTACCACTGGTGTCCATCTTGAAAATGTACCATTTATGACCACTCTCTGTACCCTATCTTTTAGCCAGTTTTCTATCCAAGAACAAGTATTTTCATCTAGACCATTTTTTCTTAATTTAAATAGTAACCTTTTGTGTGGAACTGTGTCGAAAGCTTTGGCAAAATCTAAGTAAATCACATCCACTGCGACCCCCTGATCTATACTTCTACTTACTTCCTCATAGAACGTAATTAGGTTAGTCTGACATGATCTGTGTTTCATGAAACCATGCTGATTTTTGCCAATTACATTATACCTCCCAATAAATTCCTGAATACTATCCCTTAGTAACCCCTCAAATACTTTCAAAGCCACAGATGTTAAGCTCACAGGTCTATAATTCCCAGGCACAAATTTTAAACCTTTCTTAAATATAGGGACCACGTCAGCTTTTCTCCAATCCTCTGGTACTATTCCTGAAAGAAAAGAATCTTGAAAGATTAAGAACAGAGGTTTACATATTTCAACACATAGCTCTCTTAGTACTCGCGGGTGAATTCCATCTGGCCCTGGGGCTTTATTCACATTCACATTGTTTAATTTGTGTAAAACCTTGTCCTGAGTCAACCAGTCACTTTGTATTAGTAAGTTTTTATTAATGAATTTCATGTCTCCTGTTATAGGTTTCTCTTTGATAAATACTGAAGAAAAATAATCATTTAAAATTTCTGCTTTATCCTGATCTTCAGTTAACAATAACCCTGACTCAGATTTTAGTGAACCTACATTTTCACTCTTGAGTTTTTTAGAATTTATGTACCTAAAGAATCTTTTAGGGTTGGTCTTGCTCTCTTTGGCTATTTCTTTTTCATTTTCTAGTTTAGCCCATCTAATCGCATTTTTACATGCTTTATTGGCTGCCCTATATGCTTTATAGGATGCCTCAGATTTATCAAATTTAAAAGCTTTAAATGCCTTCTTTTTATTTTTCATTTCCTTAGTTACCTTCCTACTAAGCCACATTGGTTTCAGTCTGTTTCTTTTATATTTATTAACCAGTGGAATATATTTTGACGTGTACTTTTCTAGTGTTAGTTTAAAGATATTCCACTTATCCTCCGTGTTTTTCCCGTGAAAGAGTTTCTGCCAGTCAATGACATTGAGAGCTTCCTTTATTTTAATAAAGTTGGCCTTTTTAAAATTATATATTTTTTAGCATGCCCCTTATGAATGTGTTTTTTTGAGTTTATTTCAAAAGTCACCATGTTATGGTCGCTGTTTCCCAACTGTTCTTTTACATTAATATTTGAGAAAAGATCCACATTATTTGTTATAACCAGGTCCAGACAGTTATCCTCTCTAGTTGGTGTTTCTACCAGTTGTGACATGAAGGTATCATTTAAAATGTTCAGGAACCGGATTCCCTTTGCTGAATTACTAGTCCCACTATCCCAATTAATGTCCGGGTAATTAAAATCTCCAATAATTAAAGTGCTATCATGATGTGCAGCCTTCCTAATTTGCTCTAACAGTTGTTCTTCCTCCTCATTATCTATATTAGGTGGTTTATAGCATATGCCAACCAATAATTGACTTCCCTGTTTATTCCCCAACGAAATATTTACCCATAACGATTCCACATTTCCCTCATCGCTTTCCAGTTGTGTAATATTAGGCTTTAAATCCTGATTTACATATAAACACACTCCACCCCCTTTCTTATGTTTCCTATCCTTTCTAAACAATGTATAACCATTTAAGTTTACAGCCCAGTCATATGCGTTTCGTCCCACCATGTTTCTGTTATTCCTATAATGTCGTATTGCTTAGTGTATGCTATTACCTCTAGTTCCCCCATCTTATTATTGAGGCTCCTTGCATTAGCAAGCATACATTTAATGTTATCTCTACCCACACATGCTGAATGCGACTTTACATTACATGCCTCCACTGTTCTGACATTACCCATCCCCCCGACTCCACCCCCCTTAGTCTGAACTGAAACCCTTCCGCTATCTGCTCTGTCTCCATTTTGTAAGATACTGTATCCCTCCCCCCCTTCCACTAGTTTAAAGTCTCCTCCAACCTTTTAACCATCCTCTCCCCTAGCACAGCAGACCCTCTTCCATTCAGGTGCAATCTATCACAACTATACAGATTGTACCCCAGTGCAAAATGAGCCCAGTGCTCTAAAAACCCAAAGCCCTCCTTCCTGCACCAAGCTTTAAGCCACGCATTGACCTCCCTAATCTCCCGCTGCCTTTCCACTGTAGCACGTGGCACAGGTAGGATCTCAGAAAATACTACCTTGGAGGACCTCTTCTTCAGTTTGCTTCCTAATTCCCTGAAATCATTCTTCAGGTCCTTCCATCTTCCGCTTACTTTGTCATTGGTACCAATGTGGACCATGACAGCTGGGTCATCTCCAGCCCCTCCCAATAATCTATCAACTCTGTCAACCACATGCCTAACACGGGCACCCGGCAGACAGCAAACTGTCCGGTTAAGGCGATCAGCGCGACAGATTACCCTGTCTACTCTCTTAATAATAGAGTCCCCTACCACCACAACCTGTCTAGGCTTACTTGCCCTCTTTATCCCTCCCTTACTTGGTGGGCTGATCCCCCGGCTGTTAGAGGGAGCAGCCTCCAGTACTGCTACACCTGAGCTGCTGCACCCAACATCTTCGCTCAAGGGGGCAAATCTGTTGGTGTGTGCAAGATCAGGACTAGCCAACCTTTTCCTCTTCCCTCCCCCCCTGCTACCACGTGTCACTGACACCCAGCTACCAACCTGTTCCCCGGTTAACTCCACTCCTCCCACACCCCTAGATTCCTCAACTATACTTTGCTCCGTGAGAAGCAGGCTCCTTTCAAGATTGTCAATCTGCCTCAGCGTTACGATTTGCCCTTCCAGATCTCCAATACGAGCTTCCAGAAGAGCTACACGTTCACACCTGCTACAGAGATATGGACCCTGGAAGGATTCCTCCAGACATGCATACATGCAGCTGTGACTGTGACAGGCTTACGCAAACTATGATCATACTTTGTAAACTGAATCCCCATCATTTTACCTCAGTCAGGTTATTTGTATTTTTGAAATGCGTGTGTTTTTTTTTGTTGTTGCAGAAAATGGTGGATGAAGGTGATCATGGATATGGAGTGCTCTTTCCTGGTGTTTTGTATTAAATGTCTTAGATGCACCCGCTTATGCTGCAAGTTTAGGTTGAGTGCAACCCCCTGTGGTTTATAGATAATTTAAGACAAAATTGTGAGCGCACTCTGGGTCTTCTAACAAATTAGGTTTATTAGCAGGGTTATCCAAAGAGATCCGAATTGCTTGAGAAAGGTAACCGAATGCTGAAAATCAGTGTTCGGTTACCGTTCCTGACCATTCGGCTATCCAGAGAGCAGGCAATTCGCCAAATCCTGGCGAATTGCCTGAACATACGGTGCCTGTTCGGTCCCTGTTCGAGGGCAGTGAAATCCCCATGAAAAAGCACTGCTTCGGCTATTCAGAGAACACAAACCAGCAGTGAAAGGTTCCCCTAATGCCCTGACATTCGGTGGTTTAATTCGACAGGTTTATTCAGGAGAATCCCATAGACTTCAATGTTAAAAATATTCCCGTTTTAATTCAATATCTAATAAACCATTCATTATAAAATTCTGCAGCAAAAAGTCTCTTTATTTATAGATTTTTTAGGATACTTTAAGCATTTTTCAGATTTTTTTTTTTTTTTTAAAAGTCCGATTTTTTTTTTATTTTTTTTTCAGTTTACTTATTTTTTTTGTAACAGCCCTCTTTATTATCATTCCCTGGACCTCCTGTGAAAATTTCAGACATTTTTGCTCAGTAGTTTCTTTGCAAACAGCGTTTCATTTTCCCAGATTCATACAAATGGTTTTGCTAATTTATTCACTGCCTCCTCTACATCACAGCTGCTTCGGCTCTGTGTTATTCGGCTCCTGTTCGGCTCCTGTTCGGCTTTTTCGAAGGTTAATCCAGATGTTTTTGCTTGTTTTCAGCGTGCATTCGGTTAGTTTTCGTCAGGTTTTCGGCAGCTTTTCCCTGCAATTCGGGGGCCCTGTGGTGTTTGCTGAATACACCGCAGGGTCACCGAAATGCAATCGGCAAAAGGAACCGAATTGAAGAGAACGAAAAGTAACCGAACATGCGGTGACTTTTCGAATCTTTTTGGATAACCCTGTTGGTATGCATTAAAAACCGACCTTTCAGCTCCTCAGAGCCTTTATCAAGGTGTAAGAAGAAGCAATAAAGTACAAACACAATTCAAGTACTTACAAAAACGTATTTTTTACTTTTCCCGTAAGGTGTATATAAATATCAGGGTTATCCAAAGAGATTCGAATTGCTTGAGAAAGGTAACCGAACGCTGAAAATCAGCGTTCGGTTACCTTTCCTGGCCATTCAGCTATCCAGAGAGCAGGCAATTCGCCAAATCCTGTCGAATTGCCTGCACATACGGTGCCTGTTCGGTCCCTGTTCGAGGGCAGTGAAATCCCCATGAAAAAGCACTGCTTCGGCTATTCAGAGAACACAAACCAGCAGTGAAAGGTTCCCGAAATGTCCTGCCATTCGGTGGTTTAATTCGGCAAATTTATTCAGGAGAATCCCATAGACTTCAATGTTAAAAATATTCCTGTTTTAATTCAATATCTAATAAACCGTTCATTATAAAATTCTGCAGCAAAAAGTCTCTTTATTTATAGATTTTTTAGGATACTTTAAGTATTTTTCTGAATTTTTTAAAAAAAATTTAAAAGTCCGATTTTTTTTTTTTTTTTCAGTTTACTTATTTTTTCTGTAACAGCCCTCTTTATTATCATTCCCTGGACCTTCTGTGAAAATTTCAGACATTTTCGCTTAGTAGTTTCTTTGCAAACAGCGTTTCATTTTCCCAGATTCATACAAATGGTTTTTCTAATTTATTCACTGCCTCCTCTATGTCACAGCTGCTTCGGCTCTGTGTGATTCGGCTCATGTTCGGCTCTTGTTCGGCTTCTTCGAAGGTTAATCCAGATGTTTTTGCTTGTTTTCAGCGTGCATTCGGTTAGTTTTCGTCAGGTTTGCGGCAGCTTTTCCCTGCAATTCGGGGACCCTGTGGTGCTTGCTGAATACACCGCAGGGTCACCGAAATGGGATCGGCAAAAGGAACCGAATTGAAGAGTACGAAAAGTCACCGAACGTGCGGTGACTTTTCGAATCTCTTTGGATAACCCTGTAAATATAAATCAAAAGTTTAGCACACAGAGTAGGCGAAACCTGAGGATGAAATCGCAGACTTGTAAATAAACATTTTTTAATAAAGCTCTATTTTTTTTTTTATAAAGCATTTTACCAGGAAGGATACATTGAGATTTCTCTTGTTTTCAAGTATGTCCTGGGTGGCGAGTATGTACCGTTAGGTGTCTTGCCCAAGGACACTTACTGGAGAGGTGCTCTTGCTGGGATCGAACCCATGTCTCCACAGGCTCTCTCCATGCAGAGCAGTGATGTTACCTCTACTCCACCCAGCCGGTATTTAACAGAAACCCTAATGTTTGAACCGATATGTGGTCTTTGTCGAGGAACCTTGATAAAGACCACTTACTGGTCACAACATGGGTGTTTTTGTAATATGGAGTTTTAATAAAAATGTGGTTTACTTTATTCTCTAGTCCTCGAGTGTATATAACATTACACAATGTGTGGACTCCACAGTTGCACAAAAAAACCTAGAAGTAGATTTTACATGGATTTGTGTTTTTTTATATGCATTTGTGGTAACTGTTAGTCAGCCACTCACATGCAATCATCTGTCTTTCGGAGTTGATGCTGGGTCTGTTGTTATTCGGGATCCAAGCAGCCATGCGCCTAAGTTACTGTAAGGAAATGCTTTAGTTCTTGTGAATGGCTATTAACAATATCCACAATTTAAAATGATATGGGTGTGCTGCACATTATATATTATTTTCTGTATGTGAAAATCTGGAAACTGCAACTACGTGTAGGTCATTATTCTCTAGCGTTCATTTATGGTGGAAAGTCACTTTAACACTGTGTGAGGTGAAAAAGTATTTTTAGTGCTTCACATATCAGTTCTTTGTATGACATATGCACATGCCTCCCACTTTTCCATTTCTTCAACTTCTAAATGTGCGTATCTATTAAAACAACTACACAGCATCAGGTATCATCCAGAAACCCCAAAACAAGAAAACTATTACCTCACGCTGTCATAAGAAGCAATGTCTCCACCTCCATTATTTTATCAATCAATCCTTCTCTATTATCAGGCTTTTGTTCGTTATCTAATTTTATGAATTACTTCCTTAATCTCCAGGATTCTCTCAGCTCTTCTCCTTCCCCCTTCCCCTGGGCCTCCACTACGTTCCATCTCTTCTCTGTACTATTTACATTATATAACCTCCTGTGACCTTCCTCCCTTCCTCCCTTCTTCCATTAATTCTAGTTTAGAGTTTCTTCCAACCACCTTGCCATGTTCTCCTCAGCAGACACTTTTTATTTCAGGTGTAAGCCATCGCGGTTTTGTTTGATACAAATATGTGCTCTTAAAACTCCAAACCCCACTTCCTACGCTGTTACTTTAGCCATATAAGGGGTAATGGACTACATCCACTAAACATTGTTCCTAGATGTGCAATGTCCCCGGCATTATATAGATACGGACTCGAATGCAGGGGGAGCGTGTGTATTGTGGTCATTTCTTTGAATCCGCACTTGTAGCTAAACGATAAAAGTTAAAACAGTAGTACATATCCAAAGTGTAAGAGTGTTTTATTGAAATAATTGTCGTAATCTCATTTCTGTGTGATACGTAACAGCATATTGCATGAATCATGAAAATCTTGCAACCTCACACATTTAAGCACTCCTCAAGCCCAAATCAAGTTTTTCAGGGTTATTCAGAGAAAGGTGAAACTCTGGAGAACTTTTGGAGAAGTGAAAATTCTAGGTCAAAATAGCTTATTTGGAAAGGGAGATAAATGGGAGAATTTTTCTGGTTTGGCCATTTTGACCTCAAATTTTTACTTCTCCAGTCTTTCTCCTGTTTTTCACCTCTGTCTGAATAACCCTGTGTTTGTGAATCCCACTGGGTTAAAGATCCCAGAGGAGACGCGATGCTCTTGAACTTGCCCTTTTTTTTTTACATAGGTCCAATTAAATCTTCCAATTTTGATGCTATTACCATTTTAAGCATGACTTACTATTTCTGTTATTATTTTTTTAAAAGTAAGGATGTGTGTCTGTGTATTCGGAAACCATTTAACACTTTATGACTTAAGGACCTTGAGTGGAAATACACATAATCTAAACCCATCACTATGAAGTGATTTTTCATAACACCCCTGTCAGTAACAGGTGCTTGTTATTTTTTACATTACTTCTTAGGCTGGGGTCAGACCAGCGCATTTTTAACGTGCGTTCTGGCGCACTTAATCACGGCCGCACTAGCAGCAAATGACGGGCAATGACGGCCAATATACGAAGTACGGTCGCACGAAAGTCCGGCCGCGCAACGCAAGTGGAAAATGAACGCATTTTTTCGAGAACGCAGAACCGCTAGTACGGACGTACAGAGTGCGCTGCGCCCGCTAGTGGTGTGTGTGTGTGATTTGGAGATGTCAGACCCTGCTCATGTCCGGCCAACATAACGTCCAGACGCAAAAAGTTTCCTGGTTTGGATTCGTAAAACATCACGCACGAAAATGCGCATCGTATGACCGTTTTCGCATATTCTGTGAAAAAATACATCAATGCGTTCGGACGCACTTTTTTTACGTTCGCGTGTAAAAATGCTTTCGTTTGACCCTAGCCTTAATTATACAGTATAAAAATCACAGGGTCAATTCACAAAATAATTTTTGTACCACAGTAGTCTTATATTACAGGCATACTTTGCCATCTGCTGGCCAAAAAGCCCTATTGCAGCTGGGACTATATCCTGAATCAATTAGGGATCCATGTTTTAGACACAGAGACCCAGCTGTTGAAACTGTTATAGCATGTCGGGTGTCATGCCCATCATACTAAAGGTATTGGGCAACATTCTGGAGCCCATTTGCAAATTAATTTTTCTTGTAATAAGCAAAATTCCTTTGCATTGCTCCAACATTAGACCAACTCATGTATACGCTATTTCGGGGCAACTTTAGAGATTATCAAGTCTATTCACTAAAGGTGAAACACGGGAGAAATGTCAGGAGAAGTGAAAATTCCAGGTCAAAATAGCCAAACCAGAAAAATTCTCCCATTTATCTCACTTTCCAAATCAGCTATTTGGTCTAGATTGTTCTCTTCTCCAGCCAATTCTCCTGAGTTTCACCTTTAGGGAATAGAACTGAAAGTATATGCGGTCTTGATAGTGAAGGAGTTAAATCAAATAGAAATTGCCAGATAATCAGCAGGTTTTAGAAATTACTGCAAATTGCCTGGAGCTCATAATGAAAAAGTATTGGAGGATTTTTCAAACACACTATTGCTCTGCGATCTGAACTTGGAGAATGCTCGCTTTAGGCAGGCGCTGGTGTGATTTTTGGGAAAAATGGGGACATTTTCATATGGCATTGGAAGAATGCTACATGCTTAGAGATAAACTTTTTTTTGTGATTGTACACTCTATTCTGTAATTAGTTGATTATTTAAAAGTAGTTATATTCATACGGAGAAAAAAAATACATGTTTACTTTGTTCACAGAACACCAAATAGTTTGGATTTTTTTGGTAGTGTTTTAATTTTATTAACTTATTTTGTTTTAAATTGCTTGGTAGCAATAAAAAAAAAGTGTAAATAGGAATTCACTGGTCGTCTTCAATGACCGGTAAAAATGACACGCTTGCTGAATGAGATCTCCAATGGAACGCATACTCCTCTTTGCAATTAATCTCTCCAAGCAGATAGTGAAGTGGGATGCGTTCTTCTTCTTATGCTAGAATTCTTTTTCAGTTGTCTCCAAACTCATTTTGGAAAAACAAGTTCTACTACTCATTAAGCATAAGTGTCTCACAAATAACTAATGCTTGCAATGTATTAGTGTCACTGTTATTTCATACAGAAATGCCCACTGGAAACAGAAACGAGACAAACTATCACAGACAATCCTCACATTCTGTGGATATCCTTCCTTACATCTTAGATTTTTACTCTTTCATTTCCAAGCTTTTTGTTTGAAAAAAATATAATCATAATATGTATTGAAACCTTGGATGCATAGTTAAGATTGGTAAAAAAAAATAATAATGTAAATTTGCTCATCTTTAATTCTGCATGTATACGTTTATCCTTTACAGAAATATAGCTGGGATGAAAGGTTCTAAACGCTAGATCAGGGTTCCTCAAACTTTTTAAACAGGAGCCCAGTTGACTGTCCCTCAGACTGCTGGTGGGCCGGGCTATAGTTTGAAAAAAGTATGAACAAATTCATATGCACACTGCACATATCTTATTTGTAGTTAAAAAAAAACAGGAAAAAACAATCAATTGGTTACTTCATATTCTCTATATATCACTTTTATTTCAAATTTATTCTTATTTTTACATTTATTTTTATTTTTGAGTTTTCATTTACTTCTATTTTTGTTTTTATTTTTATATTTATTATTAGTTTTATAATATATTTATATCTACTCTCATTTTCATTTTTTATTTCTATTTTTTTCCCTTTTTGTTTCTTTTTAATTCCATATTTTATATTTTTCGTTTTCAGGAATTCTTTTTAATTTATTATTTTTTCCTCATATATGTATATCTTTATTTTTATTTTTCTATATATTCTATTATATTCCATTTATTTTTATTCCTTTTTTGTTAGATTTTATTAGATATTTTCATTATTTACAACTTACTATTCTTTCTACTTTTTATGAAGTCCCTTCTCCCCCTTTTTTATTCTCACCTCATTTTCATTTTATTTTATTCTCGTGTATTATCGTCCATCATCCCCCTTTCACAATACAGTTCCTGACTATTATCCATCTCCTCGAAAAACATATTTTTTATGAGCCTTTTCCACATGTCTGTTTTAATCTACCATCCCCCCTTGAATTGTGCAATTCACTGGAGTTTGAAGTGGGTATTTATTCATGCAGTATGCAGGGAGGAACTCAAAGACGATCCAAGATGGCGCCCATGTGTCCGGATGACGTGTGTTATGATCACGTGCTCGGCAACTTGAAAGATGCAATCTAAGATGTGCTGGCGTGCCCTGATGATGTAGACAGGGATCACGGAACCAGGATGGGGAATACACAGTGCAATGTGAAGTGTACGGGAATAACCACAAGGCATTACTGCGGACTAGAAAGTATCGGACGGATCACTCTGTTTTGGCTCGGAATGATGGGCAGGCTGGGTAAATAACCTTGACGGGTCATATCTGGCTCGCGAGCCATAGTTTGAGGACCACTGCTCTAGATTATGTCCCATATCTTAAACAATTTCAATCAGAGCTTGCATTATTCGCATACAAAAACAAGTGGCCATTGTGTCAATGCAGTAAATGAGATAAAGATAGCTAATAAAAACAGTCAGATCTTCTGCATATGGGGATTTGTAGTGATCACAATGAGATTATTAGCAATGCAGTTTCCGAAAATACCAAATTAAATGTAAAAATAACATCTGTATGTGCGTGCATTATGCATGTGTATGGAAATTACAGTAACACCTTGTACCTGTACTTTATAGGGATTTTTAGGAATTCTAATCCCCTGAATCTTATCCATGTACAGCAGTGAGTGACCCAGAGCTGTTCCTGTATTCTGCCCTCTCCCTGGCTGTTGTACTGCAGCAGTACAGTGTAAGGCTGGGGTCAGACCAGCGCACTTTTAACGTGCGTTCTGGCGCACTTAATCACGGCCGCACTAGCAGCAAATGACGGGCAATGACAGCCAATATACGAAGTACGGTCGCACGAAAGTCCGGCCGCGCAACGCAAGTGGAAAATGAATGCATTTTTTCGAGAACACAGAACCTCTAGTACGGACGTACAGAGTGCGCTGCGTCCGCAAAGTGGTGTGTGTGTGTGATTTGGAGATGTCAGACCCTGCTCGTGTCCAGCCAACATAACGTCCAGACGCAAAAAGTTTCCTGGTTTGGATTCGTAAAACATCACGCATGAAAATGCGCATCGTATGACCGTTTTCGCATATTCCGTGAAAAAATACATCAATACGTTCGGACGCACTTTTTTACGTTCACGTGTAAAAATACTTTCGTTTGACTTGACCCTAGCCTTAGAGTGGGGTTTGGGACTGTTATTTGCAGCTTGTGTACAGTAATACAAGGGTGACTGGAGAAAGATGAAACAAAGAATTTAGTTTCTCGACAGGAGGTACACTTATCTTGCTTTAAAAAAGGTATGCAGGTGGGGTTTCGATATGCTTATGATTGCTTTTCAATGTATTACAATGCAAAATCGAGTTAACTTTGGTAGGTAAAGGGTTAAAAGAAGCGTGCTCCAAATTTACATCCATTATTAATTTCCGACCTGTACAAAATTATTTGTACTGTAGAGTCCACGGACTTCTCACTCATAAACGAAACACATGCTTTACTCAGTAGCTGAGCCACTGTGCTGAGTTCCGCCTCTACAGTGCTCTATCATGTGAATCGTGTAGCAGTGCACTGCAGAAGCAGAAGTCACAGGGGAACATAGGAGAATGCTTGTTTTCACATACAGAGTTGATTTAGGTGAAGTTCATAAAATACTGGAAAGCCCCTTTAAAATTAATCATGGGTTACTCTGGCATTCATTTTGTGGAAGATCATGGTGATTTTCTGTAAACAGTATACATTTGCACATATTTTATGCATACACTATATAAATAAAAAATGAGTAACCCTGGAACTTTTCATTTTACTGCACCAATGTTGTTTCACAAGACAAAAGTGCGAAGGTTAAATGTAAATCTCCTGTTACCATAATAGCCAGTGTCTGAAGATGCAGAACGACTGGAACATTTTTTTATAAGTGTCAAATAATTATTCAAGCCAACAAACAGGAGGTTTATTTACACAAGTGCTTGGATTGTAGCACTTGCATTGCAAGGAAGTTGTAAATCACTTTTTTTTTTTGCCATGGATTTTGTCATCAGGAAACGTGAAACACTGACATTGTTTTTTGTTAATATGGATAAGATAGTTGGCCGATCAAAAGACATAACATTGTCATACAACATCTGCAGTGTCTCAAAATGTGCAGTAGGGATGGCGTAGAGGGCTATCTGCAAGATTAACAAATTTTGGTTCAGCTACTTGGAAGATTCCCCAAAGAGAAAAGGCCTGTGTTATGTAGGCGCTTTTATGACTTCTTGCACCAATAAAGCTTGGTTTTCTAGTTTCAATCATATGACCTATTTCCCGAAGTTATCCAGTTGCCAGAATGAGCTTAGAAAACAATCTACCCTCAAAACCATACAAAATCATGTGGAACACCATATCGACTATACTCGATGGACAGTATTACGAAGCTGGTGCTAACTTAACCAGAGCTGTTGTAAACTTACCAGAGCCATTATAGGGCCACATTACAATCTCCACGCTAAAACGGGGGCGGTAGGGAGAAAAAACTGTGCCTACCACTACGCCCCTGGATGCTCGCGGCAGCGCTGAGCACAGCCACGAGCATCCACTCAATGGAGTCCTATGGACTCCATTGAGCCAGATGCCGACCAGACGCTCGCCTTGCGAGATCCAGCCGGTCAGCGTAGTTATACGCAGGGAGAGACTGGGGGGGACTTTTCCCCCAGTCTTTCCTTGCTACCGCTGGACGGAGGAGGCGGTTGGAGCCGCGGTCCTCGCCGCGAGACAGGAGGTGAGTATCTGATTCTTTTTATTTTTTCTTAGGCTGGTGTTAACAGACTTCGCTTCTGCAGAAGCCGTTAACACCAAGTCCTGGCTTTGGTTAACTTTCCGCTAGCCAGAGCTGGACATTAATCAGCGTTAGGACCCTAGGCGTGCGCAGGGGGTGTGCCTGGTTTGCCCAGGCACACCCTAATGTTGGGTGAGAGGTCCTCTTTCACCTCATACATTGGCATTTTAGATGTCCCGTAGCTGGTTTATGATGAATCACATAAAAACTTACTGTATCTCTGATTACAGGCTTGTTATTTCTAATGAAAAATGTGCATTTTGTGCAAAAGCTTCTAAACATAAGTTTTCAAGTAAAAAAAACTCCATTGGTGCACACCCTAATGTAACGGGCTGCGTACACCAGTGGTTAGGACTTTGTAATCCTAACGCTGATTAACACTTTGCGCTCCCCATGATAAGTATAGGGAGCGCAAAGTACAGTAACCTCGTGCTGAAAAGCGCAAGATACCAAACGTAAACGTTAGTGTTTGGATTGTAATATGCGGTAGACACCGCGGCTTACGTTAATGCTCACGCAGGTGAGAGTTAACGTTAGCACATAGATTATAATTTGGCCCATAGTCTATGAAGTTGTTATATTTACAACAACTCTGGTTGTTAGCAGTAACTTTGGAATATTGCCCAATATCGGAGCACCAGGAGGAACCTTGCAGATCGAGTATAGTAGATCTTGGTATTGAATGGGGTTATAGTTACAAGCTTAAGGAGGACACAGAACTGGTCATCCCCTGACACTCTGGGTGTTGGATTGGGATTGAACTATTTTACTATTAGAATGGGAATGTTACAATCAGGGGCGGACTGTCAACTAATGGGACCCCCGGGCAATAGGAGACCATGGGGCCCCCGAATGCCTCACCCACAGCAGGCCACACCCATCCCCCTACAACGCAACATCCACATGTACATTGATGTGCTAAAGAATTTATTTTTTATATTATTATAAAATAATATCCATTTTGAAAATTGTGAGAAGAAAATCCACTTGGACCCCAACATTGGGGAATTCACTGTGCCCCGTTCAGACTTACAGATAGCCAACGCTCTGCTGCAGCCGCAATCACCCACTCTTTACAGCTGAGGCTAGGGTCAAACGAAAGCATTTTTACACGCGAACGTAAAAAAGTGCGTCCGAACGAATTGACGTATTTTTTCACGGAGTGCGCGAAAACGGTCATACGATGCGCATTTTTCGTGCGTGATTTTTTCAGATCGTCAATAAAACTCTTTTTGTGTCTGGACGTTATGTAGGCTGGACATTAGCAGTGTCTGACGTCTCCTAATCACGCACACATGCCGCTATGCCGCAGCTGCGCACTCTGTACGTCCGTACTAGCGGTTCGGCGTTCTCGAAAAAATGCGTTCGTTTTCCACTTGCGTTGCGCGGCCGGACTTTCGTGCGACCGTACTTCGTATATTGGCCGTCATTGCCCGTCATCTGCTGCTAGTGCGGCCGTGATTATGTGCGCCAGAACGCACGTTAAAAGTGCGCTGGTCTGACCCCAGCCTAAGGCTGCACCGCAGCACAAAATGTCCCTGTGGCAAATGTGGGAAACTACCAATCACTTCAAAAGATACTGTACATTTATGATACAATGCACATTATAGAACTCCACAGCAATAAAACTCACAGTAATATGCAGTGTGTGTGAGCGTATCACAGAGCTCCACAGCAATAAGGCTAATGTCAGACGAAAGCAGTTATCACGTCCGTGATGCCACAAGGTTTAACGTCTGTCGTAGCATAGAATCCTGATCAATAGAGACCCACACACGAAGTACGTGCGCAACAAACTGCGCATGCACAACGCACATGGCAAACGGACGCAAGTTAGGCAAGAAAGTAAAACCGCTAGACGGACGCGCAGAGTGTGTCACGTCCGCGTAGCGTTCTGTGAGTGAAGAGATGTCAGATGTAGCGCATTTGCGACGCCCAGCACCTTGACGCACAAAATGGCTTTTCATATCGTTTTCAAATTTTTGTCATTTTTCATATTAATTTTATTTCCCATAGTTCATTTTTTTTCTACGTCCGTCAAAAAACACAGACCGTGTGGTGTCTACAGTATCTTCCGTCAGTACGTCTGTCCGTTGTGCGCGCACGCAGAGTGCGCTCAGACTGCGTTCGTCTGACATTAGCCTTTAACTCACAGTAATGTGTGGTGTGTATGAGCCTATCACAGAGCTCCATAGCAATAATACTCACAGTAATGTGTGATGTGTATGATCATATCACAGAGTTACACAGCAATAAAACTCACACTCATACACACCACACATCATTGTGAGTTTTATTGCAGTGGAGCTCTGTGATACGATCATACACATCGCACATTACTGTGGGTTTTATTGCAGTGGAGCTCTCCGATACACTCATACACATCACACATAACTGTATCACAGAGCTCCACTGCAATAAAACCCACAGTAATGTGCAGTGTGTATGTGCGTATCACAGAGCTCCACAGCAATAAAACTCACAATAATGTGCGGTGTGTTTGAGTGTGAGTTTTATTGCTGTGGAGCTCTGTGATACATTCATACACACCGCACATTACTATATCACAGATATCCGCAGGCCCCCTCACTTTATTCCCCCCTCCTCACTTAATCCCCCCACAAAAAAATCTCACTGCCTTCTCTCTGTCTTCCGGCTCCAGATGCAGGTATGCAGGCTTGCCTGCTCGGCTCGACCTCTGCAGGCTCCAATTGCAGATTTGCGTCCTTTGCCTTTTCTCTCCACTCCTGCCATTGCATCAGCGTGAACTATGCATGACATGACACGGAGGGGCGGGGCCAATGCAGCATGCCATGCTCGTAGTTTCAATATGGGAGGCACGCTGCATTTGGCATGTCATGTGGGAGCTAGAGGAAGGCTCAGAGCGACTGCGTGCCATTCGCGCAGTGCGCTGCTGGGCTGAGCCAGCTCAGCATGGCCCGTCTGTCCGGCAGCACAGGTTAAACATCTCTACCCGGAACTGAGGGGAGCAAGAAATCGGCGGCCGCAGGGCTCACTGAGTCAGCCAGCATAATGCATCTCAAGACCGGGCCCTCGGGCGCTGCCCGAGTGCCCGATGGGTCAGTCCGCCCCTGGTTATAATTATGGGTCGTGTTCAGATTCGGGACAGAGTGTATTATTACACACTCAAATATATAGCATAGACTCTGTTAACTCATAATCTTTAACATATTTTCTCACTAAGCATATTTGGCACTTTTTGCTCACTACTATACTTCTGGGAAATTTAGCTGTTCAAATATTCTCATGATGAGTAGGTATGTAAAAAATAATGCACATAACAATACCTACCAAGAGGATGTATCAGAAATCAGTATTAATTTGATCGTGATTACCTTGGTGGCTGTGAACGATAGGAAGTTAATTTGTGAGAGGTGTTATTTCCCCGGGGAATGCAATACGGGCTTTATTCCACTCTTTACAATAAGATAACTGCTGGAGATCTTATACATACAGGAACGTCTTTAACACGGGGCAAAAGGGACAGCTGCCCCTGGGCCCAGTCATTGTTGTGGGGCCTAAGGCAGCTGCCCCTTGTACCCGCAAAAGAATTGGCCCACTCCACGGCTCGGCACCTGTCTACCGCTAATTAGGGACTTCTCCCTAATGTTGGATGTCAGCCCTGCCTACGTGATTTAAACCAGTCCACTGATGTCATGATGACATCAGAAATGGGACTCCACTCCCCCTGCCGGGCAGGGAGTCTTTGGACCTCTGTATCTGCAGACTCATATACACTAGAGGGTCAAGTGAGGCATTGTTGGAAAGGCCAGTCCATGTTTTATGTAAACAAATTTTATTAAATTTTTTTTTTTACTTTAATGCATAATTTTTAATTATAAAGTGAACAATGCTGCTGCACTAACTCACCATCTCATTTCCAATGTCACCAGCAAGTGTGGAGGCAATGGCATAATGCGTTAGTACGCATTGTTACATCAAATACCTAAACTGCTGCACTACACGAGGGGCGCAGTGAGTGCTTTAGAACCCTGTGTCTTTAATCTTTACACCCCACAAGTTCAAGTTAAGTGTCACTGGACAGGGTCTGGCCTTTCCAATGATACCAACAATGACAAGGTAAAATCTAAAAGAAAAAGAAAAAAAAAGTTTTTTTTGTAGGTTTTTGTTTTTGTTGGGATGGAGAGCAAAATTGCATGGGGGCCCAATACATGTTTTGCCTAAGGCTCAGTCGTTATTAAAGACGGCTTTGTATACATAAAGTCTCCTTAATAATATGTTTTCAGAGGCTTCTTGAAGGACTGGAGAAATGGGGAGAGTCTAATGTTGCAGGGAGAGAGTTCCTTATAAAGGGGGCCGCTCGGGAGAAGTCTTGAAGGCGGGAGTTGGGAGTATGGGTACATGCAGATAAAATCTGATCGTTGGCAGAGTGAAGTGGTTGGGATGGGATGTCCCTGCTAATTAGGGAAATGTAGGCAGGAGCATGGGTAGCTTTGTACGTGAGGACACCTAATTTGAATTGGATTCTAAAGGAAACAGAGAGCCAGTTGGCTGAGCCATATGGATGATGAGGTTCCAAAATACCTGGAAAGCCCCAGACCCCAGTATTGCAGTACCATCACATCTGTTATATTGTCTCCCTAATCTTCTCATCAATATCTTCACTCTGCGCTTCTCGTGCATTTTAAAAAAAACATTATTTTGTACATATTTTATACATTTTCCAAATATATATTCTTTGATTGCAATCTTTCGTTCCTGTGTAATTGCTAATATCCATTTTGAATATTATTATCACTATATTTTATAGGCTCGGCCACAAATACCTGTGCTTTGATCCAAGTAATTTATTATTTCAACCGCTTATCAATATCACCCTAATTTAATTTCACCTGATACTAAAGTTCCTTGTATTTACTAAGATTATCTATATAATATATCATTTCCATTACAATATACAAAGTGAATAAAAGCAGAATTTGAGATTGACTTGGCTATGTGATCTTCTTTGTCATTCACCATTAGAAGACCACCCAGACTTTGAGTATGTCTGACTAAGTATGTGAAGTTCAAAGAAAGAACTGGGGGATGATTTTGCAACATTTGTGGAAAGGTCCCTGGTATCATCACAGACAAAACAACTTAATGTGTCATAAAACAGAAATAAAAATGTTGTTTATGTGGTATAAGGTAGTTGGGTGTAAGGGTTCCTCTCAATTTGATTTATTTAGCATTGTGGAATTTGAGAAGCATGTACCCTCTCTATTGCAGGATTTGAAAACATTCCAGGCTTATAGACTTCACACGTATATAAAAACCTTCAAACAACATTTTATTAAGGACTAGACTTGTGCATTCATTTTCAGACAAACCATGACTTCTCTGAATTTGTCAATTCGCTGTTTCATCTGAATCATAATGAAACTATGTGACAGATTATTTTTATGTCATAGGCTTCTTTTGATTCTTTCTATCCTGGCACCAAAACAGGGGATGGAATGAAAGAGCTGCTTAATACCTTGTAAATCAGCTCCGGACTTTGCCACTGTGTACACTATGGGCAATATTACAAAGTTGGTGCTAACTTAATCAGAGCTGTTGTAAACTTAACAACTCCATAGACAATAATGACTCTGGTAAGTTTACAACAGCTCTGGTTAAGTTAGCACCACCAGCTTTGTAATATTGCCATGGGTCTGTCCAATGATGTGGCCTATATCCCCTGTCCAATCGGAAACGGATGATGTTTAGGGGACGGCCATTAAATTTTGATTTCACAATGTAAATACAGTATCTTACAGAAGATACTGAAAAGCAGGAGAAAGAGTGAAAAGCAGGAGAATGACTGGAGAATGAAAAATTCGAGGTCAAAATAGCCAAACCAGAAAAATTCTCCCTTTCATCTCACTTTCCAAATCATCTATTTTGACCTAGAATTTTTCATTCTCCAGTCATTCTCCTGCTTTTCACGCTCTCTGAATAAACCTGTATATCTTTTCATGTGACAACACTGAAGAAATAACACTTTGCTACAATATAAAGTAGTGAGTGTACAGCTTGTATAACAGTGTCTATTTGCTGTCCCTTTAAAATAACTCAACACACAGCCGTTAATGTCTAAACCACTGGCAACAAAAGTGAGTACACACACCTTTAGTGAAAATGTCCAAATTGGGCCCAATTAGCCATTTTCCCTCCCTGGTGTCATGTGACTCGGTAATGTTACAAGGTCTCAGGTGTGAATGGGGAGCAGGTGTGTTAAATTTGGTGTTATCGCTCTCACTCTTTCATACTGGTCACTGGAAGTTCAACATGGCACCTCATGGCAAAGAACTCTCTCTTAGGATCTGAAAAAAAGAATTGTTGCTCTACATAAAGATGGCCTAGGCTATAAGAAGATTGTCAAGACGCTGAAACTGAGCTGCAGCACGGTGTCCAAAACCATACAGCGGCTTAGTAAATAAAATATATTAAAAATATTATGTCACATTAACCATTTATTTCACTCACTAAGCAGCTATAAAACTAAGGAAATTTAATTTTACTCATTCATAAAGTTAAAATATAATAAATTAGGCTACATGTTGGTCACCCCATACCTGAAATCTGGGAGACACCCAAAACTGGAATTTTCAGAGTCTTCCAGGCAAAAATTTTACTGTCTTGGCAGGAAACGTTGAGTGAGGCTGAGGAGTTTCCTTCACCCACACACACGTCACCAGGCAGCTGGATTTTTGAACTTTCCAGCTGCTGGTCACCGATGACATCAGCAAGCTCCACGTGTTGACATCATCCTATCTTAGACTACCCGAGATAGCAAGCATCTCGAGAGAGGCAGCCGATGGATCAGTTCTTCGCATGCACACACAGCTCAGAATCATTGTTTTGCACAGGCGCTACAGAACTTACGTACAAACAGCTTCAGGGACTTTAGTAAGCCAGGAGTTGGAGTGGAGGACTAGCGTGCGCCGAGGGAAAGAAGGTGAGCAATTCCTGCCTAAATAAAAAAAATGAAGAAAAAATAATTGTGTAGATGATGTCAGCAGCATCTGCCCAATTATTTAAAAGCAAAAAGAGGAGGGGAGGAGCCGTATTTTTTTTTATTAGAGTGTTCCTTTCGTTTTATTTTATATGTTGTATTAAAAAAATACATTTTCTGGGGATATGTGCTAACATAATAGAAAAAGGAAATAAAATAAAGCTATACATATACATATAAGTACACGAAATTTAATTTATAAAAAAATATATATATAAATGTGCAGAATTACTTGATTTTTTAAAATATATATGTATATTCCCCCCCCTACATTTAAGTGTTAACCATACACTCCAGAATTCAAATAAATGTTATAGTTTTCTTCTCACAAAGAGAGCTTGGTAGTGGAAGGGTTAAGTTACATGTGAGAGCAAAGTAAACCTCAGGATTCTCTAAGGATACTATAGCAAGGTCACTGTCAGTGCTACCCAAAACATTATGGGCTATATTACAATCTTCATGCAAAAACCCTCGCGCAAAGTGAAAATTTTTGCGACTAGCATTAAACTTTTCCCCTGCAAATCATCGCTGGAATTACAATCCTCACGGCTTTTTTCTTCCGCCAATCAATTGCGCGCGCAAACAGGTCGAGCACAAATGCAGGCACAAGTGCCGTCTCACGCAAAAATCTTTGCGCGTGCAGTTTTTTGCACCCTTTCAGCAAAGCAAAATGAAGAAACACACCTATCAAACGCAACTGAATTGCGTCTGCCAGAGGCATCAGAGACGAGTTCTGCGGCTATGATGCAAAATGAGCACCTATGCTGCAGTAATAATACACACACACCTGCCATCATCCATTATATTGTTGCTGCATTCCTTTTTATGGGCTGTTTTTTTATTCGGGTTAGCCAGCTTTTTGCAGTTGCTAAGATTATGCTCGCAAAGGCTATGCGGTAATTACCGCGAATGGATTGTAATACCATCCTTGTACCAGTGCACATTCGTATTTGCGCTCACAATGTTAAGTATAGGACAGTACAGTAAGCTTGCGTAGGGTTCGCGCAGGTTCACCCGCGGTAGACGATTGCGCGCGGTTGTTGCGCTGCCGCTGACTATGTTATACGGCATTCAGCACAAATGGTTTTACCCTAGGCGTTAATGTTTTTTTGCACTAGCACAAACGTTTGAAGATTGTAATTTATCCCTACATACAGTATATATATATCAATCGTTGATTCCTGCACTCCGGATGAATTCAATGCCTGGTGCACACCCGGCTTCATAGAGACAATTCATACATATAGTATAGGCAGCACTCCCGGTCTTCATGCAAAACTCAGTTTATTGGTTAAAAATCAACATATCCTGATGAAAGTCAGCGGACTGAAACGTCGATTTTTAACCAATAAACGGCGTTTTGTATGAAGACCGGTAGTGCCGCCTATACTATATGTATTAATTGTCTATATACAGTGGCGCAAAAAAGTATTTAGTCTGCCACCAATTGTGCAGGTTCTCCCACTTAAAAAGATGAGAGAGGCCTGTAATTGTCATCATAGGTAACTTCAACTATGAGAGACAAAATGTGAAAAAAAATCCAGAAAATCACGTTGTCTGATTTTTAAAGAATTTATTTGCAAATTATGGTGGAAAATAAGTATTTGGTCAAGATCAAAAGTCCATCTCAATACTTTGTTATATATCCTTTGTTGGCAATGACTGAGGTCAAATGTTTTCTGTAAGTCTTCACAAGGTTTTCACACACTGTTGCTGGTATTTTTGCCCATTCCTCCATGCAGATCTCCTCTAGAGCAGTGATGTTTTGGGGCTGTCGCTGGGCAACACAGACCTTCAACTCCCTCCAAAGGTTTTCTATGGGGTTGAGATCTGGAGACTGGCTAGGCCACTCCAGGACCTTGATATGCTTCTTACGAAGCCACTCCTTCGTTGCCCGGGCGGTGTGTTTGGGATCATTATCCTGCTGAAAGACCCAGCCACGTTTCATCTTCAATGCCCTTGCTGATGGAAGGAGGTTTTCACTCAAAATCTCACAATACATGGCCCCATTCATTCTTCCCTTTACACGGACCAGTCGTCCTGGTCCTTTTGCAGAAAAACAGCCCCAAAGCATGATGTTTCCGCCACCATGCTTCACAGTAGGTATGGTGTTCTTTGAATGCAACTCAGCATTCTCTCTCCTCCAAACACGACGAGTTGAGTTTTTACCAAAATGTTCTACTTTGGTTTCATCTGGCAATATGACATTCTCACAATCCTCTTCTGGATCATCCAAATGCTCTCTAGCAAACTTCAGACGGGCCCGGACATGTACTGGCTTAAGCAGGGGTACACGTCTGGCACTGCAGGATTTGAGTCCCTGGCGGCGTATTGTGTTACTGATGGTAGCCTTTGTTACTTTGGTCCCAGCTCTCTGCAGGACATTCACTAGGTCCCCCCCGTGTGGTTCTGGGATTTTTGCTCATCGTTCTTGTGATCATTTTGACCCCACGGGGTGAGATCCTGCGTGGAGCCCCAGATCGATGGAGATTATCAGTGGTCTTGTATGTCTTTCATTTTCTAATGATTGCTCCCACAGTTGATTTCTTCACACCAAGCTGCTTGCCTATTGCAGATTCAGTCTTCCCAGCCTGGTGCAGGTCTACAATTTTGTTTCTGGTGTCCTTCGACAGCTCTTTGGTGTTGACCATAGTGGAGTTTGGAGTGTGTCTGTTTGAGGTTGTGGACAGGTGTTTTTTATACTGATAATGAGTTCAAACAGGTGCCATTCATACAGGTAACGAGTGGAGGACAGAGGAGCCTCTTAAAGAAGACGTTACAGGTCTGTGAGAGCCAGAAATCTTGCTGGTTTGTACTGTACTGTATGTGACCAAATACTTTTTTTCCACCATAATTTGCAAATAAATTCTTTAAAAATTAGACAATGTGATTTTCTGGATTTTTTTTTCTCATTTTGTCTCTCATAGTTGAAGTGTACCTATGATGACAATTACAGGCCTCTCTCAACTTTTTAAGTGGGAGAACCTGCACAATTGGTGGCTGACTAAATACTTTTTTGCCCCACTGTATATATATATATATATATATATATATATTTATATATAAAATGAACAAAGAATGCTGATAATGCTGCTTAAAACATGTGGACTCTCCTTTAACTACAATTTATAGAGGCACCAAAGTAGGTGACGGCCTAGATTTACTATACCTCTCCAGGGGCGTGAGGTGCCCCTCTAAATCTCTTTTGTTTAGAAGACATGACGTCTGCATGTAAGAATCAAGACAAATCTGTTTACATCGTTGCATATAAATCTTGTAGGGATCATTAATAGAATGCATTGGAATAGGTTTGTGTTCTGGATGGATGGTAATTTGTGATTATTTTTTTTTTTCTAAAAACGCTTTTAGATTTCCAATGATCTGCTGCAGGCTTGTGTGATGCCTGATCTCACGTCGGAGCCTCGGCAGAGCAGCATTGGCAGCGCAGGTTGCAGTGTTTTGGCATTTCTCTTTAATTTATTTTCATTTTTGTACGCTCATCCTGTAAAAGTTATTTAAATGTTACATGTTTTTGAATGGAACTAGTGGCGTTATTCTCCAAATGCCAGAGTTTGCTGAAATCGCAAATACTGGCTAAGGGCCATATTACAATGTTCACGCTAAAACGAGGACGCTAAGGAGGAAAATCTGCGCATGTAGGTTTCTCCTTAGCCTCCCATTTTTAGCATAATATTACGGGGCAAGCGCTAATCCAAAAGCCTGCCCTGTAACGCAACGCTAAGCCTCAGGATGCTCGAGGCCGCGCTAAGCGCCGCCACGATGTCACGGTAGCCCCCGCACCCCGGCGCCTGGCAGCAGCTTCCTCGCTGCTCGCTGGCCAGGCGCCGAATGATATTGCGGTCGCTTCCGCACACGTGGGGAAGCCGGGGGGCGGGGCCTGGCGGGCTGACGCGGACCCGCCGGGTTTAAAGCCCAGGCTCTCAGAAATGCCGGTGCCCTGACGTGTAGTTACTTCCCGCAGAGCTCTTGCATATTTGGCTAACTATTCTGTGTATTGACCCCTTGGCATTGGCAAACGACTATTCTGTGTATTGACCCCTTGGCATTGGCAAACGACTATTCTGTGTATTGACCCCTTGGCATTGGCAAACGACTATTCTGTGTATGACCCCTGGCATTGGCGAACGAACCACTCTGTGTATGATCCCTGGCATTGGCGAACGAACCATTCTGTGCATAACCCCTGGTATTGGCATCAACTCTTCTAAGTATTGAGGTCAGTCTGTGTGGCACCCTAAGCACACATCAGACTACCCCTTGTGTTGTTAGGGTCTTGGGAAGAGCTAATCATTTCTCTTGTGTATCATTCTCTGTGTCTGTCTAGTCGTGCCGACCACTCTAAGGATCGGAAGGGTAGAGACTGTTCTGTGTAAGAAACCACTACTCAGATAAAGCAGAGGGATCCGTGACGTCTCTCTTGTACGTGCTCTGTACTGCCATTCTTGTAGTCTGTCTAGTCGTGCCGACCACTCTAAGGATCGGAAGGGTAGAGAGTGTCCTGCGTATAGGGACCACCACTCTAGTATCAGGGGGATCCGTGACATTACGTCAGGGCCATGGATCCCGCAGACCTCTCTAATCAATTGACACGTATTGCAGCCAGACAAGAAGAGCAGGACCATAGAATGGACCAGATTGCTCTTGCCCTGCAAACCCTGCTAAACCGCTCCAGTTCTGGTACTGCAAGCCCGCCAGACCCAGTGGTGCCTAGGGTCAGTTCGGCCGCTCTCGAGGGTTGTAGGCTCAGTATGAAAGCACCCGTACGTTATGACGGAACACCGAACTTATGCCGGGGCTTTCTGACCCAACTCGAGATCTTATTCGAAAACAATCCCGGGTCCTGTATGTCTGATAAAGCCAAAGTAGGCTATCTGATTAATCACTTGACCGAAAAAGCTTTATTATGGGCCACGCCCTTGTGGGAGAACAAGAAACCCATCATATATGACTATGAGGGTTTTACCTCCGAGTTAAAGCGTACTTTTGATCCCTCTAGACGGGCTACCAATGCGGGTAGATCCCTGTTTCACATCAAACAAGGTAATAGGAGGGTTTCCGACTATGCCATAGAATTTAAGACTTTGTCTTCTGAGGTACACTGGCCGAACGACGTTTTAACCCTGGCCTTTACCGAAGGTCTGAACGAGGCGTTTATGTTTGAATTGGCTCCCCTAAAATTACCAGAACATCTGGATCATTTGATTGATTTCTGCATCGCCATGGACGATCAAATCAGGGAAAGGAGACACACCAGAGACAGACCCAGAGGGTCCTACCTCCTTTACCCTTAGTACCCAGGCATACCACTGCATCAGGTAACCTGGAGACCGTTAAGACCGATGTACCGGCCATTGAACCTATGCAGATAGGTAAAACGGGTATTTCAGAGGCAGAGAGAGCTCACCGGAGAGAAAGGGGGCTCTGTTTTTATTGTGCCGGGGCAGATCATTTCCGCCTTCAATGTCCTCAGAGACCCAGGGGTAGCAGGGGTGAGAGTGGCAAATCAGGTCAAAAGACAAGTAATACCCAGGTTATTGGTTCTCTGTATGCCTCCTTTGTGGATGATGAAAAAAAAAAACTCGGATTCTGTTACCCATCTCCCTCACCTGGGAGGGGGTTCACCTCGAGACTGAGGCATTCCTAGACTCTGGAGCCTCAGGTAATTTTATGGATAGATGTTTTGCTGCCAACCACCTCTTACCTCTGGTTCTAAAGGAGAGGCCTCTTATGGTAGAAGCCATAGACGGGAAACCCCTGTCATGTCCCCATATCACACACGACACTATCGATGTGTGCATGACTACAGGAGTTCTGCACTGTGAAACCATACGATTCCAGGTTATCGACTCTCCCTCATGTCCTGTCGTTCTAGGGTTCCCATGGTTGACAGAACATAACCCGGTGATTGACTGGGCCCAGCGAGATATAATGTGTTGGGGTCCTAGTTGCCAGTCAAAGTGCCTGGGCAGGGTTAATGTGATTGGTAGTCTCAACATTGCCACAGCACCTCCTTTGTCCACTGAAGTCCCAGAATGTTATATGGCGCTAAAGGAGGTGTTCTCTAAAACCAGGACTGAGGTCCTACCACCGCATCGTCCTTATGACTGTGCTATAGAGTTACTCCCTGGTACTATGCCTCCTAGAGGACACGTATACCCCTTGTCTCAAAGGGAAAATGACATTATGGAGGAATATATAAGGGAGAATCTAGAGCGAGGATTCATCAGACGATCCTCCTCTCCAGCAGGAGCAGGTTTCTTTTTCGTTTCCAAAAAGAGGGTGACCTGCGACCTTGCATCGATTATAGAGGTTTAAATAGGATTACCATAAGAAATGCATACCCAATACCTCTTATAACGAATTGTTCGACCGTTTAAAAGGGGCCCGTATTTATACGAAACTTGATTTACGCGGAGCGTACAACCTGGTCAGGGTTAAGAAGGGAGACGAATGGAAAACGGCTTTTAATACACGTAGCGGGCATTATGAATACCTGGTGATGCCCTTTGGGTTATGCAATGCGCCAGCCGTTTTCCAGGACCTCATAAACGACACCCTAAGGGATTTTCTGCAAACGTTCGTTATAGTATATCTGGACGACATCCTGATATACTCTCCTGATAAGGAGACTCATCACGCCCACGTGAGACAAGTGTTGAAGAGACTATTGAGGGCTGGGTTATATTGTAAGCTAGAGAAATGCTTATTCGACATAGAGACAGTGCACTTCCTTGGGTATATAATAAACCCTGAAGGTTTCCAAATGGATCCTAAAAAACTCTCAGCGATTCTTGACTGGCCTTTACCCCAAGGGCTTAAAGCCATCCAGAGGTTTTTGGGGTTTACTAACTACTACCGGAGGTTCATTAAAAATTTCTCGGCCTTGATAGCTCCCCTCACGGCTATGACTAAAAAGGGGGTGGTGAATCAGAAGTGGACACCCCAGGCCAGTCAAGCCTTTGAGGCACTTAAACAGGCTTTCACCACTGCCCCTGTTCTCCGACATCCTGATCCGGCTCTGCCTTTCCAGGTTGAAGTTGACGCCTCCGAGCTAGGTCTTGGTGCAGTCTTGTCCCAAAGGGAGGCACCCGACAAGCCCTTGCATCCATGCGGCTTCTATTCCCGAAAGTTGTCCCCGGCAGAGAGGAACTATGATATCGGAAACAGAGAATTGTTAGCAGTTATTGCAGCCTTGACGGAATGGAGATACTTATTAGAGGGGTCTAGGGACCCCATTGTCATCATAACCGATCATAAGAATCTCACGTACATTGGAGACGCTAAACGGTTGAATGCCAGGCAAGCGAGATGGTCATTGTTTCTTTCCAGCTTTAATTTCGTCCTCACATACAGACCTGGGTCGAGAAACATTAAAGCAGACGCATTGTCAAGACAGTACGAGTCATACGAACATAACATCCAAGATCAACATCCCATTGTACCCCAGGAAAGGATTATAGCACTTACCACGATTAGTGTCTCGTCTCCTCTAATGTTAAGATTGCAGACCGCCCAGGGCACAGCTCCTGGGGGGAGACCTCCTGCGAAACTCTTTGTACCTGAGAACGAAAGGGAAGAGGTATTAAAACTGTATCATGATAACAAAATCTCTGGGCACATGGGGATCACCAAAACAGTGTCTAGTATACGTAAACTCCTTTGGTGGCCCACGGTGCGCCGTGACGTTAAAGATTACATAACCGTGTGTGAGGTGTGCACAAGACATAAAAGTCCCAAAACAGCGCCTATTGGTTTACTCCAGCCTCTGCCAATCCCCGAACGACCATGGTCGCATTTAGCTATGGATTTTATAGTAGAGTTACCTGAGTCTAGAGGGAATACTGTAATACTCACGGTCATAGATCGATTCTCCAAAATGGGTCACTATGTTCCTCTTCGGAAACTTCCTTCGGCAGCCGAACTGGTGCCCATTTTTGTTTCCAATGTGGTCCGCTTACACGGTATTCCTCTTGGGATTGTCTCGGATAGGGGGACCCAATTCGTCTCCAGATTCTGGAAAGGGTTTTGCAAGAGTGTGGGGATAGACCTATCTTTCTCTTCGGCCTATCACCCCCAGACCAACGGGGCGGCGGAACGAGCCAACCAAAATATAGAAAAATATCTCAGGTGCTTTATATCCGAACGACAAGATAACTGGTCAGACCTGATACCGTGGGCAGAGTATGCCTTGAACAGTGCAGTAAGCGAAGCCACAGGACGTTCCCCCTTCTTCACTGTTTACGGTTTTGATCCTCCCGTGCTCCCTGCTACGTTTCCTGATACCGCGATTCCTGCTCTGGATGAGCATTTAGTGTCATTGAAAGAAACCTGGGGAAGGGTTAAACGGGCACTGGAGGATAGTAGTGTTACACAGAAGATCAAAGCCGACAGACACAGGAGGCCGGCACCCGTGTATCAAGTTGGGGACAGGGTTTGGCTTTCTTCACGCAACATTAAGCTTTTAGTACCCTCCATGAAACTGGCACCCAGGTACATAGGCCCCTATAAGGTTCTGCGGCGAATCAATCCGGTCTCCTATGCTCTGGCTCTGCCCTCCCATATCAAGATACACAATGTGTTTCACGTGAGCCTTTTGAAACCACTTTTGTGTAATCGGTACACCAGGGCCCGTGTCCCCCCTCCTCCGGTCTCTGTGGAGGGCGAGGAGGAGTTTGAAGTTGAGGCCATTCTGGACGCCAGGGTTTCTAGGGGGTCCTTCAGTACTTGGTTGACTGGGTGGGCTACGGCCCAGAGGATCGCTCTTGGCTTCCGGCTACTGAGGTTCATGCTCCTCGGTTGGTGAGGGCTTTCTATTTGGCTCATCCCCGCGCCCCTGGGGGTCGTCCAGTGGCCGCCCGTAGAGGGGGGGGTTCTGTCACGGTAGCCCCCGCACCCCGGCGCCTGGCAGCAGCTTCCTCGCTGCTCGCTGGCCAGGCGCCGAATGATATTGCGGTCGCTTCCGCACACGTGGGGAAGCCGGGGGGCGGGGCCTGGCGGGCTGACGCGGACCCGCCGGGTTTAAAGCCCAGGCTCTCAGAAATGCCGGTGCCCTGACGTGGTAGTTACTTCCCGCAGAGCTCTTGCATATTGGCTAACAACTATTCTGTGTATTGACCCCTTGGCATTGGCAAACGACTATTCTGTGTATTGACCCCTTGGCATTGGCAAACGACTATTCTGTGTATTGACCCCTTGGCATTGGCAAACGACTATTCTGTGTATGACCCCTGGCATTGGCGAACGAACCACTCTGTGTATGATCCCTGGCATTGGCGAACGAACCATTCTGTGCATAACCCCTGGTTGGCATCAACTCTTCTAATTCTGGTATTGAGGTCAGTCTGTGTGGCACCCTAAGCACACATCAGACTACCCCTTGTGTTGTTAGGGTCTTGGGAAGAGCTAATCATTCTAACTTCTTGTGTATCATTCTGTGTCTGTCTAGTCGTGCCGACCACTCTAAGGATCGGAAGGGTAGAGACTGTTCTGTGTCTAGAAACCACTACTCAGATAAAGCAGAGGGATCCGTGACGTCTCTCTTGTACGTGCTCTGTACTGCCATTCTTGTAGTCTGTCTAGTCGTGCCGACCACTCTAAGGATCGGAAGGGTAGAGAGTGTCCTGCGTATAGGGACCACCACTCTAGTATCAGGGGGATCCGTGACACACGAGCATCCCTATGAACTCCATGGAGGCTTCCACTGCTGGTCATATGACCTGCAGGATCTCTCTTCTTGTGAGATCCGGCAGGTCGGCAGAGTGATTGCAGAGGGAGACTGGGGGACTCTTTTCCCCCAGTCTCCCTATGCTCCTGGCGGCAAGAAGGGGATCAAGCTACCATTCTCGTCGCGAGATGAGAGGTGAGTATTTAATTTTCTGCAGAAGCGGGATCAACTAGCACCAGGTCCTGGCTTTGATTAACTTTTCAGCAAATGCAGTGGGCCAGTAATTAGCGTTAGGACTTTGTAATTAACACTTTGAGCTCCCCATGTTAAAGGGATACTCTAGGCAACATGACCACCTAAGCTATTTTAGGTGGTCATGATGCCCGGAGTATGCCGCCCTCTGTCTCCCCTCCCTCTGCTCGGCAGTTCAGCAGAAAAAGCTGAAAACAGCTGAGAGAGGCGGAGGAGTTTACTCCGCCCTCCCAGCTGTCAGTCAGCAGAGCGGGAATCATATTTCCTGCTTCTGCCGACTTTTCCGAGTAGGAGATGTCATCGCGCTTTCAGCGCGATGACGTCTCCAGCTCGCCGCAGTAGCTGGCGGCAGCGGCTGAGGGTTAGTGTTGCGCGCATCCTCTTGTGTTGCGCGCATCCACAATACTATACATACAAATGTTCTGTAGCGCCTGCGCAAAGCAAGGGACTGGAGCTGGACATGCATGTGCACAACTGATTCATCGGCTGCCTCTCTGAGACTGCTTGCTTTCGTGGGCAGTCTCAGAAGGTGAAGTCAGAATATTCTCTGCGTGCTGACGTCACTAGTGACAGATCTGGTGACCGGCAGCCACTAAATTCAAATTCCCTGTCTGCTGGTGATGCTGGGTGGGGTGGAGGAAATTCCTCCATTTCACCCCGTGATAAAACTAGGACGGGGCAGGGGGGGGGCTCTACACATCCTGATTACTTTAAACCAATAACATGGTCAGAATCAGTAGAATGTCCCTTTTAATACAATAGATGGCCAGAGAATAATGGGAGATGTAGTTCAAAAATATCTAGGGACCAGAGTTTGAGATCCTAGCTCTAGATGAAGGAATTTGTTTTTTGGCATCGCAGTCAATAAATCATTCAAATGTTCCAGACAGATCAACATCAATGAAAACAAGTAACTTAAATAACTCAAAAAAAACAAAAAGGAAAATTCCATGTTTAAGACATAGACGGTTTAATGCTGAGTCATCTCACTGCAATAACTGATAAAACTTGGACTTTTCATAAGAATTAACCCCTTCCCGACCGCTGACGTACTATGTACGTATTGCCCACGGGTCTCCCTTAGACCCGCGAACGTACATAGTACGTCATCGGGCTTCTAACCTCCCTCCCGCCTATATTCACCTTCCTCGCTCGTTCCCTCAGCTGTTATAGCAAGCTGGAAGCTTGCCTCGCCATTTCCTGGGGGCCGGCGGATCCGATGACGTCACCGCGCTGCGTGATGACGTCATCGGCAAGCGCCGTAGTAAAAATTCAGGAAGGGGAGGCTCGTTTGGAGCCCTCTATCTCCCCAACCATGCAACGCACAGTGATGCTTTTTGCACCGCTGGAAAAGGGAGAGTCTCCCCTTTTCAGCGGTGTCTAGCATTAACATTTTCGCTGCCGCATCTCGATTCGGCGCTAATCAGCACCAAAATGCGATTCGAACCTGGAGGGGGCTGACATCTTGGATGTCAGCCAAGCCTCCAGGTCCCCCCCACCCACTGACAACCTCACCATATGTGTGAGGATGTCAGTGGGCCAGTTAACCCTCTAGCTGCCATGTAGAGATAGGGATTTGGATCCCCTTATCTCTCGATCTGTGGCAGCTAGATGGTCATATTTGACATAATTGGAAAGGCCTGATCATATACAGTTGTGTTCAAAATTATTCAACCCCCACTGAAATTGAGTGTTTTGGCCAGTTTGACATTGATTTTGATCATTCAGTCATCTTGCTTACAATTAAATCAAAGAGGCACGTGTAGGTCAGACAAATATAACATAACATTTATAATGAAATAACCACAAATGTCTTTTCTGTGCTCACATCATTATCAGTTTTATTCAACCCCCAAGTGACATTCAATCTTAGTACTTAGTACAACATCCTTTTACAGTTATAACAGCTTTTAAACGTGAAGCATAGCTTGACACAAGTGTCTTGCAGCGATCTACAGGTATCTTCGCCCATTCGTCATGGGCAAAAGCTTCCAGTTCAGTCACATTCTTAGGCTTGCGCACTGCAACTGCTTTCTTTAAGTCCCACCAGAGGTTCTCAATCGGATTTAAGTCAGGTGACTGCGATGGCCACTCCAAAATGTTCCAGCCTTTAATCTGCAACCATGCTCTAGTGGACTTGGAGGTATGCTTGGGATCATTGTCCTGTTGAAAGGTCCAACGTCTCCCAAGCCTCAGGTTTGTGACGGACTGCATCACATTGTCATCCAATATCTCCTGGTACTGAAGAGAATTCATGGTACTGTAGCGCTCACTCCCGGAGGAGCCGCTGAAAATGAACCACGGGTCAGTCTCCCCGCACTAGGGAATAAATATACTCCAACACAGTTGTGAGTTTTTATATTTATATAGTTTACTAAAATATTTGAGCAGATGTTGAGACACGGTATTCACAAGTATTATTACAGTATTTTCGTATCCCGGTAAAACGCGTAGCGGAAAAGAAACGAAACACGAGGCTTCGTATTTCGGAAAATAAAATATTCGCAACCGAACATAAAAGCAATGCAATTTCCCGATAGTTCAGAAAAAGGGACACGTAGCAAAACCCCAAACATACAATCCCTTCGTATTACGGCAAACGCGCAGCGGAAAAAGAGAAAAATGTATTCGGAACGTATCTTTGTCTTTAACCCCCGTTCCGATTCACAAAAGGAAATGAGTCCTGCACAGGTTAAGTCCCAGAATGTGAAAAGTGTATCTGTGTGTGTGTGTGGTACCCGGGTACTGTTCAACTGGCCAGTGAGTTTATTAAAGGAAAGTCTTCGACTAGTCAGTTGGGGCCCTGTGGACTTTAAAGAGAAAACAGCAGAGCATCCTTTAATCATAAAACAGCCTTGGAGGCCTCTCACCCATCCGACGATTTCTTTAGGCTCCGCTGACCCAGGACGTCTCTCCACCCGATTTTGACTGGGGATACTAGCGGCCCGATCCGTTGTCTGACTCCACACAGCTTTTCCAGCTAACCGCCTGCTCTCCGTTCGATTCCTCCGGTCTGCAGCAATGCCTGGATCCCGGCGGGTCTTCTTCTCCTCAGCTTGGGTGATCTTCTCTGGACTAACAGGTCTCTCTTGGTCCCTGTTGGTCTCTGGCCTAGGCCCTCTCGTAATCTCTTCGATGCGTCTGCTCTCTTCCCTTCCCTGGCGCGCTCTGGAACTTTCTCCACGAGGCAGAGGATGTAAGTCTCCAGTCCCCACCCACTTCCTGTCTTCTTGCAAAGCATGCCGGGCATTGTAGTCCCAATATCCAGTATCTCTGATCGCGATAGTCTCCATCTTGTGGCCAAAAATAGGTACTGCCACAGCAAGATTTTACCACAGCGCTACAGTACCTTACACACGCTGAAGCTTCCCTGTACCTGCAGAAGCAAAACAGCCCAAAGCATGATTGACCCCCCGCCATGCTTCACAGTAGGCAAGGTGTTCTTTTCTTCATAGGCCTTGTTCTTCCTCCTCCAAACATAGCGTTGATCCATGGGCCCAAACAGTTCTGATTTTGTTTCATCAGTCCACAGAACACTATCCCAAAACTTCTGTGGTTTGTCCACATGACTTTTGGCATACTGCAGTCGACTCTTCTTATTCTTTGGAGACACCAAGGGGGTGCGCCTGGGAGTTCTGGCATGGAGGCCTTCATTACGCAGTGTGCGCCATATTGTCTGAGCTGAAACTTCAGTACCCACATCTGACAAATCTTTTCTCAGTTCCTCAGCAGTCACACGGGGACTTTTCTCCACTCTACGCTTCAGGTAGCGCACAGCAGTCGAAGTCAGCATCTTCTTCTGCCACGACCAGGTAGCGTTTCAGCAGTGCCCTTTGCCTTGAATTTGCGAATGATGCTTCCTATGGTCTCTCTTGGTATGTTTAACATCTTTGCAATCTTCTTATAGCCATTGCCCTTCCTGTGAAGAGTAATCACCTCTTCTCTTGTCTTCCTGGACCATTCTCTTGACTTCACCATGTTTGTAACCACACCAGTAAATGTCTAGAAGGAGCTGAGTATCACAGTCATTTTAAAACTGCCTAATTGGTGCTTATTATGCTTTATTGCTGCTCCGTGACATCCACTGGTGTTTTCAATACCTGATTGAAAACACTTGAATGAACCTCTGTTCTTCAGAGTGGTAGTCTTTAAGGGGTTGAATAATTGTGTCAATGAAGAATTCACAAAAGAAACATTTACTACTGTATTACAAAACCAATTGATGTCATTTTAGTTGCATATGGTTCTTTAAAAAGTCCTTGTAGGATTTCATTCTGAATACAATTACAAATGTACACTAAATTCCCTAAAACCCTTTACAGCATTGGGGGTTGAATAATTTTGAACACAACTGTATATATAAAAATGTTTTTTTTTTTAAGTTTTTTTGTCTGGGGGGGTTTAGTTAAATAGGAACTAGGCTGTCGTCTAAAAATAATTAGCACAAAATGGTCAGAATGGTGAACTGGCTCAGCAGTGAAGGGGTTAAAAAGCAAAAACATGTAAAATTGGGTATTTCTAGTGTTGGGGCAAAATTTTGAAACTATTTAGCTGGGGTTTTTTTTGGTGGTTGTAGATTTTGGGGATTAAATTACGAAAAAGTGTGTTTTTACCATTTTTTCATCATATTTCATATTTTTTTATGGTAAATTATTCGATATAATGGAAATAATGGTATTTTTAGAAAGTCCATTTAATGGCGGGAAAAACGGTGTATAATATGTGTGGGTTGAATAAACGAGTAAGAGGAAAATTTGACCTAAACACGAACAGCGCAGAAACGTAAAAACAGCAGTGGTCACTAAAGGACGGATTTGTGTAAAACTGCCCGGTCACTAAGGAGTTAACTAAGTCACACCAGAGAAAGTTACCTGAAAGGAACTCCTGCATTTACCTTGAATTACATTATCATTGACGTGTCTGAAAGCCAAGACTGAACCTGAGTTTCATTCGAGTATTACATTTGTGTCCAATTGAAGGGATTTTCCGTTACATGCTTTTTTAATTGATTATTATTATTATTATTATTTATTTATAAAGCGCCAGCATATTCCGCAGCGCTGTACAATAAGCACAGTATAGACAGGGTTACAATACATTGAACAACATTTGACAAACAGTACAGGAGGAGATGAGGGCCCTATTCCCGTAGGAACTCACAATCTGGGAGGGTTGGGGTTGGAAACAGGAGGAGAGGACTGTAAGGTGAGAGTGATTGATGGTTGCATCAGTGAGTTGGGTGGTAGGCTTCCCTAAATAGGAATGTTTTCAGCGAGCGATTGAAGGAAGAGAAGTTAGGGGAAAGTCTGACAGTACGAGGGAGAGCGTTCCAGAGAGTGGGGGCTGCGCGTGAGAAATCCTGTAGTCTATCATGGGAAGAGGTGATGCGGGGAGAAGCTAGGCGCAGGTCACTGTTTGACCTTAGGGAGCGGGCTGGGGTGTATTTGGTGATTAGTGAGGACAGGTAGTGGGGAGCTGAGTTAGTGAGGGTTTTGTAGGTAAGGATAAGGATTTTGAACTTAATTCTGCAGTGGATGGGGAGCCAGTGAAGGGACTCGCAGAGGGGAGTGGCAGAGACAGAGCGGCGGGTGAGGTGAATTAGCCTGGCGGAGGCGTTCAGGATGGATTGTAGGGGGAGAGGTGGGACAGAGGGAGGCCAGATAAGAGATTATTGCAATAGTCGAGTCGGGAGATTACCAGGGCGTGTATGAGTTGTTTTGTGGTGACAGCGGTAAGAAATGGCCGAATTCTGGAAATATTACGCAGTTGGTATCGGCAGGAGGTGGAAAGAGACTTGATGTGGGGGATGAAGGAAAGAGCAGAGTCAAGTGTAACTCCAAGGCAGCGAACTTGGTTTGATGGGGAGATGGTGATACCCTCCACCGTGATAGAGAAGTCAGGAGGTGGGGAGGCATTGGAGGGAGGAATAAGTAGGAGTTCAGTCTTTGACATGTTGATCTTTAGGTGGTGGGAGGCCATCCAGGAGGAGATGCCAGATAAACAGTCACTGACTTTTGAAAGGACGGGGGGAGAGAGATCAGGGGTAGAGAGGTATATCTGAGTGTCATCAGCGTAGAGGTGGTAATTAAAGCCAAAGCTGTTGATGATTTTTCCCAGAGAGGAGGTATAGATGGAAAAGAGCAGAGGACCAAGGACAGAGCCTTGAGGTACACCAACAGATAGAGGCAATGAGGAGGAGGAGTTACCAGCAAAGGACACACAGAAGGACCTGTTGGATAAATAGGAGTCAACCCAAGCAAGTGCAGTGTCACCGAGACCCAGAGAGTTGAGGGTCTGTAGAAGGAGGGAGTGTCAAAAGCAGCCGAGAGGTCAAACAGGATGAGAATAGAATAGTGGCCGTGTTTTTTAGCAGTTAGGAGGTCGTTGGTGACTTTGGTGAGGGCAGTTTCAGTTGAGTGTAGGGGACGGAAGCCAGATTGCAGGGGGTCAAGTAGGGAATTGGAGGACAGGAAGAGGGAGAGGCGGTTGAAGACTAGTTTTTCTAAGAGCTTTGATGTGAAGGGAAGCAGGGATACAGGAATTGATGACATTGTTTACAGCTGCTTTTAATCCTGTGTATATTTAATTCATTTGCATGCACTCCCTTAGCTGTATTTAAAGGGTTACTCTAGGGATAAACGGGAGTGCGGGTGAAGGGGGTAAACTTTAACGCCTCAAAACTCATCCCGCACCTCCATTTCCATTTTAGCACTACAGTGAGTATAATGCTCCCCTTTAATCCTGCGCCGTGATCCCTCTGTGCTGGTCTGGATCATACCGATGCTGCATGCACTGCAGATGTCAAGTTACCGGGGGAGGCTGAAGGTTCGTTGAGAACAACCTACTGCTCATTCCTGGTCCTTTGCTCGGAAACCATAACAGCACGCGCTGATCATCAGATTTGTATGGTGAATAAATCCCTCACACTCGAAGCCTCCATCAGCCCTGCAGAATCCCCATGGGTGTGAGGTATCAGGTTATTGTGACCATTTGAATTGACTGGTCAAATTGCCTAGAGTGTGCCTTATATGATGTCTTCAATGCAAAACCAAATTGTTTTATGGTCGATGTCAAAAGTAATGATTTCTCTCTGGCCTTAAGAGATGCCAGATTGTCCCTCTGCAGTCTGTAACGAACGCCTGTGCAAGACTCAAACACTTCACCTCCCGCACCTCTCACACCTCACCCCCCGTCAATCTCTACACTGGCTCCCGGTTTCCTTTAGAATCCATTTCAAAATATTGGTGCTCACATACAAAGCTCTCCATAACCACGTCCCTGCCTACATCTCCTCCCTTATTAACAGGTATATCCCGCTCCGCCCACTTCACTCTGCCAATGATCTGAGCTTTACGTACCGGCTCCCCCAACTCTCGCCTTCAGGACTTCTCCCGAGCTGCCCCCTTTCTATGAGACTCGCAGAGAGGAGCAGCAGAGACAGAGTGGCTGAGGTGGATGAGCCTGGCAGAGGCATTCAGAATGGATTGTAGGGGGGCGAGGTGGGAGAGAGGTAGACCAGCTAGAAGATTATTACAATAGTCAAGTTGGGAGATTACAAGGGCGTGGATGAGTTGTTTCATGTTGTCAGCATTAAGAAGTGGCCAAATTCGGAAATATTATCAGGGTTATTCAGAGAGCGTGAAAAGCAGGAGAATGACTGGAGAATGGAAAATTCTAGGTCAAAATAGCCAAACCAGAAAAATTCTCCCATTCATCTCACTTTCCAAATCAGCTATTTTGACCTAGAATTTTCCATTCTCCAGTCATTCTCCTGCTTTTCACCTCTCTCTGAATAACCCTGTATGTAACTGGTAGCAGCAGAAGGAGAAAGGAAAATGGATGTGGGGGATTAAGGAAAGAGCAGAGTCAAGTGTAACTTCCACACAAAGAGGAACGTCACAGTAATACCAGACTAGTATCCAAGAGTTCCTAGTGGACATGTGGCGCTATACCGGTATTTCTATTGTTAAACAAATATAGATAGTACAAAAATGCAGCAAAGACCATATGTAAAGTCTGATATTGCAGATGCATTGCTGATACAGTATTAAAAACCTAGAATTAGTGGGAAGTTCCAGAGGTCATAACACATCACATATGTCCTTGCATAGGATCTATCTATCTATACATATTTTAATGTACAAATATGGAAGCCGACAAAAATCTTAGGAGCTATAACTTTGTAGATTTGTTACATGTATATATGATTTTCTTATACATTGCTGTTCCTGCTCATACATTGAACAAAGCAATGTTGGTTTATAACTTTTCTAATTTGTACGTTAGAACGACTATAACGTTGTTTGAATTCTCTGAATTTAGCTGTGGCAGAAACCTCTGTTATAGACACCCCAGATTGGTGAAATACCAATTTCTCTTCCTTTCCCAAACACATAAGTTTACGTTAAGAGTTTATCAGCCCACCATCCCATCTCATCCCCATTTACGTGCTTACACACACTCACGTGTGTATATTTAGATGTCATAGCACAATCCCATGGCAACTGCTGCTTTCCTTTGATAGTCCAGACATGTCATCTTAATACCGCGGTTTTAAATAATATCTTGTAATGTAAATAAACTGGCAAAAGTATTAAATGTAACTTAACAGTGAACTTGAGTTTAATGCTTGACCTGTACTGAAAGAAATAGCTTGGTGCATCAACTTATTATTTTTTTTCTCACGGAGTAACTAGAATTACTACTCATCACAGTATCATCATAATTCAAAGTGAATTTGTTTAAAGGCAGAAGAAATGTTTTAAAGCATATAAATAGTTTCTATAGTGGCTCTTCTACAATATAGGTTTTCCACGTCGAGGAGCACTGGGTATGGCAGCAGTCCATACAAGATCTATCATGATCTTATTTCAGTTTACTCTCCTAAAATTTTATTGGCTTTTGAGGGAGAGAAGTAAAAAATTTATATAAACATCTGTCCAATTCTGTTGCTGTTGTTTGATGAGACCATTTTATTTTGGCATCTGAGCAACGTGAATTTAAATCTCAGGGTAGCGTTTCATAAATGAAAGTATTGTTCTAGGTAGCTTTTCGAGACCATAATGCAAATTACTCCAACTTGTAACCCGTGTAACACAAATATACATTAAGAAAGCACTTACCTATCCAAAATATACTCAATAATTATAATATAAAGAATATATTTAATAAACTTATGTATTTATTGTTACCTTCAATAAACAACTTTAGAATTGTTCATTACGTAGCGTATTTGTGAAGAATCGAGTGGGAACTGCAGATTTTTGGGTGAAATGGCTGAATTTTAGTAATTCACTGTTGATGCGTCCTTCGGAAAACTCAGAAGGCGTGTAACTTTAGAAGGAAAGTTGCTGATGTCAGACACTTTCTTGTTATTGTTCTACTTTTTAATTTACTTCAAGACTAATGAGCCACAGCTGAACTACTAATGTGTGAAAAACGTGCTTACGTACATAGCTTAAAACGGCTATGGTTGGCATTTTCTTTAGAAATATTTCTAGACGATTCCCTGGTAAGCCAAGTGGTGTCCTTTTTTGTACTGTTCACATTAGGATGATTGGCTAAAGTGATAAAATAAGTGTTATCACCTCCAAGCTATCGATTACATAAGAGCTCTCTTCTGGCGCCAGGAGGTAATTCGTAAAGGTTTACCGAGGTAGTCCACGGGGAATAAAACTTAAAAAGTCAAGGACAAACTGTTTCCTTTGTTAAAAAGAAGAATAAATACAGCTTAATATGTAAACTAATTAAAGTAAATTCAATGAAGCTTTAATATTGTTTTATATCACATTTTAATTTGTAGAATTCACGAATATAGGAAAAGTTAATTATATTTACTAGCATTAACATAAAATAATGTTAATAACTTAAATTTCAGACCTCACATGTGTTTGGTCCCTTAATTATAATGTTTTGCCCATTTATTTTACCTTATAATGTCTATTCGTGTTATCTTGTATGATCTTCCAGTTTGACTAATGGTAGAGCACTTACTTTAATTCCTACCCTCCACATCTCCGTTATCACATGAGTAAGATATATATGACAATAAAAGCATGCCAAAAAACTTGTCATCTGCCCACTGAATCTCATTTGTACACACACATAAGAAAAACACTGAGGTTTTAGTTTACTTAAATGCTCATTATAGTTTAAGCCCACCTGCCAACAGCAAGACAAACCTCTTTAAATGGCAACCTAGTGCTGCCTATACAAGGCCTCCAGACACGTTTTACTGAAGACAAAAATGGTGGGGGTTTTCTGGAGCTGGTTATAAATAAACCCAAATATTTTAGGACAAAAAAAAACAGAACGGAGGCACCAGCAAATATGACCCAGCCGCAAAATAAAGTTGCTAAAAACACTTAAAATCAGCCCCACACTTTACCTTCTCTGTAATTTTTGGTTCTCATTGTATTACAGTGCAAAATTGAGTATATGTAATTTTGGAAGTGAATGGTTAAATGCTATTTGAAATTATGTTTTAATTCAGAACCTACACAAATAGTTTTTTTTCCCAGCAAATTCTAAATACATAAGGCCCTATTCCATAGTTGTTGCTAATTTATCCATAGCTGGTGTAAACTTTTCCAGAGCCATTACAGTTTGTGAAGTGTAAAGGTTACACCAGCTCTGGTTAAGTTAGTGTCATGTGGTCAGGATGTTTAGGAACCAAAGTTGCCAAGGAAGAACGAAAGTCCAAATCGAGGTACAGAAGGGGTATGCAATAAGTGAGTTTGATAATTGTCTGGGTTGGCCAGGTGGTGAGGAGTGGAGGTCAGACAAGCCAAAAGGAACTGGTATAAGTAAAAGTTAGGGAGCTACTAGAAACACACTAAAAAGAGTGAAAACAATGCTGTAGCAAAGTGACCTGTGAGCCATATAGGTAGGTGAACTGGCCACACCTGCAGCCAGGCACACTCTGCTCTCTATTGACTATTGCCTCAAGGGAGGAAGCCCTCCACTCAGCTAGCCCCAGAGAATCTGCAGCGAGTGCAAGCCACACCCCGATGCATCATAGGGGATCCCAAGCCATCAACACTATCTTGGCTCCACACCCCCAGCCAAGCAGAGTCCCGCCTCAGCACGGAAGCCTGGCCACTAGCTAAAGATCCAACAGTCAGGTCCACTGCATGGTGCCACCACCTCTGACTGGAAGGGAGGACCCAAGCAACGCTGGACCCGCAGACCCCCAGGCGGCCAGATTAGCGAGGCCAATGAGCGATAGGTACAGTCAGGTCCAGAAATATTGGGACATCGACACAATTCTAACATCTTTGGCTCTATACACCATCACAATGGAGTTGGAATGAAACAAACACAATGTGCTTTAACTGCAGACTGTCAGCTTTAATTTGAGGGTATGTACATCCAACTCAGGTGAACGGTGTAGGACTTACAGCAGTTTGCAGATGTGCCTCCCACTTGTTAAGGGACCAAAGGTAATGGGACAGAATAATAATCATAAATCAAACTTTCCCTTCTTAATACTTGGTTGCAAATCCTTTGCAGTCAATCACAGCCTGAAGTCTGGAATGCATAGACATCACCAGACGCTGGGTTTCATCCCTGGTGATGCTCTGCCAGGCCTCTACTGCAACTGTCTTCAGTTCCTGCTTGTTCTTGGGGCATTTTCCCTTCAGTTTTGTCTTCAGCAAGTGAAATGCATGCTCAATGGGATTCAGGTCAGGTGATTGACTTGGCCATTGCATAACATTCCACTTCTGTCCCTTCAAAAACTCTTTGGTTGCTTTGGGTCATTGTCCATCTGCACTGTGAAGCGCCGTCCAATGAGTTCTGCAGCATTTGGCTGAATGTGAGCAGATAATATTGCTCGAAACACTTCAGAATTCATCCTGCTGCTTTTGTCAGCAGTCACATCATCAATAAATACAAGAGAACCAGTTCCATTGGCTGCCATACATGCCCACGCCATGACACTACCACCACCATGCTTCACTGATGAGGTGGTATGCTGAGGACCATGAGCAGTTCCTTTCCTTCTCCATACTCTTCTCTTCCCATCACTCTGGTACAAGTTGATCTTGGTCTCATCTGTCCATAGGATCTTGTTCCAGAACTGTGAAGGCTTTGTTAGGTGTTGTTTGGCAAACTCTAATCTGGCCTTCCTGTTTTTGAGGCTCACCAATGGTTTACATCTTGTGGTGAACCCTCTGTATTCACTCTGGTGAAGTCTTCTCTTGATTGTTGACTTTGACACACATACACCTACCTCCTGGAGAGTGTTCTTGATCTGGCCAACTGTTGTGAAGGGTGTTTTCTTCACCAGGGAAAGAATTCTTCAGTCATCCACCACAGTTGTTTTCCGTGGTCTCCTGGGTCTTTTGGTGTTGCTGAGCAAACCGGTGCGTTCCTTCTTTTTGAGAATGTTCCAAACAGTTGTTTTGGCCACGCCTAATGTTTTTGCTATCTCTCTGATGGGTTCGTTTTGTTTCTTCAGCCTAATGATGGCTTGCGTCACTGATAGTGACAGCTCTTTGGATCTCATCTTGAGAGCTGACAGCAACAGATTCCAAATGCAAATAGCACACTTGAAATGAACTCTGGGCCTTTTATCTGCACATTGTAATTGGGGTAATGAGGGAATATCACACACCTGGCCATGGAACAGCTGAGAAGCCAATTGTCCCATTACCTTTGGTTCCTTAACAAGTGGGAGGCACATCTGCAAACTGCTGTAAGTCCTACACCGTTCACCTGAGTTGGATGTACATACCCTCAAATTAAAGCTGACAGTCTGCAGTTAAAGCACATTGTGTTTGTTTCATACCAACTCCATTGTGGTGGTGTATAGAGCCAAAGATGTTAGAATTGTGTCGATGTCCCAATATTTCTGGACCTGACTGTATATCACAAACATTGCGTCTCCTTACAGTAAATTAACAGCCCTATAATTTTTCATAAGAGACATTAGTTTGTGCCCAGGTAGAGAACAAGCTATTCCAAAGCAGCTCATTCTTCTCCTCGGAGTTGGTATTTCTAAAAGAAATACAGACTTCCAGAACCTGGTGTCAAGTGATTTTGCAAACACAAAATCACTTAGCACATAAGCCCCCATACAAAAATCTCCCATCCCAAAATCCCATTCACTACTTCCTCTCATTGTGAGCAGAGGGAGATTGAAAACAAATTGCTCCCAGTGCCCCTTTGTATTTCTTCAGAGGCTCCTCCATGATCCCACTAGTGCAGGCTCACGCAGAGGTCACAAACACTGTCATGCTGGGCTCCATGGAGTCCTGTGGACTTCCGGATCTGATACCAGCCACTGCTGGTATTGATCAATGGCTCCAATGTGTTATGAATCAAGCCAGGAAGATAGTGGCTCACTCATAGCAATAGGGAGCTGCTATGAGTAATTTGTTTGTGCTTACTTTTCCTTTTTGCAGTTCATTATTATCAGCTGAGCCAGAATGGGGGCTCAGGGATGTAATAATTAACCACACAGCCAGTGAGACAAAGACACTCCCACCACACACATACAGTCCCTCACATATTCTCACTCCACTTACACAGCACCACTCACAGACAAGAGTGCTCGTATACACATCCCATCCCATCCCACAAATGTTGGCGAATTGCCTGCACATACAGTGCCTGTTCAGTGCCTGTTCAGTGCCTGTTCGAGGGCAGTGAAATCCCCATAGCTACGTCTATTCAGAGAACAAAAACCAGCAGTGAAAAGTAGCCAAAATGCCCTGCCATTCGGTTGCTTCATTCAACAGATTTATTCAGCCGAATCCCATAGGCTTCAATGTTAAAAATATTCCCGTTTTAGTTCAATATCCAATAAACCGTTGATTATAATATTCTGTAGTAAAAAGTCTCTTTACCTATAGATTTATTTATGATCTTTTAAGCATTTTTTGGTATTTTTTTGCAAAAAACTAAATTTCAGATTTTTTTAAAAAAGTTTTTAATTTTTTCTGTAACAGCCCTTTTTATTATCATTCATTGGATCTTATATGTAAATTTCAGACATTTTCGCTCAGTAGTTTGTTTGCAAACAGCGTTTCACTTTTCAAACATTCAAGCGTACTGTTTTTTTTTTTCAAATTCAAATAAGGCTATTAGGAGTGTTCCAATGTTTCACCGCAGTGCATGCCTCTTCAATGATTCCCTCAGTCTGTGCTAGATTTAACACAGTATGTGCCCAGTTTACAAGTCCTCACCAGGCCCTGGCTGCCCATCAGGCCTACTGGACTTTTGCCCGATAGGATGGTGGCCTTGACGATGCTCCGTGTGGGCCATCTGTGGGCTGGGGCCAACTGCTGTAATTAAGATATAACTGCTTAGTTGATTTACCCCATTATCACGCAGGCAACGTATGTACAGTGGTTTGAGTATAGGGGTGCATATTGAGATTTGTGTATAATTATATGTGTGTTTGTGCTCTGTATATAGCTGTAGAAACAAGTGGGCTGCTCCCCTTTAAATTATCTGGGCCTATATTTTGTCCAAGTCTGGGCCTGGTTCTCTCTAATGTTTAAAGTTTCTCTCATCGCATGGGATCAGGACAACATGTTTACATACAGTTTAACTAAATCCTATTTTTTTGCTTTTGGAGATTTGGAGATTTTGAACAAAATCAATAGTGAATGGGTCAGATAAAAAGGACGCCAGCACTCGGGAAGTAAGAACTATTGTTAAATTCCAATGTAATGTCATATGCGGTCATGTAATAAACACTTTGTTTTTCTTCAGCTTGAAGTAAATTATTGCAACATGCCTTTTTTTGTCACGGTATGAAGAGATCAACAAGTGTAGGTCCTCACAGGCTTCCTAAACACCGATGGGAGGCATAGCACACCCTGCAGGCTCCTTGTGGGACCTCCTGAGTTGAGGAAGTCCCTTGGCAGCCAATAACCATTAGGGAAGGCGGGGCGAAGGCGTACGTAGGAAATAAACAGGGCATGCTATGCCAGCACTCGGCATTTAGACCCACCGTGAGAACGGCATAGCACGCAAGGGGTTAAAGGAATTGCTAAGAGATGTATAATAGATAATCATTTATACCGCGTGGCCAATATAGTCACCAACTGGACTAAACTTAGCAAATAGGTGCGAACCTTCCATTGAATAATTAGTGAGGTGACGGCATGGACATATTCCAAGATGGCAAAGCCGGGGATTCATTGGGCTCAAATTGGGCAACAGTGGTTCAGGGAGCATGAGACATGGATTGGCCACCACACAGTCCAGACCTTAACCCCATTGAGAATCTTTGGGATAATGTGCTGGAGAATACGCAGCGCTGCGACTCTCCCATCATAAATACAAGATCTCGTAGAGAAATGAATGTTGTGACATTGCACACGCTTATCAAAACGATGCCAGGCTGAATTTGTGCCGTAATCAGATCAAAAAGTGGTCCATTGAAATATTAGAGTGTGTGATTTTTTTTTAAAAAAACAAAATTTGGTCAGTCAGTGTGTATATATGATTTAAAAGTCTTCCTTTGGTTTTCCCAGTCTTTAGATCCACCTGCGCTCACTTTAGAAAGATATTGATAGTCTCTCTCACGTCAGAAGATTGGTCACCATGGATTTCCAGTGACATAAGTCTCGTTGGAAATTCCAAACCGACATTTGCAATGTATTCTCTTAAGTGCTAGCACTCAAAGATTTCCTGTGTCGATTTCACTCCTACAAGAACATCTGTATTTGAAATAGCTTTGATACAGAAATTGCCTTTAATGTTAAAACTTAATGGAAATGAACATAATGCAATCCTAGAAGAAAGTATTAAAAAGTCAAATCAAATCCTGGCACGTTTATTTGAATTTAAGATTTTGTAATTACAGTATTTACTATTTAAATATATTGCCGAGGGCAAAAGGTAAGATAAGGATACAATAAATAAAACGGTGAAAGTACTGGATATGGTACAATATCGCAGTCATGGCTAACTTGCATTCTTGCAGATGTGTAAAACCTTTAATGCTGAAAACAATATTAGCCATATTGAAGTGATTAAAGCAAGGAGAGATATAATTATGTAGGAAATCCAGAGTATGTTATGGATGAAATGACTTGCATGAAGAAGTGGTTAAACCTAGAATAATCCATCAAACTCCCCTTTTCATATCATATATTGAATGACAGCAGTAAATCTGAAAAACATCTGCCATAGAAATGTGTGTTTGGTCTCATGAATGAAACACTGTATTGCATGGCTGTCATGTTGTCATCCTGTAATTTCTATGGCTTTTGAAGGTATGCAGTTTGCTAAAATTCATGCATTTACCATTACCATTATCCCTAGGTTTTTTTCTGTTAGTTAAAAGTTATATTTTGATTAAAAAATATATATATCTGACTGCGGAGTCCTATCTTTGAAGGATGAAACACATATAGGAATTTGGCAATTGTAAGTATCTAATGCTTTCATTGTATATAGAAGAAAACGGGAACTTCAGCGCCTGATGATACCACAAGCAAACCAGGGAGATATCCCAATAATAGCATTTTTGGCCGCCAAAGTAGGAATGATGATAAAATTTGTTGTAATAAAAACTTTTATTCGAAATAAAATATCATAAAAAATAAATGATAAATAATAAAAGCCTGACGCGTTTCGTCTATTGCTAGACTTTCTCAAGGGCAATAGTACACAGTGAATCAAAAGAAAATAATGATATAACAATCAAATTTCCCATCATTCATTATATAGTCCCAAGAGGATTTTGATTGGTTCCTCTGTTATTTATTATTTATTTTTTATGATATTTTATTTGGATTAAAAGTTTTTATTACAGCAAATTTTATCATCATTCCTACTTTGGCGACCAAAAGTGCTATTATTGGGATATCTCCCTGGTTCGCTGGTGGTATCATCAGATGCTGAAGTTCTCGTCTTCTTCTATATATTCTCGTTTGAAGCGGTGGACCATCTCCTGGGAGCAACTTCAGCACTCTTATTCAGTTAAGTAATTTTTTCTACATAATGCTTTCATTGGTTTGTTTTTACTAAGTAAAATGACTTGTAGATTTATACATCACAGAATGGAGTAAATGCAAGGGTTCAGTCATTAGAAAGTAAGATTTGAAATTATTAATCTGGAACAAAAATGGACACCAAAAAACACAAGAGGGGTCAATAGGAGAGATGCAAGTTTCCAATGATTGGATCCGGGAGTTCGCCTCACCCAAAACTTGCGGGGCCTAACCCCTGAGTGTATGAAGAACATATAGATCCCAATGATCCACAAAACGGATGAGGAAGTACCTCAGAAAAATTAAGTTTTATTAATAGGAGATGATAAAACCACACAAAAAAATGCAAAAACCAATAACACAAAAACCTAAATGTGCAGGACCTGAACAACAGAAAATATATAAAATACACAACACACTGGACCAATGAGGATAGGAGCAGGGGAAAATTCCCTCAACTATTCTATCTCATCTATACTAGAGAAAGGCACCTGTCTGAAATTTAGTCATATCACAAGGGCTATTCAATCCTTAGAAATCCCTGTATAAAGACAGAGTGCACCCCTGTCCATAGATCTTATGGTTACACTTTGCATGTGCCGATTGCCAAATGTAGAGAAATGAGGCAAATGCAGTAACACTAATAAATGACTGTGGATGGAATTAACACATGTCTGACTTGCAATGTTATAAATAATCCATTGCTGAAAACCCATGGTTTCGACAGGTAAAAACAAGCCAATATCCCCCTCACTCAATTGTTATATGCTACCACTCACGAGTCATCATGCATAAGCAAATATTAGCTGTATACGACTTTCCATCAACCACAAAGGTCAACTATGTCCCCCTCATGAATAAAGAAAGATATCTATAATAGAAAAAAATCAGTGGAGGTGGAAATTGAATTATAAAGGATATGCCTAGCACATAGAGGAGGGAGGAAAAAAGAAAAAGTTAGCACGTCCGACACGCGTTTCGCATGAGTCTGCTCATCAGGGTCTGCTCATAGGGCCGTATCACCTGGTGTGAACTAAAATTCCATCGTTAACAGAAAAATGCAGTGCGAGTCGCTAAAATGACCCACCAACAGATCACCTTGTCCATGGTAGTTTGTATACAAAGTTGTTTAGTGCACGCTAGGGAAACACTAACACCCAGGCTGAGACCCAGCACTAATGCAGTTGCGTACAGGATAGAACTGTTTTTTTCCAGTGCAGAGTGTTGGGCCATACGTATCCTCTGCCCTCACAAGCTTGTTTAAGTATGAACGCATCCAATGAATAGCCCTCACACCCTGCATTATTAAAATCCTCCAAGGTGGTCGTATCATCCATATTTATATGCACACATATATTAATTAAGACTGATGGGCATTGCCTGATAAATGCCATCCAAACGCATGTAGAATCATTACACTGCATTTAATAGATCCGAAAGCAAGGCTAGGTGAGCGACAATAGTTTCCCTGCTGCAGCATATAAACAATACATGTTTCAGGGCAAGACTTATCCATGTATCCCTTTAAACATGGGCCAAATGGTCACCCTAATAATCAACCACTTACATACTATGAATAATCCCCAACATAAAGGGCCCTATTACATTCTCTGTGCAATTGCGCTCACGCAGCGCAATTTTTTTGCACACAAAAATACGTTATCGTGTTAAAATTAACGTGGTATTACGATCAGAGTGCATTTTTTCTTCCTTCAAGATTTTTCGGGTGCAAATCCGACGCGCAAAGCTGTTCGCAAATGAACGTTGCGTGCAGGATTCGGTGGGCAGACTGTTTTGTCACGGGATTTGTCATGGGAATCAGCCAACATTAATCTCCCATTTCCAATAAAATATTTACAAACTAAAAAAAAAATTAACAACCACCAGCCAAAAAAGAAAAAATTAACAATGACGCAATTTATAAATTTTAATGTTTGTGTATGTGTAGAATGTGTAACTGTAATGTGCTGTATTTTTTTTTTCGTGCTGATGTATTTCGTTTCGCCCAGTACGATCACATTTACAGTTACCACCTGCTTTTCAAAGACGTTAGGAAAATGCGTGCAAACTTTTGTTGCGCGAAGATTGTAATACCATCCGTGTACCAGCGACTAACGCATTGGCGCTCACATTGTTAAGTATGGGATGCGCGCACAAACTTGCGCTCACGCTGGGTTCACGCAGGGTCACTCGCGTTGGACGTTAACGCGCATCGTTTGCACGAACGTCGTAATACAACGTTCTGCGAAAATGGTTTTGTCCTCGCGCAAATGTGCATTTGCGTGCGCGCAAAACCGATGCGCGAGGAATGTAATAGAGCCCAAAATGTTTAAAATTAGGCAAGATATTTGAATTAGGATATATGTGGCTAAACAACACATGTATCATAATATAGCCTACTGCAATAACAGCGACATTGCTTACCAGATCCATTACTATGGTGTATGGGGCCAAGAGAGCAACAGTGCTGCATTCCTTTCAATTGCCTGTTAATTTCATGCGAGGATCTGTTTTTTGTTTTTTTGGAGTTAGCACCAGGGTTGAGCAGTAGGTAACATTTTGCGATTAACGTTGCTCTAGAAATCAGTGCAAACACCAAGTGATCTGTCGGTTAAAATAGCTCAAGTGATCTCTAGCGCTCCCCATGTTAAGTTAAGGACACGGTAAGTACAGTAAGTTTGCACTACGAATCGCAAATTATCACTTGCTAATGATTTTTCCAATCTCTTGCGGGAGGTAAACGCTCTGTTGGTCAGGCGCTAGACTGAATTAACCTGGTGCTAACGCAAAAACATGCTGACGCTAGGGTTAGCTCACACCAGGTGATAGTGCCCATAAGGTACACTAAATTGCCAAAAGTATTCACTCACCTGCCCAGCTCCTGATTTGGATAAGTGAGCGACTACTTTTGGCAATATAGTGTATATCACTTAGTCCCGTGTCAGATGAACGTAGTGATCACGTCCGTGTTGCCGCACATTTTAACATCTGTCGTAGCATAAAATTATGATTAATAGAGACCCACACACGAAGTACGTCCGCACAGAAGTGTGGACGCACAACGCACGTGGCACCGGACGCAATTTAGGCAAGAACGTCAAACCGCTAGGACGGACGCACAGAGTGCGCCACGTCCACGTAGCTTTGTGTGTGAGTGATGGAACGTAGTCAGATGGACTGCATTTTTTGACGTCCAGCATTTTTGACGTCAAAATGTTTTTTCATATCATGTATCAGTTTTTTTCATTTTACATATTAATTTTATTTCCCATCTATATCAGTCAAAAAAACAGACTGTGTGGTGTCTACAGTATCATCAGTCAGAAAGTACGTCAGTTGTGCACGGACGCACAGTGTGCTCAGAATGCGTTCGTCTGACATTAGCCTTAGCTGTTTATATGTCAAGTAAGATATAACAATTCGTGCAGTAATATATTCAAGTTGTGATTATATATGAAGGGCCATATTACATTCTAAACGCTAAAATGGGGATGCTAAAGAGGATAACCTGCACCCGCAGGTTTCTCCTTAGCGTCCCCATTTTAGCGTGGTATTACGGGGTGGACGCTAATCCAGCAGCCTGCACTGTAATGCGGCGCTAAGCCTCGGGATGCTCGAAGCAGCACTGAGCGCTGCCAGGAGCATCCCCTCCACGGAGTCCATAGGACTCCATTGAGGCCTCCACTGCTGGTCACATGATCTGCAGGTCGGCGTAGTGATTCAGATCTTTTTCCCCCCAGTCTCTCTCTGCTCCTTGTGGAAAGAAGAAGTGGATCAAGCCGCTGCTCCCACTGCAGGATGAGAGGTGAGTATTTGTTTTTTGAGTCTTTTTTCAACTGGTGCTGACTGATTCTGCAGAAGTGGAATCAGTTAGCACCAGCTGCTAGCTGTGGTTATCGTTTCAGTAACTGCAGCATGGCGGTAATTAGTGTTAGGACTTTGTAATCCTAATGCTAATTAACACTAAATGCTCCCCATGTTAAACATAGGGAGTGCAAAGTGCAGTAAACTGATGCTGAAAAGCGCAAGCTCTGAATCGCTAAGTTTTTATTTTATCCCATTAGCGTTCGGAATGTAATATGGTCCGCCCACTCTAGGGCCACTTAAGCTAATGTCACACAGGTGAGCGCTAACGTTAGCGTGATGTATATAGTAGTGCCCGAATAGTGACTTATAAACAATTTACACACAGTGTTGTTTAAAGTGGCGTATACAGTCATATCCACATAATAAGTAATAATAAATAGTCAAATGATATACATAAAACGATTCTCATTATAAGTGAATCAGTGATAGTGTGGGCTCATAAACCTTAAAAGTCCAAATATAATCTTGTAGATATTGGTAGCATGTAGTTCCTCCTGGCTTTCAGTCTTTCTCAGATGTTCTGTATAAACTCAGAATGGGAAAAGCGTGGATAGATCTTCCCTATACAGTATAAGGTATGAGATTGACCAATAAAAATTCCTATATGTTCCTATATAGGGTATGAGATTGACCAATAAAAATTGCTCACCTTTGTTTTAGGCAAATTGGTGATATGCGCCTATGGTTCCTTTTTATGCCCTTTAGGTGTGGCACTTGGGGCCCCTTGGTTACAGCAATGTCTATATGGGTCCACTGTAATTGTAGGTAAAGATCAGATCTCCATTCCCAAATCAAGGAAAAGATATTCCGACAGAATGAATAATAATAAAAAAAATTATTAAGGTCAAATATATAAAAAATATAATATTTAAAATCCGAATAAAAGTTCATAGAGACGCATTTCGCAAATCATACCATCAGCCTCCTCCAGTCTATGGTAGGTATTATGGTCGCATCTTATGGCTGCCCATACTGTATTGACGACACTACTACTACTGCATCAAATTATCAAAACACTAATGTTTCCCCCTCTAATGTCATTGTTGAGTGCACAGTCATCAAAATGAATAGCTGTGCTCATTCAATGATCTCATGACATAAGTATACGTGGACTCCTTAATAATGACAAGTGGTTTACTGCTTATTCTTGGTATAATGAACAAAATCAAAGTTTCTGAGAGCACAGAGAACAGACAGCAGCACTAAGATTAGGCAGAAAGAGGCAAAGCAATTTATAAGGGCTTCCAAAGCACACGCAGAAGAGAAAATAGCTCAGTCAGTAAAAAAGGGGGACAAAACATTTTTTATATACATAAACGAGAAAAGAAAAGTAAAACAAGGATTAGTTAGATTGAAAACAAAGGAAGGAAGGTATGTAGAAGAGGATAAAAGTCTCGCTGATTGCCTCAATGAATATTTTTGTTCAGTCTTTGCAGAAGAAAAGGAAGGAAAGGGACCTCAGTTAGGAGGAAACACTAACGAGACAATTACATATCAGTTTACAGAGGAGGAGGTTCTACAGCAGCTGTCTAAAGTAAAGACAAATAAGTCAATGGGGCCTGATGGGATCCACCCTAAATTATTAAAAGAGCTCAGTGATGTAATAGCAAAACCGTTAACAGATTTATTTAACCAATCCTTGCTAACGGGAGTCGTCCCAGAAGACTGGAAATTAGCAAATGTTGTGCCCATTCACAAGAAGGGTAGTAGGGAGGAATCTGGGAACTATAGGCCAGTTAGTCTTACGTCAGTAGTGGGGAAATTAGTGGAAACCATGTTAAAGGAAAGGATTGTTGAACATCTAAAAACATATAGATTACAGGATCAGAAACAACATGGGTTTACCTCAGGGAGATCATGCCAAACTAATCTTATTGATTTTTTCGATTGGGTAACAAAAATAATAGACACAGGTGGTGCAGTAGACATTGCTTATTTAGATTTCAGTAAGGCTTTTGATACTGTTCCGCATAGAAGGCTTATCAATAAATTGCAATCTTTGAGCTTGGATTCCAATATTGTTGAATGGATTAGGCAGTGGCTGAGTGACAGGCAACAGAGGGTTGTGGTAAATGGAGTTTATTCGGCGCAAGGTCTTGTTACCAGTGGGGTACCTCAGGGGTCAGTACTTGGACCCATTCTATTTAATATTTTTATTAGTGATATTGCAGAAGGTATTAATGGAAAAGTATGTCTTTTTGCTGATGACACAAAGATTTGCAACAGGGTTGACGTTCCTGGAGGGATCAGCCAAATGACAAATGATTTAGGTAAACTAAAAAAATGGTCGGAGCTGTGGCAATTGAGTTTTAATGTGGATAAGTGCAAGATAATGCACCTGGGACGTAAAAACCCAAGGGCTGAATATAGAATATTTGATACAGTCCTAACCTCAAGATCTGAGGAAAGGGATTTAGGGGTTATTATTTCAGAGGATCTAAGGGTAAGTAGTCAATGTAATAGAGCAGCAGGAAATGCTAGCAGAATGCTTGGTTGTGTAGGGAGAGGTATAGCAGTAGGAAAAGGGAAGTGCTCATGCCACTGTACAGAGCACTGGTGAGACCTCACTTGGACTGGAGACCGTATCTCCAGAAGGATATAGACATCTTAGAGAGAGTTCAGAGAAGGGCTACTAAAATGGTGTACGGCTTGAAGGAGAAAAGTTACCAGGAAAGGCTTAATGATCTCAACATGTACAGCTTGGAAAAAAGACGAGACAGAGGAGATATGATAGAAACATTTAAATATGTAAAGGGAATCCACAAGGTAGAGGAAGGGAGTATATTTAAAAGGAAACAAAGTAGCAAAACAAGAGGACATAGTCTTAGATTAGAGGGGCAAAGGTTTAAAAGTAACATCAGAAAGCATTATTTTACTGAGAGGGTGGTGGATACATGGAACAGTCTTCCAGTTGAAGTGGTAGAGGCCAAAACAGTAATTGAATTTAAGCAAGCATGGGATAGGCATAAGGCTATCCTAAACAAAAGATAAATCCAGGTAAAGTATCCATGTAATTGGGCAGACTAGATGGGCCGAAAGGTTCTTATCTGCCGACATTTTTCTATGTTTCTATGTTTCTATGTTTCTACTAGTGGCCTGCCCTACAGTGAATCCCTTCACATGTCTTATAAAGGTTTAGCTTAATGGTGGTGCTCTTACAAAAAAGACAATGCCATATGCAAATCAGACTGCTATCACCCAAAAAGGGCGGCCAAAACTAAAAAGCCACTGCAGGAGAGATACAGCAACTCCATGGTCAGTTAAACCTCTTGTATAGGTTTCGTCTTATAGCATTTTATTTAATTAATTTCATTGTATATTTGTGAAGAAGAAAATTAGTAACATGGTAAACAAGAAAGAAATCCCTTTAACTGTCAAAACAGAAGTGGAAGAAAACTGGAACATTCCCACCACATATCTTGTAGAATGTATTCTGTCTTACTCTCTATGTTAATTTTTTTACCTTTTATGTTTGTAATTAATTAATTTATTTATTTATTGGTAAAATCCTTTATAAAGAAATAAATAAATTCAGTACAAACATAAAAGGTAAAAAAAATAACATAAAGAATAAGACAGAACACATTCTACAAGATATGTGGTGGGACCAGAAGGGAATTTAATATTATAACCAGATTACAAATAACATGAAAACTTATTTTACTTCAATTGGTTAAGTAGTTATCCAAAAACATAAAGTTTATTATGCTCTACATGAAAAATATATATGTATATATAGCAGAAAAGGAAATATTCGGGTAATTCCCTTTTCCTCTCTTTACCCTAAAAGCTCCAGAGCAGAGGAGGCAGGCTTATATCAGTGAAAGTTGTATGGCTTGGACCAGCGAAACGCGTAGAGGTAAATGAGCTATTTTCGTGATCCTGGCCAATCAGAATTTATACTGGTATGGGATAAAAGACGTCATAGAACATTAGAATGGCATGTATAACAAAATACAATAGGTAATATGATTTTTTTGAAAAGAATAATAATAAGGAATATAAACAGTTTATAAAACACACATAATTCGGAACCCAAGGTATCCCTATAATTTCAGAAATTCTATCACGGTCACCAAAGGCATGGGCACTGCAAAGCTGACAGTTGATATTCAAAAAAATGACCCCCTTCAAACACAAGCTCTGCTATATAAATGTTTTCCCAGAACGTCTTCCCATGTGATGCATGTTTTGGCTAATACAATTACATTATGCTCTTCTAATCCCGTGTATAGAACAGCATTTTTCCCATCATCACTGGGAACAGCTGCAGCCAAAACAAGTGGATCAGCAGCACCCCCACCTGTGTTTCTGGAAAGATGAGCCAATGATTTTCACAACAATGGTCCTTTCTCCAGATTCCTGTTATCAACTACTTAAGTGTCCGGTGTTATGTTTTACGCCAGTGTTACAAAAAACATCGAAGTCGAACGTGAGCTTAATCTATGTACACATTGCATCCCAAAGCAAACACAGCCATATTTGTATATTCAGTTTAGGCATAAGTGGTTGGAGTATTAGGCACTTTTTGAGCAAACCTCTAATATTGCCAGAGTTCTATGAATTGTATCAAACTATTTATTTTGTATTTTGTTCTGAGTGGGCTACAACACCATCATCATATACTGCTCACATTTATTACTTACAAACTGTAAACAATCACAAACTGATAATTTTCCTGTTCTTTAGCAAGAACTAAATAGGAAAAACCCATAGGGCTGTATTCCAACCTCAGTGTAAACTTAATTAGTGATGAGCCGAACACCCCCGTGTTCGGTTCGCATTCGAACTCGAACAATTTCAAAAGTTTGAGTTCGAACTCGAACACGAATCAAACTCAATGCCAGTCAGTCAATGGGACTCGAAAGTTCGATTTTTAGAGTGCCCTCCAAGAGGGCATATATGCAAGATATTTGCTAGGGATGTGCGTTTCGGGTTTCGGAATTTCGGAATTTTCACGAAATTTCCCGATTCGTGTTTTCGGATGCGGCCGAATTTCCGAAAATTTTTAGATCCGAAAATGGCAGATCCGAAAAGTTTTCCGAGCCGAAACAAAATATTTTCGGAATTTTCGAATGGACTTGAAATGTGTCAAATCGAAATTTATTGCTTTGAAACGAGGAGAACAGACTTTTCGAAAAAACGAAAATTTCCGAACTTACGAAAAGTCGATACAAAAAACGAGCTAAGTGACACGAAAATCCGAAAAATGGTCGATATTCTGAAAAAAAAGTACACGAAAAACGAATCGAGCCGAACCGAATCGAAACAGAAATTGGTCGAAACGAGCCGAATCGAAAAGTTTAAAAATCCGAAACTATCGAACCGAATCGAACCGAAAAAAAAATCGGTGCACAAGCCTAATATTTGCCATAAAAGGTGTATGGGGGTCCGGGGAGTGCCCTGGGGGACAGGAAACAAGGACAAAAAGTAAAAAAAAAAAACGTTTTTAAAGGAACAGTGAGTTTTCCATGAAATTAAGGTTAAGAATAAAAACGAAAAATTCCTTCAAATATCGTGCCTAGGAGGTCCCCATAACCTGCCCGTAAAGTGGCGGATTTGTAGGATGTATAGAAACATTTAGAAACAAAGAAATGACATTTCAAATGACGGTAAATAGGGATGAGCTGTTCGGTTTGATCTCTTTGGAGTTCGCATCGAACACCAGCCGTTCGGCAGTTCGCGAACTTCAAACTTTTTGGGACGTTCGCCAAAAGTTAGAAAAAAAATTTGAAAAAAGTATAAAAAATGCTTAAAAAATACTAAAAAATCTAGAAATAAAGAGACTCTTTACTGCAGAATATTATAAGCAATGGTTTATTAGATATTGAATTAAAATGGGAATATTTTTAACATTGAAGCATATCAGATAAAACATTCTTGATTCTAAAACATCAGGCAGACACGGCCCTCTAATCAGGCACTGTAGAGGGCAGCCTGCAGGGGCCTCCCAAAGATCCCCTTGAGGAGCATGCGATGACAGAGCTGCGACTGTGCGGGCTAGCCGCCCGGGTGCTTGTGGCAGAGACAGGCAGCGCAGGGAGGGAGTCACTGCACCTGCGGCCAAAGCAGACCCCCCCACAACCAGGATCCAGGGAGCCCCCACTGACCACCAGGCTAAGGTAAGGCGACACATTTCTAAAAAAAATAACATCCAAGGACATTTTTAAATATCCCCGGGAACATAAAATAAAACTCTTTTTTTTTCTTTCTCTACCTGGCTGAATGTATTTAATTAGATATATTAGATATATTCAGCCAGGTAGAGGGGGTGGCATGTGGGCTGCACGGGGTCTCAGGCAGTGTTTTTTTTTTGTGTGTATTAGCAAATTTATAGGGGAAGGTAAGGGCAGGTATGATATATATATATATATATATAGATATAGATATAGATATAGATTTATATCATACATATATATATATATTCCTATAAATATATATATCCAGACTTTTATTACACACACATTTTGGCAACTAATTGCCCCCCCATTTGGCTGATCCCTCCAGAAGAAATGTTGAACCCGATAGAGTAGAGAATAATATATATATATTCTCTGCTCTGTCGGGTTCAACATTTCTTCTGGAGGAATCAGCCAAATGGGGGGCGCATTTAGTTGAGATTGTCCAAATGCCACCCCCCATGTGCGTATGTGTATATATGGTCTGAGGTCTTTGAGTGGGTGTATATATATATCTGCGTGTTGATATACATATATATAGGTCTGCGTGTTGATATATACGTATATGTCTGTGTGTGGTATCAATGCATCCCTACTCTATACACGGCGCTCCGTGTCCCTATAATGTATATGATCAGGGGTTACCTTTTTCTTTATATTTTTATACTATTCTTATTAAATTAACAGTAATTTTTGATGTATTTTATTCAGTAGAAACTTTTTTTTGCCTATGTAACATGTGCTTTGTGAAAATAAAACGGTTTTGTGTGTACATTTTAATTTAGTTAGTGAATTCCTGTCCAGTGTGGTGAGAAGCAAACGTAATGTAGTGTAGAAACGCTGTGAGGTGGAGCAGAGTGAAGTCAAGCCTGCAAAATTTTTGCTTCTCTACGCTTCGCTAGGCTGTGCGTCGCTACACGCTCAGTGTGTCTCAGCCTTTATTCCCGCATCACTAGTTTACCGAATCAGTTTGTATACTTGTTACTGACCCTGCTTGTTCTGAGGACCTGATCTGTTGCCGACTTTGCCTGCCATTTGACTATTCTCTCTGTGTATTCCCTGCCTGTTCTGTTTGCTTCCTGTTGCTACTGGTGTGTGCCGATTCTCACCATATACAGTAGCGCAGTACAAGTGCCTAAACATTGCTGACCTGGTTTTGTTATAGCTGCTGATGTAACTGAAAAAATCGGGGATCTCTTCTGCATTACCAAAACCTCCACCACTGCACTCTTTCACAATACCACAGAGGGGTAACTTACGGTGTGAAGGCACTTGCTGCCACCAAAGGCACAATATTTGGGTGCACTGCCACTGACGCCTATACCAGATTCATATCATTTTAATATTTGACCGCAGAGTCCAACCCTGCACTCTTCCACAATACCACAGAGGGGTTACGGTGTGACGGCACTGTTTGCGACACTAAAGGCCCAATTTTAAAGCACCTATTGTTACTTTCCTCCAAAGCCTGCATAAGTTTCACCATAATTTAGACAAAAATCACTAAACTTGTTCTGCGTGCCCTAAAATTTCTCCTCTTTTCATACAGACTGCCGCCCCAAGCAGTTGTTTATGAATAGATTAAAGGAAAACCATTTACCGTCATTTGAAATGTCATTTTTTTGTTTTTAAATGTTTCTATACATCCTACAAATCCGCCACTTCACGGGCAGGTTATGGGGACCTCCTAGGCACGATATTTGAAGGAATTTTTTCTTTTTACTCTTAACCTTTATTTCATGGAAAACTCACTGTTCCTTTAAAAACATTTTTTTTAAAACTTTTTGTCTTGTTTCTTGTCCCCCAGGGCACTACCCAGACCCCATACACCTTTTATGGCAAATATCGTGCATATATGCCCTCTTGGAGGGCACTCTAAAAATCGAACTTTCGAGTCCCATTGACTGGCATTGAGTTTGGTTCGTGTTCGAGTTCGAACGCAAACTGTTGAAATTGTTCGAGTTCGAATGCGAACCGAACACGGGGGTGTTCGGCTCATCACTAACGGTAAATGGTTTTCCTTTAACCTATTCATAAACAACTGCTTGGGGCGGCAGCCTGTGCAGACATTTTAGGACACGCAGAATAAGTTTAGTCATTTTTTTTGGCTAAATTATGGTGAAACTTATGCAGGCTTTGGATGAAAGTAACAATAGGTGCTTTAAAATTGGGCCTTTCGTGTCGGCAACAGTGCCATCACACCGTAACCCATCTGTGGTATTGTGGAAGAGTGCAGGGTTGGACCATGCGGTCAAATACTAAAATGATATGAATCTGGTATAGGCGTCAGTGGCAGTGCACCCAAATATTGTGCCTTTGGTGGCAGCAAGTGTCTTCACACCGTAAGTAACCCCTCTGTGGTATTGTGGAAGAGTGCAGGGTTGGATCCTGCGGTCCAATATTAAAATGATATGAATCTGGTATAGGCGTCAGTGGCAGTGCACCCAAATATTAGGCCTTTGGTGCCAGCTAGTGCCTTCACAACGTAACCCCTCTGAGGTATTGTGGAAGAGTGCAGGGGTGGAGGTTTTGGTAATGTAGAAGAGATCCCGGATCTATTCAGTTATGTCAGCATCAGGGGAGGGATAGCTGCTGATTCAGGACTGATTCATTTTTATAAATGTCAGCCGGTCTACAGAGTCGGTGGACAGACGCACTCTTTTGTCTGTGACAAAACCTCCAGCGACACTGAACGTCCTTTCAGAAAGCACGCTGGATGAAGGGCAACCTAGTAGATGCATAGCATATTGGCCAGTGATCCAATCTCAACACCCAGTAAGCCAGTGGATCATCTGCTGGAAAGGTATGCAGGTCTGCCCTTGCCCCTAGGTAGTCCTGCACCATATGGTGAAGACGCTGGCAATGGGTGCCTACATTTGACGTCCCTGGGCGTCGTGGACTAAATTTTTTTTAAAAAGGCATCAGTCAAGCGGCCCCGGCCTTCACCGCTCTTCCTCTGATCATCCGCAGCCTCAGAAGCACCTGTGTCATCACTTGGTAACCTGCTACCAGTGCCTGGAAAGGTGTTACACAAGTGTCGCTTTAGTACGTACTCAAGTTGTTTCATCCGGTCCTCCCTCTGTGCGGGCAGGATGAGCTCTGCAACTTTACCCTTGTATCGTGGATCATGAAGGCTTGCCAACCAGTAATGATCCCTCTCCTTGATAGCATGAATCCTGGGGTCTTTTAGCAGGCTTTGCAGGATAAGGGAGCCTATGCAACGTAGGTTGGAGGTGGGATTAGCTTCCGAGTCTTCCTGGTCAATGAGGATGACCTCATTGTGCACTTCCTCCTCCCAGCCACGTACTAGTCCTTGTGTTTCTGGGCACACAAAACCCTCCCTTGAGGAATCCCCACCTTCAATGCCCCCACTACTTAAATATTCCTCCTCATCCTGTCTGATCTGAGGACCTGCAGGAATGCTGTCTGCGGAAAGACTGGGGCCTTGAGAGCTAGGGAAGGCCTCCTCTTCCTCCTGCTGCTTTGCCTCTAGTGCGACATCTATAATTCCCTGCAGAGTGCGCTCCAGCAGGAACACTAAATGAATTGTGTCACTGATGCATGCACTGTCCCTGCTAACCATCCTCGTTGCCTCCTCAAATGGTGACAGTACAGTCATGCATCCTTGATCAATAGCCACTGCGGGGGGAAAAAACAAGTTGACCTGAACCTGTCCTTGTGCCATACTCACACAGGTACTCATTGATGGCCCTCTGCTGCTTGTGCAGACGCTGCTTCATTGCTAATGTCGAGTTCCACCTGGTGGGCATGTCACAGATCAGACGGTTTGGGGGAAGGTGGAATTCTCTTTGAATTTCTGTCAGGCGAACACTTGCTGGGAATGACCGTCTGAAGTGGCTGCAGACTTTTCCGGCCTGGCTGAGAAACTCTGCCAGCCCTGGGTACCTGGTTAGGAAACCCTGTACCACCAGATTTAGAACGTGTTGTACATGTGTCAACTTACCCTGGCATAGGGCGGAGAGAAGGTTGCTGCCATTATCACAGATGACCATTCCCAGCTGAAGCTGGCGTGGTGTTAACCATCTCTGCACCTGCCCCTGAAGAGCTGACAGAATTTCTGGCCCGGTGTGGCTCCTGTCCCCTAAACAAACCAGCTCAAGCACAGTATGGCATCTTTTTACTTGAGCCATTGCGTAGCCCCTGCCACGTGTCAGTTTAACTGCCACTTCGCCAGAGACAGAGAAGGAGGAGGAGGAGGAATAGGTGGTGGAGCAGACAGACCTCATACAAGCAGCTTTCTGGAGGCATGGTGGATGAACAAGATCCAGCACAGAGCCCTGTCCTGGATCCCTCCCAGCTGCAATCAGAGTTACCCAGTGTGCCGTGAAGGAAATGTAACGAACCTGTCCATGCTTGCTGGACCACATGTCTAAAGTCATGTGCACCTTGCTGCTGACTGCCTTTCCCAATGACTCCATAACATTGTGTTCCATGTGCTGGTATAGTGCTGAAATGGCCTTCCGTGAAAAAAAATGGCGTTTTGGAACCTGCCACTGTGGTACAGCACATTCAGCAAATTCACGGAAGGAAGCAGAGTCCACCAGCTGGAGGGCAGCAGCTGTAATGCAAGTAATTTTGCTAAGCTAGCATTTAGACGCTGTGCTTGGGGATGGTTGGGACTATATTTTTTCTTACGCTGCAGCAGCTGGGGCAACGTAATCTGACTGCGTAAATCTCCAGCTGATGGGATGCTGTCACATTGTGAGGAAGGACCTGGTACACCCATTACTGTAGCATCATCCCTGTCAGCGTAGGTTGTAGGCAATGACATGGCAGGACATATAGTGGGGGTAGAGACAGATGAGGAGGAGGAGGACCTATGCAAAGTGTTGTGCCAACGGGTTGCATGGCAGGTGGTCATATGTCGCCTCAAGCACGTGGTACCCAAGCGTGGGATGTCTTTCCCATGCTTGATCCTCATCTGACATAGATTACAAATAGCAATGGTGCGGTCTGCTGCACATTTCTTAAAGAACTCCCAGACAGCAGACTTCCTGTACCTGTACTTTGAGACAACAGCGCTCTGCACCTGAGCAGCTGTGACTTCTGATGCCTCGGTCTGGCTACGGTTGGTCATAGAGGACATTCTGCTTCATTTTTATTGTGCCTCCTCCTCCTCCTCACTTGACTCCTCTGTTCGATCAGGCACCCAGGTGGAGTCAGTGACCTCATTATCGTCATCACCCCCTATCTCCTCGTCACTGGAGCCAACTTGGCAGTATGCTGCAGCTGCTGGGGCAACATGAGTGCCAGTTATTTGTGTGTCACTGGCACCCCCTTCCTCTAGGTTGATTATACTCCCTTCCTCAACCTCAGCGATTGAATCAGAGCCCTGTAGTTGCTGCGCATCCTCAAGCAGCATGTCACTGTCTTTGTAGTCAAACAATTCAGCTGACTCCTCCGTGTGTGATAGTGAGGCTACGGCAGGAGTAGCTGTAGACATGGAGGCTGCATTAGAGGTGGACTGTAAACCACTACAAGCCTGGCTGGCAGAGGACTCGGAGGATGAGGATGGCCTGTTTAGCCAATTCCACCAAATCCTCTGTATGTTGCTGCTGCTTAAGACGGCCAGCACCAGTTAGAAAGGACAAGCGTGCCCCTGCAGAGGATGCACCACGTCCACGATGACCAGAGGCACAGCCTCCCGACACAGAGGCTGCTTACCCTCTTATCTGTGTCTGGGAGCGTCTGCCTGTCCTTTTTGGTCTCTCTGACATGTTGAGTGATATATAGATTAAAGATATACAGAACTCTGATTCAACTCTGTTATAAAAATTGGAGATATGCAGAACTCTGATTCAACTGTGTTATCTAGATTAAAGATTTCCAGAACTCTGGTATAACTCAGTGAGACACCCTGATAGCTGGCAGCCAGTGACTAGACACAGACTAAAATTCCCAGAAACCACCTATAAATCATTGAGACCCCCTGATGGGTGGCAGTGACAAGACACAGGTTATAATTCCCAGATATATGCTACAAGTCTGTGAGACCCCCTGATGGGTGGCAGTGACAAGACACAAATTACAATTCCCAGTAACCTCCTATAAATTAGTGAGACCCCCTGATGGGTGGCAGTGACAAGACACAGATTAAAATTTCCAGATATCTTGTAGAAGTGAGACCCCCCCAATAGCTGCTGGCAGTGAGAACACACAGATTACAACAATTCCCAGATATCTTGTAGAAGTGAGACCCCCCCCAATAGCTGCTGGCAGTGAGAACACACAGATTACAACAATTCCCAGATATTTTGTAGAAGTGAGACCCCCCCAATTGCTGCTGGCAGTGAGAGCACACAGATTACAACAATTCCCAGATATCTTGTAGAAGTGAGACCCCCCAATAGCTGCTGGCAGTGGGAACACACAGATTACAACAATTCCCAGATATCTTGTAGAAGTGAGACCCCCCCAATAGCTGCTGGCAGTGAGAACACACAGATTACAACAATTCCCAGATATCTTGTAGAAGTGAGACCCGCCAATAGCTGCTGGCACTGAGAAGACACACTAACAGAAAAATCTCCTCTCAAACAATACGTGCTGGGGGGCTGTGTGAAGCCTTATATAGTGTGCTGAGGGATTTACCTCTGTGAGCCCATGATTGGGCAAAAGTCGTGATTGGCATAGTCTTGCACGTGTCTTGCACCTGACCTGTGGTCAGGTGCAAGGCTGTAGCCAAATACAAGCTTCAGGCCAGTGGAAAAGTGCATTGTGGTCCATTGTGGTGCATGGTGGGCGAACTCGGACCAAACACGCGGAAATGTTCGTAGTTCGCGAACAGCCGAACGGCCGATGTACGAATGCGAACTCCGAACAGATCGAACCGAACAGCTCATCCCTAAACTTAACCAGCGCTGTTGTTAATGTAGCAACTCCATAGAATGCAATGGCTTTGGTACATTTATAACAACTCTGGCTAAGTCTAAACCAGGGCTGGAATACAAATAAAAGTGTAGATGAGACATGAAAGGTTGACAAGTGGGGCAAAGCCGCAATCAGGCACAGTCTTTCATGCCTGTGGCCTTCAGTTACCTGGATGTAATTGTACGTATGTCTCAATCTTTTCCTGATCATCTCACAAATCCTACAAATTTAGAATATTCCTAGGGATGAGCCGAACACTCCCCAAGTTCGGTTCGGAGCCGAACCCGAACTTTCCAAATGTTCGGATCCGAACCCGAACCCGAACTCGAACTCAATGCAAGTCAATGAGGCTGAAAATTCGGCTTTTAGAGTGCCCTCTAAGAGGGCATATATGCTAGATATTTGCCATAATAGGTGTATGGGGATCCGAGTAGTGCCCTGGGGGACAGGAAACAAGGACAAAAAGTTAAAAAAAAAACGTTTTTAAAGGGACAGTGAGTTTTCCATGAAATAAGGGTTAAAAATAAAAACAAAAAATTCCTTCAAATATCGTGCCTAGGAGGTCCCCATAACCTGCCCGTGAAGTGGCGGATTTCTAGGATGTATAGAAATATGTAAAAACCAAAAAATTACATTTCAAATGACGGTAAATGCTTTTCCTTTAATCTATCCATAAACAACTGCTTGGGGCGGCAGTCTGTATGAAAAGAGGAGACATTTTCGGACACGCAGAAAAAGTTTACTGATTTTTTGGCGGTGAAAACCAGGAGAATGACTGGAGAATGGAAAATTCTAGACTAAATAGCCAATTTGGAAAATGAGAAAAATGGGAGAATTTTTCTGGTTCGGCTATTTTGACCTAGAATTTTCTCTTCAGTCTTTCTCCTGCGTTTCACCTTTCTCTGAATAACCCTGTCAGGGTTATTCAGAGAGCGGTGAAGAGCAGGAGAATGACTGGAGAATGGAAAATTCTAGGTCAAAATAGCCAAACCAGAAAAATTCTCCCATTTAGGCTAGGGTCAGACTAGCGAATTTTTAACATGCGTTTAGGCGCATTTAATCACGGCCGCACTAGCAGCAAATGATGGGCAATGACGGCCAATATACGAAGTACGGTCGCACGAAAGTCTGGCTGCGCAACGCAAGTGGAAAATGAACGCATTTTTTCGAGAACGCAGAACCGCTAGTACGGACGTACAGAGTGCGCTGCGTCCACTAGCGGCATATGTGCGTGATTTGGAGACGTCAGACCCTGCTCGTGTCCGGCCAACATAACGTCCAGACACCCAAAGTTTCCTGGTTTGGATCCGTAAAAATCACGCACAAAAATGCGCATCGTATGACCGTTTTCGCGCATTCCGTGAAAAAATACGGCAATGCGTTCGGACGCACTTTCGGTCGCTGTGAAAAATGCGTTAGTCTGACCCTAGCCTTATCTCACTTTCCAAATCGGCTATTTGATCCAGATTGTTCTCTTTTCCTACCATTCTCCTGGTTTTCACCTTTCTCTGAACAACCCTGAGAGAGAGGTGAAAGCCAGGAGAACTGGCAGGAGAAGAGAACAATCTAGACCAAATAGCCATTTTGGAAAGTGAGTTAAATGGGAGAATTTTTCTGGTTTGGCTATTTTTACCTAGAATTTTCACTTCTCCAGTTATTCTCCTGCTTTTCACTGCTCTCTGAATAACCCTGTGACTGTTTAATCCCGAGGTGAAAAATAACATTGCTTTAGATGTTATTTTGAATTTTTTTCGAACACCAGTTAACCACTTGGCTGCTATGGATGCGCTCAGCGCGTCCAGCCAAGTGGTTCTCCTGTGCTATGGACGCGCTGAGCGCGTCCATGCACAGGAGGCAGCAATCCGCCAGATTCTGGTGGATTGCTGCGCCCCCCCGGTGCGGGCTGACATCTTGGATGTCAGCCCAGCACTCCGGGGCCCCGGCGGAGCAATTAGATGTCATCGCGGTGGCGCAATGACATCTAATTCAGGCGCCCCACCGCATGTCCGGAGGAAGCGCCTGAAAGGGAGGGGGGGAGGTCCTTCGGACCTCTCTCCCTCCCGATCGCTGGGGGGCAGAGGGTTAATCCAGGCACCGTTTGGAAGGGCACAGCCTGCCCTTCCAAACGGTGGCTGTGATTAACCCCTGGGAAGCCGTATCACGAATCGGCGCTGAAAAGCGCTGGATCGTGATCCTCTCCTGGAGCTCCACCTGGAACTCCAGGAACTCCCCCTGAGGACTGGCGTCATCGTGCATAGCACGATGATGCCAGTCCTGGAGTTAACCCCTAGCTGCCACCAATGGTGGAGATAGGGGGTTCCAATGAACCCCCTATCTCCCGATCTGTGGCAGCTATGGGTTAATGTTTGATATCATTGGATCGGCCAGAGCATGGCCTTTCCAAGGAAACCAAACATAAGCATGAAAAATTATTATTATTATTTTTTTTTAAATAATATATATTTTAAAAAAAATATTGTTTTTGTTTTGTTAATGCAGCAATATTGTTCCCATTTCAATTTTAATGTGAACAATAATGCTGCACTAACGATTTTTGTATGCGGTGCGTTTGTTAAAAAAAGCGAAATTTTTCCCAAAATGTGAAAAAAAACACTTTACACATAATAAATTATTGAAAATTCAAATTTTATTGCATTTTTTGTTATAATATACAGACATGACATAACATATACATATAATAATGACATATTATGAATCTGCCAAGTTTGCCGGAAAGAACGATATATAATATGTCTGGGTCATATATCAAAATATGGCTACAAAACGCGGTTAAACATGATGAGCGAAAGCGGTAAAAATGACCTCAGCACAGAGGTGTGAAAAGCCTCAGCAGCGAAAGGGTTAAATGCAGCATATTAGGATGTTTTAGGAGTGAAATTAATTCTCAAATCTCAATCAGAAGCAGACACCACCCCCTCAGTATAGTGTACAATGTATCAAATTGATTACCAGACTAAAAACACCTGGTGTTATGCCCGTTTGTGAACAGAGGTCATTTAGAGTTGATAATCTTTCCACGTACACATTAGTTTTTAATTCAATATCTAATAAACCGTTGCTTATAATATTCTGCAGTAAAGAGTCTCTTTATTTCTAGATTTTTTTAGTATTTTTTTAAGCATTTTCTATACTTTTTTCAAAATGTCTTTTTTTTCGAACTCGAACCGAACACACCCAAAAAGTTCGTAGTTCGCGAACTTTCGGACTGCCAAAGGTCGGGTCGAACTCCGGACCGTCCGAACCCGAACAGCTCATCCCTAAATATTCGTTCAATTGTGTCTCTGCTCATTTCTGCACATTTGTGGCACTCATCTAAATGAAAACATATTGCACCCTCACTTAAATTACTTTTGGATTTTTACATCCGGCAATTATAAACTATTTATATATGAAAGAACTTGCACTCATGGTCACTTTGTCTTATGCCCGTACCCTGGTGTGCGATCGCATTCTCCAAATAGTAATCAGCACTCATGGGGTTTCCACAAATTGACGTCTCAGCTCCTCTCTAGGGAGCTTTCATCAGGACAAAGATACACCAGGTCCATCACCTTGTGGACAACCTTTTTAAGAGGGATGACAAAAAGTCACCAGAGGTAAAAAAACAAGACAAAATATTCTGAGTTCATGAAATAGTCACGAATAACTTTAAACAAAGGTATCACCGTCGTTTGAAGTGAAAATCAACAAAGTTTTTTAAACAATAGTACTACCATTGTTTGAATAGAGGTTCATGCTTTAAACAACACTACGTAAAAAAAAAGTACAAAGTGCGGTGTCAATACTTGATGTTCATCTCATGCAGTAAACAGGTGACACAAGTGCACCTTTTGGAAGAAATACATCGCTGTCTCTACTTTTTCTACGTGGTTTCTACATGTTTCCTACACCTAAGGTCCCGGGGCAGTGGTGTAACTAGAAACCTGAGGACCCGGTGCAAGAATCCATGAAGGGCCCCCCTCCCAAAAAAGATCAATATTTTTACTTTTTTTTTCCCCCTGCAATATAAAAATGATAGTATTGCCCCAGCTCACGTGGATATATATTGCCCCAGCTCACGTGGATATATATTGCCCCAGCTCATGTGGATACATATATTGCCCCCAGCTCACATGGATATATATATTGCCCCTAGCTCACATGGATATATATATATATATTGCCCCTAGCTCACATGGATATATTGTCCCAGCTCACATGGAAATATATTGCCCCCAATAACATGGATATATATTTGCCCCAGCTCACATGGATATATTGCCCCCAGCTCACATGGATGTATATACTGCCCCAGCTCACATGGATATATATATCCCCAGCTCACATGGATATATTGCCCCAGCTCATATGGGCATATATTGCCCCCAGCTCACATGGATATATATATTGCCCCCAGCTCACATGGATATATTTCCCCCAGCTCATCACATGGATATATTGCCCCAGCTCACATGGATATAGTGCCCCCAGCACACATGATACATTGCCCCCAGCTCGAATGGATGTATTTGCCCCAGCCCATATGGACATATATTGCCCCAGCTCATCACATGGATATATTGCCCCCAGCTCATCACATGAATATATTGCCCCCAGCTCACATGGATGTATTTGCCCCAGCTCACATGGATGTATTTGCCCCCAGCTTTCACCTCCTGTCCGCGGCCGTTCTTGTCCCGAGCGGCTGCTGGCATGCAGCTTGGCCACTCCCCGGGAACCACCTGACCAGCGCAGCCGCGTTCTCACGAGATTGCGGAGTTCACGTACACTCCGCGATCTCGTGCACTGGTCAGGTGGTTCCAGCCAAGCTGCATGCCGGTGGCGCTGCTCCCAGATTCCGGCGCTGATTGCCGGAATCTGTGGGCTGCCTGGGCCCCCCTCCAGTGGCAGAATGCCAGGGCCCAGTCGCAAGTGCGACCGCTACGACCCTGGTACTTCCGCCACTATCCCTGGATGTTGGTAGGGAGACGTTGCAGCGCGTTTAGGAATATCATTATCCTGTAGTGGGACTTTATTTGATCCCTTCTTCGCAACTATTCTGTGATGTTTCTTCAAAAAATGATACTACGATTAGTAGAAGTTAAGTTCCCACTTCAAAACATGGTAGCGTCATTGTTTGAATAAATTTCAACAGTTTTCATGAACTCTAATCCTACACCAATTTCGACTTATTTTTCCAAACAACATCAACACCAATTCATTGTAATTCAATATACCTGTCCAGTGATGCCTCTCTTTAACCCCTTACACACCGGTCTGCTGGCTGGCGCTAATTGGATTGCGAACTTGTCCTGGAGGTGGCTGACATCCAAGAAGCATGATGAGTTGATGATGAGCACAAAATGATCAGCACAATATGGTCAAAATGAGCTCAGCACACAGAGGTGAAATGACTCAGCAGTGAAGGGGTTAAAAAGCAAAACCATATAAACCTTTGGTATTTCTAAACTCAGGACAAAAAATAGAAACTATTTAGCCGGGGTATTTTTTTGGCAGTTGACTATTTTGGAGGTCAGTGTTCGAAAAAGTGTTTTTTCCATTTATTTTCATCATATTTCATATTTTTTTTATAGTAAAATAATTAACATATGATAAAAATAAATAGTATCTTTAGAAAGTCCATTTAATGTCGAAAAAAATGGTATATAATATGTGTGGGTTCAATAAACGAGTAAGCAGAAAATGAAAGCTAAACAAACAGCGCAAGAAATGTAAAAACAGCAGTGGGTACTTTCGGACTGACGATGGTAAAACCATCACTATGGGGTTAACAACCACATGTTTTATTTTTATTATATAAAGTAATAGTATAAATGTTAGGAGATAATATAATAAAACATAGCTGTATTCTATTTATACATGTGTCATATTGAAAATACATATTTGGTAAACAGAAAAAAGATTCAACTGTATGTACATTCCAAAAAGAAAACACTGATAAATGATGACATTGAAAAAAGAGATTGCAAAGAAAATATTGGAATGTTATGCTTCGTTACATCACCAGTTTTGGAAAGATATTGACTGTGTAACAGTCAGCATCACTCGAAGAGCTTGTCAGCTTAATCTCCAAGCACTAATGGAGACAGAGCTCCTACATCCAGTATTATGACTCAACTGGCAGCAAGCAACACCATGATTTAACATCAGATTTCTAGAGCAGAGAAGATGATAAAGAAAATATTGTGATATGTTATTATGAATTGTTATCTATTAAGCACTAGAGAGTCACATAGTTTCCACATGAGTGGAGCAAAAAAAGATAAAGAAGAGTTGGTGGCATGCACAGGCTGTGGCATTACTGCTTCATTATATATTTTCCTAAGCATATTTTACCTCTTAAAATAAACACAGATTTATTTAAAATGAATAAGATTGTGATTCAACAAAACTGAATATGGAATAGTATAGAGAAAGAATAAATCTAATGTAGCATTTTGATTGCAACAATCTTGTTTAATGGGATATTCCAGCAATCCATTGTAACTTAAATGCATCATAATTATCTTTAATGATGCGAAAAAGGATTTTCAAATCATGAAAATGCTGAACTTTTTAATAGAATAACCTGCAGTTTATTAAAGTCTAAAACAGTAGAGGCAGCGCAGGTCTAATTCACAAAATTATAAAGGATCGTAAAGAGCTGCTGTAAGTCCCAGTATATGATCACTTCAATATACCATAAAACATAGAACGCAAAAAGAAGGAAAGTCCTCACGCATGCAGATCCCAGCACATTGGTGAGTGCTTCTCACATATCTTTCACATGGACCAGTCCTGAAATACAAGAAATAGATCGCACATAGCGTAGTATATCTCGTATAATGGACCCTCCAGTAACCCAGCCAAGAAAATTGCTCACTTTTTCAAGAGCCAATTAGCAGCTGACTCTGAACTATAACAGCAGGAACACATAAGTGTAAAAAGTCTCCGGTCTCACTACTCCCACGCTTGATCTCTCCTTGTTCATTGTGGATGAAAAAGGGGAGATCAAGCGTGGGAGTGGTGAGACTGGAGGCTTTTTACACTTGTGTGTTTGTGCTGTTATAGTTCAGAGCCGGCTTCGAATTGGCTCTTGAAAAAGTGAGCAATTTTCTTGGCTGGGAAACTGGGGGGTCCATTATACGAGATATACTACGCTGTGTGCGATTTATTTCTTGTATTTCAGGGCCGGTCCATGTGAGAGATATTTGCGGAGCGCTCACCAACGTGCTGGGATCTGCATGTGTGAGGACTTCTCTTAATTTGCTTAACCTACAGTTTATACTTGTTTTCTGCTACCCTTTCTCAACACCTCCTTGAAATGGAGCAGACGTTCCCATCCCCTACTGTGATTCAGGAAGATAAAGAGGAGCATAGAGCTGAATCTGCATTGCTCCTGAAGGATGCTGAGGAAACGGGATTAATTCATTATAAGCAGAAAAAAAAATGCATTTTACCAGACTTCATTGATTTAGGCTTGATGTTAAGGCCGCTAGAATTGCTCTTTAATAGCTTTGTGTTCTTGCTGGGTGGTAAGTGAATCGCACAAGGTTCTTGCCTATATTAAACATATACTGTATCTGAATGTTTTGCAATTTCTGACTCAAAGGCTTAGATTCACAATATATTGTAAAAGAAAGGCAAATATAAGTGAGTGCCAGTAAGCCGCAAGAAAAAGAAGAAATACACACTCACTGTCCACAGGACGTCATAATTATCCCTAGATATAACATTAATTACAAGCAATAGCACACAGAAACAGTTAAGTGCACCCATGACCACGTGATTGCAATGATTTCAGTGCAAAAACATCTGCACACAGGAATTATATTACCATAAATAGAACTCTTATATTGTCGTCAGTAGTAAAAGAGTTTAATATACAAATAGTGTTTTTTCGTCAGCAGAGGAAAGAGATGTTTCCTCCAAAGAACAGCATACAAAACCCAAATAGTGCATAGAATAACTTTTAAAGTAATGGTCTGAATATTATAAAGTGCAAATGCACACTCACATGTTCCAGAGCCTTTCTGATAGAACTGATTGTGGTTTATTGTAGAGCACACCCAGCCTTCATAATGTAATTTGTGAGTTCTCCGGTAGGTCAAAGGAAAATACTTGCACGATATACAGGGTTATTCAGAGAGAGCCGATCTGGCCCCGAAATGTAACCGGACACTGAATTTCAGCGAACGGGACATTTCGAGACTATTCGGCTATTCAGAGAGCAGATAATTCGCCAAATATTGGCGAATTGCCTGCACGTATGGTGCCTGTTCGAGGGAAGTGAAACCCCCATAGAGAAGCAATGGTTTGTTTATTCAGAGAACACCGAACAGCTGAGGAATGTCAGTGAAGTGCCCTGCCATTCGGTGGTTTCATTCGTCAGGTTTATTCAGGCGAATCCCATAGGCTTCAATGTTAAAAATATTCCAGTTTTAATTCAAAATCTAATAAACTATCATTTTATTCTGCAATAGAAAGTCTGTTTAATTTTAGAAAAAAAAAATAGGATCTTTTAGGCATTTTTGGGGATTTTTGAGTCAAAATTTTCTTCCATTTTTTTTAATCGTTTTTTTCATTTTTCTGTAACAGACCTTTTTTTATCATTCATTGGATCTTATATGTAAATTCCAGGCATTTTCGTTCAGTAGCTTTTTGCAAACAGCATTTCAAATTTCAAACTTTCCAGCAAACTGTTTTTTTTTTACCCCGTTCATCTGCGTGTCTGCTTTTTCTGGCGGCTGTTCTGCGCTGTGATCGGCCGCTGTTCGAATTTTTCTGGTGTGTTCGGCTTGGTTTTTGCGGCAGTTTCTGCAGGTTTTCGGTGAGTGTTCGGTGAGTATTCGGTGAGTGTTCAGTGAGTATACTGCGGGTTTGCGGCGAGAATTCCCTACACTACGGGGGACTTGCGGTGCTTGCAGAATTCCCCTCAGGGTCGGCAAACTAGGAATCACCGAATTGCCCCAAAGTGCGGGGAACTAACAAAGTGAACGAACGTGCGGTGAATTTTCAGATCTTTTTGAATAACCCTGATAGTGTAAAATTGCACAAAGTATTAATAACAAGTATTTTTAGCCTACAACCTGACTCCATAACAAGTCATCCGACAGACCTAAAAATGGTCCTCACCTCTCCCTGCATTAACTGATCACTGCATCCCCCCTCCTGTTTCTAATCCCCTCACTCATCTAGATTGTAAATTCCCACGGGAATAGGGCCCTCACATCCTCCTGTATCTGCTGGCAGTGGCAGCAATACTGACCTTCTCCTGTATGTACTGTAAAATTGTCCTGTCTTTACCCTTTGCACCTTGTACAGCACTGCAGAATGTGTTGGCGCTTAATAAATAATAATAAATAATAATTTTTACCAAGAGCTTACTCACACCACCATAAGCCTGTCTAGGCTCACATTTTAACACCTTTAAGTTGTCTGTGTCACGTTTCCCCATTCCAGCCCTGTCCCCCTGCCCTCTGTATTCTTTATGCCTGTGTTTCCCATATGGTTCTGTGTGTTGCTTTCCCTGCGTTGCAGCTCAGGGGTTAAGTGGCTTCTTCATTAGCTCTCCTGTTGGTGATGTGGGCTGATCACCTCCCTATATATTTCAATGGGCCCTTATCCCATGGCTCTTGCATTTTGGCACACTTTCACTTCGTGATTCCTGTGTTTGTACCTGAGAGCTCCCTGCTGTTTATTCTGTTCTAGTTTGTGTTTTCTTGTATAGCTTATTTCTTAGGTTTTGTCCTCCCTGTCTGTCTGCTGTTCCCATAGTCTTTTCTGTTCTAATTTAGTTCTAGTTATTTCTCTTGTGTATTTAGTTCTAGTGTTTCTCCTTTGCTTTGCTTTTGGTTTTCTGTTTATGTTATATGTCAGACTGATTTCCTGGTTCTGATCCTTTTGCCTGGTTGACTATTCTCCCAGTTCTGGATCCCTGGCTTTTGCATAAGGTATACGTTCAGGTTTTTGACTCCTGTCTTTTCTTGACATTTCTATTTGATGCTCCTTGTCTATACCGTTGATATTACTTATGCATATTCCTCTCTCATCTGTATGTCCTTAGACTCTGCACGGCGCTGCTGTATTATTTCCTTAGAGCAGATCCGGCTACCTCTAAAGACCGGTCTTTCAGAGTAGGTCTGCTGTTTACTGTGCAGGGTCTCTGGCCTAAATTGTATACTCAGTGTTGTCTGCATATTGGGGCTTTCCTATGTACCAGGGCCTCACCTTGGCGAGTGCAAGGTGCCCTCTTTGTGACTGATTGTGACAGTATGCCCTTAAAAGCCCAGTTCCAGTACTATCACTATAAATTGTGTTTTCTGACACATTCCTTGATGTAGCAGTGAGGGAGTCAGTGATGTTCACTGCATTCATCTTGTTGTACAATCTGTGTAACGGTCACTCTAATAATCCTGCCAGAGCAAAGTGGTTTAGGCTCTCCTTAATTAAGCGGTGGGCTGAGATCAACTAGGAATGTTAGGGACACACCCCCTCTGCCCCTTATTTGCAAAATCTCTCTCCTACCCCTGCTACAGAAAATGAGAGACACACAAACATGGACAGCGAGAAAGCCCAAACAGAGAGATGCAGACAAAGAAGAACCATGCACTCAGCCTACCAAACATGGCGGCTTCATTGGAAATCTGGAAATCACTGCAAGGTTTAGGCTCTATGTTAGCACTTCAAGTCTTTGATGCTTTCCAACAAACTTGCTGTCTTTGTGGACTGCATGCCCCAACCTTGTTCTTTGTTCTTGGACTGTGTTGTGGGATTTCAAAAACAGAGAGGGGTACAGTGCACCTTGTGCACAAAAACTGGATCCCTAGACCTGAACAAAATGAGGGTACTCCAACTGCCTGGGCAGCCAACCCAACAACAAGTTAAGAAATAAGAAAAAAGCAATCAGGGACACAAAAATATATAGGAAAAAAAAAGGATATAGGCTTTGGGAAAGGTTGCATTTGCAACCAAAACATTGCCTAAATAAATATTCTCCTCCTTCCTATTAATGTTTGGTTTGAATGATTTTCTGCTTTCTATTTTTGTGTTGGGGGAGCTGGCCTATCCAGCATTTGGTGCACCTGCTCTCCTTCCACTAAAGGTGATGTTCTAGCCTCACCTTGTGTAGCACACCTAGCCCAAGGGGGTTAAGTGTCACAAAAAGTCCCGTACCCACACCTGCTCATCAAAGACTATTCTCCTGTTATTCTTCCTATAGGTGGCCACAGCTGTTCCCCATTGTTATCGCTGGACTCCTGCTTCAGGGTGTTGCCCCAAAATAGCAAAGCCATTGCATACTGGTCCATGGTATATCCTGTATGTTGTTGCATTCCTGTGTGACAAAATCTTATCTTGATTGTTTTCTTGTCTTCTTCATCGAGATATCTGGCATTGCTTTATTACCTACTGTCCGTGTGAGTTCCCCTCTGTTCCTGCGTTGTTTACGTGATCTGTACATGGCCTGCTGTGATTCCAGGATTCCTGGACTCCTGATTTTCACCATATCCTGCCTGTTCTGTTGTTTGTCTCTGCAAATGCACTCTAGCCTGCGAACCCCAGCCATTAACATTACACTTTGTATCTACACAGAGAGACAAAACACAGAGGCCGAGAGACCAAGACCAGAAGAAACAAACCACACAGAGACACCTTTCTCCCACCTTTTTGTTCGAGAACAATTTTACCTCTTTTATTCAGACTCACCCCTCTTGTTTAAACTCATTTCAAACATCCCTTAACCAGGGTTGACAAACTCCAGCCCCCCAGGTGTTGCTGAACTATAACTCCCATGATTCTCTTGCCATTTATTGCGTTTGAACTCTTCTGGGGATTGTAGGCCATAAACATCTTGGGGACTGGCGTTTAACAGTCCTGCTTCATCATCCCACTTTTTCATACTCCTTTGACGTCTCTATTTCCGACCTACTTTGATCTGCTTTCTGGTACCTCCTGGGCCACAAAGATCATACTTCATGGTCTTGTCAGCCCCTGTGTGTTTTATTGGGTCTGGTATGTAAAGAAAGTGGAAAAAACACACATAAAACCCAGGTTTTCTCCTGTTAGACGCTCAGTAAAAAATAATGTTAAGAGTTAGTTAACCATTTAATTTGCCTTAATAGATTGATTATGTTGCTCTCCCACATCTTAATTAAAGTTGCTTAGGGTTGAGTGTTTCTGGTGGCATTTTTCTGAGTCTCAGCAGTTCAATGTTTGTGATGTGTCCACATTATTCATCATGATTTATATGTGTTTGTGTGGTGTACTATTGTTCAGACAATTCTTTTAAATGATGTCTTATTTTCCAAGTGAAAATGGCTGAACTTGGCCGAACTTTGCATTATTCACTTTTAATTTTAAGCCGCGGCAGCTGTTCATCCGTCGCAAATTTAACTCGGCCCAGAGTTCAAATGCCTATACTTATAATGGCATGTGAATTGCACCTTTATTTTATGTCAAAGATCGTAGGGAATATCACATTTTTTGAAAGTGCAAGTTCCTCAAGTGAACTCACAGCTAGCTCAGTACAAAATCTACTGTTCATAACGAATCTAAGCCATCATATATTGCTTCAATGAGACTTAGAAAGGATTACATTTTACCTAAATTGGAAATTTACAAACAACCCATATGCTAGATAAATATACTATGGGTGCCCCATTTACTTCAAATGGACCCTGTAGGAATACCTCAAATATTATTATATTCAGTATAACCTATATGGGTCACGTCCTTAAAAAATAGGGGCATCCCCTCCCCATTTCAGTGCGCTGTTCCAAGGCAGGCGCTGTCTCAGCAGCTTGCCCTGGAACGCAGCGCTAATTGCAGTGATACTCGCAGTATTGCTTCCACGCTGCCACGAGTATCACCTCCTGGAGTCCATAGGACGCCATGAAGGGTTGCGCTTCCAAGCTACGAGCCCTGCGCTCTCTTGTGATCGCGCAGCGTTGCAAAGTGATTGTAGAGGGAGAATGGAAACTATCTCTTCCCAGTCTCACTCTGCTCCCAGCGACACGAAGTGGTGAATTGGGCCACAGTTCTCGCCGCGGAATGAGAGGTGAGTCCCGGATTTATTGGAGGAGGGGTTTTAGGGGGTGCTAAATGATGTTGAAAATGCAGAATCATTTAGCAGTAGCTTTTAGGTGCTGTTAAAAATTTTGCCTTGCGGTAACTTACGCCAGCAGTTTGTAATACCTTACTTATTGTAACGCTAATTACTGTTTTTGCTCCCCATGTTAAGTATAGGATGTGCAAAGTAGAGGAAGCTATCACAATCACCGATGCGCTAAGTGATTTTCTACGGGTTTAACGTTAGGAAGGTAATATAGGTGGCATGCGTTAAAGTCACTTATCCTAGCGGTAACACTTACTCATCCAAACGCTACCATTAGCGTTCACTAGGGAATACTGTAGTGCTCTAAGTCTGGGATCTTACCTAGTCATCGTCCACAAAAATTCTGGTTTTATCTCTAAAATGTCAGGGCCCTATTGCATTCTTCACGCAAAAAAGCACGCGCAATGCGTGAATTTGTGCGCTCAGCATTTAACGTTAAACGCGCGTAAATCAACGCTGGAATTGCAATCTTCGCGCATTTTTTCATCCGTCGAGCAATAACGCTCGTAAAACGGACGTGCAAAAACGCTGTGCAGCAACGTTGCGCACAGAAATCAGTGTGCGGACTGTTTTTTTCACGCGATTCAGCCAATCAGAATTAAGAACCACAATTGTGTCACGTTTTTTGCGCCTGTCAAAGTCCATCTGCGCATATGTGCTGCATCAATAAAAAAAGCACACACAACTTCTCAAATTTATTGGTTTGGTATGAGTAGAATGTGTAACTATACTTTGCTGCGTATTTTTTTTTTATGGCTGGTGTATTTGGTTTCTGCCAGGTTGATAGAATTTGCCATTAACACCAGCTTTTAGGAGTTGCTAAAATTATGCGCGCAAAGGCTGTGCGTTACAAACTGCACATAGATTGTAATACCATTCGTGTACCAGCGCACAAATGCATTTGCGCTCACAATGTTAGGTATAGGACGCGCAAAGTACAGTAAGCTCGCACAGGTTCACCCGCGGTAGACGCATATGTGCATTTGTTGCGCTGACATTGTAATACGACGTTCAGCGCAAAGGCTTTTCCCCTTCGCGTTAATGCGTTTTTTGCGGGCGCCTACATATGCGCGAAGATTGTAATAGGGCCCTCATTGTTAGTTTTAAGGAATCATTGTGATAATCAAATAATTATTGTGTTTTTATTGTGATCTTAAAAGGAAATACATGATTGAACAAATAAATGAAAGCTTAGCAATGTCCCCTCTGCAAAAATAGTGGAGGACCTGTGTTCCTTGATGTTCATGCTTGACTTGACCACTGGTTATTTCCTCAAACTACGCCAGTGCACAACTGTATGCTGATATAGTCCTAAATAGATGGAAATACCAAAGTTGGCCTCTTACTGACACCCTTCAAGTTGATGATAATACCTCACCTTTCAAATGCTGTCGCCGTGGTTAGAAAAGGGACAGAAATAGCACTGTCCGTTCACCAAGATCACTTAAATAAGAGTAAGTGGTCCTATTGGCTAGAATATACCTTTAACACTGTGAGCTGCTATATGGATTTTCCTACAAATTGCCACTGTGATAATTTTCCTTAAAACAATCAATGGAACCTAGAGTTTTTGGGGGGAGTGGATAAAAGTTTATAATTATTTGTATTATATCTATTATTTATAATATGGAAAACACATGGGGGGGTAGCACTCAGCCTTAACTAAGCGTTTCAGTGCGGGTGCATCTCAAAATAAAATACAAAACAAAAACATGGAGAGAGCACTCCAGACAAACACATTAAAAAACCTGCAACAACAGCTCAATGCATGGGTACATAAAAATTTTCACCATGTGGTAAAAGCTGGTATTATGTACCCATGCATGGAGCTGTTGTTGCAGGTTTTTGAACGTGTTTGTCTGGAGTGCTCTCTCCATGGTTTCGTTTATTATTTATAATAGATATACAGTTTTTCTCACATGCTGTTAAAAATTAACTCTGTGCGGTAATGTCATGGGAATTGGCCTTGTCCTTACATTACAGTCAAAGTGAGCTGTATTGCTGCAATCTGTAGCCCCCAGCACACTTTAACTGCTATACTATTAGCTGTCTCATTTATCTGCTTCGAGTACTTCCAGTTATAGCCGTTGACATACAATTGTTAGGTAGGACAACCCAGTCGCCATTGTGCTGTCAATTTTCCTTCACCCATGGTGGACAGAACAAGTGGAATAGCTTATCAGGAGGAAAATAGATGTGGCAGCATCTATGTTTCTATGTTTCTATGTTTCTAGCATCAGTGATTCATGTTCATAAGTTCTAAGATCAATATAGTGTTGGTATACATCAACGGTTCCCAACTCTGTCCTCAAGTCCCCATAACAGGCCAGGATTTACCTTGGGGAAATTCAGATTGGATCCTGCAATCACTGAACAGCAAATCATATCACCTGTGCTGTGATAACTTCAGATAACTGGCAAACCTGGCCTGTTGGGGCACCCTGTCTGCATGGTTGGGAACCATTGGCATACTTAGTAGGTAAAAAGAAAAATCAAAATATACATTACTGTCAGAGTTTAATAATAACACATGACAGAACAAGTGGAGAATTCCACAACTGACATCATGTGATAAGAAACAAAATTATTAAAAATATTGTAAAAGATAACAGGCTCTGTGTATAATGAAACATTAATGATTTTTTTAAGATTGGGTCCCTGGATATCTCATTGTTATATGCAAATACTCCAAAATCATAAAATAACTGAAAACCAAAATACTTCTGGTCCCAACCTTTTTGAGTAACTGATTCTTAACCTATATTTTAACTTTTACTAATTATTTATTTATAAAGTATTTTTCCAGGAAGGATACATTGAGATTTCTCTCGTTTTCAAGTATATACTTTTATTTCTTATCCATACCCCCAAAGAAGAAACCTTTCCAAAACATTCCTTGTTTTAGAACAACAATCTATTAGCAGAATTATAATTATGTAATGATGCTTAATTCATTAATGTGAACCTGCCATGACCCCCACAACTTTGGGATTTAATTTCTTTCTATATATTCTTCTAGTCACATGGCTAGCAAATGTACAGTTTTAAAAAGCTCCCTATTGAAATAGTTGCCTCCATGCACTTGTCAATCAAACTCTTGGCATAATGTGCTCGGCAGATTGCTGTGCCAATCAGAAAATCCAGTCTACATCGGGTTCTCTTGATGTTTGTGGTCATTCAGTGACTGGTTTCTAAGGAAGAAGTCATCACATGTACATCACTATGGTGGTCCCCTAGGGTAACCCCTGTAGAAATACCTCCTTGATTTTTATAAGCAATGTGATTCAACATAAGCTATATGACCAGAAGTATTAGGACATCTGACAATTACACCAACAGGGAATTTCATGACATTGCATTCAAAACACATAGGCATTAACCCCTTAACAATAGGCAGGCGTCACCCGTCATGGTGGGTTAACACCGGCGAGGCGCACAGGTACACCTTGCCGACAGGTACCACATGAGCCACTGAATGTTGACCCGTCCTGAAGCCAACGTGCGGTGTGCGGCGTGTGGCATCGGCTGCAGGGGGACGGCCTGATTTCAGGTCGTCTCTCTTCAGCCAACCTCGTGCCATGCCGGCTGCGGGAGGGGCAGATGGGACCCTTTGAAGACAGTGGGGTGTACATGTATGCCCTGCGTTTTCAAAGCCCTCCCGCCGCGAGGATGGCATAGCACGCCCCGCGCGGTAACGGGTTAATACGTAGTTGGTCGAAGCTATAACAGCTTCCACTATTATGGGATGGCTTTCCCCAAGATTTTGCCGTGCTTATGTGGGAATTTTATCCATTCACCCAGAAGGACATTTGCGAAGTCAGGCACTGATATTGAACGAGAAGGTCTGGCTCTCAATATCAATTCCACTTTTATCAAGTTTATAGGATCTGCAAAAATATATTAGACTAGTACCTGAAGAAGACCCAAACTTCATGCTTATAGTTTATATAATAGATGTGCTGGTTTCTAACCAAAAATCCTGGACCGGCCTAGGAGCTTCCCATTGCATTCACGTACCTTGTGAGAAAATGGGGATCGGGGATGCATATGTCATGACTATTTTTGTAGGGATGTTTCAGCCTTGGAGTGAGACATTAACAGTGCAGCTTTTGTGTTCTCAAATTTCTCATGCTTCTTCCTCTCATTCTTCAAAAATGCCTTCTAATCCAAGGCTGCATTCTTACCCATTTCATTAACACTGTTGCTCCACAACATTTCGCATGAAAATGGAAAATCAGATGGCTTTGTGGGATCTAACTGTAAAACGGGGTCATCCTTAGACTTGTCATCTGCTGAAGTATCAAATTCCTTTGTTCACTCGGTTACAGGATCTTCAGAATGTGGCAACTTGCCATTGATTTTCAAGTTTAAACAAATGTTTCTACAGATTCAGGAGCCTGATTATGAATCGGCCAAATCCAGGGCTCATTTCAAGAACACATGGGAAAAGTTACTTTCTCAACCATGACTGTGAATGTTTGGAGCGTAGGGTGATGTAAAAAAGTTTAATAAAATAAGCTATTTATAACTGAATTCCTATTTCCTGGCTAAAAGGATGGTCTGCGAAATGGTATATGTTATACGTCTACTGCATTTATATACATGTGTCATGTAAAAATATTAGTTATCTGCTATATAAAAAAAAGTCAAGTCGGACTTAACTCGGGGATAAACAGATGGAAACAAATACATAGATAAAATGTTATGTGCTTACAAAGGTCTAAGCTTTTGTTATGGATAAGTTGGTCTCTGACTAATCCATCGAAAAGGGCACAAATTTATAAACACTGCTTTCCATGACATAGCAAGCACACGCGAACTTCAGATCCCATTGAATAAACTCAAGCTAGAGTGGTGTAATGCACTATGTCAAATAAATAGAGGGATGGGAATTTCTGGATTATCTGGGGCAATATATTACAGCTTGGACCATTAAAGGAACATCCATAAAAACCTGCAACTGCAGATGTTCGAATCAATGCAGTTTAATAGCTGATTCTGCATTCTTCCATGCAGACTTAATCTAGAATATAAAATTAGAGTGGTTGTATTTAATATAGCAGAACCTTTTATACAATGCAGAAGCATAAGTGGCCTCTGTAAATTCTACTGCTAGTACATGATGTGCAATGCACGGCGCAGGCTCTCGCACAACCCCAAAATTAAACCTATCATGCTATTGTGATAAAGTGAAAAAACAGTGCATCTGTGCTTATCTCACAGCACAAAATAATGGATCGGAATTTATTTTCTAAAGTGACATTCTCAAATCTCTACAGATCGTTTTAAGAAACTTGCTTGGCAGATGCACCTCCCTGTCGCTGCAGAAATCCGGGAATTCACATTAATTCAATAAGAATATTAATGGCGAGTATCTATTTATTGTCGTGCATTTTCAGTTTACTATATACAGTTGCGTTCAAAATTATTCAACCCCCAATGCTGTAAAGGGTTTTAGGGAATTTAGTGTACATTTGTAAATGTATTCAGAATGAAATCCTACAAGGACTTTTTAAAGAACCATATGCAACTAAAATGACATCAATTGGTTTTGTAATACAGTAGTAAATGTTTCTTTTGTGAATTCTTCATTGACACAATTATTCAACCACTTAAAGACTAGCACTCTGAAGAACAGAGGTTCATTCAAGTGCTTTCAATCAGGTATTGAAAACACCTGTGGATGTCAGGGAGCAGCAATAAAGCATAATAAGCGCCAATTAGGCAGCTTTAAAATGACTGTGATACTCAGCTCCTTCTAGACATTTACTGGTGTGGTTACAAACATGGTGAAGTCAAGAGAATGGTCCAGGAAGACAAGAGAAGAGGTGATTACTCTGCACAGGAAGGGCAATGGCTATAAGAAGATTGCAAAGATGTTAAACAAACCAAGAGAGACCAAAGGAAGCATCATTCGCAAATTCAAGGCAAAGGGCACTGTTGAAACGCTACCTGGTCGTGGCAGAAAGAAGATGCTGACTTCGACTGCTGTGCGCTACCTGAAGCGTAGAGTGGAGAAAAGTCCCCGTGTGACTGCTGAGGAACTGAGAAAAGATTTGTCAGATCAGAAGTTTCAGCTCAGACAATACGGCGCACACTGCGTAATGAAGGCCTCCATGCCAGAACTCCCAGGCGCACCCCCTTGCTGTCTCCAAAGAATAAGAAGAGTCGACTGCAGTATGCCAAAAGTCATGTGGACAAACCACAGAAGTTTTGAGATAGTGTTCTGTGGACTGATGAAACAAAATTAGAACTGTTTGGGCCCATGGATCAACGCTATGTTTGGAGGAGGAAGAACAAGGCCTATGAAGAAAAGAACACCTTGCCTACTGTGAAGCATGGCGGGGGTCAATCATGCTTTGGGGCTGTTTTGCTTCTGCAGGTACAGGGAAGCTTCAGCGTGTGCAAGGTACCATGAATTCTCTTCAGTACCAGGAGATATTGGATGACAATGTGATGCAGTCCGTCACAAACCTGAGGCTTGGAAGACGTTGGACCTTTCAACAGGACAATGATCCCAAGCATACCTCCAAGTCCACTAGAGCATGGTTGCAGATTAAAGGCTGGAACATTTTGGAGTGGCCATCGCAGTCATCTGACTTAAATCCGATTGAGAACCTCTGGTGGGACTTAAAGAAAGCAGTTGCAGTGCGCAAGCCTAAGAATGTGACTGAACTGGAGGCTTTTGCCCATGACGAATGGGCAAAGATACCCGTAGATCGCTGCAAGACACTTGTGTCAAGCTATGCTTCACGTTTAAAAGCTGTTATAACTGTAAAAGGATGTTGTACTAAGTACTAAGATTGAATGTCACTTGGGGGTTGAATAAAACTGATAATGATGTGAGCACAGAAAAGACATTTGTGGTTATTTCATTATAAATGTTATGTTATATTTGTCTGACCTACATGCTCTTTGATTTAATTGTAAGCAAGATGACTGAATGATCAAAATCAATGTCAAACTGGCCAAAACACTCAATTTCAGGGGGGTTGAATAATTTTGAACACAACTGTAATATTTACTTGTGTCGTGTTCTAGACAAAGCTTTCAAAATAAGGGTTATTCCCAAATATAAAATCTTAATTTTGTGTATATTTATCACTATTCCCCCGTAGCCTCAAAGATGCTCGAGAAGTGGGAATGCAAATTTCCAATTTTCTCTCCACCATCTCCCTTCTAAACCCTTTAGAACAAGAGTCCACGATGTTGGCCTTTTAGATGTTTTGAAACTACATCTTCCATAATGCTCTGCCATTCATCAGGTTGACTGAGCATCATGGGATATGTACTTCCAAATCATTTGAAGGGCTAAAACTGCTGACCCTTGCTTTACAATCTGGTTTCCATTCCCTTCAATCCATTTAAAATGTTCCCCATAATATCAAGAATTACCTAGAGTGAGCGAAGTCTGAAGGACAATTCTCAATACTTCTCTTGACTTCTCTTGGTGGTCTTTGATGTTACAGACACCCCCTTTCTCTGCAATCCCTTAGTTTACTGGGACTTTGCAACCCAGCCCTCTCCAGACTCTGCTCCTACTTATCCTCCAGATTCAACGAATCCTTCTTTGTCTCCCTTGTTTGTTCTATGATTCCCCAATGCATTTAACAGTCAATGCTCAGTCTTGGGCCTCTTACTCTTCTACATGTACGGCTCCTCCCTTTACAAACTAATCAGATCCTTTGACTTTCAGTACCTCTAAGATGTTACATAGATCTTGTGTTGACAGGCAAAACTATCTCCCTCTGTCCTTGTCAACAACTGCCTCTTACATGTCTCTTCCTGTTTGGTCTTGTAACATCTAAAATATCTAAGAAGGAGCTTTTATTTATCCCTCCTTCTGAAACCACAATCACCCCATGTCCATTTCTGGTGGTTGCATCAGTATATATCCTTCCTCCCATGTCCGTTCACTTTGGACTTTTAACTAGACTTTCTCCTTCACCCCCCATAAACTAACTCTACTTCACCCCCCATATACCAACTGAATACCATCACCTTGAACGATATAACCCTCTATGTTCATCACAAAATGTAGTCCTGTCTGTCCCCAACTCTTCTCATGGTTGACATCAAGATATCTTTTATGCAGTCTATGTTCTGTGAAATTTCCTCCCTGTCCCATCAGACTATCCCCTAATACTCATTCCATTAAACGTTTCCAGAAAACTCATCAATTCAAGGAAGTCAATCAATCAACAACATAACCCACAACTTCCTCAAATACATCACAACAAACTGCATGCTACTCACTGGCCAAACGCATCCGTTCCATCTCGTCACTATAGCCCAAATTCCCCTTTAGATTGCAAGTTAAATAAAATAAATAAATAAAAGCGATGGCAGAAGAAGCTTCTCCAGTGAAGGTTCTTCTGCCTTTGTTTCAGTTTCACCTTTTTAAAACAGCAACGTTTGTTTAGGTTGCAACAGCAGTGATAACTATGTAAACCCCTATGAGTATTATTTTGTTATCTGGTATATAATTCATTTATGGGCAATATTTAAATGCTTTTATACACCTTTGAGACTCTTTGTGAAGAACCAGTTCAGTTAAGCAACTTCAAAATTCTTGACAGATTCCAGGTTTGTTGTACCATAAGGCATATAATATTGTTAAAATTACTTGAAAATCTAATAAGGTATTCAATTTTCAAAATGTTGTATTGAAAAATTAAATTGTTACTTTTTTTGAGGCACATTGACCACCTCATAGAGGATCGCCTTAGTCTGATTAATGAATGACTGGATCTGCTCATATTGAAAGTGAATTCTTTGAAAACCCCTTGACATGAATTTAATTTGAGGACCCATGACACTTGCTGAAATAAAGTGTCCAGCGACATTGAGTTACACATCAAAGGGTGTCCTTGGCTACATAATCACTGTTATGTCTTCAAAGTGCAAGAATTTACCAAAAAGTGTGAATAGAAAGCAGAAAGTGATATTCTAAAAGGAATTACACTAAAGTACAATCTAAAGTCATCATTTTTTGCATTGACATTTGACAAGAAACATTTTTATGCACTTGCCTTCTCTTTTTTTATCCAGGTTTGATGTTACTACAGCTAGTTATTTTAAAATGCTCTCAGTTCCAGTCTAAATTCCAAGTTGATTTAGAGGCGGTATGCCATGTAGTTAGCTAGAGGAAAGAGAATTATCAGTAGATTATATGCATTTGTCGCTCAACTTACTACAGTATTACATGTACTGTGCTAAAATTTTCAAAATGGTATAAATGAAAGCGATCAAGTTGAGATGGAACACGTGGTAATGCAGTTCCTCCACTATTTTTGCATGGTTAATGAGTTCTCTTTGGTTCCACACACTTTAAAGCTTTTATTTCAGAGTTCAGTCATGTTTCTTTGTTAAGTTATAATAAATATATTATATATCCTACACTAGCTTTTGTTTGCACTCGTTGATTTTCACTCTCGTGGATTTTGGGATTTGTTACAATTTCTTTAAAAGAAACATGAGTTTTTTGTCCAAACTGTAAATATAATTTACAGGTTGATGTCTTAAAGTAATAAGTAATGATTATTGCAGACGTTTGTCAGGGCCTAGTGGCTACAAAACAAAGTTGTTTCATTCATATGCTCCCAAGAATTTGTTTTGTGTTGTAAATTCAAACAGATAATGAGACAAACAAAAAAATGTTTTTGTTTTTTGGCATCTGGAACATAGTAAAAAAAAAACTGTTTGATAACTTCTTTGTAAACTCCATTAGTGGTTCTTTTTTCAGGTGCTCGGATCAGCAGAGAGTTAGGTGAGCTCACTCTAGAAAAGGCGACATAAAACTGCCCATGTGAGAAGCAGACTTCTCAATCCCCCCTACCTTCAAAGTCTGTCCCTGAGACTTAATGTTGATGATTATTGCAAAACAAACCTTTAGGGTGAAAGTGTTTTGAATTGAAATGGATATTCTGAAGGTATAAGCACTATTTGTGGTATAAACACCGACTCCCTCGGCCAGAACTGGTTAGCACCGTAGCCTCAATCACATTTCTTCAAAGTACTTTTACTTGCAATCTGGTGCCATTACAGAGCTTAAGTGGGTTGAGGTTCTGCATTAATATCACAGGTTGGAGCATTGAGGAGGTGTGTGAAGCCTGGCTGTGAGAAGGAAGCAGGCATGCTGGAGCAGTGAGGGAGTGTGCAAGTCCTGGCTGTGAGAGAGAAGCAGACATGCTGGTACAGTGAGAGAAAATGTGAGGCCTGGCTGTGAGAGGGAAGCAAACATGCTGAAGCAGTGAGGGTGTGTGGGAGGCCTGGCTGTCAGAGGAAAGCAGACATGACGTAGCAGTGAGTGAGTGTGTGAGTCCTGGCTGTGAGAGGGAAGCAAACATGCTGGAGCAGTGAGGGTGTGTGTAAGGCCTAGCTGTGAGAGGGAAGCTGACATGCTGGAGCAGTAAGGGAGTGTGCGAGGCCTGGGTGTGAGGGGTGCTGCATAGAGAATCCATTCTGTGTGAAGTAACAGCTTGCCTATGATCCAGTGTATCAACTGGATTTTTGGAAAATGGTAAAAAAAACATGTTTCTTTATTTTTCAAGAAGATTGTAAATACCAATTTTTGCGCCTGTAACATTTTTGGTCTTTAAAATATAGGTATACTGATAAAAATATTCACCCCCATTTTTTACCCCCATTAACTGGATTCTCTGAAAAAGGTAAAACACGTGTTTGGGCTTTTTCAAGAAGATTGTAAATACCAATTTTCACGCTTGTAACATCTTTGGTTTTTGAAATACAGGTATAGTGATAAAAGTATTCACCCCCTTAACTGGATTCTCTGAAAATGGTCAGTTGAAATTGGGTCTGTAGTTTCTCCAACTGCTTTTTTCTTTGCATTTCTATCCTTAAAATGCATTAGGATGCTGTAAAAAAAAAAAATTTGTATAAAACAATTAACCATATTTGAGATTTTTTTATGTAGCATTCAGTTATGTATTTTGAATCTTTTGATCTTGCTTTAAAAGGCGGTATAGAAGAAGTGTATTTTCCGCAATAAAATATGACTTCAAATAGTTTCTAAATGTTAAGAGCAAAAACAGTCAAAATAGGCTGAGCACATCGGTGTGAAATGGCTCAGTATTGAAGGGGTTAACCATAAAGTAACTAAATATATGTGCACTGTATAAAAAAAATCATCAATTCTAGTAAATGTAGCAACAGGAATTCTAACTGGAGTGACAAATGGCATAGGGAAGTTGGTCACTGGGCCGCTCTCACACTAGTTAGATCCAATTTCCCACAGTGGAGCTTAGAGCATGCCACTGTTTTCATAGTGATTTTGACTTGTTTGCCATTGCATTCTATATAATAGCCATAGCATTCCATAAATGTCTGAAGTCTCTTCTGTCACAGTGTCAAGTGCTCTAAACTCCCATAACAACATTTGCATTAGGAAGGCTTGGTGCCCGCTCTGGGGACTTTTCCCAACAGCTGAACTGTTTTCATGAGAATTCATAAATGGCAGCAAATTATCTCGACAAATCCATAGTGGGATTAAGGGTTTGAATATGATCTTTTTCTACTTAAACTGAAAAAAAAATATACTGGTAAACGCAAAGATACTGAGTATGTGACAGTATAATGTCTAAAACACTTCCGAATACTAATCACATGACAATGCTCGGTGGTTTAGGGGATTATTCACAAAGCACTGTAGTTTACTGTTATTGCAAACAGCGGCAAATATTGCTCGTGTAGTAACAACAATAAACATCAGTTTTCTCGAAATGTGGATTCAAATTGCTTCAGGAGAAGCTTCATTGATGAAGCTTCTTCTACTGCTGTTTAAAACACGCTCTCGTGATCCCCAAAGTTTATGATTGTTGCAACAGCAATGTATTGTAAACCGTTCAATGATTGCATACGACTGGTCTCAGCCTCAGAGTTTCAAATGCTTATTTTATAATTTTTTTAAAATATTTTTTATTATTATTTTGTGTTCTTGGTTGATAAAACTTACAAAAATCAAAGTGTCACGGTTTCGAGTGTTTTATCAAAGCATTTTATATTGTTCATTTGCATGTTCTTGTCGTGAGTTGCTGTAACTTTTGCAAGTTCAATACATGAAAGAGTAACATGTATATATATCTGTGCATTGACCTTTTACTATGGGTAATCACAGGCACCAGAAATATCAAGCACAAAACAACTAAAACAAATTTTCCCCTTACTTGTCATATAGTAATATAATCCAAACTGCGAGCAAGCACTAAGCTAATCAGAATCTTATTATATAAAGACCAATGGCATTGTTTTCATAACTAACATATCTTTTCCAAAGACACTATAGCATAACACGTTGTTTAGTATCGAGGCTAGACACATAATGGCCTCTCTAGCCCAAAGCCACCAGCAATTCTTGCCACTTAATTGGATTCTGAGTAAAACATGCCATTTACATAGCTTAGCAAAAGACAGATTTTACAGATAATGTGATTTAGAAAACGATGAAATGTGAGAAACACCTGGCAAGGATGTCCATCAGTGCACTATTTAGAAATCGGAGAAAGCAACGATTTCATCATTAATGGCCCCACTTGAAAAGTCTGTTTAATTGCTCTCTACTTTTTCACCCCCATTAAGAACAAATGTTTTTGGTCGATAAATAAACTGTCTGGTGTGCAAAACTATCACTATTGTGTAAACAGAAAACACATCCTTATAATTATAATCAAGTTTTAAATTCTACTAGAAAAAAAAACAGATGGGTAACACCTTTTTATGGTTTGTTAAATCTCTATAAAAGGTAGCTAGAGAGCTGCTGAATTGATTTTGGCAATAAAAAATAATAATATGTATTTCAGGGTATTTATAGCTAACAAATGATGTCTATAAAGTTATTCCTGTGTATTAGTTAATGTTTAAAGAAATTAACACGTGCGCTTTTACTGATTGCCCTTTTTTTCCCCCAGGGTTTCATTTATTTTTTAATTCCACTTACATTTGTATTCAATATTTGGGGAGGGTATGAGACTTTCAGGAGTTAGATAAAATCCACATACTGCAGTCTGTAGCATGTGCCCCAAAACAAGGTATTAAATAAATTGGTAGAGTTTAGAACATGTAGTAGGTGGGAAAAATAAACCTCAAATGGCAAAGATATCAAGTATCTTGATCATGAATGTCTCAAAGCCTCTGTTGGTATTTTCAGAGTTTGGATTTCCCAAAAGCCTGCAAAAAAAGATGGGCCCTATTACAATCTTCGCACATACGTTTGCACCGGCACGAAATTGCATTAACGTGAGGGGCAAAACCCTTTTCGCTGAATGTCGTATTACAATGTCAGCGCAACAAACGCACGTATACGTCTACCGCAGGTGAACCTGCGCGAACACTGCGCGAGCTTACTGTACTTCGCGCGTCCTATACTTAACATTATGAGAGCAAATGTGTTTGTGCGCTGGTATGCGGATGGTATTACAATCTATTGGCAGGAATTAACGCATAGACGTTGCGTGCATTATTTTTACCAACTCCTAAAAGCTGGTGTTAATGGCTAATTCTATCAACCTGGCCGAAACCAAATACACCAGCCCAAAAAAAAAAATGTAGCAAATTTGAGAAGTTGTGTGTGCATGTATTATTGATGCAGCATATATGCGCAGATTGACTTTGACAGGCACAAAAACTTAACGTGAGACAATTGTGGTTCTTAATTCTGATTGTCTGAATCGCGTGAAAAAACCGTCCGCACACTGTTTTCTGCACGCAACGTTGCTGTGTACGCGTTTGTGGGCGTGTGTTTTGTGTGCCGCGTTTGTGGCGTCTGTTTTGTGCGCGTCCGTTTTACACGCGTTATTGCATCGACAGATGAAAAAATACGCGAGGATTGTAATTCCAGCATTGATTTATGCGCGTTAACGTTTAACGCTAGGCGCACAAATTCACGCCTTGCGCGAGCGTTTCAATGCGAAGATTGTAATAGGGCCCGATATCTTTTAATATTTGTTGTTATAATACTTCCAAATATGGAACACACCTTGAACAAATAAAAGAAATCATATTAAAATGTGTTATAGAGAACATCTTAGACAGATCATACAGTTGTTGAGAAACCGTTACTTCACAGTCTGGGTTCTCCACTCTCCTCTGTTCTTTGTTTCCCCTATATAGGATCCTGTGCATTAAGTCATGTCATAAGATACTCATTAAACTATCATCTACCAAACTGACCTTTGAAATAAATCCCCCTTTACCTATCTGCTGTTTTAACTGCTTTCAGACATTTCTCCATGCAAAGAAATTGAGTATTACTGGTACTGCAAAAAAGTATTAGTAAGGAGTGGAAAAGTAGCATTTAGTCATGTATATTATGGATTGTAAAGGCAGCATGCAGTGCTGTTTTAAATATAGATGCCTGTTTTAAGCCGAACAGACATTCCCGACAGACATGTATGTGATATTATCAAACAAACCAAAAACTTGCCATCTGCTCTTTGACTTCCATGTATCTTCTCCAAACCAAAACAGAGGTATTTATTTAAAAGGTGATTAAACGGATACTCTACCTATCCTGACCACTTTAACATTTTAGGCTAATGTCAGATGAACGCAGTCTGAGCGCACTCTGCATGCGTGCATAATGGACGGACGTACTGACGGAAGATACTGTAGACACCACATGGACCGTTTTTGTGACGGATGTAGAACAAAAAAGGGAAATATGGGAATCAAAATTAATTGTAATTAAAATACAAGTACAGTCAGCCAGACCAAAAAAAACCTGTCAACGTGATGGACGTCGCAAATGCGCCGCGTCTGAAGTCGCAGCATAATGCACACAGGCCGCTACACAGACGTGGCGCACTCCGCGTGTCCGTCTTAGTGGTTTTACATCTTTGCCTAAATTGCGTCCATTGCCATCTGCATGGTGCGTGCGCACTTCGGTGCGCACGTACTTCGTGTGTGGGTCTCTATAGATCATTATTCTATGCTACGACGGACGATAAACTGTGAGGCAACACGGACGTGATGACTGCTTTCGTCTGACGCTAGCCTTAAAGTGCCCAGGCTGTGTGGGCTGATCCCTCTGTGTGAGTTTCCTCAGCCTACACGTGCGTCACCCGGCAGGATTTAAATTTTCTGGCCAGATCAGTCATTGGTGATGTCAGCATGCTCTTCATCCTGACATTGTCTTCTCTGACTGCCCACAATAACGAGCATCCTTAGAGAGGCAGTCGAAGGATCTGCTGTGTGCAAGTCCGAGCAGCTCCAATACATCGTTCTATGCAAGCTCCATGGAACATGTGTAAAGAAAGTATCTATATTCCAAGTGACGCGCAATTCACGTACCCTACGCAATGCAATTTACATAAGAAAAAAGCTGCAGGGACTTCTAGATTTCAGAATCCTTGAGCTGATGGCAACAAACAACATGTGCCAAGGGAGAAAAGGTGAGTATTCAAAGCTAAAAGAAATAAAAAATTGGGCAGATGCTGTCAACCACTACCTGTAAATAATGGCCATTTTTATTTAACTAGAATCCTTTGTTTCTGTTTAGTGTATATATATGGCGAGCAGAGCAAAGGTAAGATTTTTTTGGTATGTCTTATGATATGGGACTGAAAACTGAGAGTTTACATTGTCACCCCAATTGGAATTTAATGAAGGAATGATTTTTCTGTGTATGTGAACTCTTGTCCAATCTTTTATTCATGCTGTTAGCATTATAATTGCTTTTGTGTATTTCTTATTATTGCACATGAACTTAGAATTTGGTTTGAAGTTCAGGTCGAGTCAGAATGCTCGGGACCACATTAATTTAGTTATCTGATCACAAGAAGCTGTGTACCCCCCGCCTCCCCTCAGTTGTTCATGGGGACTGTGTTAAGGTTGAGATACACTGAGCGCGATGGAAACACAGCGCTTCCATACGCGCTCAGTGTGTCCAGGTTTTTCCATCTCCCTTGCTCAGGCAGGGTCACGATTCGGCACTGAACGACGGGAGTTGGAAAAATCCAGCTTTCCCCTCGGCGGAGCGGTGCGATGAGAGGAGGGGCAGGATCTGCAGCACACGGCGCTTGCCCTGTCCTGTAGATCCCTCCCACCACCTACCATTGCGTCAACCTGCCAGGGGTGAAACTGCAGAAGCCTCATAACGCTGCTGACTCTGGCTGTCAGTGGTGGCGATAAAGGTCGGTCTGAGCTCTGTGTGAGTGGGCATGATCTGGTCTGAGCTCTGTGTGAGTGGGCTTGATCTGGTATGAGGTTTGTGTGAGTGGGCATTATCTGGTCTGAGGTTAGTGTGAGTGGGCATGATCTGGTCTGTGTATATGTATCTGAGTGGGCATGATATCGGTGCTATATGATTAGGGTTACCTTCTTTCAGCTCTAACTGGACAGAATTCTGGTATCTTGATCTGCTTTCCACAGGTTGAGCACAGCTGATTAACCAATGCCTCTCTACACAACCCATATAATGTAAAAAATCTCGGCTTTTTCCTAGGTTTTTTGTAAATTTGATAGACTAACAGCTTTACTGGTTGGTTCTGTAAGTATGTAGTTAGATTTTTTTGTTTATTTTTTTGTGCGTGTAAGCTTTTCATTGCACAACCAATGAAAAGTTTGAAAATGTAAACTTGTTGAGCATTCCGATCATTCTTGTTCTGCTTGTCCCTGTTAGGTTTTCCTATACTATACAGTTTGCATGTCTGGATCCTTTCTCAAAATTATTTTGTCTTCAGCTAGGTCAGGCTATATCTCAGTATTGCTAACTGTACTTTGTTTTACTCTTTTCAGAAAATATCTCCTTGCCTTGTATTATAGGTCTGCCAAATATGCATATTATCTTATTTTTGTGCAAGTTAGGTCAGACTGAGCTGTGCTACGATCACACACATTGTAATCTAAAGGAAAACATAGGGAGAGATTACCTGATTATCTAACACTCATCAAAGGAAATCCTGGTGATACTGCTGGGAATTTGGAGCAGTGACTGATAATGAAGTAATACTACAAACCAAACATTTATCAAGATGAAATTAAATGCCTCAGACATCTTTATTAGGTATTAATATTTGTGCCTCATGACAAATGACATCAGCACAGCTCGTCTAGTAAAGAAGTAATGTTAAAGTATAGTCTAATAAAGTTTGGGTCGTCTTCATGTAAATTAGCTGTTTCAGCTTGTAACATTTATGACTGATCCGTTCATTACATCAGCTCTACTCCTAAATGTTGATACCTCCCCTGCTACATTTCACTTCCTGTCGGCAGGGGTGCTCAGGGTCTGGTGGCATTTGCACTTCCAATGGTTTGCCTCAAAGAGCAAATAATTGGGGAGTCCTCCAACTGCACACATTTGTACAGGGATAATGTTGCCCCCTATTGCTCTCTTTTCAACATGACTTAACCACACATATCATGGCTATTTAGGGTCTCTGTGCTTAAGATGAGTTGCCTTCCCCACCTTCTGTATCCTTTTAAGACAATACTCATTAACTTACCTTGCTCTTTTTTGCTGTTGCCTTTGGTCTCATCTAATAGAACACATCTGGCGTGGCTGTGGACCACAACAATGGTTTTTCCAACTCACCATTTCTAAATCCATGATGTAATCTATACTTCGCACTCTGTTACTTTCATAGAGCAATGATGGGGTGGGAAAACAATAAAGTACACAAACTGTAGAAGAACATTGGGCAACAACAAGCAGGTGTCCCCCTATCTGCACTTCTAAGCACTTCCCTGGCTATACCGGAAATGGGGTATCACCCTCATACACCATTCAGCCTACACAATGGCGACCCCACAGATTTGGCATATTGCCATGAAACATGGTCTTTACTAATTCTTATCTGACCTTCAGCCTTGTATACAACACTTCAGACTTTCCATCTGGCTTGTACCCACTTGCTTTTCAGTGCCTTATCTCTGACTCTTTACCCAGAGTTAAACACATAATCACTTCCACAGTGATGCTCTCGCTTCTCACCCTACTGCAGAAAACCTTCATGCCCTAGGTACCAGTAGGTCGTGCCCTACATTAAAATGAAAGACAGCAATAGCCCCAAACCAGGTTCCTCACTGACCAGCCAGTGTGGATCCAGTGACTTCACAAATCCTCCATAGAATAAATCAATATGCTGACTTATATTATTTATTATATTGATTTATTCTACATTAATACTACACTTCAACACCTGTTGACACATACAGGTCTATTCACTAAAAGGTGAAACTCAGGAGAATTGGCAGGTGAAGAGAACAAACTGGACCAAATAGCCGATTTGGAAAGTGAGATAAATGGGAGAATTTTTCTGGTTTTGCTATTTTGACCAATAATTTTCACTTCTCCTGCCAATTCTTCAGAGTTTCACCTTTCTTGAATAGACCTGGTAGTCTTATTACATTTTGAGGCCCTTTGTGTTGACCCTGACCACCTAGCACATGGGGTGACCTATCTAAAATAGGTACTACAATCCTTGCTCCCTAATTCAACTCCATTGTCCACTGCAAAGTGGGATATGTACCTAAATTAAAACCTTTAGTAGAACTGCATTGTCAAACATGTTTCTTGTAGGACTTTGGAAATGGCTTATAAGATGCTTTCATTTTGTTACTGGACACCTATCTCCCTGCACCCCATTTATCCTGCATGAGACACCTCATGTTGGTGTTGTCTCCATGACAGGTACATTCCTGCATATTTGGTGCAATGCCTGAACATCCAGTATACTGGACATGGATACATGATATCTAGACCCTCCCCTGGGTTTCACCTGCCATGTTCCTACCTCACAACACAGTCTCTACCTTCTGTTACAAGCAACGATTATGACATTGAGCCTTGTGTCCTTATACTGCAAGCAAGCACATTGTCCTCCACTCACTGTCTGGCTTCTTAAAAATGGAAGAGGTATGTTCAGTTGAACAGCTGCTTTTTGGTGCAGCTAATCGGCTGCCACTTAGCATGTCCATATGGACAAACTGGATGCTTACCACTGATAAGGCTGTATTTCAGTCCTTACTACAATAACACACACCTTTTGTTGGCTCGGTGGCATTCACAACGTGCTGTATGGCTGACCTTCACCCTGTTCTCTGAAGGCCTTACCATTTAGACAAACCTTCCTACCTACTTTCACCCTCTAACTCTTCTTCCTTGAATAGCAGAGGTTTACTTCCTATTGTATCTTTTTTTTTTAATATTTATTTGTCATGTATTGCTTGTGTACAATTTTGGACCTGTGAGTTACTTACCTAACTGAACCTGCATTTACGCTCATGCAATTCATACTTGTATGTAATCTCGGGCATAGTATAAAACATTCAATAATTTACAAATAAATACAGTTTGAGAACCTGCTACCCAGAATTCTCAGGACCCTAAGCCTTCCGCATTCTTCTGGTTTTGGAACTCAACCGTATTCCGCTGAACATCGCGAATAGAGCCGCTAAATCTTTCACTTAAAGGAAAGCATTAAAAATTAATCCCTTTTTGAAAGTGTTAAGTGTAAATTCTTCGAAGTCTTGGAAGATCAATTTTAATAATTTACTGAGCATAAATTTTAATAATTTACTGAGCAATTTACTGAGATTGATATAAGCATTTGTTCTAAATAATGCTTACTCTTTGCTAGGGATGAGCTGTTCCGTTCGATCTGTTCGGAGTTCGCATCGAACATCGGCCGTTCGACAGTTCGCGAACTTCAAACTTTTTGGGGCGTTCGCCAAAAGTTCGAAATAAAAAAAAATTAGAAAAAGTATAAAAAATGCTTAAAAAATACTAAAAAATCTAGAAATAAAGAGACTCTTTACTGCGGAATATTATAAGCAACAGTTTATTAGATATTGAATTAAAACGGGAATATTTTTATCATTGAAGCCTATGGGATAAAACATTCTTGTTACTAAAACATCAGGCAGACACAGCCCTCTAATCAGGCACTGTAGAGGGCAGCCTGCAGGGGCCTCCCAAGGATCCCCTTGAGGAGCATGCGATGACAGAGCTGCGACTGTGCGGGCTAGCCGCCCAGTACATGTGGCAGAGACAGGCAGCGCAGGGAGGGAGCCACTGCACCTGCGGCCACGGCAGAGCCCCCCCCCCACAACCAGGATCCAGGGAGCCCCCACTGACCACCAGGCTAAGGTAAGGCGACACATTTCTAAAAAAATAAAATCCGAGGACATTTTTAAATGTCCCCGGGAACATAAAATAAAACTTTTTTTTTCTTTCTCTACCTGGCTGAATGTATTTGATTATATATATTAGATACATTCAGCCAGGTAGAGGAGGGTGGCATGTGGGCTGCGCGGGGTCTCAGGCAGTGTTTTTTTTTGGTGTGTATATTTTAGCAAATTTATAGGGGAAGGTAAGGGCAGGTATGATATATACAGGGCTCAAAATTTCAAGTCCCAAGCTACTAGCTAGACCATATGAGTTACTTGCCACCAGTTGCCCCACCTACCCTTCCCTAAACTCCGCCCCTAAACACGCCTTCTTAAATTATCTTATGAAATTACACTGTTAAAGATTTTATTCAGAATAAAGTTACAAAAATAAATAACATTAATACCCAGGCATCCCAGTACAGACTCCTCTCCAACAGTTTTTAGGACCAAATTAATTTGGTGTTTATGCATCCAATATATCAAGTGGAACCTAATACTCCCATTATTCATATGCCAGGTTATCAATAGAAGTTAGAAGACCCCAAAGTCAGGTTTCCCCCTTGGATGCTTATATAGATGAATCCATTAATTTTCGTGTGCGATAATTCCATCCCCATATTTTCTTTTTTTTGCTCCTTCTGTATCACCCATCTCTTTCTTTATAAATAGGATTTATTTTGCATAACCTCAAATGCCTACACCACCATTTCACCAATTATGGCCTCTAGCGGGAGTTGTAGTAGCGGTGCTGGTTCTGGCGTCACTTCCGGCGCACTGACAGCTTGGCAGCTTTTTACTTTTCCCTTAGTTTACACCAGGGGTGGACAACCTTTTTTCTGCCAAGGGGCCCCCTTTAATTAATTTCTCTCCCCACTTGAATTAATTTCTCCCTCCCTTTAATTTCTTCTGCCCAATTAATTTCTCTCTCCCCATTTATTTCATTTCTCTCTCCCCAATTAATCCATCTCCCCCCATTTCATTTCTCTCTCCCCATTCATCTCATCCTCTTCATTCATCTTATCCTCTTCATTCATCTCTCTCCATTTCGTTTCTCTCCCAATTCATCTTTCATTTCTCCCCCCAATTCATCTTTCATTTCTCCCCAATTCATCTTTCTTTCCATTTCATTTCTCCCCCCAATTCATCCTTCAATTCTGCCCCCCAATTCATCTTTCATTTCTCCCCAATTCATCTTTCTTTCCATTTAATTTCTCCCCCAATTCATCTTTCATTTCTCCCCCAATTCATCTTTCATTTCTCCCCAATTCATCTTTCTTTCCATTTAATTTCTCCCCCAATTCATCTTTCATTTCTCCCCCAATTCATCTTTCATTTCTCCCCCAATTCATCTTTCTTTCCATTTCATTTCTCCCCCAATTCATCTTTCATTTCTCCCCCAATTCATCTTTCTTTCCATTTCATTTCTCCCCAATCCATCTTTCATTTCTTCCCCAATTCATCTTTCATTTCTCCCCCCAATTCATCTTTCATTTCTCCCTCCAATTCATCTTTCATTTCTCCCCCAATTCATCTTTCTTTCCATTTCATTTCTCCACCCCAATTCATCTTTAATTTCTCCCCAATTCATCTTTCTTTCCATTTCATTTCTCCCTCCAATTCATCTTTCATTTCTCCCCCCAATTCATCTCTCGATTTAATTTCTCCCCCCAATTCATCTCTTTCTCTCCATTTCACCCCCTGCCGTTTATTTTATTCCCCCCCCTCCGCTTACCTGACCTGGAGAGTAGTAGAATGAGGGGGCAGAGATTATCCTTCACACTGTGCCCGGAAGATAAGGGGCCCAGCGTGAAGGAGAAAGATCCAGCGTGCAGCAGGATGGTCTGGTAAAGGTGTCGCGGGTGAGAGTATTTGCAACCCCCCTCCTAGGAAATGATTCGGGCCAAGTCCCATTTGCTGAAAGAAAAAAAAAAAGTAGACTGGCTGACCCTGAGCACGTCGGCTGGCCTGAAGAAAAAAAAACACGGCCGCCGGCTTAAAATGCAGCGCAGGCAGCACGATAGACTTTATCATGCTGCCTGTGTGTGCAGTTTCACTCGCCAGCACTAAATTTCCCTCGCAAAACGCAAGCATGCGAGTGGAAATTCTGAGGGCTGATATATATATATATATATATATATATATATATTATATATATATATAATAAGATATATATCTATATTCTATAAATATATATATCCAGACTTGTATTACACACACATTTTGGCAACTAATTGCCCCCCCCATTTGGTTGATCCCTCCAGAAGAAATGTTGAATCCGATAGAGCAGAGAATAATATATATATTCTCTCCTCTGTCGGGTTCAACATTTCTTCTGGAGGGATCAGCCAAATGGGGGGGGGGCACATTTAGTTGAGATTGTCCACATGCCACCCCCCCATGTGCGTTTGTGTATATATGGTCTGAGGTCTGTGGGTGGGTGTATATATATATCTGCGTGTTGATATATATGTATATATAGGTCTGCGTGTTGATATATACATATATGTCTGTGTGTGGTATCAATGCATCCCTACTCCATACACGGCGCTCCGTGTCCCTATAATATATATGATCAGGGGTTACCTTTTTTTATATTTTTATACTATTCCTATTAAATTAACTGTAATTTTTTATGTATTTTATTCGGTAGAAACTTTTTTTGCCTATATAACATGTGCTTTGTGAAAATAAAACGGTTTTGTGTGTACATTTTAATTTAGTTAGTGGATTCCTGTCCAGTGCGGTCAGAAGCAAACGTAATGTAGTGTAGACACGCTGCGAGGCGGAGCGGAGTGAAGTCAAGCCTGCAAAATGTTTGCTTCTCTTCGCTACACTGTACGTCGCTACACACTCAGTGTGTCTCAGCCTTTATTCCCGCATCGCTAGCTTACCGAATCAGTTTGTATACTTGTTAGTGACCCTGCTTGTTCTAAGGACCCGATCTGTTGCCGACTTTGCTTGCCATTTGACTATTTTCTCTGTGTATTCCCTGCCTATTCTGTTTGCTTCCTGTTGCTACTGGTGTGCGCCGATTCTCACCATATACAGTAGCGCAGTACAAGTGCCTAAACATTGCTGACCCGGTTTTGTTATAGCTGCTGATGTAACTGAATAGATCGGGGATCTCTTCTGCATTACCAAAACCTCCACCACTGCACTCTTCCACAATACCACAGAGGGGTCACTTACAGTGTGAAGGCACTTGCTGCCACCAAAGGCACAATATTTGGGTGCACTGCCACTGACGCCTATACCAGATTCATATCATTTTAATATTGGACCGCAGGGTCCAACCCTGCACTCTTCCATAATACCACAGAGGGATTACGGTGTGACGACACTGTTGCCGACACTAAAGGCCCAATTTTAAAGCACCTATTGTTACTTTCATCCAAAGCCTGCATAAGTTTCACCATAATTTAGCCAAAAAATCACTAAACTTGTTCTGTGTGTGCTAAAATGTCTCCTCTTTTCATACAGACTGCCGCCCCAAGCAGTTGTTTATGAGTAGATTAAAGGTAAACCATTTACCGTCATTTGAAATGTCATTTTTTTTGTTTTTAAATGTTTCTATAAATCCTACAAATCCGCCACTTCACGGACAGGTTATGGGGACCTCCTAGGCACAATATTTGAAGAAATTTTTCGTTTTTATTCTTAATCTTTATTTCATGGAAAACTCACTGTTCCTTTAAAAAAAAATTTTTTTAAAACTTTTTTTCCTTGTTTCCTGTCTCCTAAGGCACTACCTGGACCCCCATACACCTTTTATGGAAAATATCTTGCATATATGCCCTGTTGGAGGGCACTCTCAAATTCGAACTTTCGAGTCCCATTGACTTGCATTGAGTTCGGTTCGTGTTCGAACTCGAACTTTTGAAATTGTTCGAGTTCGAATGCGAATCGAACACGGGGGTGTTTGGCTCATCCCTACTCTTTCCATGTTTAGAATTGTATTTCTAAACTGTCGAGTCTCATCTCTGAAAACCCTATAGTGTTTATATGTAAAGTGTAACAAAACTCCTAATTAGCGCTTGCTTAAACTTTATGAAGGTGAACATTAAGATTGATTGTTATGGCCCAACTGCGAGGCTCTCTGAACCTATTGGGAGGTGAATCTTGCTTGCACCCTCTTCCTTTAGTAAGGCTCCTCTTCTCACTATAACTTTAGGGAATCTAGCCCACTATTATAGTTTACTGTTGTCACGCACTAAAGACAAAATAAACATTTAGATGTTTTTGTCAAGCACAGAGTACAGAAAGAACTAGTGGTCAGCTTGTAATGCTTCAAGAAAATACATATAACAAGTTGATTCTACAAGAGTACCCCAGCTGTTGCAGGGTTTAGAGTCCCATTATACACTTCAACATTCCCTCGTTCAGGATGAATGTGTTTAAAGTTCTGGACTGGAGTGCAGTGATAAAGGTTAATGCCAATGCTGATTATTCTAGGACAAATACTGTATTGTAAATGGATAATTATTACTGTGTGGGATGTCTCAAAAAAATAAGCAAAGCCAATAAATAAAATAAGGGGAAGAAAAGTCATCTGTCTCAAAACTATTCATTTCAACAATATCAACTTTTCACCCTGCTATATTCTCTTTGGTCTTTACTTTATTTTGTAATTGTTTTGATGCTTAAATGCAAAAAGACCTATAGGGCCACATTACAATCTTGGTGCTAACGTTAGCGCTCACCTGTGTGAGCATTAACGTTAGCCCTGGTGGCAACCGCACATTACAATCCAAACACTAACGGTTAAGTAACCCGTTAGCGTTTGGTATCTTGCGCTTTTCAGCGTGAAGTTACTGTACTTTGCACTCCCTATACTTAACATGGGGAGCGCAAAGTGTTAATCAGCGTTAGGATTACAAAGTCCGAATGTCCGGCTGTGGTTAACAAAAATTTAACCACAGCCTGGACTTGATGCTAACGGATACCGCTGGTGCAGAATCCATTAGCCAGATACTCAGCTCCTATCCCGCGGTGAGGACCACGTCTCCGTCCGCCTCCTCTGTCATCAGGAAATGAGGGAGAAACGGGGAGGGAAAAGTTCCCCAGTCTCTCCCTGCAGATCACTTCGTCGACCTGCCAGATCTCGCCAGGCGAGATCCGGCCGGTCATGTGACTGGCAGGGGGAAACTCAATGGAGTCCTATGGACACCATCGAGTGGATGCTCGTGGCGGCGCTTAGCGCGCCGCGAGCATCCCGGGGCGTAGCGCCCGCTAACAATGCAGGCAGGTTTTAAGCGCCTGCATTGTAATCTCCCGTTAAAACAGGGGCGCTAGGGAGAAAACTGCGAGTGCAGTTTTTTCTCCCTAGAGCCCCCGTTTTAACGGGAGGATTGTAATTTAGCCCATAATGTGCAAGACGTACAGCACAGAACATATAATGTTAATGTATGGAAGGTGGTGATGCCGAATTCAGTGCTTCTGCTGCAAAATACACAAAAAGAATAAACAGTACGCACAAATAAACCCAGGACATACTTGAAAACGAGACAAATCTCAATCCTTTCTGGTAAAATACTTTATAAATGAATAAATAGTAGGGATGTGCGTTTCGGGTTTCGGAATTTCGGAATTTTCACGAATTTTCCCGATTCTTGTCTTCAGATTCGGCCGATTTTCCGAATCGGATCGGACCCGAAAACCGACAGATCCGAAAAGTTTTCCGAGCCGAAACGAAAAATTTTCGGAGTTTTCGAATGGACTTGAAATGTGTCAAATCGAAATTTATTTTCGCTCTATTCATGATTTCGGTTCCATTCGTGATTTCGGTTCCATTTCGGTAATTCTGGACATCGTATATTTAACTATTATCGGTTATATCGCTGATTCTGTAAATTTTATATTTGTAAATGCGTATTTTTGATCAACTATTTTTCCGTTTTAAAACTTTTTGTTCTGGTTTTTATTTTTAAAGTCAGACCATTTGGGTCAGTTTAGCGTTTTTTAAATGGTTTTGTTCATTTTTTTTGTTCCTTGGCTTTCATAACATTTAATATGATTAAATAAAGTTGTGAAATGTATATTCATAAGAAAAAAAGGATCTTTACTTAATAAAAAAAAAACACGATAGAATCGCCAGAATTATCATATCGACAGAAGGGATTATCGGATCCGAAAAACAAACCAAAAATGTATTATAAAAAAATATATAAAGTATAAAAAAAGTAAACCATAGTAGTTTACGTCAAAACAAATAGAGTTAGACACTTTGAAACGAGGAGAACAGACGTTCCGAAAAAAACAAAAATTTCTGAAATCACGAAAAGTCGATACAAAAAACGAGCAAAGTGACCCGAAAACACGAAAAATGGTCGATATTCCGAAACAAAATGTACACGAAAAACGAGCCGAACCGAACCGAATCGAAACAGAAATCGGTCGAAACGAGCCGAATCGAAACTTTTAAACATCCGAACGAATAGAACCGAATCGAACCGAGAAAAAAATCAGTGCACAAGTCTAATAAATAGGCACACTAATATCCATTTAAAAATACCTTAATGGAAAGGCACATATGGTGTATTTTGTTGCATCATAGCTGTCAAGCTGACCACTGTGTGAAAGTACCCAAAAAATGTTCTATTAATGGCAGGAAAAGGTATTTTTTAAAAGTTATTTTAATCACCTTAACTGACAATCTAATCACAGAGTCATTAACTTTATCTGATCTAACTCACTATCAAGATCACTTTACTCTTCTCCTTCCAGACCGTGACTAAAGACAAACAAACAATAAGTGTCTAAACACTAATCAAACTAAACACAGTTGACATTCACAAACAAACAATTCATTGTCTCTGGGGTCAGAAGCTGGCTGGGTTAACTCATGCAATGCCTGTGGATTGTCTTTACTTCTACAGGTCCATAGTGCATGTTAGGAAGTTGGCCTCCACACTCACAGGGGTCACAGCGTTTTTGGAGCTTTTGCATTGTTATTGTATCAGTAATATGAGAGAACATTCTGTTACAGTTGCAAGTATTAATAACGCACTAACAAGTTCCATAGCGTTGTACAATGGTTGAGACAAAATAACAAATTTACATACAAGGTAAAAACCACAGAACAATAGAAGGGAGGACTATGCTTGAGAGTTTACAATCTAAGGCTAGGGTCAGACGAACGCATTTTCACGTTGTCCGTGAAAAAGTGCGTTCGAACGAATGGACGTATTTTTTCACGGAGTACGCGATAGCGGTCATACGATGCGCATTTTTCGTCCGTGATTTTGTACGGATCATCAATAAAACACTTTGTGCATCTGAACGTTATGTTGGCCGGACATTAGTAGCGTCTGACATCTCCAATTCACGCACACACGCCGCTAGCGGACGCAGCACACTCTGTACGTCTGTACTAGCAGTTTTACGTTCTCGAAAAAATGCGTTCATTTTCCACTTGCGTTGCGCAGCCGGACTTTCGTGCGACCGTACATCGTATATTGGCCGTCATTGCCCGTCATTTGCTGCTAGTGCGGCCGTGATTAAGTGCGCCTGCACGCGCGTTCGCACTGCCTCAGTCTGACCCTAGCCTAAGAGTCTCCAAAAGAACAACTGCTCATTTATTGAAACACGTTTTTGCCTAAATTCATTTTCCTCTCTCCCCTCACCTGGATAAAATCTCTCGCTCTTTTTTCATTTATTATTATTGTCATCATTTATATAGCGAGATCAGTTTCCGAAGCGCTTTACAACAACTAAAGGGAATGAAGTACAGACAAATGGACATAGGATGGAAACAAGTGGTGTAGAGAGCCCTGCTCATAGGAGTTTATAGTCCAGAGTGGCAGTATTGTCATTTTTATCCATATTCCAAAGATGCCTGCTATAACCTTTTTAGTACCTTGGTACTCACTGAATCTAAAAAATATTGCAAATGTTTTACAGTTTTTTAGCAGACAATTAAACCAAGAAAGCTGGCCATGTCCTATGAGATTTCATCTTTCTGCATCTGTTTGAGGAACACCTAGGAAAGTGATGGCAAATCCTGGCACCCAAGATGTTTCAGAAATTCATGTCCCATGATGCTCAGCCAGCCTCAACATGGGACATGTAGTTTTAAAACATCTGGGGTGCTGAGGTTCGCCATCGCTGACTTAAGAAGACACCACAGAGAGGGCTGTGCCTCCCCATTAACCTGGCACGCTGCCTGAAACATAGAGTCGGTTCTAATTTGCTCTGTAACATGTATTGTAAGTGGTGATTTCAACATTTATAAATCCCTATCTTAATATACAAACATACTACACTATGTTTATTTCTGTATTTATCTATCTGTCTCTACCTGTCCCTGTATCTCTGTATCTTTTCTCCCTATTAGTGTTACTTCTCCCACACCATACCACAAGATTCTCTCTCCACCCCAAATTCACTCCCCAAAGAAGAGATAAACGTGGACAAACAATAAACAGCTAAATGTAACTAATTATAAAATGGGGAGGAATCCTTCAGCTTTCCACATGCTAACTAAATACAGAACCCACCACATCCATGCATTCCAGCATACTCTCTTACAGTACAGTTACAAGTATTTATTAAACTCAACAAGCTCTGTATCGCTGTACAATTGGTGAGACATACAACAAATCTACAGAGCATAGACACACAGAACAGTAGGAGAGAGGACCCTGCTCGAGAGTTTACAATCAAAGAGGAGAGAGGGTGACACACTGGGTGAGGGTAAATAGCTGAGTATGTGAAGTAGCGGGGTACATGTGTGCTGTGCGGGAAGATCGAGCCGGAAATGTACAGCGGGGGATTATGGAGTGAGCCGACAGGCTTCTCTAAAGTAATGGGTTTTCAGAGACTTCTTGAAGGACTGGAGAGATGGGGAGAGTCTGATGTTGTGGGGGAGGGAGTTCCATAGAAAGGGGGCAACTCGCGAGAAGTCCTGGAGGCGAGAGTTAGGCGTGCGGGAGCGAAGAGATGATAGCATCAGATCATTGGCAGAGTGAAGTGGTCGGGACGGGGTGTACCTGCTAATAAGAGAAGAGAAGCAGGCAGAGGTGTTTATGGAGAGCTTTGTGAGTGAGCCCCATTACTTTAGCCTTCAGCCTGTTAAAACATCACCCCAGAATTCACAATCCGCCTTTCCACACAGTCTCACAACTCCTCACCCACCCACAAAAAATCTGCATAAAAATCCAAACTTATGATTTCAACCTACTAAAACAAGTTGTCATCCTTCCCTAAATTGATTGTAATCTTATTAAAGCAGAGCCAACACCACCGCTTGGTTTTGTATATCTTAACATATTTGTCGCATGGATTTTTTTTTCTCTTTGTTTGCTGAGGATCATACATACCAGAAACCAGCTGAATATATTTGAGTATTATTTTAAGCACATATCGTACAAAAAGTAGATATTTTTTAAGGGAAAATCCATTAATATTGCTTAAATATAAACATTTATCTGCCGTACTTGCTGCTCTTTCAAATGGAATGTCTTCTGTTCATCGCTTCAGTTTTAAATATGCTGAAATGATTGATTATCAACACTTTGGAGTGCTTTCTCTTCTCAGTAAAAGTTAAGTTATTTGGGAAACATGTGTCCTGTATTTTTGGCAATCACCATGAACAAAGCACATCGATTCAACATTTTTCACAGACAATGGAATTCACAGGGTTTTATTTACAAATCACAGATGTGTCGTTTATGGGGAAACAGCCTCAAAGTTACTCCTTTAAAAAGCTAATTTTAACAATACATTACATATCATGTCCTTGCTTCACACTCCCATAAGGAATACATTGTAATTCTGTAAAATACCAGCTCATTCATCGATGTTGCATAATTGTATCCATAATATTAATAACATTTCAAACCTGTACCAATCATTCTGCTGATAATTTCCCTTGAGAAATGAGAGTAGATGTATGAGTGTCTTACTTAAGTCTTAACCTTTGCATATTGTGTGATTAGTAGTTGCACTTATACTACTTTAAACATTTATATCCCAAGATACAGTATATCATGTGTTCTCTTTGTATAATTAGTAGAGTTTACATTAGGTATACCGTATTCAGTTCCATGATTTCCCAAAATTTTCTTTAATGACGGATTAGTTAATCAAATAGTCATTTCCTATATGTTAATTTTTTTTCTTTCAATCAATTATTGTTTCTCATCTCCTTGAACAGTAATTAGCCCTGAAACATATTGTACATTTTTCAAATAAAATCCATTAAGTCTTTTCATTGTTGTCGGAGGAAAGTGACCTGAATTATAAAACAAAACCAGCAAAAGTGATTCACAGTTAGCAGACGAGTCCCTAATCCAACCACGCTCGTTAAGTTACCTAGTGGAACTCGTTATTCATAGCGACTTCACGTGTGAATTTAATTCAAGCTGCTTTCTATTCCACTTTAGGGACTGCTTACTGTACATTATCGCTTCCTATATTATGTATAGGAAGCGTTACAATGGGTCAGCCAGAGAATAATAAGCTATTACATCCTCACTTGTTATTTCAGGCTCGAGCCAGTATTCTGAAAAATTTACAGGGTTATTCAGAGAGCCGATCTAGCCCCAAAATGTCACCGAACAGGGAATTTCCCCGTACGGGGACATTTCGGGGACATTCAGCTATTCAGAGCAGACAGTTCGCCAAATTTTTTTTTTTTTTTTTTTTTTTACTGTTTTTATATTCCCTTTTTTTTTATAGATTTTTTTTTTCTCTTTTTTTTTTTTTCCCAACGTTTTAAGGGCATACAGGTACTGCTGAGAGAGGATGGGGACCACTGTCAGATTCAGGGTGGGATGCCAAATGGGCCAGCTCCGGAGACCCTCTATTCAAGGAAGGCAGGGTGGGATCGACTCTGCCCTCGAGCCTCACAGCGGCTCCGATCGCCGACTTCACTCCTCGTGGGGGGGGGGGTGCCTGTGGGCTGCGTCCCACTTCCCCAGATGTTCCAGGGGCCGCAAGTGCGGGCTGCCGCGCCGTGAGCCGGAATGTGATGGGACCAGGTTGTAAAGGCAGCTCGCCACGTGCAGCAGGGGGGGGGAGGGGGATGTAGTAACCCCCCATCCGTCAGCTTACCCCCAGAGGCCAGCGATGCTGTACCCCAAGCGGCCAGGTCCGAAGGAGTCCTCCGCTCGATACCGGAAGTGCTGGTCCCTGCAGCACCGGCACCTCCACTCAGGCTCCGCTCACCCAGCAGGCCCAGGGGGATCCAGCGGCACCTCCACAACGCCCGAACGCTGCAGGCACACACCCCGCCTCCTCCGCGTTCCGGGTCCGTTCAGGTGGGTAAGCAGCCGCTCGGTCTCACCCCAGAAAGCATAGAAAATAACTTTAAAGTGAAAAAACTGCAGGAGCTCCTCCACCTCACGTCCGTCCTGCTCGACGTCCGGCCACGCCCCCAGTTCGCCAAATTTTGGTGAATTGCCTGCACGTACGGTGCGTGTTCGAAGGCAGTGAAATCCCTCATAGAGAAGCAATGGTTAATCTATTCAGAGAACACCGAACAGCGGTGAAACGTTTGCCGAAGTGCCCTGCTTTTCGGTGGGTTCATTCAGCAGGCTTATTCAGACGAATCCCATAGGCTTCAATCTTAAAAATATTCTCGTTTTATTGCAACATCTAATAAACCGTTTATTATTTTAATCTGCAGCAAAACGTCTCTTGATTTTTTTTAGGATCTATAAAGCATTTTTCAGAATTTTTTGTGCAAATTTTTGTTTTACAATGTTTTTTCTTTTTTCCAAAACTGACCATTTTATTATCATTCATTGGAGCTTATATGTAAATTCCAGGCATTTTCGTTGAGTAGTTTTTTGCAAACAGCGTTTCAATTTTGACACATTCAATTGTATTGTTTTTTTTTGTTTTTTTACCCCGTTCATCAGCTTGTCGGGTTTTTACCGTGGCTGGTCTGCGCTGTGTTCGGCAGCTCGGCTTTTTCCGACATGTTCAGCGTTTTTTTTGCAGCTGTTCGAGGGTTTTAGGTGAGTGTTCTGTGGGTGTTCGGCGGGTTTTCACCGCGCTTCGGGGACCCTGCGGTGAATGCTGAAACCACCGCAGGGTGGGGAACTTTGATTCCCCAAAGTGCAGGGAAGCGCGGGAAACGAGAGAGCACTGAAATGTCGTCGACATGTCGGTGCTTTCTGAATAACCCTTTTGTAAAATCACTTATCTTTTTAGCATAAATATACACTTACTCACGTTGAGATCTTGCAGGGTCACACTTGTTTCCATGGAGTCCTAGAGAGTGGCAGCATGGTGACGTTAGTGGCATTGTCCTTAGTGGCATTCTGCAAAAAAGATGGGGGTTCATTTGCAAGATGTGATCAATCATTGCCAACCCCTCACCAACCCTGACACAAACTCTGAGGGTTATTTAGAAAGCACCGAAATTTCAGTGAAATTAGAATTGACGCAGCGCACGAGAAAGCACCAAAATTTGTGCCTTCTACAAATGTCAATGTACCCCATTTGGCAGGACTTTACCTAGGTAAATGCCTGCTCTTATGAGAGTAACTCACTTATCAGTCACATCCATCCCTCAAAGAGCTCTCTGCAGAAGCCAGGTCTATACTAGAGACTCCACTTACAATTTATGGAACTAGATTACTTGTATATTAAAAACAAAACCACCTTATAAACCACATACTGCTGCTTTTTTTCTTTCTTTTAAGTAATTGCATGTAAAAAGGAAAATAAAATTAGTTTATCACCTGATTCTGTTTTGTGGATTTACCTATGATTAGGGATGGGCGTTTGGTTCGATTTGAACATCGCACGTTCGGCCGTTCGGTGAACTTCGAACATTTCAGGCCGTTCGCAAAAAGTTCGAAAAAAATAATAATTTAGATTTTTTTTTAAAAATTCCTAAAAAAATCTAGAAATAAAGAGACTCTTTACTGCAGAATATTATAAGCAACGGTTTATTAGATATTGAATTAAAATGGAAATGTTTTTAACATTGAAGCCTATGGGATAAAACAATCTTGTTGCTAAAACATCAGGCAGACGAGGCCCTCTAATCAGGCACTGTAGAGGGCAGCCCGCCGGGGCCTCCCAAGGATCCCATGAGGAGCATGCGGCCGCCGGATGACAAAGCTGCGACTGTGCGGGCAAGCCGGCCAGGTGCATATGGCAGAGAGGTGGCGCAGGGAGGGAGCCACTGCACCTGCAGCCACGGCAGACCCCCCCCCCCACAACCAGATCCAGGGAGCCTTCACTGACTGACCACCAGGCTAAGGTAAGGAGACACATTTCTAAGAAAAATAAAATCCGATAACATTTTTAAATGTCCCAAGGAACATAAAATAAAACTTTTTTTTCTTTTCTTTCTATTACTCACCTGATTCCTGGATCCACCAACAAGCGCAGCCTCCCGTCTTCCACGCTGCTAGACGCTGCATACACCGGCGCGTTGTGTGAAGCTTCTGAGAAGATATGCTATTAGTGTAGAGGGAGCGATGCAAAATGTGCAGCCGGCTTCCTCGCTACACTAATAGCGTATCTTCTCAGAAGTATTCTTGTTACTTACCCTGCTTGTTCTGAGGACCTGATCTGTTGCCGGCTTTGCCTGCCATTTGACTATTCTCTCTGTGTACTCCCTGCCTGTTCTGTTTGCTTCCTGTTGCTACTGGTGTGCGACAATTCTCACCATATACAGTAGCGCAGTACACGTGCCTAAACGTTGCTGACCCGGTTTTGTTATAACAACTACTCTCGCTCTGTGTCCCTGTCTGGTATATTCCGCCCGGTTTTGTTATAGCTGCTGATGTAACTGAATAGATCGGGGATCTCTTCTGCATTACCAAAACCTCCACCACTGCACTCTTCCACAATACCACAGAGGGGTCACTTACGGTGTGAAGGCACTTGCTGCCACCAAAGGCACAATATTTGGGTGCACTGCCACTGACGCCTATACCAGATTCATATCATTTTAATATTGGACCGCAGGGTCCAACCCTGCACTCTTCCATAATACCACAGAGGGGTTACGGTGTGACGACACTGTTGCCGACACTAAAGGCCCAATTTTAAAGCACCTATTGTTACTTTCATCCAAAGCCTGCATAAGTTTCACCATAATTTAGCCAAAAAATCACTAAACCTGTTCTTTGTGTTCTAAAACGTCTCCTCTTTTCATACAGGCTGCCTCCCCAAGCAGTTATTTATGACTAGATTAAAGGAAAACCATTTATCGTCATTTGAAATGTCATTTTTTTCTCTTTAAATGTCTCTATGCATCCTACAAATCCGCCACTTCACGGGCAGGTTGGACCTCCTAGGCACGATATTTGAAGGAATTTTTCGTTTTTATTCTTAACCTTTATGTCATGGAAAAATCACAGTTCCTTTAAAAAAAATGTTTTTTTACGTTTTGTCTTGTTTCCTGTCCCCCAGGGCACTACTTGGACCCCCATACACCTTTTATGGCAAATATCTTGCATATATGCCCTCTTGAAATGCACTCTAAAAATCAAACGTTCGAGTCCCATTGACTTGCATTGAGTTTGAATCGTGTTCGCATGCGAACCGAACACGGGGGTGTTCGGCCCATCACTACCTATGATGCAACATTTACCAAAATCTTATGGTGAGTTTTTCTATGGGGCTGTGCTTTATATGTTATATGTGGATATAGAGTGTCTTACCGTTGAAGCCTAGCTAAAGCATGTTTTACCAAAAAGTGCTGGGTAAAACTGCAAAAAAAATAAAATTTTCTGCCTTTTCCTAGGTAATCTGCGGATCTGTGTGGTTTTTTTTACCCTGCAATTCGGCGGTCAGTTTGGCGCTCTTCAATGGGCTGATCGGTGGATGGCAGCAACATACGGTGCATTTCGGGGACGCTGCGGTGAATAGTGTTGAATTGGAATCACTGCAATGTACTGAAGTTCGCTGAACTAGCAAGAACCGAAATTTCGATGCTTTCTTGTGCAGCGCACTGAAGTTTGCTGCGTCGATTACAATTTCACTGAAATTCGGTGCTTTCTGAATTACCCTCTTAGAGTTAGTGTCAAGGTATTGGGTTAGGGTTGGTGAGGCGTGGCCATGGATTTGTGTAATCCTAGGTGTGGGGTCAACTGTGAGCTATTCCATATTAAGAAAACATTACCCAGCAGTGTTTGGGTAGATTGTAGTTTACCCAGTTAAAGCCTGATGTCAGATTTACTTTTGAGATTTATCTGGATAGTCCTAGGTTTATCACCGTATTTGACCGCAGGGTCCAACCCTGCACTCTTCGACAATACCTCAGAGGGTTTACGGTCTGAAGGCACTAGCTGGCACCAAAGGCCCAATATTTGAAGGATGTCCCTAGGGGGGTAGATTAGAAATCCTTTAATGTCCCTGCAAAGGCAGAACTACCGCGACCCACGCGGGCGCTATGGAGCCGGCAGCCGAGTGGGGCCTGGCCAGTGGAGTATTTTGGCGGCAGTTTCCAGGGGGCGACCGCCTGCCACTCGATGGGGGCGACCGCCCGCCGCTCGGTGGGACCCGCGACCGCCGGTGGCTGAATCACCGGCCGCCGAGCGCTGCCACTAGACCTCCTGCAACTGCCTGCTATTGTGCGCTGCAGCGCTGGGAGGAAGTGATCATATGACGTTACTTACTCCCAGCGCGCTGCCTCCACCACATGCAGATGGAGGAGAGAGGTGGCACGAAGGACTCTCCCTGCTCCCGGTGAATAGGGGGGTTAATGAAATGAAGAGGGGGAGGGGGTTTAATGAGATGTAGAGTGCGGGGGGTCAATGAAATGAGTGTAATGGGTTAATGAAATGAGTGTCGGGGTCAATGAAATGAAGAGTGTAGTCCTGTGTATTTAATTCTGGGGGCTCTGTGTGTATATAATTCTGGGGGCTCTGCTTTGTGTATATAATTCTGGGGGCTCTGTGTGTATTTAATTCTGGGGGCTCTGTTGTGTATATAATTCTGGGGGCTCTGCTGTGTGTATATAATTCTGGGGGCTCTGTTGTGTATATAATTCTGGGGGCTCTGTTGTGTATATAATTCTGAGGGCTCTGGGTGTATATAATTATGGGGGCTCTGTGTGTATATAATTATGGGGGCTCTGCTTTGTGTATATAATTCTGGGGGCTCTGTGTGTATATAATTATGGGGGCTCTGCTTTGTGTATATAATTCTGGGGGCTCTGTGTGTATATAATTCTGGGGGCTCTGCTTTGTGTATATAATTCTGGGGGCTCTGTGTGTATTTAATTCTGGGGGCTCTGTTGTGTATATAATTCTGGGGGCTCTGCTGTGTGTATATAATTCTGAGGGCTCTGGGTGTATTTAATTCTGGGGGCTCTGCTGTGTATATAATTCTGGGTGTCTGCTGTGTGTATATAATTCTGGGGGCTCTGTGTGTATATAATTCTGGGGGCTCTGTGTGTGTATATAATTCTGGGGGCTCTGTGTGTATTTAATTCTGGGGGCTCTGCTGTGTATATAATTCTGGGGGCTCTGCTGTGTATATAATTCTGGGGCACTGCTGTGTATATAATTCTGGGGGTCTGCTGTGTATATAATTCTGGAGGCTCTGTGTGTATATAATTCTGGGGGCTCTGTGTGTATATAATTCTGGGGACTCTATATATTTAATCTGGGGACTCTCCTGTGTATATATATATAATTCTGGGGGTCTGCTGTGTATATAATTCTGGGGGCTCTGCTGTGTATATAATTCTGGGGCACTGCTGTGTATATAATTTTGGGGTCTGCTGTGTATATAATTCTGGGGGTTCTGCTATGTATTTAATTTTGGGGGCTCTGCTTTGTTTATATAATTCTGGGGGCTCTGCTATGTATATAATTCTGGGGGATCTGCTGTGTGTATATAATTCTGGGGGTCTGCTGTGTATATAATTCTGTGGCTCTGCTTTGTTTATATAATTCTGGGGCTCTGCTGTGTATATATAATTCTAGTGTTGTTCACTGGCATTAGTTAATTTTTTTGTGTGGGAGGTAGGCTACAGGGGGGTGTTAGGTTGCAGGCGAGGGGGGCCCATACAACATTTTGCTATGGGGCCCTGTGATTTCTAGTTACGCCCCTGCCTCAAATTAAATCAAATCAAGCTTTATTGGCAGGACCAAATACATTTTAGCATTGCCAAAGCATATTGGGAGGTTATATGGGGTGGAGGGGGGGTAGTGGAACATATATGGGGGGGAATGGGCAAGTCCATGGACATTATCAGGGGTAAGGGATAATGTGAAGGGGGACGGGGGCGAGTCCGTGTTGGGGATTTATAAGTCCGGGATCTCTCATGTTCCTCTCAGTCTGTGACATTCTGTGACGTATTGGGCAGATATTTTCACCGCCGGCTCCTCTTCTCCCAGTATGATGTGGAGTTTCCTCGTCTCTTCTATAGAGGTGAAGTCCGGGATGAGAGCGGAGAGTCTCTGGAAGTGGGTGTCCCTCAGTGCTGAGTACTTGGGGCACTGTAGGAGGAAGTGGACCTCATCTTCCAGGGCCCCCTGGTCACAATGCTGGCACAGTCTCTGCTCCCTGGGCTTGTAGGTCTGTCTATGCTGCCCTGATTCGATTTCCAGGCTGTGGGCGTTCAGTCTGTACCGGCTCAGGATTTGTCTGTCTTTGGGGTCTTGTAGTACCTCCAGGTATGGGGCAGTTTGTATTCCCTCTGTAAGGATTGGTAAATGGTGAGTTTCTGGGAGTTTGCTATATCTTGTCTCCATTCTCTGATATAGTTTTCCCTGGAATCATTAATTAGGGCCTTTATTTGATATTTTGTCAGGTTGCATTCATGGGGGCTTTGGATGATCAGGGTGGATATGAGTTGTTGCAGCCCACATGGTTTGCGGTGATCCTTGTTGGCCAGTAGGGCTTTATGGTGGTATGAGTTGAGGCTGTTGATGTTTAGGTGGTCCCAGTACGATAGCGCCCTCTTCTGTACTGCAAGAAGTAAGGGGAGTCTGTCCAGCTCGGCCGGCAAGCATTGTTAGAGGTGCTCCGATGGACTTGGAGGAGGTGCTTGCAGAATTCCAGATGGAATATTTCTGTTGGGCTGGTGTCCCATTTGGGTTGGTCTGGGTAGGTGATGGGGCCCCATACTTCACTGCCATAAAGGAGGACTGGAGTGATGACGCTATCAAAGATTTTAAGCCAGACTCTTACAGGCGGTTTTAGTTTGTAGAGTTTTCTTCTGATGGCATAGAAGGTTCTACACGCCTTGTCTCTTAGGGCCTCTATGGCTGGTTTGAAACTTCCCAATCGGTTTATTTCTAGGCCGAGGTATGTGTAGCTGTTGGCTTCATCAAGAGTGCAGTCATTAAGTGTGAAAGATGAACTCTTGTTTTTTGCGTTCTTCCTTTGGAAAACCATGACCTTTGTTTTCTTTTGGTTGATGGGTAGTGCCCATGCTGCACTGTATTTTTCCAGCACTTCCAGGCTGTCTTGTAGACCTCTCTCTGTTGGTGACAGTAGTAGGAGGTCATCTGCATACAACAGGAACTTCACCTCGGTGTCATGTAGCATTAGTCCTGGTGCTGAGGAGGATTCTAGAGCTTCAGCCGGCCCATTGATGTAGATGTTAAAGAGGGTTGGACTTAAGCTGCAGCCTTGTCTGACTCCACGGTCCTGCCGGAAGTACTCTGTTCTCTTCCCATTCACCTTTATGCTGCATAAGTTCTCGTTATATGAGCTCTTGATGACGTCATATGTTTTCCCTCCTCTTCCACTCTCCAGTAGTTTGAGGAACAGGCCTGGGCACCACACTGAGTCAAAGGCCTTCTTAAAGTCCACAAAGCAGGCAAATATTTTACCATGTTTTATATTGTGGACATGGTTCTTGATAAGACTGTGCAGGGTGTAGATGTGATCTGTATAGTGCGATGGTTTGGCATGAACCCCGCTTGGCTTCTGTTGAGGACATTATGCTGTGTCAGGAAGCTGAGGATTCTTTTGTTCTGGATGCTATTGAACAGTTTTCTCGGGTAGCAGAGGTAGAACAATAGCCTTATCTAAACATTCCCTCCTCCACCTCATTAACTGGCAAATACTGTATAGGATAAAACACAGCCATAAAGTAAATCTTACATAACATTTTGGTAAATATTGCATCATGGGAAAAATACACCAAATGTAACCCGGAGTTAATTATTTTATTTTTTTCCTTTTTACAGGCCTAGATTTCGGGAGGTGAGGATCTCTCTCCGCACAAGGGTATCCGGTATCGATGGGGACTGGCAGGCTCCTTGGAGGTGATGGAATGCTCCATCTTTGACCCAGCAGAGGACTGGTCTCTGTTGTCTAGCGTGGGCATTTCCCGGGATGTAGCGGAAGACAGTCTGAGCTGAGTGCATTTCCCCCTCTTCTTTCTCTTCTTTCACTTTTCTCCAAGGTCCCCCCCTTTTTTTTTTCTCATTTTATGATATGTTCCCCTTTAATTATAGTTTTTTTTTTGCATATCCATGATACCCTGGGGTTTGCCACTGTGGCTCGGTGCCACATTTGACCCCCCCGAGTGCCCGAGCCTGGTGCCATCTCACTCCCTTGGCCCTCCACGGCCCTCTGGGCTCACGGGAATGTGCCGTGGACAGCACAGTTCTGGCCTTTGCCTCTTCAATATGTATAGTTTTGTAAAAAAAATTTGCCTGACCCCCCGCTGAGACTTTTTGCTGTTCTCTTTCCCAAATTTTGTTTGCTGATATCTGCTGGAGACTTTGTTTTTCCGTTTTTAGCTGAGATATATCTACCGCGAGGACTCTTGTTACTACTGTTTGAACCCCTTACTATCAGGGTTATTCAAAGAGATTCGAAAAGTCACCGCACGTTCGGTGACTTTTCGTTCTCTTCAATTCGGTTCCTCTTGCCGATCCCATTTCGGTGACCCTGCAGTGTATTGAGCAAACACCACAGGGTCCCCGAATTGCAGGGAAAAGCTACCGCAAACCCGACGAAAACGAACTGCGAAACCCAGCGAATGCACGCCAAAAACCCGCAAAAACATCTGTATTAACCTGCCGAAAACCACGGAAAAAAACCCGAGCAGGAGCCGATCACCCGCAGTGCAGCCTCCGGAAAAAGCCGAGACCGCAGACAGAGTGAAGTGAATAAATTAGGAAAACAGTTTGCATGAATGATTGAAAAGTGAAACACTGTTTGCAAAGAAACTACTGAGCGAAAATGTCTGAAATTTACATATGAGGTCCAGGGAATGATAATAAAGAGGGCTGTTACAGAAAAAAGAAGTAAAGTTTAAAAAAAAAAATCGGACTTTTAACCCTTTTGCTGCTGGGACGTTTCACGCCTCTGTGCTGAGCTCATTTTTACCTGTTTTGCTCATCTTGTTTAAACTTGTTTTGAATGCTTATTTTATTATACAACCCAGACATGTTATATATCGTTCTTTCCGTCAGACTCGGCAGATTCATAATATGTCATTATTATATGTATACGTCATGTCCTGTCTGTATATTATAACAAAAAATGCAATAAAATATGAATTTTCAATAATTTATAACGTGTAAAGTGTTTTTTTCACAATTTAACATGCGAGCAATTGCGGTTATATTTTGTATGGGGTGCGCTTGTTAAAAAAATTAGAGATGGGGTCTCGTTACATTTTTTTTGGGGAAAATTACGCGATTTTTAACAAATGCACCGCATACAAAAATCGTTAGTGCAGCATTATTGTTCACATTATAATTGAAATGGGAACAATATTGCTGCATTAACGAACTAAAAAAAAAGAAAAAAAAACTTGTTTATTTTTTTTTATAATTTTTTTTTTACTATTCTTTTTTTTTTTAAACTTTTTTCATAGTCAAGTTTGGTATTGTTGGAACCGCCATGCTCTGGCCGTTCCAACAATACCAAACATTAACCCCTAACTGCCACGGATCGGGAGATAGGGGGTTCATTGGAACCCCCTATCTCCACCATTGGTGGCAGTTAGGGGTTAACTCCAGGACTGGCGTCATCGTGCTGTGCACGATGACACCAGTCCTCAGGGGCATTCCCGGAAGCTTGGCCAACATCCAAGATGTCGGCCAGCTCCGGGAAAGGATCACGAACCGGCGCTTTTCGGCACCGATTCGTGATCCGGCCCCCATGGGGTTAATGCCAGGTACCATTTGGAAGGGCAGGCTGTGCCCTTCCAAGCGGTGCCTGGGTTAACCCCCTGCAAGCCGCCGATCGGGAGGGAGAGAGGTCCGAAGGACCTCCCCCCCTCCCTTTCAGGTGCCTCCTCCGCACATGCGGGGGGCGCCTGAATTAGGTGTCATCGCACCCCCGCGATGACACCTAATTACTCTGTCGGCGGTTCTGGGTGCTGGGCTGACATCGAGGATGTCAGCCCGCACCGGGGGGGCCAGCGATCGGCCAGAACCCGGCCGAACGCTGGCCCCAAAGTGAGGACGCGCTCAGCGCGTCCACTGCAAGGAACGTACCTGCGGTTGGACGCGCTGAGCGCGTCCTTAGCATCGAAGTGGTTAACAAACGCACCACATACAAAAATCGTTAGTGCAGCATCATTGTTTACATTATAATTTAAATGGGAACAATATTGCTGCATTAACAAACCAAAAAAAGAAAAAAACTTTTTTTTTTTATTATTTTTTTAAATATTTTTTTATTTTTATTTTTATTTTTTTAAAAAAAACTTTTTTCATGGTCATGTTTGGTATCGTTGGAAAGGCCATGCTCTGGCCGATCAAACATTAACCCCTAGTTGCCACGGATCGGGAGATAGGGGGTTCATTGGAACCCCTATCTCCACCATTGGTGGCAGTTAGGGGTTAACTCCAGGACTGGCGTCATCATGCTATGCACGATGACGCCAGTCCTCAGGGGGCATTCCCGGAAGCTTGGTCGACATCCAAGATGTCGGCCAGCTCCGGGAGAGGATCACAATTTGGTGCTTTTCTGCACCGAATCGTGATCCGGCACCCAAGGGGTTAATGGCATGCACGGTTTGGAAGGGCAGTCTGTGCCCTTCCAAACCGTGCCTGCCTTAACCCTGTGACAACCGGCGATCGGGAGGGAGAGAGGTCCGAAAGACCTCCCTTTCAGGCGCCTCCTCCGCACACGCGGTGGGGGGGGCGCCTGAATTAGATGTCATCGCGCCGCCGCGATGACATCTAATGGTGCCGGCGGCGGTCCCGGGTGCTGGGCTGACATCGAGGATGTCAGCCCGCACCGGGGGGCACAGCGATCGGCCGGAATCTGGCCGATCGCTGGCCGCAAAGAGAGCGCATCCTCCGCAGCGAAAGGGTTAAAAAAAAATCTGAAAAATGCTTAAAATATCCGAAAAAATCTATAAATAAAGAGACTCTTTACTGCATAATTTTATAATGAACGGTTTACTAGATATTGAATTAAAACGGGAATATTTTTAACATTGAAGCCTATGGGATTCTTCTGAATTAACTTGCCGAATTAAACCACCGAATGGCAGGGCATTAGGGGAACCTTTCACTGCTGGTTTGTGTTCTCTGAATAGCCGAAGCAGTGCTTTTTCATGGGGTTTTCACTGCACTCAAACAGGCACCAAACAGGTACCGTATGTTCAGGCAATTCGCCAGGATTTGGCGAATTGCCTGCTCTCTGGATAGCCGAATGGCCAAGAAAGGTAACCGAACGCTGATTTTCAGTGTTCGGTTACCTTTCTCAAGCAATTCGGATCTCTTTGAATAACCCTGTATGTATCTACAGGTGAGCGTTTTCTTTTTGGGATTTTTTTTTCTACTAGGTGGTCTGATGACTTACTTCGGCCCTGCGAGGCCACAAATGTTGTTGTTGGCTATGTTTGTTAATGTTGTCTTTAAAATAATTGAAAAAAACCAAAAAAACTCTACAAACTTTAGCTACACGTCCAATAATTTTCATAATAGGGTGCATAGATTTGTCTAGTAATACATTTTAAAAAGTAAAATTAATTGTGACTGCATCTATTCACATAAATGTTCTTACTCTTGCAATACGTCAGATATATCACTTTGAACATATCCATAATTTCGACAACTAGCCGCACTTTTCATGGTTCTACTCAAGTTAACAAGGATCAGAATCGTGATACAGCTTTTCCAGCACCTAGTTGAATCCACGCCATGTGGAATTTAAGCTGTCCAGGGAAAAAATGGCTGATCTAATAGATTTGCTATTGCACGTCATCAACCACCACGTGACTGTCATAAATAACCCAACCAACATCAAATGGATTATCAAATGATGATTTAAAAAATGTAGCTTAAATTAAAACACACTGTCAGGGTTATTCAAAGAGAATCGAAGTCACCGCACATTCAATGACTTTTCGTTCTCTTCAATTCGGTGCGATTAGGCGATCCCATTTCGGCGACCCTGCGGTGTATTCAGTAAACACCACAGGGCCGTCGTAGTGCAGGGAAAAGCCGCCGCAAAGCCGCCGAACACTCACCGCAAAACCCAGCGAACGCACGCCGAAATCCGCAAAAACATCCGGATTAACCCCACCGAACACGTCGGAGAAACCCGTGCAGTCGCCGATCACAGCGCAGAGCAGCTGCCGGAAAAAGCCAACACCGCAGACGAATGGAGTGAAAAAAAAAGCAGTACGCTTGAATGTTTGAAAAGTGAAACGCTGTTTGCAAAGAAACTACAGAACGAAAATGTCTGAAATTTACATATAAGATCCAATGAATGATAATAAAAAGGGCTGATACAGAAAAAAGAAAAAACAAGTTAAAAAAACAATCAGAATTTTTTTTTGCAAAAAAATCCCGAAAAATGCCTAAAAGATCCTAAAAAAATCTATAAATAGACTTTTTACTGCAGAATATTATAATCAATGGTTTACTAGATATTGAATAAAAATGGGAATATTTTTAACATTGAAGCCTATGGGATTCGTCTGAATAAACCTGTTGAATTAAACCACCGAACAGCAGGGCAATTCGACAACTTTTCCCTGCTTTTTTGTGTTCTCTGAATAGACGAAGCATTGCTTCTCTATGGGGATTTCACTGCCCTCGAACAGGCAACGAACAGGCACCGTATGTTTATGTGCAGGCAATTCGCCAACATTTGGCGCACTGCCTGCTCTCTGAATAGCCGAATAGCCAGGAAAGGTAACCGTACGCTGAATTTCACTGTTCAGTTACCTTTCGGCCACAATTCGAATCCCTTTGAATAACCCTGTGTGAAATTTTTTATTTTTTGGTGCAAAAGAATGATGCATGTGCTGAAACTTTTTTGCGTCAACTTAGCAAAACAATTGTGTCAGTTTCCTGATGTAAGTACAGTGCAAAAAACAATGCTCTTATTAGTTTTAGGGTTAGGGTTACAAATCAATTAGTTAGGTTTAGACCTAACTCCTAACCTTAACCAACAAAGCAGATGCTAGAGCGAAGAATTTGTGCGAAGTGTTAAACATTAGCGCCTGCCAATTACCGAGCATATTACAAATCTCACACAGGTGTCGGCACTCGATCAGTTAGTATCTCGATGCCAGGTGTTATATTTACACCTCGAAACGCTACACTTAGCATCACCAAACAAAATCAAGGTTACTTGAGCAGCTTTCAACCTGTTTTTTTCAATCCTTGGGCTTGTGCTCACCTGGACCCTTCAATTCCATAAATACCAGTTATCACACTTTCCTGAGTCAGACACAGATCCCCAGGCATTTGGTCGTTATCAGTGAGTCAACCTATAATACATTGCCACCTTAACTGCAAGAGGGAGCTGAAGGCCAAGATGGTGAGGGGGCAGCGGAAGCCTATGGCTTAGCAGTCCCCGCGACCACACTCCCCACACCTGATCCTCTCCTTGGATGCCTCATGTGGTACACGGGTGTCCACAGTAGCTGCTCCTTCCATCGCTCCAGCTGCAACAGCCTTGGCTCCCTCATCCGCTCCAGCACAGACCCAGCTGTCCTCTGTATTTCCTGCCTCATCACCACCACTCTACAAACGGCGTCAATGACCTACATTCCAGGCTGCACCCCAGCCTGCTCCACAGCCTGTACCCCAGCCTGCTGCATCTGGCCAACAACTAGTGGATGAGGATTCCCTGCAGCAGATGACTGCATCTATTGATGACCTGGTGACCTGACTACCAGGTGAATGACGGGGCTAGGTTGTGGTGGATTTTTTTCCCTGCTGGGGTTGCGCTTTTATACCCTGGAGCATGAGCAGAGACTGGTTTAGCCAGTTGATCCAAAGGGGGTTTAAAAGAATTGTAAACAAGATGCGCTACACATGAGCTGACAGTGCTAATGAACCAGCTCACCTCCATCAAGGAGATGTTGGTGGACCAGCAGTGGGCAAGTCCACCCATCCACATGCTGCCAACACCACTACCAACATCGCCAGAGTTTGCCCTCCCAATGCCGAGATGCTTTCCTTGCCATTCCATGTCTCTGAGCAGTCAAGTGCCTTTTTAGTTTTGCAGTCTGCCTTGCAATCTGTTGCTGCACTTGCTTCATCAGCTGACTCCGCAACCTGCTCCAGAGTCCAGAGCATGTACCTGTCCTGGACCCAAGATGCGTAGGAGCAGGTGATTTTTTTTTTTTAAGCTTTACATGTGTTTTTGATAATAATCTCGGTTATTATGTTTAAACGTTATATACTGTACATGTATTTCTGGTTCATAATGTTCGATACATTAAATGCATTTCTGAATACATATACATCTATGTAGAATAGATTTTTTTAACCTGTTCCAATACCTCTTATATTTTTTCTTATCCCATTTTTTTTAGATAGTTCTCTGCAGGTTTGCATTAAATATTTTTTAATTGGTACTACTGTGTCCCTATTCATCATTGCTAACAATTCTATCAGCCAGCTATCCAACATGTTGCAAGACCAATAAGACAATTTGATAGTATTATCATTACACATCCAATACTACCAGAGAAGGTCCAGCTATCCAGCGGAAAGGCATTATGAGCCATGGCGTCCATGGGTATCCTGAATCATTTAATACAAGGTAAGTAACACATATTGATATGTATTGACATTTCTCAATATTTTCCATTTAGGATATATTTTTGAAAAAAAATATGTATACCCACCTAGCAAACAGCCATCAGGGAATCTCCAGTCCTGGAAATCACGCCTCACTGAGGAACTAGCCAAGATATAAGAATCATGGGCAGTCCCTGTAAACACTGCAAACAGATTCAGGATGCACATGCTGGCATCTCAAACTATTTGCACGTTTATGGAATGAAAGTGCTTGCGATTGAGATAAACTGCAGGATCCTTTCAGGGTGCAAGGAACTCTATATTAGCGTAATCAATTGCCCCCAGAAAATTAGGAAACCCTCCATTGTCATAAAACCCTGTTTCACAGCGTGCCATCCCTTAATGGTAGCGACGTACAAGGAGGTAAGCACACACTATGATACATACATGCCTGGATATATCCATTGTGGGATCAACTATGGAATGGGGACCTTGGAACATGGTTTGTGCTGCATTTCTTTTTATATGCTCACTATCTTGCTCTTGGCCAGGTTATCCAAGTTTGGAATTGAGAGTTGTTAAAATTTTTCATTGTGCGTCTTGATGGTATCTTGCACCAGCAATTTGTAATAGCTCACTTGTAGAGACGCTAGAAATTTATTTTGCTCCCTATGTTAAGTATAGAAGATGCAAAGTAGGGATGTGCATGGCTGAAAAATTATTTTCGTTTAGTTTCGTTTCATTACGAATTTAAATCATTTCGTTTTCGGAATTTCGTAACTAATTTTGTTTCGTTTAGTTTCGGATCAATTTGAAATTTTGAATCGATTCGAATTTCATATATCAATTCGATAGCTGATGTCAATTCGAATTTTGGATCACTAGATAAAACCCCAATTAATCAAATTTTGCTGTTAAAAGAAAAGCTAGGGTTAAATTTTAAGCTGTGTCACAGATTTAGTATTTGAGTCAAATTAAACAGTGAAACAAAATTTATTTGTTTCATAAAGTCCTTTACTGACTATTACTTGTATTGTAAGTTAAGATCAGTTTGATAGTTGATATCAATTTGATAGTTCATTTCAAATTCAATAGTTGATATCAGTTATTAAAATGTTTCTTTTATGATGATGAAACAGTGTAAAATGAAATTAACTCGTTATATACCGTTTCGTTTCGAATTCGTAGCGGATCAATTCGATATTCGGAAGTACAGTGGCAAGAAAAAGTATGTGAACCCTTTGGGATTACGTGGAGTTTTGCATGAATTGGTCATAAAATGTGCTCTGATCTTCATCTAAGTCACAATAATTTGAAAAACACAGTCTGCTTAAAATAATACAACACAAACATTATATGTTTTCATGTGTTTATTGAACATAACATGTAAACATTCACAGTGCAGGGTGGAAAAAGTATGTGAACCCCTAGCCTAATGACTTATCCAAGAGCTAATTGGAGCCAGGAGTGAGCCAACCTTGAGTCCAATCAGTGTGATATTATTGGATGTGTTGCTGAAAGCTGTCCTGCCCTTTAAAAACACACACCAGTTTTGGGTTTACTAGTTTCAAGAAGCACTGCCTGATGTGAATCATGCCTCGCAGAAAAGAGCTCTCAGAAGATATACGATCAAGAATTATTGACTTGCATGAAGCTGGAAAGGGTTACAAAAGTATCTCCAAAAGCCTTGATGTTCATGTGTCCACGGTAAGACAGACTGTCTACAAATGGAGAAAGTTCAGTACTGTTGCTACTCTCCCTAGGCGTGGTCGTCCTGTAAAGATGACTGCAAGAGCACAGCGCAGAATGCTTAATGAGATAAAGAAGAATCCTAGAGTGTCGGCTAAAGACTTACAGAAATCTCTGGCACATGCTAACATTTTTGTTGACACATCTACAATAAGGAAAACATTAAACAAGAATGGAGTACATGGGAGGACACCACGGAGGAAGCCATTGCTGTCCAAAAAGAATATTGCAGCACATTTGAAGTTTGCAAAAGAGCACCTGGATGTTCCACAGCACTACTGGTAAAATATTCTGTGGACAGATGAAACCAAAATTGAGTTGTTTGGAAAAAACACACAACACTATGTGTGGAGAAAAAAAGGCACAGCACACCAACATCAAAACCTGGCGGAAGGAGCATCATGGTTTGGGGCTGCTTTGCTGCCTCAGGGCCTGGGCGGATTGTTGTTTTTGATGGAAAAATTAATTCCAGAGTTTATCGAGACATTTTGCAGGAAAACGTAAGACCATCTGTCAGCCAACTGAAGCTCCGCAGAGGGTGGGTGATGCAACAGGACAATAACCCAAAGCATACAAGTAATTCAACAAAAGAATGGCTTCAACAAAACAAAATACGACTTCTGGAGTGGCCCAGTCAGAGTCCTGACCTCAACCCGATTGAAATGCTGTGGCATGACCTTAAGAGAGCGATTCACACCAGACATCCCAAGAATATTGCTACACTGAAACAGTTTTGTGAAGAGGAGTGGTCCAAAATTACTCCAGATCGTTGTGCAGGTCTGATCTGCAACTACAGGAAACGTTTGGTTGAGGTTATTGCTGCCAATGGAGGGTGAACCAGTTATTAAGTCCAAAGGTTCACATACTTTTTCCACCCTGCACTGTGAATGTTTACATGTTCTGTTCAATAATAACATGAAAACATATAATGTTTGTGTTGTATTATTTTAAGCAGACTGTGTTTTTCAAATTATTGTGACTTAGATGAAGATCAGAGCACATTTTATGACCAATTCATGCAAAAATCCATGTAATCCCAATGGGTTCACATAATTTTTCTGGCCACCTTACTTCCGAATTATCAAATTTTGTTCCAAATTCCGAATTTTTCCGAAACGAATGCACATCTCTAATGCAAAGTACAGTAAGCTCGCACAAGCTGCGAAGCTGATTTCACCCGAGTGCAGTGTCAACAATGGAATAACGACGGCAGGCGTTAAACTTGGTTCTCCTAGCGCTAACGATTACATATCAAGTCGCAACATTAGCACCAACTATAGAATAGAGCCCAGAGTCTGCGCCTTTTGTTTCATTTTCTTTGTTGGCAAAGGATTCTGTTCCTCCTCCTTCTTTTGATGTTATGGTCATGATAAAAGTAGTAGCAGAAACTGCTGCCTAAAAATTAATCCATAATGGAGCAATATCCTTCAGGGTTATTCAAAGAAAGGTGGAACTCTGAAGTACTTTTGGATAAGTGAAAATTCTAGGTCAAAATAGTTGATTTGGAAACAGAGATAAATGGGAGACCTTTTCTGGTTTGGCTATTTTGACCCAGAATTTTCACTTCTCCAAAGGTTCTCGAGTTTCACCTTTCTCTGAATAACCCTGATAGTTTGGACATAGCAGTTAGGGTTCAACCGAAAAGTAACCCTATAATTAGGAGTGCTTTTTTCATGTCAAACACAACTCCTTCTTTTTTTTTTTCAATTTTTTATTTTTTTATTTCGCCAAAATTTAAGTTTATTTTTAAGACTGATGCATTTTAAATCATGATATTACTATCTGGGGCCAGAAGTTGGTGACTTCTGTATAGCATACCATACTTATTAAGTTTATTAAGACTAGATTATTTATTATAAACTTATTAAGTTTATTAAGACTACATTATGATGGGAAAAAGTTAAGTAACATTTTAAAATGTGTATTTGTCTAAAATCAAACATGACGGATCCATTTTGGTCACAAAATTACTTGTTAGTGAATGAAATGAAATAAAGAATCTGCTTCTGCTGCTATTAACAACTATACATTCAGTATAACACCATCGTATTTAAATAAATATCACTGTAAAGATAAAATCAAGACTGGCTTTACAGAATTAATTTATATTAATATCTAGAGTGCTGTTTCGTAAAAAGCTTTTTAATAAGTGAAATACTATAACAGTGGAGTTTCAGTGCAGGTGCAAAAATGATATTCTACACTCCCTGGAGAAGCAAATTGTGCTTACTGTGAAATATCAATTAAGGTTTATGGTTGCCCATGCTTGTTCAATGTCTTTTTCATGGGAATTTTTCGCTCTGTTGTTTAACACTGGATTTTGCTTCAGAATGCATTACGCAGACATTCTGAGCTCCTCTGCTCTATACCATACATGTATTTTACAAGCATGCTGAAAGGATTCTTTGCTGTTTTTATGAGGTCATCGACATGAATTTAAATGGGGCACTAGGCCAAAACCTGGTTCACACATCAGTTCATTAATTCACACAGCTGTCTCGAAATTCAGAATAATAACATGTGCTTTAAGTAATGGAGGGAGGAGGGTGGAAAACTTTTAAGACAATATTTCAATCAGTGGTCCTGGTGCTGACATCAGAAACTAGGAGCGGACAACTTTAAACTTCTTGTGAACAGCAGCAAAACGAAGGACTAAAATACAGCCTTGGGTGCTTTAATATTTAATTGGAACTGTATGGTTAACACACACTTAAACTACTTGTGTTCACAAGCACTGAAAGAAACCATACATTACAATGATACTAATATATAAAAAAAAATTCTCTATTGAAATTTGATTGTCCATAGTCTCCTTCCTACAACACAGATGGACATTAAGCTTTCCCTGGATCCCTACCTTGTTACCTTCCAGGGTTATTCAGAGAAAGGTGAAACTCTGGAGAACTTTTGGAGAAGTGAAAATTCTAGGTCAAAATAGCCAATTTGGAAAGTGAGATAAATGGGAGAAATTTTCTGGTTTGGCTATTTTGACCTAGAATTTTCACTTCTTCAAAAGTTCTCCAGAGTTTCACCTTTCTCTGAATAACCCTGTTCATTTAAAAAGATACCTCTCCGAAATCTCCTGACATTGAAATGTTTGTATGAAACCCAGAAAGCAGTACAACAAACAGGGATTAATCCTGTTTCTTCTGTATGCATAGTGTGTATTTCAGGATTACATCCATTGCTCCACAGATTTAGTCTACGGTTTTCCCACCTCCAAAATCCATGAAAATAACCTGGTCTGACATATCATACTGGAGCGTAAATTAAAGGTTTAGCGCACTCTAGACAGGAGGCAAGGTGACGACTTCACAACTAACTTCCCTTTAGTGTGACCTTTGATATCATTTTTTATTATGTCAATTCCCCAATGTCTCTAAAGTGACTCTTTAATTTGCACATAAAAGGTGATGCATAGGTGTGCATTCGTACTGAAAACCACAGAGGTTACAGGAAATAACAGATGGAAAACTGTTTATTATAGAGAATCTGGAGCAAAAAAAACCTCTCACTAGTTCAGACACGGTCAAAAATCCCACATCGTTTTTTGTGTTTTTCAAGAAATAAATCTTTTTTAAATAAATTTTGCGTGGGATCGATTTTCCATAAAAATTCAGCTGTACATGAAATTTTTAAATTGTTCCTGATCTGGAGCCTGTTTGGAAATGATCTAGGGTTAGGGTGAGATTTAAGGCTATAGTATATTTACAAATGTTCGGCCTGAGCAAAAAAATGTTTTTATCCGTGTAATTCATATTTCTTTTTTTTTACATTTGTCAAGACAGTGATGCTAGTTTAGGTTTAGGGTTACATTTAGGGTTAGGGTTAACCCTAAAATTCTCCTCCCTTTTAGGCAAGAGATTCTTCCTCTTCTTTTGACTCTAGAACCACTGTCAATTTGGATGCTGTGAATTTACTTTCTCCACTTTGGATGGCGCTGAATTAGTGCTCCAGGCCAAACTGGAGAATCATTTTCATTAACTACGTTTAGGGCTATAGATTAGGTTAGAAATTAGTATTAAGGTTTGGGATAGGGTTATAAATTAAAGTTAGGGATAAGAGTTAAAAGTGAGGGTTAGGTTACTATTTGTGCTTGTTTAGAGCTGACATTAGGTGTACCTTTACGGTTAGTTTTACATCTAGGGCTAGGGTTAACTGGGCAGAATCTATTGCCTAAAATTGAAGGTAAAACGGAGCAGAATGTTAGGGTTATCCCTAACCATAAATGTAACCCAATTCCTAAAAGTAATCCTAACCCTAAAACAAACCACAAAAGCAAAAACTAACCATAATTTCTAAACCTAATTTCAAATCCTAACTTCTAAACCTAATCTTAGTTTCTAACCCTAATTCCGACTCTAAACTTAATTTCTAATGCTTGCTAACCTTCAACAAATTTTTAACCCTAACCCTAATTTATCACTCTAACCCTATTCCTAAATTCTAACCCTAAACCTAATCTCGAACTCTAGCTATCAAAAAATATGCGTCAATTCGACTGCATCCGAATTTGAGCATCTATTTTAAGGACCCTGACTTTTTTTCCCCACGTCTTTTCAATACCAATGGAAAACTTACTGGGAGGGGGTATGGCCTTATGCTTATGGTGGCTGACGTGAGAGACCACAGCTTCGATCTTTGACTGCTTTAATTTCTGTTTTAGTGGAGGACTGGGATCATTTCTATGATCAGCCATCTAAATGCAAAACTCTACACACAATCTAAATGCATCACTAAACTCCACTGCATGGTGGATGACATAGGCAACAGAGGATGGAGGAACAATATCAATGTTAAGGGATACCCTGAAACACAGGGAGATAGGGAGGGTTTAACTGCCATCCTTCAGAGACTTTTAATACCTTATTGGGGTGACCTAAGGATTAATGTGCAAAACTGGACCAAACCGGGTTGAGTGTTAAAGGTCATTGGTTCCCAGAATTTCAGCCCAAGATATTACAGTATATGCTTTTTACACAACTATCCCCTGAAAGAAGGAATGCTACAGGCTTACAGAATGTATCAAAACTTGATTCCACTGCCACCATTAAACTCTTCCTTGATCTCAGAAATCCCTGGATTTGCAAATAAATTCACTCACAGCATCAGGCACAGTTTCACGGCTTCCCTTAATGGATTGATATACATAATCCACTAGAGTTTTCCACAATGGGAATAGTGAACTTTCCCTAGAAAGTCGTCAACCACTATCACGAAGACTGAGGTGGCATCAGTCTTTCAAATAGAAGAGAGGCAGCGCTCTTCATCCATGGATATTTCCGGAGACTGAGATTTTGGTCATCTTGCGGTAAACCTTTAATAACTTTGGACAAGTGGCTGCACATGTGGATTGGGAACTGTGCCGACTAGTTTTCCAAGACCCACCATGGCCTGATTGCTTGGGAACTCTCTTGCATCCTCCTCCGCACTATGGCATGCAGAATTCCTGCACATTTCATAATTCTTGTTTGTTTGTTTTTTCCTCACCTGTGATTGTAATGCCCCGCGCCGCGGTCGGACCGCGGCCGCCATATTGGGACGCCTGGCAGACTCACCTGAGGTCCCTCGTGGCGCGTCGCTCCCTGATTCCGATCTTCAGCTCGAGGGAGGAGAGCCAGGATGTGTCCCACGCCGTCTCCGGGATCCAACTGAACAGGAGGCAAGCGCGCATGCACGATCGTCCATCCCAGAGCATGAAGACCTAGGTACTCTGGCGCCCTCTGCTGGTCACCTGCACTGGAGATCCTCGTATACCACCAATTAATCTACCTAGCACTCAGGTATCCCTATTACACCTGCGAGTCCCAGGTGAACGGTGTTCGTATGATTCCCTGAACCCTATTTAAACCTGCCGCCTTCTCCAGTTCACCAACCAGGTTATACTGTGGTTACACCACGTTACCCAGTGGTTCCCCTTCGTGTTCCTCTAAAAGGATTCTGACTTCCGTTCCTGCTGCCGATACAGCTTCGCCTCGATTCCTGTTGCCACGGTACCAGCTTCACTTCTGTTCCGGCCATCACGGTACCAGCTCCACTCCGGTTCCCGCTGCCACAGTACAGCTCCGCTCTGGTTCCTGTTGCCACGGTACAGCTCCGCTCCGGTTCCCGCTGCCACAGTACAGCTCCGCTCTGGTTCCTGTTGCCACGGTACAGCTCCGCTCCGGTTCCTGTTGCCACGGTACAGCTCCACTCCGGTTCCTGTTGCCACAGTACAGCTCCGCTCTGGTTCCTGTTGCCACGGTACAGCTCCGCTCCGGTTCCTGTTGCCACGGTACAGCTCCACTCCGGTTCCTGTTGCCACAGTACAGCTCCGCTTCTGTTGCCACGATACCACTCCGCTCCTGTTCCTGTTACCACGGTACAACTCCGCTCCGGTTCCTGTTGCCACGATACAGCTCCGCTTCTATTCCTGCGGCCACGATACAGCTCTGCTTCTGTTGCCACGATACAGCTCCGCTTCGGTTCCTACCATCACGGTACAGCTCCATTCCGCTTCCATATTCAGGATTGCCATCGCAGTGCCAGTTCCACCTCCCGGCATACCTCTACCCCTGGACTATTTCCAAGATTGCAACCGTATTTAATTATCCTTACAACTCTCCGTTCTGGACTTTTATTTCTGTCAAAAGAAACATTACATTACTTTATTCTGGACTTATATTTTGTTGTCTTCAGTAAAGCTTAATCAATCATATTCCTTCTGGTCCCCTCCTTCGGCTTGCCATTGGGTTCCATACACCCAACACCATACAGGGGTCAAAGCCTCTGTCCTTACAGTGATGGATGGACCAATTTGATGCTGAAGTGAGCCCATCTCTCACCCTTCAGAATTGACTTTTTCTCACAACCATTCTTCAACCATGCTCTGTTTATTCTTGTTTTTCTATTTTTTGTTTTTTATTAACACTTTTGAGGCTATTGCCTGCGATTGTGGAGTTGATTGAATACATTCATTGTCACAATGACTCCTCTATATATAGTAGTTTTAGACGTTTATACTGTTGATGTTCTGCTATGTGGTTAATTACAGGATACATTCTTATATGTAACGTGTACCTATTACACCATGACTGTCCTCATATTTGAACATGAACTGTTAATGGATGGATACAGAGGAATATGCACAATGTACATGCTACACCAATATTGTCCTCCTTCTTTAACACCTACATTTAAATCTTGCTGATGGCTACCCAACATGAATATAGTGACCCGCTGTTCTGTAGTGGTTCTTAGAATCTGGTGGGTCTCAAATATTAATATGGTGACCCACTGTACAGTACTGTACATTACATTTTTTAAATTAAATTACGTTAATTTTTTTTATTTCTCATGATGGGAGCGCAGGATTGCTGAACATGGAGATCCACCAATGGTTGTTACATGGGTGTGCAGGTGACTTCTTGTTGTGATGCATGCCGGAAGGCTTTTGATGGTCATGTATATGGGGAGCTAGATATTTGTGAGCTGTTTTCCAATATTGCACATTGGTATTTTGCCAAGCTTATTGAACTTTGGACGATGGGTCCCCATAACACCATTTTTGTCAGCTTCCACAGCCCA